>CAKKXW010000001.1:22118719-22239812 GCA_920937365.1 Sphaerophoria rueppellii
TGCTTGAGTCTAAAATTTGTGGCATAAATCTAGAAAATCCAGTTTTTTCTAACGGACAACATATGCATGTTAGCTTGGCGGCAAACCACCGTCATTACTTATTCAAACCAAAGAACGAAAACAAAAAATGTTGTTTATGCTCAAGCTTTAGAATAAATCTTGTATTTTATAAGTAACAAAAAAATTGTATTCAATATAATTTAAATGAAAAGTTCTATAAAAGGAATTTTATTTTAGCCATCTAAGAGGGCACGGGTAAGCTAGTAAAATTTAAATTATCTTAAGTAATAACTGGAATATATGTTGTCATGAACCTTGTGTTATCGCGTATACCCATCGGTCTCTTTTTTTCTCTTAAGATGATAAATTTGCCCAACCTTGAAACCATTTTAAGTTATTTTGTAAGAAGTAAAAGTTGGAACTTTTATAATCTCTCCGCATTGTCTTAAATTATAATAACATGCAAATTGCCTTTGTCTTATCACAAAATGAGAAAAAACCTTTTACAAATTCTTTCTGTCTTTAAATTAAGAAAATACAAAAAAAGAGCTTCACAATAAACCTTAGAAGTTATTAAAAAGAAAACGAGAAAAATGAAAATTCATTCAACGCAGAAATAATAAATTCCAGACATAATCAGCAAGTAAAAATATTTAAGGAAAAAGAAGGCCAACAAAAAATTACTAAAACCATTACAATACCATACCCTTGAGGAATTTGAGAAAACACTGTCCCAACATTTTTTCTCCTTTTAAACTTTTTTAAGCTATTTTTTTGCAAACTGTTAAAATGCAATATTCAGTGGGCCTCCTGCTTATAGTACTTCGCATAGCACAAGACAAAAACCTTAAAAAAGTGTGGAATAGTAAACAAAAAAATTAAACTAAATTTTTACCCTGAGGTGCAATTTAAACGGACCAACCCTATGGGGAATATTGTGACCAAATCGTTCTGACTCACATAAAAACAGTGGATAGACTTTTTTGCACCTGAGTGTGCTCTATAGTGGAAGGAATAAAAAATCCCAATAAAACCTCTGTCCAGGTTATGATAGGTAACATTTAGGGATTTTCGTGATCTGTTTCCATAATACGATTTCCATTTGGTTGGGTTAGTTTCATTTTTTTTTTTGCTGTAAGTTGGCGTTGTTGTTGCTTATTTTGCTTTGCTATCAATGACGACTCTAAGGGTATACTGGTCAGCATGAAAAAAAGTGGAAAACAAATTATTTCTAAGCCCGCTATAGTAAATGAGGTTTGTAAACGAAGTTAATCTAATGGAGTTTGCACAACAGTGAAAATGGGTGTCTGTATTGTAAATGGAAGTCCTGGAGGTGCGTCCTCGCCGTACGTTGTATAAGGTATGATGCATCGGTTAATAAGCGTTGTACTTTTTTTTGTGGGTCAATTTTTTTTGTTTTTTGTTTCAAAGCACATTTTTTGATATATAAATTTATGTGTGAAAAAGGCACAAATTTTGTTAAATTAAAAGGGAATACCATGAATAATGGGTTAGAGTTTATGTTGTTTTAAATCTAGTTGTCAAAGAAAAAAAAATGCTTTCGTGATTGTCTTTAAATAGACATGTAGGATCTAACCTTAATCTAAAATGCACATTAATTTAAGTTGATGATAGGTTTATCTCTTTTTTCACATAAGTTCACATAAATGGAGTACGAGTAAGTATGGTTGAGCAAATATTTTGCATTCGCAAGAGCTTATCTTTGGTCAGAATTTCAGCTTTAAACAAACTAGACTAATCCTGCAGTCTTCCGAATTCCTAGAAAAAGAATTTTTCGTTGAGTTACAGCGAAGGAGCGACGTAGACTTTTACTGACATATTAACTGACCAGTTTACAATCTTCCATGATGCCAACAAATCTGAAGATCATCACCAAGAACGTGCTAATCACAGTGGGTCAAAGTTTTGGTACCTATAAGTTCATTCACAAAAATGGAAAAAATTGAATGCTTGAGTACATAAATGCGAATAATGCTATTTAATAGCACTGGTACTTGTTATTACTTTTAACGTACTTGAGTTTTTGCAAGTAATAGTACTTGATTCTTTCCAACACTAGTACTATGTAACAGAATAGTACTTGAAAGAACTCAAGTATGTACTTGAATGCATTGCTACTAGTACTTTTAAGTATGATACCCACAAGTACCTTATTACAATTATTTTTTAGAGAATTTCTAATATAGGTAGTTGACTTCTTCAAGTATCAGTAACAGTGTACTGAGATACAAATAATGACATTAAGTTTGTACTTGAAAAGAACTTTGTGGACTATCAAAGAATTGGTGCTGCTTCTTGAAAATAAAAGTAACGTTCATACGTTAGTATTTTTGGAGTACTTCCAATACTTGTACTTGGCTTTAAGCATCAGTTCTATCAGGATATTAAAGTACAAGTACCAGGATTTTGTACTGCTCTAATACTCAAGAGAACAGTATTGGTAACGTATTTTAGTACTTTTTGGAGAATTTCCATTATTGGTAGTTGAGTAAGTTTCAAGTATCAGGATTAAAAGTGTGTATTTGGACTTGAAAAAACGCCATGAGCTTCAATGCTATGAATTAAGTTGTTACCACACTGGCAACGTACATACTTAGATACAAACTTTATGAATTATTTCCAACACTGAATTTTTAAGTATAAGTACAAGGGTACTAAAGTAAAAGTGAAAGAAAATGGCTTTCAAAGTTTTTTCTTATAAGATCGTTGGACACATTTTTGAACTCGTATTGTTGTATACTGGCTTCTTGCCAGTGAATGGCAAAAGTTAATTCCGATGGCTCTTAGAGTCTAGACATTGTTTTCCTGAAAAGGGCAAACACAACATCGCGCTCCTTTTCGTTGGCCATATCTTCGGCATTTAAGTTTGGCTATCATTGAAACCACGAGCTTGGTGACCAATTTATCGCATTCATTCGAAACACCCCGACTACTCTTGCATATGTATAAACTTACAAGTTCCTAGTATTCCTACACAAGTACATACTTTATGTACTTTGGATAAGCTCGGCGCAGATTATCTAGCGGTACAGTTTAGAGTCCTTTTTATTTCAGTTTTACTCTGTTCGCCAGATAAATTGTCAAACGATCAGAAAAATCAACGCAAACTCTAAAATTTATTAATATTTTTTTTTTTTTTGTAGAGTCGTTCGGGGTAAGTGTGCGCAGCGGGGTGAGTGTGCACATAGCGATTTTTTAAAAAAGGAGATGAAATTCGAATTTCTATCAATGCAGAATTGATTAGGTATCCGATCTTTATTAAGGTTTGTTGTGTTTGCGCTGTTGTAATAATTAGTGCGTCGTAGAAAGACAAAAGAAAATCAGGTAAGTTTCACTAAAATTTTTCTTAATTTTCAAAACGTGTCAGTGATCTCTGTTTGTATTTTAATGCAGTGAGTAGTGATTTTTTTATAGATATATTATTTGAACTTAACGTTTGAGTGGATATTTTACTGATTTTGACAATTATTTATTTATATTTTTGCAAAAACAATAAAAAAGTGCATTCGGGGTGAGTGTGCGCAATCATTTGGGGGCAAGTGTGCGCTTGCGCATTTTTCGTAGTCACAGAAATTAAGCCACATTATTAAGTTTCTAATTTTTATTGAATTTCGCTGCAAATATTTATTTTCTGACGGATATATATATTTTTTTCATGAAACAGATATGCCTCGAACATATGTGAGGAAAAATCCTAACAAAAAGCTTGTTACACAAGCCTAGATTAATAAAGCTAAACGGCTTATAAATCTAGGCTCTAGTAAGCGTGCGTCCGCATATAAGGTGGGAATCAGCAAAGCGGCCTTGAGAAAACGCCTGGTACTGAACACTTCAAGCCAAGAAACTGAAATAAGGGTGTACTGCAAAAAATGGACAGCCTGTTTTATGGAATGAAAGTTGCTTTTATGTTTATGTGAAAAAAATTCATTTTTCATACAAAAAAAGTTAATTTAAAAATAAAAATATCGTTTTATTGCCAAAAACAATTGTTTTTTTTGTTTTTACCTGTTATAGTTGTGCCCTGAACTTTTCTAAATAAGATTTTAAAAGGAAGTGTTTACATTGTGTTTACCTGCGCACACTTACCCTACATCCTGCGCACACTTACCTCCTTCAAAGTCAAAAGTGCGCACACTTACCCCGAACGACTCTACGCCTTGTTGTTGTTTAAGTAGTTGTGAGTGAATCTTGACTGTATTATAATTTATGGCTTTTCCATTTGGTTAAATAAAACCAACCAACTGTCTCTGGTGTAAATGAGCACTGAGGCGCTACACGATCGGGTTTATTCTTTATTTTGTGTTTGTTCAATAAACGCAAATTGGTTACAAACGAATCAACGAATCAACAATACAGCGACGACGACAACGATTGGATATAAGGATTAAGTCAATACAACTACGTCATCCATCATCCGGTGGCCATAATAATTTGAGCAAACAATAAAAATTGCAGAATTCACATTCAATTGCTCAACGAAGTAGCCTTGAAAAATGATTTCTTTGCTTAAAAAAAATCATTGCCTGGAACTGGATTGGATATATTAATCTGGAACCTGGGCGAAAAGGTGCAATTGTCACGTTGTTTGCCAAATAGCTTACAACACGCGTGCCAATTGCACTTAAATTACAAAAGCAATTACAGCTTTAGAATGATTGGCGAAATAAGCGTTTTTCAAATCAAGTATGAGCGCGAACGGTGGTATGGTGGTACGATGGTGTGTTGTTAGTGTAGTGCGTGTTTCGTGTCGTTTCTTTTGTGCTGCGGTTTGAACCTGTGTTTTATGGAAATTACTTTTCGAGGATTACGTGTACTCGATTGATCCTTTGCGAATGAAAAGGATGATGAGGTTTGTTTAGTTATTAATGGAAGCCTATTTTCATTTTCACTATATGAAGCAAATCTACATGTCTACATGTATGAAGAGTCTTATTATGATGAAAAGTGCTTTGCAAATCTAACACATCGGGGTTTAACATTTTGGCCATAGAGAATATATAATACCTAGAGTCGCGACCTTTTCCTCCCTTGCCGAAAACACCTCAAAATTTTTCTGAGGTGAACTCTCACAATACTCTTTTTTTCGTGTCCGTGAATCTGTGTAAGAGGTGAACTGTCACAATCCTCTCTTTTTTTCGTGTCCAAGAACCTGTGTAAGAGGTGACAAAAGAGTGAGCACTCAGCCGTGACAAAATTTTTTTCTGATGCACAAACCCAAGTGACAGACTTCCACCACAGCAGATACGAGACTAAACGCACGACTTTTTTTAAAAGATTTTTCATGATTTTTGATATAAATATTGGTAAATTATGGTTCAATTTTATGTTAAAAGTGCAAAGAAACATTATAACGTATTTATTTTTCATATTGCATGCATTTTTTGTATGTTGAGTTTTTTTTTTTGAAAATGCTGAGCTCAACGGAATCTTATTTCAAAATCTGAGCCATGAAACCCACCTCGACTCCAACCTGAGCATTGTATCTAACTCAGTGCGAATGTATTGGTGCAGTTTCTCATTTAAAAAGCATTGGAAAACTAACACATTCTCACTGGGTTAGTACAAAACGACCAAATTGCAGCTTGTAGGCAAAAAGAGAGCGAACACCGAAGTCGTGACTCTAGGTATTATATATTCTCTATGATTTTGGCATTGATTGATCAAGAGCAACGGAGTGTAGGTGAGAAATGAGTTTTAAGAAATTATGACATGGGGCCTTAACATTTGCGTATCCACGGGGAAGCTTGGTAAATTAATCGGAATTTGAGTTATGTTTGGTTATGTAAGCTCGAGAACGTAAAAGGCGGAAAATGACGAAAAAGGCTATTTGCTCAAAATGACCAGTTTTTTTTTTTTTTGACTGATCGAATTTCTATGAGGTTTTCAGCTTCTCAAATGCGAAATGACGAGCATGAATAAAACCTCTTTTAAATTGACAATAAAGCGGGGGCCATACATAAGGTTCGTCTGTCTTCGCTACTCAGGTTGAAGCCCGCGGATTGCATGGACTTAAATCGTTTCTCTATACTATTCCTAACAAAAAAAGGGCCCAAAAGGTGTAACGAAGATATGTATTTTTCATTTGTTATATCTTCCCGTACGGAATTGAACTTTATATTATACAATTCAAAATCACTCCCTTCGAAGAATATTTTAACTCGACTTTTTTATGGAAATATGTTTTCAAGAACTATAATAGCCATTGTCCATTGTAGTACGTAATAAAAATTGAAAACCTGACATTTAGTCGTGGATGTTGCGTCAGATGTCTTAGGTTAGGTTTAGGGGCTGACAGTTGATGTTTTTAGTTTTTACTGCCACACTTAGATCAATACAGATCCATTGTGGTACCCGCGAGTATTGCTACTCAGGTCAGATGTCTTACTCCAAATTATTATGCTAACAAATTGTAAGAGACGTAAAACATGTTGTTATGAAGAAAATCGTATTCGGGGTAAGAAAATATATGCTTCCAATTTTCTTCTTTTTTCAAGCAAATTTCAAGCAAATAACAAATACGCGAATTTCTTGGAGCATTAACTCGGAAATACATATTTCCATAAAAAGAGAGAAAAAATATAATTTGAATGAAGAAAACGAAAACAATAAAAGTGCCAGTTCTGAAGGCAATAAAAATAACGATATGCATAATACATGACATTAACATAACACAAAAAGAACATAAATTGAATTTCGCATGCCTCTCTCTCTGTTCGTTGGTGTTCCCATATCCCATGATCACTTAGGCTAAAAACACACCGAAGCAGATAAAACGTCTTTTTGTCCTACGACAAAAAATCGTGTCCTTGTGTCGATTGCTCTTAGGAGGCAACACACATCGAAAAAGACACGACACGACTAAACTTGTCCGCTCGTCGGTTGCAGTAAATACATGGGGTTGTATAGGAGCAAAACACACTGAAAAATTGTTGAAAATTTGAGTTCTCAGCTTCTTTGGGTAATGGCGAAGAAGATACAACAGCGAACTTTACGGGTTGTACAACGACATGGACCTAGTCAGTAGGGTCAAGGTCCAGAGACTCAGATGGCTCGGTCATTTAGAACGAATGGACACCAATGCTCCGGCCCGGAAAGCCTTCGACACTATTCCCGAGGGACATAGGAGGAGAGGAAGACCGCGACTCAGGTGGCGCACTCAAGTGGAAGAGGACCTCAATCAACTTGGAGTGCAAAACTGGAGACGACTAGCTAAGGATCGAGCTAGCTGGCGGAGACTGTTGATTGAGGCCCAAGTCCACAACGGACTGTAGCGCCACCTTAAGTAAGTAAGTAAGTAAGCTTCTTTGGGTATCTTTGAACATTTTATATAGGTATTTTAATATGTCAGATGTGCAGAGTGCACTTTTTAAAGAATCATTAATGCATACACATTTGGTAAAGTTTGAATTCAGTAATTTTGGTGTTGTTTTTTTTTTATTTGTAAAAATAGAGTGGCGCGACAGCTTACTCTCATCAACAATTCTCTACGGACACTATTTGTATTTTTACTCACAGTAAATTTGAGTTCAAAAACTTTTTGGTGGCTCTAAAACTTGGCCTTACACAAAAAGGCAGATCATTAAAACTCGAACTTACAAAGAAAACAGAACTCTATTCGCGATTTAAAAGAGATTTCAATCCGCCAAGGAACAGGAATCATTAACACCACCAGGTGTGTAAACGAGAATCGAGAAGAATCAATCCTTTGGAGTTTGCATTCGTAGCGCTTTCGGAATGATCGATCGTAAATTAATCTTTTCAATGCTTGTGGTAGACGACGAAGCCCCTTGGCACATTGACATAATAGCCACATTGAATTGGCAGTAATATGTTGAATTGTAATGGATTGTTATACTCGGATTGAGAAATACCACTCGGCCGGCCGGCGCGGCGCGTCATTGTTGTCGGCATTGTAGCGTGGCACATCCAGTATGATAAATGGAAGCCTATTTTGGCTGTGTATCCCCTTGGCGGCTGACGATACGAATGGTGGACGGTGTATTGACGGATTTACATTTTTCATCTGTGAAGAGGAATAAAGTATATACATACTCGTATGTGTATAAGTATAAAGACAAACCTCGTTTGCACACTTTTTTGTATCGGATTTCTGACGAATTCCAGACCACAAGGAAATTTAAAATTTAATAAAATTTTATTCTTTTTTTTTGCCAATTTGTACTCACGTAGAATTTGATTTAAGAAGTGGTTTCCAAACTTTTTGGTGACTCCAAAACTTGGCCTTACACAAAAAAAAAAAACACATCATTAAAACTCGAATTACAAGGAAAATCCAATTCTTTTCGCGATTTAAACGGAATTTAAATCCGCAAAGGAACAGGAATCGCAGCAACAACGTCGGGGAAGAATTAAACCTTTGCAGTTCAAATTCGTAGCGCTCTCGGAATGATCGATTGTAAATTAAATTTTTCAATACTTGTGGTAGACGACGAAGCCCTTTGGCACATTGATATATAGCCACATCGAATTGGCAGCAATATGTTGGATTGTAATGGATTGTTATACTCGGGTTCAGAAATACCACTCGGCCGCTTCGTCGTTTGTCGCGTCGGTCGTATTCTGCATTGGGGCGAGGCATATCGAGTACGATAAATGGAAGCCTATTTTGAGTGTGGTATTCCCTTGGCGACCGACGACACGGGTGGTGGATGGTGTGTTGAAGGATTTACACTCTTCATCTGTGAACAGAAAAACAGCATATACTCGTACAATAGTACAGGACAGGTATATAAAGACAAACTTCGTTTGCACACTATTTCTAATCGATTTTTTGACGAACTCCAGGGTCCAGGCACACAGTGCCATAAAGACAACAGGAATACTGAAAGTGGGTGGTCCGGATCTTTTAGCGCGTTTGACTTCAGCAAGTCAAGAATTATTTTCATTTATTTTACCAGCAGCGCAGCGCTTTGAAATTGGAAGTAATGGAATCAACTCAAGCACATGTTCGTCAAGTGTGAGTGCGAGTGTGATTCTTTCACATTTGTCGCAGAATGGAATCACACCGTACCAAGGAGAGGATTCAATCTCGCCATAAACACTAACCAAACGCACGAAAGGGTAAGATTGTTGATTCATTTATGACAACTTATGTAGCATGTCTTATTGCAGTGGCATGAAATTGCTTTCTGTCAAATTGTGTATGTCTGTCAGGCATGTCCACGCATATCATCGTCCAGCTGGTTGGTTGAATGACTATTACTGGCTTCTTCCGTTTCTATACAGCTATTTACCGCTTCGTTTACCGCCAAAAGGTATCTGTTACTGTGTGTGCATTTTAATGTATCTTTAATGATATCGACGTGCTGAGAAAAGGGAAATCTAAAAATACAGGGCATTATATTTGATTGACATGAGTTTTAAGGTCTTGAAAACGTTCTTGTATGCGGAGTAATGTTGGATAGACGTTTATTTCCATTACAGTGATTTCTAAAAATAGTAATAATTTCATTTTTTCTTATTTAATGATGTGGTGTGTTGCTGAAAGTGAGAAAAATTGATATTTGCATCTTGGAAAGGCGTGCTAATTGTTATAAATTACCTTTTCCACTTGCAGCGTCAAGTGGTGAGTAATCGTACGAAACTATGGTCGGACTGTTTAATGAAAAATTTTGGGAGTCTGAAAAGATTATGTTGATTACTTTTGATTGATAGGAATTTCGATATGGTGGAAAGTTTTTTCTTTTTTCTGTCGAACAGAGACTTTATTTGACCATTGGCAGTTGTTGTGTTTCTTTTAGACCACAAGAACTCTAAAACTGAAAAATGGAAAACCAAGACTACTCAACTGGAAACAGGAAACCTAAAAGCGGGAACCAAAAATTTAAGTGAAAAATTGAAAAAACAAGCCTTACCTTAAGCGCTCGTAAATTTGACACAAATGCTTTTGTTAATGTCCAAAACGTTTCTGTAAGAATGTAAAAAAATTATTCTACGTGTATTTGACCGAACCCCTCTTAAACGGACCGATTTTGATGAACTTTGATCCGACAAACTTTGTTTTGTGGAAAGTTTAAAAGGAAATCTAAGAAAGGTTACACACATCCCTAGAAAACATAACAGATGTTTATGAAATTTTGTATAATGGTTAATGCTCGAGATTCAGCTTACTAGTGGACCCGAAAGATGTTGTTTTATAAGAAAGAAAAGCGATGAATATTTTTAAACATTTAACCAAATTTACCAAATTTTCACCAGTCACAATTGTGCTATATCTTTAGTTCGCTATATTCATTTGCGAAGTACAGTGCTATATCAATGTTGTCCTATTCATAATTTTTGAAAAACCTGACAAATGACATTACACACGTAAGAAGATTTGATTCACAGCGGGATCCTAAATCAACAACTGAAATAAATATGGCAAAACAGCGTTTGCTGGGTCAGCTAGTTTTTATATAATTTTATCTTTTCTTACAATTTAAAAATTATCGTAGCCATTTTTTGGAATCTGGGCATTTATATGGGGAAAATGGAAAATGGAGTGTTCACTTTTATAGTCATACTAGCTGTACCCCGCCACGCTTCGCAGTGGCACATTGTGATTGAATGGTTGTTTTTGTTTTTTCGCTGTCTGCGTAGATATAAAGACTATCTGGTTTGTTGACTCGGGAACACAAATATACAGTTGTCCATGTGAAAAGCAATCACTCTCATTTACGCCACTACCCAAACGTTCTCTCAAAATACGATGACAAACGCTCCACTGCACTCGTATAAAAGGAGTGAGTCGAACTAAGCAACAAATCTAAGGAAATGAAAAAAAAATGTGCACGACTGGGTCGTACGAACTTGCTCCTGCATGCTAAAACTAAATATTTATGATTACTTAAATTGCAAAAAGTAGTGTTAAAATAAGAGATATACTTTAAGCAATTCTGATTACACTCTTACTTACAGCTTACACTTAACTCAAAAAAAAAATATATATATAAAAATAATTAGAATTTATTAAAAAAAATTAAAATTTGGAAATGTACCTCGTATATACATTTCATTCCAAAAATTTAAATGCCGAACAAATTCAAACCTTATTCTTGATTTATTGAATTTTTTTTTTGAAAATCGTCGGAGCCTTTTTTTTTTAAATTAATTTTTTATATATAAAATTTTTCAAAAATATCTTAAAATTAATTTGGTATGCAGTTTTCAAGACCATGTAAATATACATATTATACTCCAATTTGGATTTTTAAAATTGATCCGTTTTTGAGATACAGAATTTTGAAAAAAAAAGTTAAAAATATTTTTTAAAATCCAAAAAAAAATTTGAAATTTTTTTGAAAACAAAATATTATTTGAACAATATACGTACTTTCGAAAAAAAACTTACGCTGATCGGACTTTCAGTTTTCGAGAAAATCTAATAACAAAAAAACGGTTCTATGGGAGGTACCGTTTAGGAGCAATACAAACATGTTTTTTTGTACATAAAACACATGAATGTTTAAAAAAATTAAACTCGAGGAAGTTTAAAAAAAAATCGTTGGGGCCGTTTTTGTGAAAAAAAAGTTTGGTTTTTGGCCAAAAAAATCGTATGGGCTACCCTAAATTTTGATCTTAAAACAAAAATAAAAAAATTGGGATATGACTTTTTGCTCAAACCTCTAATTTTCAAATTTGAAGTCAATCGGACCAGTAGTTAAGCCTGTAGATGCCTGTAAACTTTCCGACAGACAGACAGACGGAATCGCCGGACCCACTTTTTTCGACTTCTCTATCATCGTAATATCATATCTCATCCTCATCTCAAATTTTTTTTTTTTTACGAATTCAATACTTGCCATATATTCTATATGTCTCAAGTAAAAACGACAGCGAAAAATGTCAAGTGTACGTTATTTGTCGAAATTGAATATTCGTACCTATATTGATATCTTTTATTGCTGTGAGAAAAGCATTATTTTTTAACATTTGCACCGTTTGCGATTTGAAAAGTTTACATTTTTGTTTGTTAACAACCTTCTACCCTATTCCTCTTTAGTTTTAAATAAAAATGAAGAAAATCGGTCAAACGGTCGGTTGTCGAGTTTTGGAATCGTACACAATATAATAAACACAAACTGAAGGGGTTTCTTATACCCCTATTATGTCAAAGTTATAGTGAGTGCTTTAGGAAAGAGGGAAGGGATTGGAGAAGAGGTACCGGTGTACATTGGTCTTAAATTCCTTAACACTGCAATGATCGGGAAAGACAGAGTGTGGATGAGAGTTCCTTTGCGTAGTGCGGCTAAAGAACGATTCTCTATACTTGAGCGTACGACCGAAATCGGGCTCGAGGTTAAACTAATGGGCACTCCTGGAAGCGCGGGTATTACGGTAATAAAACAACGTGTTAATATTTTAACTGCTCTTAAGCAGCTGAACCGATGTAACAAAGATATTGTTGGCGGGAAGATGACTGGTGTGATTGCTATTTATTAATTTTAGTTATTGAACATTTACTTCAATACTTTATGACTGCAATTTAAACCTCTCGTAAACAAATTTTTCTCTGAAAGAACAAATTCACCTTCCACAACGACTCAATGCATTAATAAACACTCGAAGCACTCTTGTAAATCATTTACTGGTGTGACATATTTTTTACTACCATTGAATCGTCTCCTGGTTATCTAATTGCACTATTTTTTCCACTGCTCGAGAAAGCATATTAGCTGAGTGCAGCAACAAAAAAGCCAAACAACAATATTCAATGGTTATTGCATTTTTATTTGCACACTTAATGATGACTGCTTTTACCTTCTCATGCTCTAATACTCCCAATTACTAATTCATTTGAAGTGACTAGAGGCTATTAAAAACGATACGCACTGAGTAGTTCCGTCATCTCCACATAAACTTCATCACCGAGTGGCTTCTGGACTTTCTTGTTTTCTCTGTCCCCCAGTCTCACCCACATCTTCCTCGGTATCCAGTGGATACTATCCACACTATTTAAAATGCCTCAGTTATAGGTTCATAATGTGACATTAACCATTTCATCACCGACGACACAGGGTCACTCACCTGTTGAATACGTTTTGTATACTTTTTAATGACTTGAACTCGGCAGGTTACAGATTGTTTTGGATCATTGGCTCTTGCTCTTTAATATCTCTGGCATTTAGTGCCGCTGACTAGTTGACATTCCCCAAAAGAAACAAATTACAATCCCAATTAATCTTTCAGAAAAAAAAAAAAATTTCGAGCAAAAGAACAGAGTAGACAAGTTGGACACTGGAAAACGGAAAATTGATTGATTTTTATGGATTTTTGAATGACACTTGGGTGACAATGAAATATAATGAAAATTGCTGACCGAAGAGTAAAGCACTTGCACTCTTTTATTCTTCATCAGTCATTTTTGTCTTGAATCTTGAAGAACTTTTTTTTATGATGTTGTTCTTGTTTTTTGTACATTTTAAAGTTCTGTAACTGCTTGAGTATACATTAGATAATGCGGAAAATAAAAAGCCATACAGTAAGGACATTTCAAAGATGAAAGCACACTCACTCAATGTCAGCATTCTGTTTCTTGTAAATATAGATATAAGGGATTCCTTGGAAAAGGGATTAATGTGACACTTATTGAAATGTCCTTAGCATGAGTGTCTTTGAAATTCGGTATCGATTGACAATATTCGAGTTGCTAAGGAACTTGCTTTGAGATGGGTTAGGCATTGAAGAAGATAATAAACATGTAAAAGGAAATGATTTTTGAGTTCTTCAACATTGAAATAAGAAGAAAAATTAAAGATTTGCACGGAAATTTACGGCAGCAAAAATCAAACGAATTGAACGAGGAAAAGCTTTTGGTTTTGGGTACGGTTGGTTAAGCTTTAAAGACTTCACCGAAATACTCGAAAAATACTTCGAAATTCTTGGGAAGATAGAAAAACAAGAATAGACTTTTATTTATCCGAAAATAATCACTCACAGACTCATTCATATTGTGGTTTAAAGTTGATAGCACAGACATCTGACATCTCGCTGGCTGAGTACTATAGGGTTGCATGTTTTTTCAGATTATTCCGAGATAATCACCTTCAAAGTTTCAAATGGCAATTTTTCGTATTTAAATTTATGATATCAACAAAATAATGATGCAAAGTGATGAAGAATCGGAAAAATTGTTTAAAACAGGAAAAAAATGTTCAATTATATTTGCTTAAAAGGTTTTATGAGCAATGTAAAATTATAACATGCAACATGCAACCTTATAGCACTGAAACGATTATAGGAAAAGGAGGTTATATTGTATGAAGATAGAACAATGTACCTACTTCGACGGAATTGAATTTTAATAAATCTTCAGTCTTATGTTTTTAAGTATGAAAAATCTGAAAAAAATTCCTTTCATGAAAAGCAAATATTTCACAAAAAAGTTAATGGAGTAAAAATTCGAAGATTTATAAGTATAGGTGTTTTTATCTGCTTTCTTCCAAGAAAAAGTAAGTTGAAAATGTGTATGAAAATAGAACATCTCAAACTGTAACCTTTTAAAATTAAAAACACATAATTTTTAATATTGTACTAGTGACCCGCCAAACTTCGTACTGCCTCAAACATAAGACCTATACTTCTGTACCCCGCTAAACAACCACTACCCGCTACCGCATTATCCCACTACTCCCTATCCCGGTAGTCTTTCCCGGCTACCAGCTGTCGCAATTTCTTCCTGCTACCCGCTACCCTATTACCCGCTATCCCGTTACCAGCTACAACGTTACCACTCTACCTGGTACCCTTTGCCCGCTACCCACTGCCCGCAATCTGCTACCAGCTACATGCTACACTGCACTGCTCCGCGCTATCCTGTATCACGCACCACGAAACCTACCGCTACCTGGCATATCTCATGAACAGCTTTGTCGATCTTGTAAAAAAATACTTAAACCATCTACAGCACTACCAACATGCCCTTAAAATTAGGTACATAGGGGTCTGTGGTAGTAGGGTAAAAACTTAGGAGTAAATGTATTTTTAAATTCCACACCATAAAAAAATAACAAAAAATACAAAAAATATGTTTGGGTGAACCACCCTCAACACATTAGGTGTTCTCATATCTACTGAATATACAAACGAAATTCTCGCCATTTCGGGAGAGTATAAAAACTAAAACTGTGACATAGGAATTTTCTTCTTTCGAGTTGTTTAAGCTTCACAATGTCATGATAATTTCCTTGTAATTAATATCTCCAAAGCATCTTCTTACGGCATACAACTTTAGCTTCTGCTATTTTCAAATACTCGTAGGTATGTTTTTCACAGCCTTACTTGGGCTTATAGTCCTTTCATGTAAGAGTTTGGAGGCTTAGAAGCTCAAAACCAAAAACTCTTTCCACCTATTCGGAGTAGCTTTGAAGATGACATTACTTTTCAAAGTTATCTTTTTACCATCAGAGTTAAGCAGTCTGTGTTCCTGCATGTTGAGGAAACAGTCATCCATTAGAAAAGACTAAACAGGGACTCTCTTTGATCGAAATGAAGTAATCGATGTCTTTCACCTTAAATGAACCACCATGTCGTCTTTCGAGAGGAACGGATAGATTTTTTCCCAGATAAGCCTTAAACGTTTGAAGCGTCAAAAATTGTTGTCGAAAATCTTGTCTCTGTTCCATTCGAAAAACCATTTTGAAATTTACCACTTTTCCATTTCAAAACCAATGCACCTACAATAACATGCAATTTTGCTTTTGAAAACCAATGAATTATCCGAGTTATTCTATTTTCTATTCGAAAACCCATTTTGAAATTTTCCAGCTGTCCATTTTCCACTCTTATTCCATCAGGTTTTTCCATTTTTTTTTTCACAGAAACCACCATGGAATACAGCAGTATCAACCAAGAAAATTTCAAAAATATCGCTAGATTTTTGTAATATGTATAGGTATAGATAATATACATTTATTTCCTTATAATTCTGATTTTGATTTTCCTTTTTTTCGGTTTTAACACTAGGTAGGTCTTGTAATGACATTCTTTCAGGCAATTTCCGCGAAGATTTATCTAATTATAATAACATTTGAAAATAATTTATAACTTAACGATGCAATTTTCTTTATGAAGCAAAAATGTTCGGAGAAAATCGTTTAAAAAAAGTTTTTAATTCACACTATCTAAACAAAAATAGGATTGAATAATATGAGAAATGTTTCTTATTCATTGAAAACATGGAACTTTTTGATTTTATTCGATGATATTAAATACGAAAAGGTTCCATGTGAACCAAAGTGTGCAAAAAAGTTCCATGTAACTTAAGTGCATTTGATTTTTAAACGACATAAATTATTTAAATGGTTGCATGTGGAACATGGAACCTTATAGTATTAAACAGAAGTGCGAATGCAATGAAAGTTGCACGTGTTTTTTGTCTGTAGTTTGGCCAATAATTTTTTGAAATTTTTTATTTTTTTTATCGAAAAGTAGGTTCAATTACGAAAATTTTGGTGTAAAAAAGTCGATTTTGATATTTTGTATGACATGCAACCCTATAGTTCTCAGCCAGCGATCTGTCAAACTCAAATATCATTTGAAGTGGCTTCATGTCAGTAGAGAAATTTGAAGAGTGAAATTGTTACTAATGAATGAGTAATGGCATAAGGTATGCTCAATGTTCATAACATGCCAAAATATTGCTGCTGCAAGTGACAGTTTCGTTGATGGTCCGAATTTGATTTCCCTACGCATACCTAGCTCAATTTTTATTAATCTGCTTTGTGGTAGTTTTTATATGAAGCTCATGATTATATCGCCTCCGGAATCATTTTTCCTCACAGACAGGTCGAACTTTATTCCGTAGGACTCCTGCCTGACATACGGCTGAGAGTAAAAAAGTGCCTTTGCCTACGTATAACCATATCTTGGATCCATTTGAGATTACTGGCAGAAGCGGTTTCGAGGAAATAAAAAGCTTTTGGAGACCGTACTTCATCAAAAATGATGCTGATCACCGTCAACGGCGATCAAATTATCAAAACTTCAAGTATCGATCTGCTAAGAAGATTTCGAACTGCTTTTACTCTTGCATTTGAAAAATTCACTACCAAAAGAGTCCAGACAAGTCCAGCTAATAAATTGAAAACTGCGGAGTACCAAAGGAGTTGATGATGGGACCGTTTCTTTTTCGCTTTCTATATAAATATACTAGCCTCGTAGTTGCTTTTAAAAGAAAGTTTTTAATAGAAACTCTTGTCGGAGTCACTTTCAAATTGCTTTCTCAAGTTTGAAGAGGAATGAAAATCTTGATTGGTCTGGATATGGATAGCAATCTAGATACCTTTTTTTGGCTTGAAATGTTAGCCTATCAGATTATTTGGGACGCCGAAATATCTAATGGCTTTGTAAAATTCTACCCCGGCTGTGTTATAAGATGCTGCTTTAAAGTCTTTTAACAGATGGTATGTTGGTTTCTGTGTGAACAGTTTTTCCATTCCGTTGTAATTAGGTAATGGCTAGTGATGGGTGAACTCGGTTTGCCAACTTGGTTCGCCAATCGGTTTGCCAACTCGGTTTAAAAATTCGGTTTGCAACTCGGTTTGCAACTCGGTTCTCAACTCGGTTCGCAGCTCAGTTTGCCAACTCGGTTTACCAACTGGGTTTGAAATTCGGTTCGCCAACTCGGTTTGAAAATTCGGTTCGTCAAATCGGTTTGCCAATTAGGTTCAGCAACCCGATTCGCCAATTCGGCAATTGATAAAAAAAAAAACCTAGTTTACTTGCTTCTAATTTTGTAAGTGTTTTTTTAATTTTGAGTTTAAATATTGTACATAAGGGCAATTAATTACCAAGAGGTAGAATTTCTTTATCAGCGGATGGCATTTATAAAAAAAATGGCCAAATCGATCACCAGCTTACCTTTGTATTCTGTTTGTGTGGCTATTTATTGTTGAATCTGCAAAAATAAATAAAAACAATTAAATCAAACCATCGTTAATAGGAGTAAGCTTTAGTGAGAAAATTTGTGATATGAATTGAAAAAGAGTGCACTTGATAGTTAGGTAAATATATTTCTTTTGAATATGAATAACGCCTTGCATTTGTGGATTTTCAATAGAATGCATTAACTCGGAGTGCATTACCTTTTGCAGAGCATTTGTCACGCTTTGTTGGGGGTAAATCTAAAATGCCTACCAAAGTATAAGCCGCGTTGCGGTTTTACTTTTTGTTTTAGAATGTTATACCAGCAAGTTCATGACAAGTTCGTGATTGTTTTCTAAAGGGTGTTGTCGATTTACTAACACAACGTTGTCTGTTGAATTGAAATGAATAGACAACGGATACCAGTACAGGTGTCGAGGCTCTACCAATCTGTCTGAAATATGAGCTTACTGTATGATTGAGATGAATTCAAAACACCCTGTATGCACTTTTTTTTATACAATTTCAATATTATTTACAAGTAGATAGGTATGCAAATTTTTGAGTAAAAAAAAAATTGAGCCCACAATCATGAATTTATATATGAGTCAGCAGAGTAAAAAACCACATCATGTGAATAAATTAAGTGGGAGTTATAAGTGTATTCTTTTGGTCTGAGTTCACTTTCGTTATATGTCAGATTGTGGCTTAAGGGAAATTTAATAAATTGTCAAGTGAAATCAGGACATTGTCCACAAAAAAAATCATAAAAAATGCGATTTTAAAACCCAATTGACACCCGCAAACGAAATATTTAACATTTAATCAAAACCATAATTTATGCATGAATATTGACAAAAAAAAAGACCGTAATTGATTTCACATAACTATTTTTTAATAATTGGGACACAATAACGAAAACAATGGGATCTATAAACGGAGAATGGAACACAATTAATGGTTTTTTTTAGGTTGCTTATGTTTTTCTTCCGCTGGAAAAATTAAAAATATCGTTAAGTGATTAAATGAGAGCCTTTTTCAGTATACCTAATGAGAAACTTCAAGTGAAGTAAAGCATTCTTTCATTGAAAACACACATTCTTAAAAATACGTCAGTTCTGCTTACTTTGACTTTTGCACATTTTTTTTGCGCGCTAAAAAACTCACTTTGACCCTCTAGCTATACCATCCACGTTATGAAATAAATTTATGGTAATTTTATTATTAAAATTTGCTGCAGTATAAATTTTATAAAAAAAGAACCGCTGTAATTCATAGACAATCATTACTGCAGTGCTCGGTTTTCCTTTTAAATTTTGTCTTGTTTTTTTTTTTTTTGTTATTGTTTGCAATGCATAATAGGAACAAAATACAGAATAAAAGTATCTGAACTATAAATAAACAAACTATATCCATCATTATTTTTCCTTGATTAAAAATTCATACAAACAAGCCATCCGTGCAGCAAAACAAAATTGAAGGAAAAAATAACAGAGCCATTGCATACGCAAGAACACAAAGTCCAATGATTACATTAGATATTGTTTTTTGTGAAGGTACGTCTAAAGTTTCAAATTTCCAATTATTTTGCAATAAAATACTCATAAAATGTTTACGTTGGCCTTCCAGGTAGTTGTGTTTAAATACTCCTAACAAAATATTGCCATAGCTAGGAAAATCTATTTTCGGTTTATGTAGAGGAAGTTGGGCAAATGTGGTATACATGTTTGTTTTTTTGACTTCTAGACGAATTCCTTGTACCGATTGATTCCAAATTTTGTAGATATAAACATAATCATATTAGCCACTATAATAATACTTTTCGTCGCGTTCTGAAATTTAATTACAAACATATTAGAAAAACTTTGATTTTACTCCAAAACTGACACTTTTGAAAAGTAGTGGGTAATATGGTACACCCTTTCGTCAAATGTGGTATATTATACCACATTACCTATTTTATTTCGTGTTCTCGTGAAAAACATCGTTGTAATAAACTTTCAGTGGACCCATGAATGTTTTATCAAGTGGCTGCATTTTGTGAGTGGAATGAGGGGGAAGGGAAATTATAATAACACCGTTTTCACGAGCCAGATCCAACATTTCGATGTTTCTTTCATGGCTATAATGGCCATCAAGAACAAGTAAAACCGGTTCATCTTTGGATGGTTTAACAAAACTCAAAAAATGTTTAAACCACTTTGTAAATATAGGGACTTGGACCCATCCTGAGAGGTAACAAGACGAGTCCGAACCAGGAGGTGCATCTTTCATATGAGCTGGTTGATGGTTTTACGTGGGAACACAAAATATGGTGGGACGGCCGAGCCTCCGGCACTCATACATGAAATTACTGTTATTAAAGTTCCACGCTCTGCTGGCGTCATTGCTCCAATTTGTCGTTTTCCCTTTCTCCCCAGGACTTTTTGCTGCTTAGACTGATTTACAGAAAGTCTTGTCTCATCAACATTCCAAATTCGAGTAGCAGCGAAATTATGTTTCGAGTAAAGTTGTTCTAAAATATCAAAAAATACGTTGACATTGTCCCGTGAAAACCCTCTTGCATGATCAAATTATGTGCCAGTAGGTGTTCGAATGCTTAATTTATCTTTATGTCTTTTACAGAATAATTTTAGCCAATCGTTTCCAGCACTTTCGGTTATGATACAAAAATTATTTGTGATTTTATTTTTTTTTTCGCAATTTGGAATATTTGGAGAACAAAATTTTATAAAAATAAATTTAATACCTAAGTTAAAACCAAACTCAAAATTATTCCACTGAAATAACTAATATTTTGTTCGAATAAAATACAACACCGGTGAGAAAACACAAAACTGACACAAAAACAAACACTTTTCTTTGACGGCCAAAAACTCGAATGGATACAATTTTTATTTTCAATATTTTGTTCAGCTATTTTCAAATTTTTTGAAATTTGAACACGGTTACTTTTCTTTTTTCCATCGCTTAACCTGTTGATTCAAAAATAAGTGTAGGGGCATACTTAGTTATTTAGAAACCTGCCTATACCACATTATCGAAGTGTACCACATTTCCCCAAATTACTCTACAGAATTTATGCAGATTTTTCCTTGATCATAGATGGGAAATGTTTGACGAATTAAGGGTAGAAGCATTTAGAAATGTAAAGGTGTTTTTACAGAAGTTGGATCTATTAAAAGTCACTGGTAACTTGCATTTGATTAAAAGAATTTTTTTTAAGAAGGGAATGAAACGGGGGAAGTTGATGAATTTTCAAGTCGTGTTTTGCTCTTGTATTAATCGAAATCAGGACCAGTCTACTTGAACATAATATTTTCCCCTTAGCTGCAGTGAAAGAGAATCTATTTGGCCTATGCGCATCAAGAATGTAATAATGCTTGTGACCGTCCAATTTATTATTGGGTTTTAAACGAAGTATTAGGCCTTGTAAAATATGTTTATACAATTGTAAACTTCAGGAAAATGCATCACTGGATCACACGAACATTTGCTTTTATTAAACTGAACGAAAATTACTATGTAAAATTGTAATATCATGTAATTATCGTTCAATAATTTTTCATGTTATACAGGGTCATTCATTCATCGTTTTGAATGTAAAGCTTAATAAAACAACATATTGATATACTTTTTGATGAAAATCTTATTTCATTTTTGGGTTTGGACTTTGAAATTAAGTGTGAAGACTAATGTCATTTAAATGACCGCCTTGGTTTCTAGCATGCAAATTTTTATAAATTAATTTTCAAAATACTTTTTTAAGCGTGTTGGGCTGTATATCGGCCATTACTTAGGAAATATTTATTTTGAACGCGCCTGGAGTTCAGGAACAATTAACGTTATTATAGTCTTTTCAACATTAGAAACTGTCACGGTGTCAAATCACATCTTTGCGGTCAATTAACAATGCTAAAACGTGAAATTGAGCAAAAACGTAACTTCTCACACTAAAAAGCCACACAAAGTCGTGTTGTGTGGTGTGGTATTGAGTATAATTGAAATCATTTATAGTCCAGAGATACATTATTGCCAATCGCGGTTAGGAAAAATTCGACTTCATCGCTCCTTACAGCGATGACCATCTTCCTATTGGCATTAAAGAATGCTAATAAAACCCTTCCACCATAGAGCCAACGTCACTTTGTCTGAAAAAATTTTTAATTTTAAAATATCGATATCTTTATAATAATAAATATTCGATAACAAATTTCCGGTTTTGTTTGACAAAACACCCTCCCTTGACAACGCACCTGAAATACACTTCGCCAACGACGGACATATGATTTCAATACCAACGGATATATGTTAAATAAACTTTTTCACCCTCCAAACTACGCACCTGCATCATCCTCACCGAGGATGGTTCTGTTAATTTGTTTATATATACAGACACGTGCCTAAGATACGACGATAACCCCCGCCAATGAAATTTCCTTTGTCGATCATATTTCACTTCACCATCTTCATAATTCACAATCAGTCAAAGCCGAAAAATACATAAGTAGAGTAAATTATACTTTAGGAAGGTACGTAGTTTGCCGTTGGTGGTGGTGGTCTTGATACAAACAAAAATGCGATTAGCAAAAATATTACTGCGTCTAATTTTCAATAAGTAGGACACTAAGATTTTACTATCCAAGGAACTTGATTACTCTTGAATCAACTTCTTCAGATTCAGAGTTTATTCAAGACATAAAATTCGCTTAGAGTTCACAAGCTTACTTTTAAGCTGCTGCTGAAGACAGGAGCGTAGACCGCTGTTTACGCTCCTAACACAATGGTTGGAGTTACGAAATGCCAATTCTAGGGCCGTTCTATCTTCTTTATACACATAATGTAACAGTACAAGGAAACAAACTCTTAGTTATCTCTTCGGAGTCAAGCAGTTTTCCACCGAAATTGCTTCTTTGGAACGACACTGGAGTCATACCTCAGTCTTTGATAAGAAGCAACACTATTCTGTTCTAACCGGATCAATGCCAATGCATCAAAATCCATAAATTCGGCTCATCAAAAAAATCTGAACTTGCAGCAGCTATATTTTCTTTCGACTTTCGATAACGAAAATGCACAGGCCTTACGACATTAATTGCTTGCCTAGTCGCAATCATAATCATCGCGTAGTGAACCAAACCATTCAGACATTATGTCTCTCAATAATAATATTTTTGTTCGATTCTAAATACGGTGTCAATCGAGGTAGTCACTTAGGACCCCTTCTATTAACAATGTTCCACTATTTGTTAAAAACAGCGAAACTCTCATCTTAGCAGATGAGAGATTTTCAATGAATGATAGAATTCTTCTGCAGGACGACATAAACAGTTTTTCATTGTGGTGAGGGAAAAAAAGCTTAAATTTTAATCCCATAAAATGTCAAAAATTGCTTTTTTAATGAAGGGAATACCGACTTCTTACCATACAATCTCACAGCCGTTTTTACTCGTCTTGTCACTGTAAGAGATCAAGGAATTTTATTAACATTTAGTTTAGACTTTTATGAGCATCCTTCTAACAGCAAAGTTTTCTTTAAGCTCTCAATGACCAATTCTGATAAAGGGTTATCCAGTTTTTGAGATAAATGATTGGATGTTTATTTTATTATAAAGAGGAAGGTGCCATTAATAGTGGAACACAACATCAGCCAAATGGCCCCGCCACAACCACCCCTACAGGACAATATCCTTTTAATGAAATTTTTCCATAACCAAATCGCAAAGTGGCTGCCCTATGTCCTCGATAGCCTCACGAATTCCATTTTTGAGGTCTTGAATCGACGCTGGGCTGTTGGTGTAGACCTTATCCTTCACGTGGCCCCAAAATAAGAAGTCGCAAGGAATTATATCACAAGATTTCGGTGGCCAATTGTGATCACCTCTTCGAGAGATAACACGGTCCGGAAACTTTTCCCGTAAAAGATCGATGGTTTCATTGCTTGGGTGGCACGTAGCGCCCTCTTGTTGAAAGGAAACGTTGTCCAGATCAATACCATCCAATTCCGGCCATAAAAAATCATTAATCATGTCTCTATAGCGCAATCCATGACCGTAACTGTTGCTCCAGACTCATTTTCGAAAAAGTAAGGTCCAATGACCTCGTCGGACCATAAACCGCACCGAACAGTCACGCGTTGAGGATGGAGAGGCTTTTCAACAATAACTGTTGGCTTTTCCGAGCCCCAGATGCGACAGTTTTGCTTGTTGACGTAGCCTCCGAGGTGGAAATGGGCTTCATCAGTCAAGATGATTTTTCGTCTCTGCCAAATGTTCACTATTTTCATAGTGAATTTTAATAATTTCAATGCGTGAAGCGTGTATCGTTCCATTCAGTGAGTCAGTCAGCTTCAAAAGTGACAGCTACCGAAATAGCGGGCTATTCAAAATAACACCTCTTATTGGAAAACCCTTTATAGTATACAAAAAAAGAAGAACCTGTACATGGAGAAAAATTAATTTCGTTCATTGGAAATCGAAATGTCAAAACTGAACTCTAGGAATAAGAGCAACCAACCATTAATCAAGTCATTCTCAGTTGATATTTCGCTTCCTTAAATAATATATATCAAATTAATCTTTCAAAATCGAATCATTTAATAATAAAAATTAATTGAGTGTAACATTGACTTGCAATAATCAATATATCGAATGAGCAGTGTCATGGATATTTAATGCGGCAATCTTCACAATACCTACCTTAACCTTTTCCAAGAATGTCCTTCTATTTAAAGTCTCAAAGCAAAATTTCTTATTTTCCACATAGCAACATAGCAGCAAGAAAAGCACAAACGATGACAATAAGGACACGAACGTGATGCGTCATTTAAGCAATGATGAAAACGACAACAAAGGCAACATCTATTAAAATATAATACCCACCAAGCTCATAGCAAAACAACCAAGTCAGCTGGTGTTAGCCTACTTTTAATGTCAAATCGATTATGTCAATCACATCAAAAAATGTATACAAGCACAAACGCTTAGCAAACGACGACCAGTCGATGCGGCAATTATGAATCAAATTTTGATTAAACGAGCACGACATTTTTGCATTCAACCTAGCTTGCTTGGAAAACTTCTAATAGAAAAAAATATTATAATTTCCGTACATGAAGTTCGGTGAAGGATAAAATATTTTTGTGCACCTCATTAAGCTTGAAAGAAAAGTGTGAATGCCACAGTCATTAGTCGCTAGTGCGTATACGCCCCAGGGACCCCAGGATAACACTGACACACTTGCAAAAGTTTTTGTTTATTTCTCGTCCTCAGTCCCTTGTTTTCTTAAAACATTTATGAACTTCAAGAAATAGGTGATTATAATTATGATGTTTCATGACATTTATTCGGTCATGGGAGTTCCAATTCAGAACAAATGGGTACGACTTTTTTGACGGACAGGAAAAATAAACAAAAACAAGCTTAGTCTCTCAGGACTCCTTACATCCAATAAAGCGCCCTTATTTCTATTGTAAAATGTAAGTTCATTAAATTTTTGTTTTATTTTCTGGTTTACACCAGTAAAAATGTTTCAAATTTAAAATTTAAGGCTTGACAGGTATTTTTATCGTCGCCCATAAAAACTGCGCACCCTACTGAGATTCCACAAGATTTTATATATCATGTACTTATCCGTTTCAAAGAGTTTTTGTTGTTTTTCTGGTGTGGTTAGGCCTTAAATCGTTTGGTCTGCCTCTGACGGAACATTACTTTGCTTTCCTCTAAACAAGAAAAAACAACAAAATGGAAAAAAGAACATTTCACAAGAATTTTTTGTTTAAAAAAAAAAAAGGGAATCCCTTGAGGCGAATATGAGATTAACTTCAGTGGCGGCGTAAATTTCATGACAGAAAACGAGGAAAAACGACACAACCACGTGTGTAAACAAAGCTTAGGCAGTGCACACCAAAACCACTCCAGTAACAAGTCTACCCAGGTTCTATGTAATATATCGTCGAGGAGCGTATATTCTTATTATTATGTATTTTAAATGTAAAGCCTATCTTCCTTTTCTCTTTTTGAAAAATTCACAAAAACGCTAAGGAATTCTCAAAAAAAAAAAAATAAGACACGAACCCACATTCACCCACAAGATAACGTGAGGTATAAAATTATTATTATACGATAATGTGTTAAGCAATTTTCCGATTTTTTTTTTTTTTTTTTGTATTTTTTGTGTTATCAACGAATTAATTTTTCATATTTCATTCTATAGGATTTTAAACATCGTTCAGAGTCAATGTACATATGTATTTGCTTATCGGTTAATAGGATTAAAAAATAAAAGTTGAAAGATGATGAAACAGAATAAGGAAAATGAAGCGTCACAGCCGAAGGCCTGTTAAATGAACAAAACAGGGAGGAGGAGAAACCTTTTCAAATTGTTTGAATCAAGATTTTTGTTTTCTGTGAACTTTTTTTAAAAGAAAAACAAGCTTGACGGCTTAGAAAGGCCAATTGAAAATGGAGAAAAAAATGTGTTTTTATTTCAAAATGTATGTATGACGTTGGTTGGAAGCTCTGGCTTTGGAAAATAAATTTAATTTCGAAATCGCTAAAATCCCTTGTAGACCGGATGTTAGAAATCCTTCTTAATTGAAATTTGTACAGTATTTAAAAATGTTATTTTTCGCAAGACAATCTTGAAGGCTTTTATGTATAATTTAATTTTTCTGAACTTTGAAACATTTTTTAACGTTTTGAATTATTTTCGAAGAGTATCTAGTATTGGTCTAATGAAGCGCTACACTAATAACCAATAAGGTTCTTTTCGAAATACGTACCGCACACTACGTCCATTTTACCGTCAACATAATCGTCTTCCAGAGTAATTAACTCAATGAACTATAGAAAGAATTCACACAACTTTTACTCTTAATTATAATACGCATGCACATAGACGTTGTCCAGTGCTTACAGAAGACGTCAATGCTGTTGTTGAGCGTAGTGTAGAGAAAGGGCCGAATCAATCTATCCGGAATTAGATGTGGTGTCCATCCCCTTTATCAAAGATGTTGTGGAAAGGTCTTGGTTTACCGTATTTGTAGTGATGACTGTCTTCAATTGTGTCTTGAAACACCGTTACATCAAAAAAACTGAGTTTTTGTTGCGATTTTTGAATTGGTGGAACAAGTTGTTCGTACCTGATGTTTTAAGATTCTGAACAGTAATAAAATTTATTTTCAATAAATCAAACATATAAAAATCAGTACAATTTGATAACAATAAAATAAACTAAGTATTTAAATCAAAGTATCAAATCTTAACTTTCAACACCCCCACTAGATTTTTATACTTTTATACCAATGAGAGTACAACAGTTGTTATGTTTTGTAGCAGGGAGTCCTTTGGTTAGAACATCAGCAGGCATCTCTTCAGTTTTCAAATATACTACTTCTAATTTATTTTCTTCTATAAGATCTCGAATGAAATGGTGCCTTATATCGATGTGCTTTGAACGTGCGTGATAAACGCTGTTTTTAGATATGTTTATTGCACTCTTGTTATCGCATTGCAATATAAGGTCTTGATTCCAATTAATTAGTTCTTGCAATAAAGATTGAAGCCAAAGTGCTTCTTGAGATGTTGAGGCTAAAGCCATATACTCAGCCTCTGTGGTGGAGAGAGCGACAGTAGGTTGTTTCTTTGAATTCCACGAAATAGGTCCTCCTTGGTATTTAAAGAGATAACCTGTAGTTGATTTTCTGTCATCTGAGTCACTAGCCCAGTCAGCATCCGAAAATCCTTCTAAACATCCTTCAATGTCTCGAGTGTATTCTAGTTTGTAGTTTAGTGTTCCTTTTATATAACGGAAAAGTCGTTTAACCGCTATCCAGTGATATTTTGAAGGATTATTATTAAATCTTGATAAAGCCCCCACTGCAAAGGATAAATCTGGGCGACTTACTTGTGCTGCATATAAAATGCTTCCAATAGCTTCTTGATATGGAACGGTTTTCATGTAGTCAGTTTCGTCTTTGCTTTGTTGATGTGTTTCTTTTATAAGCTTTTGGTTAATATCTAAGGGTGTGGATACCGGATTACAATCCTCCATATTAAATCGCTTGAGAATATTCTTTAGGTATGTCCGTTGGTCTATCCATAACTTTCCCTTTTCTCGATCGCGAGTTATTTGCATACCAAGCACAAATTTAGCTTCTCCAAAATCTTTCATCTCGAATGATTCAGCCAAATTTTCTTTGATAATTCTTTTGTCATCTTTGTTGTTTGTAAAAATCAGTATGTCGTCTACGTAAATAGCGACGAAAGTCTTATCTGTGCTGTTTGTCTTGTAATAAATACACGGATCGGTTTTGGATTGTCTAAGTCCAATTTTCTTTAGTGTTTCATTCAATTTCTTATTCCAAACTCTGCTAGCTTGTTTGAGACCGTACAGTGATTTCTTGAGTTTACATACCTTATTTTGAACGTCATTAAAACCTTCAGGAAGATTCATGTAAATTTCTTCGTTTAGTTCACTTTGCAGGAAAGCAGTCACAACATCCATTTGATCGATATCCAAATCATATCGTACAGCCAAACTTAAAAGTACCCTTATGGACGTGTACCTTACGACGGGAGAAAATGTTTCTTGATAATCGATCCCTTGACGTTGCGAATACCCCTTTACGACCAATCTAGCTTTATATTTTTCGACATTACCATTTGCATCTTTTTTCGTCTTGAATGTCCATTTGGAATTTATGGCTTTCTTTCCTTTTGGTAATGAAACTATTTCCCAAGTGTCATTTTTCAAAAGAGCTGTATATTCATCGTTCATTGCTTTTTTCCAATCAGACATATGTTCACTCTTCATTGCCTCAGCGACTGTCTTTGGATCTTCATCATTGTCGTTATCCATGTACGATAGGTAACCGTATCTTTCAGGTGGATTTCTTATTCTGGTAGATCGTCTTATTCCCCTGTCAGATATGATTCCTTCTGAAGATTCTTCAACAACGAAATCATCTTGGGCATCCAAAAAACTGTTTTCACTTGCCGTTTCGTCACTTATTTCGATTGGTATTTCATTGTTTGAATCTACTGATGAAATTTCGTCTTCATTCCCCAGTGAATCATATCCTGTAAAAATATCACAATAAGATGTATCGTTTGTCTCACCATCCTTTGGAAAAATTTGCTCATGGAAAACTGCATCTCGACTTATTATGACTTCTTTTTTCTTTACATCATAGAAGCGATATGATTTTGAGTGTGTGCAGTATCCGACAAAAATTACTTCTTTTCCCTTGGCATCGATTTTCTTCCGCTTTTCTTTTGGAATGTGAATAACTGCTTGACAACCAAAAACCTTAAGATGTTGCAAATTCACTCTTCTTCCACTCCAGATTTCTTCAGGTGTTTTGTCTTTTGTACCTTTGCAAGGTGTTCTGTTTGTTAAATAAACTGCCGTATTTGCAGCTTCGGCCCAAAATCGTTTGTGTAAACCAGACTCGATGAGAAGACAACGTGCTTTTTCGATTATGGTTCTATTCATTCTTTCTGCCAACCCGTTTTGTTGTGGGGAATATGGAACCGTCGTTTGATGTTGAATGCCTGCATCAGCTAGTATCTTCTTCATCTTAAAATTACAATATTCCTTTCCATTGTCGCTTCTAATGGCCTTTATTTTGTTACCAGTCTGATTTTCTACAAAATTTTTGAACTCAAGGAACTTCTCCGCTACCTCATTCTTGCTTTTAATGAAAAACGCAAAGACTTTTCTTGAAAAATCATCAATGAATAGAAGCATGTACTCTGAACCTCCAATTGATTTTTGTTCAATCGGACCACAAAGATCTGTATGTACCAGTTCTAATATAGATTCTGCCCTAGTACCAATTGAGTTAAACGGCTGGCGTGCCATTTTACCTTTGATACATGTGATGCAATTGATTTTTGAGTTATCGCAATCAATATTCTGCACCAATTTCGGAATCATAGCTTGTGTGGTTTCGATACTTGGATGTCCAACACGCTTGTGCCAAAGTTCAAAGTGTGAAGCTACATTTTTTGTAACATATGCACTTTGGTTGGGTGGTCTGTTGAGTCGGAACATATTGTTCACCAAGCTTGCAGTTGCAACAACATTACCCCTTTGGTCTTTTACTAAGCATCCATTCTTGGAAAAAATCATTGAAAAACCCTTCTGAACAATTTTTGAGACAGATAAAAGATTAATGCATAAGTCAGGAACGTGAAGGACTTCTATAAATTCAACCTCACTTTCTTTGAATTTTCCAATAGATACCTTCATATCGACATTACCTATACCTTGGACTTGCATTTTTGAATTATTTGCAACAATTACCTCAGAATTAAGATTTTCCAGCTTACTTGAAAAGCATGCACTATTTGAGCACATGTGAGCTGACGCTCCCGAGTCAAAATACCATTCTTCTTTTTCAAGAGCCGAGGCAGAAAAACATCCTAACATCGCATTCTTCTTTTCTTGATGGTTCTTATTCTTTTTTGGACATTTAGCAGCAATATGGCCAAATTCGTTGCAGTTGTAACATTTAGGCCCTTTAAAGTTCTTATTCCCAAAGTTTTTCTTGTTCTTGCCAACAAAAGCAGTATCTTGACTTGAATCCAAGTTAACGTCCTGAAGAAGTTTGGTTTTAATACTGTCTCCTGTAATAAGAATCCCAGAGCTTTGGATTCCCATTATCATTGGCTTGTATTCTTCGGGAAGACCAGCTAGAAGCATTGATCCTATCCATTCTTCATCTAGGTTAAGACCAACAGACCTGAGCTTGTGTGATGTATTTAACACATCGTTAACGTACGCATCTACGGTAGAAAAATCTTTCAGTTTAGTTGAGCAAAACTTTTGAATGAGCCCAACTCTCCTCACAAGACCAGAATCTTGAAAAATTTTCTGAAGAGAATCCCAAATCTCCTTAGCGCTTTTGCAATGTCTTATATGAGGATAAATGGATTTTTCAACAAGCAATATAAGCTCCGATTTTGCGTTTAAGAGCTTCGTTGCATCCTTCTCCGTCTCACTACCATCAGAAACAGCCTTCCAAAGTCCTTTCATTTGGAAATAAGCTTCAACGGAAAATTTCCAGTCTTCGAAGTTTTCGCTTCCCCGAAGCTTTTCAATACTGAATTTCGTTTCAGACATCTTTTCTCAATACAAATTTCCTTATTATTTTGTATTTAGATCGTGATGAGGCCCATAACCTGATGTTTTAAGATTCTGAACAGTAATAAAATTTATTTTCAATAAATCAAACATATAAAAATCAGTACAATTTGATAACAATAAAATAAACTAAGTATTTAAATCAAAGTATCAAATCTTAACTTTCAACAGTACCTACGGGCTGGACAGAACATTACAGCCAATGGTGGCCGCAATAGTGCCATGAATTCTTGTATTAATTGAACAACCACGATTTGCAGGCAGGAACTTTGGTTTCAACAGACAGCGCAACATATGAAACAGCTCGTGCCAAAATTGATTTGTTGAACGAAACGTTTGGTAACGTTACGCACCAGTGAATTGGCCTCCGAGGTCTCTCCTTGTTTTATAGTTACTTCTACGGTAATTGTTCTAATAAAATAGCCAGTTGCATTCCACCCCTTAAACAATTCAACCGTAATACCCGCGCTTTCAGGAATGCTTATCAGTTTACCCTCGAGCCCAACTTCGGTCGTATCGTTCTATAGCCGTACTACGCGAATGTGGAACTCTCTTCCACACTCTGTCTTTCCCGATCATTGCAGTGTTCAGGAATTTAAGACCAATGTACACCGGCACCTCCTCTCCAAGCCCTTCCCTCTTTCCTAAAGCACTCACTGTGTCTATGGCATAATGAGGGTACAAAAACCCCTTGAGTGTTTGCAGATTAAAAAAAAAAGCTATTTTCTCCCAGTAATCATACGAATTTCGTAAAAACAACAGCTTCCAAAACATCAGCACAGTCATTTATTATCTTTGTATAAATTTTACACCACAAACAATAAACAAGCAAGGAAAGATAATAATTAAAAAAAAAGAAACAATTTCAACTTAATTACCTATTTGTTAATGGGGATGAAGATAAATTTGTGGTCAGCGCAGTAATTATAACAAGGAACAAGTAATATTTCTAAAAGTAATACTACCTGCGAAGATTATCTTCTAACCATAAGACCAAGACTGCAAAGAATGACACACACAAATGTTTGGTCTACTTTCTTCAAATTGGTTAACACAACTCGGTGATAAAAAGGAAGAGATAATATGAGTGTGGTTTGGTAATTTTTAATAATTGGGTTACTGGTTTCTCAATTCTCATTCTCAAAACTCTGTGAGAACGGTGTTGCAGCATAATAAAAGAGTTGGCTTCTGATTTAAAACAAAGACACAAGCTTACAACACTTCCATCTGCACCTTAAAAGGCCTTTATAAAAGCACTATGAAAACTAACCCCATATGATCCGAAGACCTGAAAAAAAAAATGTAAAAACGACTCACGCGAATTCGCTGTACAGCGAATTTACTTTGCCAGTTGGGCGCTTTGGAAAGGACTAAGAACTTAACTGTGCCTAAGCCGGGGACTCCATCCCAACGTAATAGTGCTTTAGCCGATAAACGTTTCTTAGAGAATGTCGTTCTCTTTGTCTAGGATTTCGAAGGGTTGAATTATTCTCTGAAAATTGTCTGGTTTTGATATTTCGGAACCACTTTCTACTAAGCTTGACAACAAAAATGCTTTGTTTGGTTGATTTCTATCGTCGATTGCATTGTTAATTGTTCTAATAGAGCTTGCCACATTAGAAAAAAAATCAATAGACCTTTCCAAACAACCTATGAGAATATAAATTGCACCAATTAAATCCCAGTTACAATTCAGAACAACAGTGTATAATTATTGTTCATATTTATTTTTGTGTAATACTAGAAAACTCTTGGTTCTATGATTTTTGAAGAGTTTCGAGAATTTCAGTTTGACAAAATAGTTACCTATTCGCACACCGTAATGGAAAATGTCGCACTTTTGTACTAAATCAAACTATTTTTTTGTTCTCATTGCTTGCAATGTTTTTGGTGGTTTCACTTGGTGCCAATTGATCACACTTATCGAAAAAATCCACGAGGATAGCGATTCAGCAACATTGATTTTTATTGGAATAAAAGAAATTGTCTTGAGGCGGTTTATGCAGAAAAATCCAGATTTACCAGTCATTACATTCACCGAAAATATAACCGATATCACGTTGTTGAAACAACTTGAAAACCCAAGTTTTTGCAATTCGATTTTAGTAGTTGAAGACAATATGACAAAAAGTGATGCCGTCGATAGTATAGTGCGAAAATTAAACAATAGAAAATTTGTCATCATAAGCACCGACAACTTTGGAAATCTCAACGAAAGTTTTGCATATTTTCGAGCTAAAATGTTCAAAAGGATTTTTGGAATCGTCGAAAATGACACCTTCGTCTACCTCCCATATGCTGACGTCAAAATTGAGAATTTGAATTTCACTCAAGCAATACCCAATGCACAAACCAATTTGAATGGCTACAAATTTCGAACAATTACCAAACAGGATCTTCCAAGGGTTTTTTGGTACAAGAACAAAGACGGTCAAGACCAGATCGGTGGTTATGTTGCAGAGATATTCACAACATTCTTGCTCAAGCATAATGCGAGTTATGTCATTGCTGAAATCGAAGATCTGGATAAGAATTTCATGGTCGCAGTTATAAATGCAACAATTAACGGTTTGATTGATATCAGCATGAACGCATATCAGGATTACGAGGGCATAAAACTCAGCTATCCTTTCAAGTTGATGAGCTGGTTCATAATGACTCCAAATTTGGGTAAATTAAATCCGAATCAATATTTCCTCCGGCCTTTCTCGTTGGCTGTTTGGGTGTGTATAGGTGTCTCAATTGCTTATATTGTTATCATGGACATGGTCATGGACAAGTTAACGGGTAAAACCGTTGGATTTTGGCACAGCTTTAGCAAAATCTACCTGACTTTACTCGCACGACCGACCGAAAGGCCCATAGTTCGAGGCTATCGAATTCACAGTCAGATTTTTTTGTTTTCATTCATTTTGGTCAGCTACTATTTGGTTATTTTAACATCGTTTTTAACGGTTTTCATTCAAGTGAAACAATACAATACCATTCAAGACCTGGTCGATAACAAAGTACCACTGATGATGGTGGATTATGAATGGCAATTTGTATCAGAGAATGATACGAGAATTCCAAAGATTGTCCAATTATTTGATCATGAAACGTTGATAAGAGAACGTGATTCAATGAAACACTTACAAAACGCGTATGCTCTTGGTTATGACAAGGCTCAGTTTTTCATCGATCTTCAGAAACACCCGAAATACCACATTATCTATGAGAGCTTGAAAAACTATTTTTTGGGATTCATACTGTCGAAACATTGTTTATTCGAAGATGTTTTGAATGATTTTATTTTTCAAATAGCTGCGACTGGACTAATGGAGAAGTGGAAACGAAGAGGCTTGACATTGATTAAAAAACACAAATTGCTGGTACTGGATACGAAGCCAAATGACTTGGAAGAGCCACCATATAAATTGTCATTGTTTCATTTGACATTTGCTTGGGTTTGCTTGAGAAATGGATTGTCGTTGGCACTATTTGTGTTTGTGTGTGAATTCTGTGTGCGACATTATACAAGGAAATTAAAGAAATAATAATTTCTTTTGTTTGCTTGGTTAAGAGTGTTTAAAAGTTATGGATTAGAAGCTGTATCAATGTGATTCTACACGCAATAAAAACATACATCAAAGTTGGTAGTGTCTAGCTTTATTTCTTACGAGTCGCTAAGTATAATATATTGGTTTGAAAAGAAGCACTTTTTGGTTTTCAATTTCCAATTACTTTACTTCTTTTAAACATCCGGACCGATTTTGATCAAACTTTGAGTATTTCCATTTATTCGGGAATAACTGAAAGCACTAAAGCGGACCCGATGCACACTGTCCAGTTTCATCCGTAAATCTGTTTGATAAGGGAAACGTTTGTTGGCTCCGCTAGTTTTGTTTTATGTGAAACTTGTTGAAATACATGGGAGAATTTTGAATCGTGAAAAGTTCGTAGTCGTTTCTTTGTTTGTTTGTACCCGACAACATAAGTTAATGACCTGCCATCCGTATCCGCCTCAAACGAATTCCACACTTCGATTTCTTATCCTAATGACTAGCTAATGTCTTCCAATTTTCAAGTAGTATATCTAAAAACTTAGCGAAATCAGCAACCATTTACCAAAAGTTATGCTCAAACATCAGTTTCCCCAGAATTAAAGTCCAACTTTTTTCAATAACTGGTTTATCATTAAATCATCCAACCTTCTTTCTTGAGGAAAAAAAATCAATATCAACTTTTACCCATTTAGAAAGTACGAACTTGTCTGAAGGAATGGGATTCGTACATAAAGTGTCTGACATTTACTTTTCTTGTGATTCTCAATCTTAGTTGACCATCGTTCCAAAAAAGAGCAGGAAATAAAATAAGAACACTGCAAGCGAATTTAATAGAATAAAAGTTTATAAACCCTAACGGAGGAAGTCGTTTAACATTTTTATTACATGTGATAAAGTCGTAGAGGCGAACTTTAAAAGGGCAAACTATTTATTAACTGAAAAAGAATCTAAAGAAACCAGCAGCAGGGCTGCCGTTTCAAATTTTCACAGAAGAGTAATTTCAAGTTCTAGAGGGGAGTATTTTGCTATTGAAGGGAGTACACAAACAAAACATTGTTTTTTAAAGGAACACTTTTTAATTGGGCAGAAGACAAAAAGATCAAGTTTTTACAGCTTTGAATTTAACTTATGAATGTACCCTTTCACAAGTTCGCCCTATTCTGACATACGGATCAATTGATAAGCTAAAAAGAGTTCAAAGAACTGCTTCACTCACAGTCATTCTGAATCTTTTTCAGATCGACCTTCACATTAACGAAACAGTCTCCTTTGGTGCTTTAAGACTGAGAGAATCGGGTATGTGGACTGCAAAGTCTTTTGGTCATAGTAATATTCTAAATCTATTACCTAAAGAAATAAAACTAGAACCCTCTGACTACACGTTACCAACACTAAGATTTGGAAGGTTGAAATTCCAACTAGGCAAAATTGGAGAGTTAACTATAGCCCTACAAAGGATTTGGACATCACAGTTTATACTGATGGTCTGATGTCTTCTCCGACGAACTGGGTAGTAAAAAATCCTTTAGACTGCCCAACGGATGTACCGTATTTGAAGCTGAATTTCTAGCGATAAGACAAGCATGTATGTATGCAAGCAAGAACTTGCAATTTTTAACTACAATATAAAAAGTCAATCTAGACTGGGAACCAGGCACAGCGACATTCAAGGTAATGAAATCGCTGACGAACTAGCCAGGACGGGATCAAGCCTTCAAATATCCTTTACTGGGGAAGTTAGGAGTCATGAAAACCGATATTCAAAACCATTTTTTTTAAAATCTAACGTAAGATGGAAAAATCTCAACAACTGCAATATCTCGAGACGGATATGGCCCACTTACGACCACAAACGTACCAAGGAACTTCTGAAAATACCTAGGTCAGACATTGGCAGAATAGTTGTCATTTGAACAGGCCACTGGCCGGTCGGACAACTTGCCTTGAAGCTTGGTATTCCCCACAATGAATTTTGTCGTAGCTATAGAGATACGGCTCAGAGGGAGACACTTCAGCACTTTTTGTGTGAGTGCCCGGCCTTTTTAAATGCCAGAACAATGGCTTTGGGTGCTCCCTTCTTGCGCGGGCATATAGCGAACTCGCAAATATTAAGATAAGCAACTTGATTCTCTACCTTAATACAACCATTTGGATTTAAAGTTTAAACACTAAAAATCTCTATTATACATTTTTCACTATGGTAAAGTTCACCAACGAACAAAGTCCGCTTTCTGCTGAAATTCGGAGTCGATGACCACAAATTTAAGAGCGTTAATAACTAAATTTTTCGGTCATTATTTTCGCCCGAGGAGACCGGGGGAGGAATTGTGTAAGCTGATTTTTGATAATTTTACAGTCAAATTCAGGAAAAAAAAGAAAATAAAATTCAGTGTCAACTATCGAGCTATCAGCTAACACGATTCCAACCCGGCAATAACAAGTCGAGTGCAAAAATTTGGGTGATGTTGCCGTGTCAGTGAGATAGTGGTTAGGTCGACATGTCGACAAAATCGCTGCCGTTCTGGCATCCGCTTAGGATAGTGATACAAGCCACAAAGCACACTTCAGAATCACTTTATTGAAGGGTAGGTTTGATGAGAGAGTTACCTCAAAAATTGGGCGGGCCTATTGCCCGCCTCGTTCGTGCGATTTTACACCACTAGACTAGTTGTAATTGCTCAAATGATACAAATACATATTTAAGCCCGGTAGTTAAAATCTTTCAATTTTATAATGTTCTTTTAAGTTTCCAATGGGAGTATTTTCGAGTATACCGGAGTACGGGACTACACTGAACGCAAAGGGAGTACAAATACTCCTTTGGTAGTAGTTTCGGCAGCGCTGCCCAGCAGAACTCCATACGACTGCAAAATATGCCCAACAGAACCTTTTACTATCATTCGACTGCCGAACTATAAATCCTAAACTTACAAGAGAATTCAATGAATTTAGGAAGATGACTAGGCCCAGCAAAAAATGAAAAACGACACAAAATTTTAGCTGTTTGCTACTTTTGTCTTTGCAGAAAAATTAATTTGGTGACAGCTGAGATAAATTTTGTCGCATAAATTAGTGTTTGCCTTTCGTTTTTGTGTAAAATAGTAGTTGCCTGGCGCCATGCGCGCCGCCGCGCTGTCAAATATATTCGTTTTACTTCTCTTTCGACAAATGAATAGTGGTGATAAAGGCCTCCTTCCGCAGGGTGAAAGCTAAATTATATTTTTCTTTCTTTTGTTTTATGCGTGGAAATGTAAAAGTGAGTTAACTTCTTGTATTTATTGTTTTGTTACAATTCGACGACTTTGTGACACTCGTTGATGATGATTCATTTAGAACATCTCGTTACGGTTCAAAGGATGTATCACAAGATGAGATGTTGGAGCTGAATGGAAATTTTGACGAGAGGGTACGCAGGCTAATATAAGGCTAATATGAAGACAAAATGAAGTTATACGACAGCTTTGCCATGTATTGGGAGAATTCGGCATCATCAACAAACTGATACGAATAGTAGTAGTAGTATGTAAGTGGATAGTGGACACCCATTAGTATAAGCGAAGAGGAACTAAACGGTTTTTCAATTGGCGCGGGTCAATTTTAGCGCCCCGGCCCCGGGGCGGCCATTTTGGTTTGGTGACATCTGTCAAATCTTTTGTTTATTATTCAGTTGCTTATGCCAAATCATAATGGCCAGTTACAAGGTTGAACATAATGATAAAACTTTATTATCAAATGAGTGTTCGTTAACGCAAACGTTGCGCGCATTGCTCCCATTTTACACGTGGTGGCCCTTCACAGTCGACTCTTCAACGTTTGATGGCCAAATTTGAGACGACCGGTTCAATAAACAATCAGCCAACATCCGTACGTTCAAGCAAGATCGGCCGAGAACATCGCCACAGTCCGTGAAAGTGTACAGCAGAACCCGAGGCAGTCTATTCTTTGCCGTGCACAAGAACTCGGCCTTTCGCAGTCTTCAGCTTGGCGAATTTTTCTTCGGGACTTGGGACTACAACTGTACAAGATCAAACTGACCCAGGAGCTCAAAGTTCATAACCATTGATAACGCAGTTTGTTCGCTGACTGGGCTTCGAATAACACCTATCTACCCTTATTGAAAAACCCTTTAATTTTCGATTGAAAAGGCTCAAATGACGACTATTATAGTATTCGAATGAGAATAACATAAATGACGATTATTAGTATTCGAATGAAAATAACTCGAATAGCGATTATTAGTGTTCGAATGAAAAAACTCGAATGATGACTAATTGATTATTAATGTTCGAATGAAAAGAACTCGAATGACGATTTTATTAGTGTTCGAATGAAAATAACTCCATAATACTATTGAAATCATTAGATTATGTCCATCACCAAGAGGAGGAGCCCCGGAAAGGCGTTTGCAGAACGACAGACCGGCAGAACAAATTTGCGCTGGAAGAATGGCGTTGACCACGAAGCTCGATGCCAAGCCTTGGTGGATGGAAACTGGATAGCGTTGACAAACAATCGCGGAACATGGAAAAACCTTCTCTATTTTACTTCCTCGCAAACGAAACAAAAAACAAACATATAATCTGAGACCACTATACTTCTTGATTGGTAATCCAAAATAAACAAATCTAAAAAAAAGTTCGTGTTTTGATTCAACTTTCAGAGGAATTTTGATGATTCATGGTCCACTTGAGATTCATTGAATAAATGGACTGGAAGCAGAGAAAAAATAGAAATTACTCCATACGAGTCGTATCCAAACTTTAAGCAACAATATTTGTTGTTTTTTCGGTGAAGTTGATATTTTTGTTTGTTTTTGTGGCGATGATACCACATAGTAACAGTGTTGTTTGCATGGCATTGATTTGTGATTTTTTTTGTGGTGTGGAAAGAGGAACTTTTATTTATTCCAACGAAGTCAATTAGTCAGAATTGTGTATCTTCTCATATCTCGACTTTTATTTTTGTGTATCAAGGTTACGGTATCAAAACTCACACTTCTCTCAAACAGACTCTAGTGGCATGGAACGGAATGTATAAGCAAATCGAATTTATGGGAAAATATTTGAGTAGTTTGTGGTTGTTACTGCGGGATTTAAGATAAATTTTATCATGTTGCTTGGGATTATCCCTGAGGACAGAATACTGTGATGTATAATGATGATCAAGCAGTTGCAGAATTAGGAGTGTAAAATTGGGCAGGGACGGTTATTTTCATAGGAAAACACCTACTTACTACTTCTAATTAAAATAGTCCACTTACAATTTTAAGGGGGGGTGGGGGCATAAATAGAAGTCAGGATGCGCAATATAGAATGCTAGAGGCTAGAGAGCCCTGTAAAATGAGCTCCATATCCACCTCAAACTTTGGGCTTTGGAAAAATGTTGTTCATCCATTTGGTGTGTTGGAGATTATTTATACAATCGTCGTTTTCTTTTCCTGCAGTACATTTTAATGTACATCCCGGAAAAGGTGCATGCGGGAAGTATCGATGATTGTGGGCTAGGGTTTTGTATACACCCTTTTTTATAGTTTGCACCCACTCAAGGGATTTTTTATACCCTTTCTTATGACAGAAACACAGTGAGTGCATTAGGAAGAAGGAAGGGGTGGGAAATGAGGTGTCGGTGTACATTGGTCTTGAATTCTTGAACATTGTAATGATGATGATATATAGTGTGGAAAAGAGTTCCACATTCGCGTAGTACGGCTAAAAAATGATTCTCTATACTTGAGAGTACGTCCGAAGTCTGGGCTCGAGGGTAAACTGATGGGCATTCCTGGAAGCGCGGGTATTACGGCTGAATTGTTTAAAGGGAGGAATGCAACTGGCTGGGACGGATATAAGTCTTATAGATAGTAGCCAGATCAGACGGGGCGAAAAATTTCTTGCACCGTCTTAAGAAACCCAAACATCTTGCAGCATTTATGGCAAAATGGCATATGTGTTCAATCCAGAAGAGTTGGTCAGTGATGCACATACCGAGAATTTCGAGATGTTCGGTCTCATTGATGCAACCGCCACTCATGGACAGTGGCAGGGAGGTATATCTCGCCTTACGATCAAGCCAGCACTGAGTTTTCGAAGCATTAAGCTCTACACGGTTTTTAATTCCCCATTGAACAATGCTGTTTAAGTCAGAGTTTAATGAGCTTATTATATTTTGCCGTTGCCGAGAGGAGGGATGTGAGTCTGGAAACGAATATGAGACGCTAAGAGTCCTATCGTCAGCGAAACAATGAATTGGATTAGACGTTACAGACAAGAGATCTTATGAAAATGAGAAAGAGCATTTATATTGTGGGTTCCAGACTTGAATCCGTCAAATACAACTTGTATTCATCGATACCGAAGGCACGAATTTTTGATAAAAGAGCAGAAGCCTGACTTTATCAAATGCCTTTGAAATATCAAGTGCTCAAATCTTACTTCCTCCAAATCGATGTTAAGACTCCTTCCACTGTTCAGTGAGATAAACCATCAGGACACCAGTCAGTGGACCAGTTACTGCGAAAGCCGGTCAATAAGAAGCTTTCGGTCTTCGAGATATTTATTGAGCTGATAGTTAATCAAACAACAATATCGTGTATGCAGTTATTTCTTATCACAAAGTTTGGACAATTCATCACGAATCGTTTATCGCCAAATTCTTATATATTTTTCTGCGGAGGATGAGCTCTTTCCCTACTACCTACTGAGCGCCTGAGTTCCGTTTTGTATAACGTCATGTTGCACAGCAGGATAATTTTTTTTATGGAATGAGAGAAATTTGTAATCTTCATCAGAAGCTGTCGGCGGTGAAGATAGCCATATGCGTCTTAAAGTCGACGAATGAGTGATAACTTTCTCCTTCAAATTGGTCTTGTCCAGGGATCTTCGGGGCGTTAAGTCACAGTGTAGCGTAACGATAATAGTGTTACATAAAGATCTTAAATTTCAACATTTCTCGAAATACCCAACCCCGAAGAAAAGTACAAACTTACTTAACAATGCTTTACTTTAACTTTTTTTTTAAATATACGAAAACCAACAAATGATATCTGTACAGTGTACACACATATTTACTGTACTCCTTCTACTCGAGGTTGCAAATGAGTACGAAAATCTTCGACTTTTGAATGAATTTTTCCCAAGTCATATATGAAAGACTAAAAGAAAAGTAAGAAATTTACTAAGGATGCAAGTTCAAATGAACATGTGCATACAAGCAGCTTAGCCCTTGGCAAAGGCTTTTCATGTTAAAGTTAACGGGGATTTAATGAGTTTTCTCAAATTCTTTCTGGATTGTAGGAATATTCAAGCGTTATGCAAATTTAGAGTTAATTTAAAGTTTATGTTGTGTTTCCTTACAGGCCCGTTTAAGTTTTGGGTTTGTATGTGATAGTTAAACAGACGAACTAAGATGTCAGTTCTCCAAAAACCCAAGGAACTTAATTCCCCTTTCACACCCCAATCTTTGTTGTTGAAAAGATCATGAAAGGTATTATTTTTCTTCATGCATATGCAAACAAACAAAATAAACAAGCGAGATATATTGAAGGTTCAACATATGTTTTTTGACAACTTAAGTTTGCTCCTTGTGTTTGTCTGCCTTCTTTTTTTTTTTTTTCATTGATTTTCATTGCATAACATCCAACGATAGAAATTGCAATTTCGCACTTGAGTCACGTATTCATGTGCAAGAAACATTTGTAAAATTGTTCGCCCTTTAAAAAAAAAAAAAAAACAAACATCCTTACCAAATTTTGACAATACACACATTTCAACATGCGAGAAATAAGGACTTTGTTATGTTTTTTGTGCATGAAATTTAAGACATGGGAAAAATGAAATTGTTTAATAATACAATTCCCTTGCATCTTCTGGTGGAAGTAAACTGAATGAAATTTGACATTTCAGACATTCGTTGAAGGAAAAAACTCATAGCCAAAGGGAGTATGAAATGAAAGAAAGAAATCGTTGAATGTCGACAGATAATAATACAATGCAGAAAATAGAAATCAGGTAAATTTTTGCCTTTTTGAAAATTTGAAATTTCATTTCAAGGAGAATGAGTTTCTCCAAAAAATGCATATCAAGGATAAAAAAAAACTTTCTTTTAGTATATGTCTTCACTTCATTCAATCACTCATCTTTTGTACAGAGGAATGTTTGCTTATTTGAAGCATTTTCAATTCAATGGAATTTAAGATATATAACTTACCTCAGGTAAATCGAATTGTGTTTAAAATATGTACATACATTTTGAAGATGAAGGATTGTGCATGATCCAAGAATTTAAACTTCAATTTAAATGTGGAATATTTACCTGAAAAAGAAGAGAAATAATAAATTTAATTATACAGTTGGAGAATTTTGTAGAAAAACGCAATCGAATTTTGTGTGAATTCGGGACACATGATCAGATATTCACCTAAGGCAGACGATGGAAAAGGGTGTTGAATATAACATCCCCATAAATAAAGTATATTAGGCTATGTCAAGACGATGGAGAACTCATGCTGCTGCATCTAGGTTGGCAACGCCATCATTCGCTGTCAAAAAAGGCGATCTATTCTCCTGTGATTTCTTTAACATCGTGCGTTAATACCAGAGGCGCTATCTTCCAAAAGTCTGTTAACCTTTTTGCGTACGCCCGCCGGAAGAATACAGCGTGATGTCAATGGCACCTAAGTGAGAACTGAGACAGAAGCAGCACAATGGCCTTAGCGGAAAATGAGGGCAAGAGGATGAATATGCTGCCTTCGAGGAAGGACACCCAACACCAACGGGTAGAACAGAACGTCATGACGCATATAACATCGAGGTAGTAGAGGAGTTTGTCTACCAAAGCTACGCTATTTAAATCGGCGATAACACCAGCGACGTTCAGACAAAGAATATTTCTTGCTTGCAGCTGTTACCTTGGACTAAGAAAGCAATTGAGTCGAAAAGCCGTCTCTCGAGCAACTAAGGTCAGACTGTATACCACCCTCATCATCCCAGTCTTGCTTTATGGTGCAGAAGCATGGGCTTTGACAAAATTAGACGAATGTGGAGGCTGTTTCGAGAGGAAAATTCTTCGGGTCATAATTGGCCCCCTGTGCATTGATGGGGAATGGAGAAGAAGATCCAACAGCGAACTTTACGAGTTGTGCAACGATATGGACCTAGCCAGAAAAGTCAATGTCCAAAGACTCAGATGGCTCGGTAATTTAAAGCGGATGGACACTAATGCTCCGGCCCGGAAAGTGTTCGACACTATTCCCGAGGAATGTAGAAAGGGAGGAAGATCGTGCACCCAATTGGAAGAGGACCTCAATCAATTTGGAGTGCAATGGAGACCGCTAGCTAGGCACCGAACTGTTGATTTGATTGGAGCCCAAGTCCACAACGGACTGTAAGAAGAACTCCGTTGAGTTGGCCACCAAGTTCGTATAAGCAACTCAATAGTGAACTGTTTCTCGCGTGTTAGTTTTGTGAAAATTCTGAGACATCCTTATGATGAGTTCGAATAGGCTAAAATAAAGTTTCGGAAGAAATTTAAATTTTGTGAAGCTAGGAATGCAAATTACAAAAGAAAGCAGCGCCAAATTTTGAGTATGTGCGTTCTCCATTTTTATTTGGGTTTCTGAATGTGATTTCGAGATTAAATATACCAAATTCATTCTTTTATTTCTTTGTTAGAATGATGCCAGAATCGTACAGTCGCAGACACTTTAGGAAAACTTTAAATCAGTTGAGTTCTTTTCGCAATTTGATTAAAACTTTAGAGATTTTCCTTGCATATGAAGGGCAGGCTTCAAAGACTCTATGCATGAACAAAAATTAGGTTACAGCATCCGTATCTAGTTGCTGATAAAATTGACAATTTTCATGTTTGACTATCTGGATGAGTAATTTAAAGTTTCATTTGAAAAGTTTCTTGTAAAGCGAGATTGAAAATATTTTATTTTCAAACAATTTCAGGTGCTGTTATACGCAGGGACTTTTAATTGGATTTTTGTTTGTCGTATCATAAGGTAGATTTTGACTGCTAAAGTGTGGTGGAGTAAAGTGCAAGTAAAATGTCGGATTAGTTTGGGACAAAAAAAAAAAATAGAAAAAAAGGTTTAAAGACCTTGTTCGGAAACCCACAGCCAATCGTCATCTATCAACTTCCTAGCCTTGATTATTTAAAAGACTCTATTATGATAATCTAAAAACATTAGTCTTGTTCAATTACTTAATTCTAACTATTAATTTTGTACAGTGTACGTATTCATATTCACATTTTTATTACCTTTATATCAGCTTTGCTATTCTTTGAAATTTGTGTAAAGTAGATTTTTTTGTTGTTTCAAATACTATCAATCAATTATTGTTTTTTATAATGCTGGTCCATGGTGTGGTGAGTTATCTCTCTGTTGTTCTGTTGCAACAGCATCGACAGATCTCAACAACAAACTATTGTTTCGCGAATATGTGTGCAAGGAAATTTAGAAATTATTGTAATCTGCACTGAAATCGACAGATTAACTCTTTCATTTTGATTTGGACCACAGAGCACACCACACTTGGAACTTGGCTAAGTATTCCTCATTGTTATTTAATAAACCTTTTTATAACGTGGTAATTGGGAGTTTTTGTTTGCCATCAAGCGTTGAGGTTTTCATCATCAAATAAAATAGATCATACCTACAGTTTGCTATAATCGAAAACATATTGGTCCTTCGTATTAGCCGAATTTAATTGTATGGATCGGTGAATTAAATCTTGAGCGCAAAGACTGATAAAGTGCAATTTCTTGACATCGTGTGGTTTTCATATATATATGTATCGTATATTCATATATATAAATCAGTATTCGAACTCGTGTGCTCCTCGTGGCGACATAAATATAACCACATTATATATGAATTGAATGTACTTTCATAATTAATATACATATTCGTGAACAATTTATTTATTGTTAATGACATTACGTGTTATTCAATAGAATTTTCTCTCGTTTTTTCATATTTCACCGTCGAACCTTTCATATATATTCTTTTTTGTGAAATATGAACGTCATAAAGCAAAAGCGTGGGTTGGCAAAGGCCACCTTAACTCGGGCGGCTGAGTTTGTAATAACCATAGAACAATTGATATCGTTGGAGATGCTAGAAATTCGTTTGAAAAGGGTAAATGAGGCATGGACAGAGTTCACTAATTTGCATTACGAATATCTGCAGCATGCAGAGGAAGATGAGGTCGAAGATTTTAATAATGATTTCGCGGTATATGAAAATAAATATTTCGAGGCACATGCGGGATTGGCTGCAGCCATACGCGAAAGAAAGGCCAATCAACCAACCAATAATGAGGTTTTAGAACGTATTGCAAAGGAACAAAGTGCCTTCTTAAATTCGTTAGATTCTTCTGCGAAGACTCCTGGCAAGATCAACTTGCCACCGATCGTAATTCCAAAGTTTTCCGGTGATTATAAGGACTGGCCGTCCTTTCGCGATCTATTTTTGGGCTCGGTGGATATAAAAGAAAATTTATCATCTACTCACAAGTTTCAGTATCTGAAATCTTTTCTCAGTGGAACTGCCGCCGATCTTGTCCAACATATAAAGGTTTCAGATGCAAACTACACGGAAGCCTGGGAAAGGCTGGAAAAGCGTTTCGATCGGGGGAACCTAGTTGTTCAATCGTTTGTCCAGACATATTTGTCGTTGCCTACAATGAATGCTCCAAATCTACAAACTCTTCGAAAGATTACAGATGGTGCAGATGAGGTTATTCGCGGTCTTAATGCTTTATCGAAGAACCAACGTGATCCGTGGTTAATTCATATTTTATTAAATAAATTAGATAGCGAGACAAAGCAGGCTTGGGCAAAAGAAGTCGGTGTTCGCGAAGACATGACAATAACTTATCTAATTGACTTTCTCGAGCAACGGTGCGATGCATTAGAGTCGTGCCAGCCAGTAACCCGTTCGTCAACATCTCGTGGGAAGCTGGCAGGACCAATTCGAGCACTGGTAGCTAAGCCGATGGAAAGTAATTCGAAGTGTCCTATGTGTACAAGCAACCATAATTTGTACCAATGTGCAAAATTTCTCGAATTAGACATTTCAGCGCGTAGAAACTTTACGAAACTCAACTTGATTTGTTTCAATTGCCTTCGGTCTGGCCACTCTGTGAAGAAATGTCGTTCGTCCTATCGCTGTCGCGTATGCAAAGCTCGTCTTCACTATTTAGTACATCAAGATGAGTCAAATGATTCGGTAGAAACTACTCCAAGAAGTCAAACTTCGTCCTCAGCTGTGGCTGAAGCCTTGTACCCAGGGACATCTAATCCTCATAGTGTTGCGCCCTTGATTACTAACCTTTCGCGTGAGCTTAGCTTTCGAAAACATACAGTGTTACCGACAATTCTTGCTAAACTAGAAAATAACCAAAACCAACTCATCGATGTTCGCGTTTTATTGGATACAGGGTCTGCAGCCTCACTTATAACAGAATCTCTAGTTCAAAAACTTGGACTTCGGCGTTCGCACTCTAGAATTCCATTGCTGGGAATAGGTTCTACTGACGCTGGAAACACTAAGGGGGTTGTATCGCTGACACTTAGGTCTCGTTATAACACCAATCATTTAACGATAGATGCTCATGTATTGGATAAATTGACATCGAATTTACCATCCAAGTCATTTAATATATCGACATGGGACTATCTTTCCAACTTGGATCTCGCAGATCCTCTATTCAACGTCTCTTGTGCAGTGGATCTTATTCTTGGGGCTGATAAGGTTTGGTCTATTATAAAACCAGAACAAATTGTTGGGCCTCAAGGGAAACCTATTGCTCAAAACACGCTATTCGGTTGGGTTATCTCTGGAGGTTTCCTCGATTCAAATACTAGCAACTTGGAATTATCTTCATTCCATTCCACTACTGATGTGGATGTTCTTCTCCAACGATTTTGGGAGCTAGAACAAATTTCGCCTCATAATACGTTCGATGCCTTTAACGATCCAGCTGAAAAACACTTTCAAAAAACATTCAAACGCGCTTCTGATGGAAGATACGAGGTCTCACTTCCGTTCACAATTCCATCACCAAAATTCGATGGATCACTACATTCGGCGCTTTCTCGTTTGTATTCGATGGAGCGTCGGTTCCGAAGTAACCCTGAATTGAAAGCTCAATATTTAAAATTCATGCAGGAATACCTGGATCTCGGTCATATGGAACTTATTCCTCAAAGTGAAATTCAAAGAAATACATCTGAACTATTCTATTTACCCCATCACGCTGTGTTCAAGCCAGGTAGTTCGACAACGAAGCTTCGCGTCGTGTTTGATGGCTCCGTCAAAGACTCTAAGGGACATTCGTTAAATAGCAAGTTGTTAATCGGGCCGCCTATACAACGCGATCTTATTGGTGTCTGCCTTCGTTTTAGACAGCATCGTTATGTATTCACCGCGGACATTGTTAAAATGTTTCGACAAATATGGGTAACCGAAACGGATCGTGATTATCAACGCATTGTGTGGCGTGAAAATCCAAACAACCCAATTGAACATTACCGTTTACGAACCGTAACATACGGTACCGCATCGGCTCCATTTTTATCGGTACGCGTACTGCAACAACTCGCAGAGGATTATAAAACGATGTTTCCAAATGCAGCCCGTATTTTGCTAAGTGATGTCTACGTTGACGACATCATGACTGGTGAAGACTCCATTCAGTTGTTGCTGGAGTTGCAGTATGAACTTATTTCGTTGTTATCAAAGGCTCATCTCGAACTTCGTAAATGGAGCTCCAATTGTTGGGCTCTACTAGCTCAACAAAATCCAGAAGACTGTGAGTACTCTTTCGTCGATCCCGAACGCTCGCAGTCACTCGTAAAGGTCTTAGGAATGTTCTGGAACCCGGCGTCTGATGTGTACTCTTTTCGCCTAACAACTTCGAAATCTTCCGCGTTGATAACAAGAAGGACCTTGCTATCTGAGGTGTCCAGTATTTTCGATCCGTTAGGGCTATTAGCTCCTTCAGTTATACTTTTCAAAATGCTCTTTCAGAGCCTTTGGTCTTCGAACTTGAATCTTGGTTGGGATGACCCCCTTCCATCTGATCTCGCAAACAAGTGGTTGAAGTATCGTGGAGAGTTACAATGTTTTGAAAAGATTTGTGTGCCGCGAAATGTGTTTTCATCTTTAGACAATATCGAGCTTCATGGGTTTTCAGACGCATCATCTCTAGCTTACGCTGCAGTAGTGTATGCCCGCTCAACAACTGCGAATGGAAAAGTGAACGTGGTAATCGTGTCCGCGAAAACTAAAGTAGCCCCTTTAAAACCGGTATCTATTCCCCGACTCGAGCTCTGTGGCGCGGTATTGCTTGCACGGTTAATAAAATTGGTACAATCATCATTCAATAAAAACATTAAAAAAACCGTCGCTTGGTGCGATTCAGAAATCGTTCTCCATTGGTTGTCTTCGCCTCCACGTCGGTGGGCAACCTTTGTCGCTAACAGAACCGCTGATATATTAGAAACTTTACCCAGATCAGCTTGGCGACATGTTCCCTCTGAATCGAACCCGGCGGATTGTGCGTCACGTGGCGTGCTACCTTCGAATTTAACCGATCACACTCTTTGGTGGACGGGTCCACCTTGGCTGTCCGATCCAGAACATCACTGGCCAATATCGAACATTTCATCTTATTCGTTGGATACGGAATCAGCTAACTTGGAAGAAAAATCAGCTGTAAGGCATGCACTCGTCACGGAGTTTGATGGACATGTCTTTCAAGAACTGATAGAAAAGATTTCGTGTTGGAATCGCCTGCAACGAGTAGTAGCATACATCTTAAGATTCATTTCCAACCTGCGACCAATGTTAACCGATGTATCAGCCTAAATTTGTGTGTCCACCTTAAGTGAGCACTAACCTGAACGCCAATTGTCAAATTGTATAAATATGTTTTTCTCTTTCTTTCCTGTCTATCTTTTTCCTTCATTACATGAGTTAATAAAAAAGTTTTTTGTAAGTTTCCAATTCAACGAACACGAGCACGCGTTTTTATTTTTACTTTCGGAAAACCTTTATAAAATATTTTTTCAGCCTGGAAATACGATTAGAAATCAAATACTCGAAGTTCCACAAACGAGAATATACAAACATTTGGTCCTATCGAGCACGGATTGTTCGAGTATTTCTGGATTTCCATGGCATTAGCATTCGTTGATTTCCAAGTTCCTATTCGTTTTCGCGTGGTTTAATAAATTTGAATCAGTTTCCCTGCGATATAATTGTTATATTCTGCTACGGAAAATTAATTAAAAACAATAATTCATTACCTACTGTGTGCTGCGCAAATAACTCAATTACGTATGTACGTGTCGTCATCACTCAGTAACATTACATAAAAGTGCACGGTGCTTTATATACCTAACAAAAGCACACGGTAGTCAAATTCCGTTTGTTTGCTGTGCACCCGTTACCTAAGTCACAAACGTTTTACTGTGCATTTAAACCAATCCCGTTTGATTGGAAAACGAAAACATTTTGTTGTGTTCTGATTCTTTGATTAAAAATCCATTGCAGTCGAATCTGTAGCGTTTCCATTACAAAAAAAAGTGTACGCAAGCACTATGGATGCTCTTAAGCGAAAACGAGCAATAATTAAAGGTCAGGTAACTCGGATAGTTACATTTAGTGAGAGCCCGTGTGCTCCTCTAGCCGAAAGTAAGCTGCGCCAAGCCAAGCTTGAGCAGCATATGCAAGATTTCGAACGTGTTCAAGGTGAAATAGAGCAATCAATCGATGATGTCTCCCAGTTGTCCGAAGAAACGATATATCGCGCCGAGTTTGAAGCAATATTTTACAGTACACATTCAAAATTGTCCGAAGTGATACACAGTCATACCGTGAGTGAATCGCGATCTGATTCCGATGCTGAGTTGACTAAAGTCATCGCTTCCTTAGCAGAGAATCAGTCCTCACTGAACGAAATTGTAAAAAGTCTTGCCGATTCGTCGCGACGGCCAATAAACATAACGAACCTGCCATCATCAACTGGCCTTCCTGCCGTGGTTTTACCAGAATTCTCGGGAAAATTCGACGAGTGGATTAGATTTCGGGATTTGTTTACCGCCCTTGTAATATCAAAAAAGTCCCTCACCGGTATCGAAAAATTAGAATTCCTTCAGACGCGATTAAAAGGAGACGCACTCTCGCTCGTAAACCATCTTCCCCGTAGTAATGACAACTTCGATGTTGCGTGGAACCTACTGTCTGAGCATTATGATAAACCGAAGTTTATTATGGTAGCCCACTTGGACAACATATTTGACCAACCGGTGGTTAAAAGTGGTTCGTTGCCAGAAATTAAACGCCTGTTCAGTACGACAATCGAGAACGTTAATGCTCTTCGCAGTTTGAAGCTTGCTGTCGATTCATGGGGCACATTGCTCGTATACATTTTGACGCGCAAACTAGACTCAGAAAATAAAATGTTGTGGATACGTGCGGGTAGACAAAGTGAAAAGCAATCGTATTCGGATTTTATTTCTTTTTTAAAGGAGAGAATTAATGAGCTCGAAAGCTTAAATCTTTCCGACACAAATTCCGTTCGCAAATCGATACAACCGTCTAAGACAAATCACTCGGGAAGACGCGTTTTAAATGTCACAATACCGTCGTGTCCTAAGTGTAAACAAAAACATATGCTATATCAGTGCTCTCAATTTCGGGATCTCGCGGTGCCAGCTCGATGTGAACTCGTGAAAACAATCGGAATCTGCGTAAATTGTCTCCGAGCTAAACATTCATTGGCGGAATGCAAATTTAAAAATTGCAAGACGTGTAACTTGAAACATAACACACTACTTCATATAGACCGAATTCCTCCACCATTCGCGTGCAGTGCAGTGCCTTCCTCAAATGAACCTAGCGGGTCGAACGGTTTTGTAACCGCAGTGTCAATGCGCGGAGTGCCATCGTGTCAAGATAATTTGCCAATGCTTCCGACGGCAATGGTTATGATAAAAAATGTGAATGGTGAACTGCAACCATGCAGAGCCTTGCTTGATTCTGGGTCGCAGGCAACCCTTATATCGGAATCATGTGTTCAGCGTCTAGGCCTTAAGCGATTACATGCTAAGATCCCAATCGTTGGTCTGGGACAATCCGAAAGTGCGCAAGGTACACGTGGTCGAGTTAACCTAATCTTGTCGTCGACATTTGACACAAATTCCTCCATATCGGTTCAAGCATTCGTTCTGACCTCTTTAATTAACGTTCTTCCGAGTTTTGAGGTTTCAAGTGCTAGTTTGTCGTTCTTTAATAATTTGTCATTAGCAGACCCTAATTGTGATCGCCCAAACAAAATCGATGTTTTGTTAGGAGCGGACGTATTTTTTGACATTCTCGCGGAAGGAAAAGTGCTTCATCCGTCGGGTTCACCCATAGCCCAGAACACTATTTTCGGCTGGGTGATAGCGGGCAATGTTTCAATAACAAAGGAAACTCCGTTAAGTGTTAACTATTCGACCGTAGATCTAGATGTGCTCTTAAAACGATTTTTTGAGCCTGAGGAATTTTCGGATGCACGTCGCACCGAGTGTGAGGTAAGTTCCGAAGCTGAATATCATTTTGTTTCTACGCATTATGTCAACCCCGATGGTAGGTTCGTAGTAAGTCTACCGTTCAACCAAACACACGTAGAGTTCGGAGACTCCCGTAGTGCAGCGTTGAAACTTCTGTATGCAATGGAAAGACGATTTTCCAAAGACGCAGGCTTGAAACAACAATACGTAGACTTCATGCGTGACTATGAGCGACTTGGTCACATGGCAATCGTGCCTTTTAACGAACTTGAACATCCATCGTATTACTTACCTCACCACGCGGTATTGAAGCCCACCAGTGAAACGACAAAGCTGAGGGTTGTCTTCAACGCATCATGCAAATCGACAAACGGTATGTCATTGAACGATTACTTACGTGTTGGGCCTACCATCCAAAACGATCTTTTTACATGCATTGTCCGATTTCGTAAGCATAGAATCGCGATCAAGGGCGACATAGCCAAAATGTATCGTCAGGTCCTACTCAATGCGAATGACGTTCACTTCCAAAGGATTGTGTGGAGGGAGGAAATAACCGAAGAACCGCGTGACTACATGCTTCTTACCGTGACGTACGGAACGGCCTCTGCTTCGTTTTTGGCAACTCGGGTCCTCAAACAAATTGGTATTAATAGCATGCATCGTTTTCCACTTGCTTCGAACAGCATTATTAACGATTTTTACGTGGACGATTATATGGCTACGTTCGAAAGCGTAGATGAAGCGATAGATGTAAAAAACGAAGTAAGTCATGTTCTCTCCGAAGCAGGCATGGACCTCCGCAAGTGGTCCTCCAATTCGTCTGACCTTTTGCACACCATCCCTTCCGAGCATAGGGAATCAATGACCGAGTTATCTTTCGGTGAAACTGGAGTCAAAACGTTAGGTCTCTTCTGGGACACGAAGCACGATTGCTTTAAATTCTCATCCACAATTCCAGTTGTTGCCGGTCAGAATGCTACGAAGAGAGAAGTGCTATCCGACATAGCTCGAGTCTTTGATCCATTAGGATGGCTATCACCTGCGACCGTTAAGATGAAAATCTTTATGAAGCGTCTATGGATCAAGGGCGTCGGTTGGGACGAATTTATTCCCAACGACCTTTATCAAGAATGGATCGATTTTAGAGAAGATTTAAATTCGGTACAAGCTGTAAATATTCCCAGATGGCTACATTATGATCAAACGAAAAAGTTAGAACTGCACGGCTTCGCTGATGCCTCGGAGGCAGCGTACGCAGCTGCAGTGTATGCTCGTGTAGTAGGAATCAATGAGGTCCAAACTGCGCTCATCTGTGCTAAGACCAGAATTGCTCCAGTCAAGCCTTCTCTTTCGATTCCGCGTCTGGAACTATGCGGCTCTTTACTGCTAAGCAAGCTTCTTAGCAAGGTAAAAGAGGCCCTTGGATTTCACGATGTTGAGTGTTTTGCCTACACCGACTCTACCGTTGTATTGTACTGGATCCAGGGTTATCCACGTTCAAGAAACGTCTTCGTGGACAATCGAATTTCGCAGATTGCTGCTCAGTTTCCAGTTTCTATGTGGCATCATGTACGCTCGGCCGAGAATCCAGCAGACTGTGCCACTCGCGGTGTAATGCCAAAACACCTAGCTAACTTAGATTTGTGGTGGAATGGCCCGGATTTTCTTCGTCATCAGAAAATAGAATTCACTACATTACCTTACGTCAAGGAGGCTACAGTCGAATCTGAGATTTCTTGTTTTGCAGCTGTAACGGAAACGAATGAATGGGATATTCGTATCTTCGACAGGTTTTCGAACCTCAATCGTCTCTTACGGGTTATTGCGCGCTGCATTCTACTCGCCCGAACTTTGGCAGGTCATCGAGGGCGTATTCGATCACATTTCTTGTCACCTAACGATATACAACTGGCGAAAAACGCATTATTTCGGCTATCGCAGAAGTACACGATGCAAAATGAGATCTCCTGTTTAATACGTGGTCAAGCTGTGTCCAGAAAGAGCAAATACACCTCCTTGCTCCCCTTCCTCGATCACGATGGCGTTTTACGTGTGGGAGGCAGACTTGAGAATGCGAGGATACCATTTGAACAGAAGCATCCTGTGATTTTACATAAGGATCACCCCTTGACTCATCTTATAGTGCAAGATTACCATCTTAACAATTTGCATGCGGGACTGCGACAAATGACGTATTTAATTTCACTCAACTACTCCATCATCGGTATACATCACATCATTAAACGTTGCATCTATCAATGCACAACGTGTATCAGGCAACGCGCGATTCCGTACCAGCAGCAAATGGCCAGTTTGCCGAAGCAAAGATTAGAACCAGGTGTAACATTTGGCAATACAGGCGTCGATTACGCCGGTCCTTTCTTAATTCGTACATGGAAGGGACGAGGGGCTAAGCAACATAAGGTCTATATCTCTTTATTTATCTGCATGGCTACGAAAGCCCTCCATCTCGAACTCGTCTCGGAGCTTTCTTCATCTGCCTTCATAGCTGCCTTGCGTCGCTTCGTTTCTCGTCGTGGCAAGTGCCACTCCATTTATAGCGACAATGGCACCAATTTTGTCGGCGCGAACCAACAATTGCGAGATTGGGCGAATCTACTGAACTCAGCTAAATTTCAAGAAGACGTATCGAACGAGCTCACCTCTAATGGAATTAATTGGCATTTCTCACCACCCCATGCTCCACATTTTGGTGGTTTGTGGGAGGCGGCGGTCAAGACAACTAAGTACCATCTTCGAAGAGCTATAGGCCAGACATCCCTAACATACGAAGAATTCTCAACCGTTCTGTGTCAAATTGAAGCTTGTGCCAACTCCCGACCTTTGTGCATGCGCTTTGAAGGGGACGTTGACCCACTAACGCCGGCTCACTTCCTCATCGCCCGACCATTGAAGACGGTACCAGATCCGAGCATCTTAACGGGAGAATCCTTGCAAGATCGATGGCAATACATTCAACGGCTTGTCCTGGGATTTTGGCAAAAGTGGTCGCAAGATTACTTGTCTCAGCTCCAAAAGAGACCTAAATGGTCGGAAAAATTGAAGAATATCAAACCCGATGACGTCGTCGTCCTCATAGATGAAAATCAACCTCCATGTCGATGGCTTATGGGCAAGATCACTAAAACGTATCCAGGTCAAGATGGACTGACACGTGTTGCATCAGTTACTACAGCGAAGGGAGAGTTTAAACGTCCGATATCTAAGCTATGTCCCCTACTCGTTGATTCAAGTTGAAAGGTCTTTCAACGCGGGGAGTATGTTAACCGATGTATCAGCCTAAATTTGTGTGTCCACCTTAAGTGAGCACTAACCTGAACGCCAATTGTCAAATTGTATAAATATGTTTTTCTCTTTCTTTCCTGTCTATCTTTTTCCTTCATTACATGAGTTAATAAAAAAGTTTTTTGTAAGTTTCCAATTCAACGAACACGAGCACGCGTTTTTATTTTTACTTTCGGAAAACCTTTATAAAATATTTTTTTTCAGCCTGGAAATACGATTAGAAATCAAATACTCGAAGTTCCACAAACGAGAATATACAAACAACCAAACTTAAAACCACGGAATATTCATGCCCTGACATGTGCTGAGCTCCAAAACGCAAGAATCAGCATCTTAAAATTCGTTCAGTTAAACTTTTTCAAAGATGACATCCTCCATTTGCAAACCAAAAATCAACTACCTGCTAAATCGAAACTTTGGAGGTATGCCGCCTTTTTGGACAGTAATGGGCTTCTCCGCATCGGTGGGCGTATAAAAAACGCAAGCGTATCGTTCAATATCAAACATCCAATCATTTTGCCAAAATCTAATCCAATATCTAATCTAATTATTACAGATTTTCACCACCGATATCTACATGCAGGAGTTTCCGAAACTTTTGCCTTCGTTCGTCAACAATTTTGGATTTTGGGCAGTCGCAACCTGATACGCAAAATTATCCATAAATGTAAACCATGTTTCATGCAACGTAAAGGAAACAGCCATCAGATCATGGGGAATCTTCCGTCCTACCGCATCCAACCTCATCGCCCGTTTACAAACACAGGATGTGATTACGCGGGGCCTATTACCATCAGGTTATCTCGATGTCGAAAGGCTAAGATGTCTAAGGCCTATATCGCTTTGTTCGTGTGCATGTCTACGAAAGCCATACACTTGGAGCTGGTAAGCGACCTCACGACCGATGCATTCATCGCAGCTCTGCGTAGATTTGTATCCCGCCGCGGAAAGTGTGCCAACATTTACAGCGACAACGGTACAAACTTCCATGGAGCTCGTCGATGCTTAAATGAGATGCATACCCTGATGATGAACCAAATCAATAATGATATAATTACTGCCGCCCTTGCAATGGACAACATAACTTGGCATTTTAACCCTCCATCTGCCCCACATTTTGGTGGGTTATGGGAGGCTGGTGTCAAGTCAGTCAAGCTTCATTTGCGTCGTGTTGTTGGAAGTTCAATTCTAACATTTGAAGAACTATATACTTATCTTACACAAGTAGAAGCCATTTTAAATTCACGTCCTTTATGTTCTTTGTCCGATGTGGATTTAAACCCATTAACCCCTTCACATTTTCTTGTAGGTGAACCACTCACGGCCGTTCCTGAACCAAGCCACCTGGATACTCCAAACAATCGTCTTTCAAATTGGAATCATATCCAAAACATGGTTCAGGGTTTTTGGAGCAAGAGCGACCAAAGTGGCAAAAACCTACAGACAATTTTAAACCTGGGGACCTAGTGGTTATAAAAGAACCTAACCTTCCACCAACGAAGTGGGTCTTAGGACGAATCGTCTCAGTCAACCCTGGTGCAGACCAGAGGGTAAGAGTTGCCAGCCTACGAACAGCAACAGGAACATTTGTTCGGCCCATATCAAAATTGGCGTTGTTACCGGTATCCTGAAACTAGTTCCAGGGGGGCCGGTATGTTTGGAAACCCACAGCCAATCGTCATCTATCAACTTCCTAGCCTTGATTATTTAAAAGACTCTATTATTATAATCTAAAAACATTAGTCTTGTTCAATTATTTAATTCTAACTATTAATTTTGTACAGTGTACGTATTCATATTCACATTTTTATTACCTTTATATCAGCTTTGCTATTCTTTGAAATTTGTGTAAAGTAGATTTTTTTGTTGTTTCAAATACTATCAATCAATTATTGTTTTTTATAATGCTGGTCCATGGTGTGGTGAGTTCTCTCTCTGCTGTTCTGTTGTAACAGCATCGACTGATCGCAACAACAAACTATTGTTTCGCGAATATGTGTGAAAGGAAAGTTAGAAATTAGTGTAGTCTTCACTGAAATCGACAGATTAACTCTTTCATTTTGATTTGGACCACAGAGCACACCACACCTTGGAACTTGGCTAAGTATTCCTCATTGTTATTTAATAAACCTTTTTATAACGTGGTAATTGGGAGTTTTTGTTTGCCATCAAGCGTTGAGGTTTTCATCATCAAATAAAATAGATCATACCTACAGTTTGCTATAATCGAAAACAATCTAAATGTTCTACTTTTTTTTGGTAGGTATTTTTGGTTGGTTCGTAGAAACGACATTCCAAAAGTTTCATGTTTTCAAATCATGCTGATGATTCAGACCCCAAAATAAAAAAAAGTTTCGCAAAACAAAGCTTCCTCTTAATCTTCTTAAGGTTTACTTACATTGTAGCTTCTTGTTTCATAAGAACTCCCTTAAGTATAGATAAAAAAATAACCAACAATAGCCGTAATTGTTAAACTAAACAATAAGTTTTTCCATCCTTTGACAAAACTAAAATCCACCAGAACTAGCTTTTATCTCACCGGTATTGTTTTTTTATAGAGTTCCACTATAATATCTTGAATGGCAACAAATGAAGAGGAAAAGTTGCCTTTGCTAACGCTAAAAAGACGTATAATTATTTCAAAGCATAAAACATCCACATTTATCTTCGAGTTTAAATCCCATCTAATCCAAAACCATAAAACTCGTACTTTCTAAGCAGATGCATAATGGTGTACCTGGAGTTAAGATAATAATAAATAATCCGAAGAGAAGTTTATTTGAAAGAGAGCGCTAGTATTATATTGTCTGTGGTTGATGCTGTTGCGAACTTGTTGCTTTTCCCCATCAGCAACAAGACCGCGGGAGGACTCTTGTTCCTAATTAAGTATGTAAAGACCGCACAGGAACTATTTGTTCTAATAAAATATGAACTTTATGTTGAAGTGAAGTATTAATTTTAATAGTTGGTGATTTCTGTTGGCTTGCCCCCGCGCGCCGTGAGTGAAGGAGGACGATTCTCGAGAGTATATAATGCCGCAAAGCACACGTGAAGACTAACTTAAATTTGGAAGTTGACACCTAGCTCGTATGAGAGAAAAGATACCGGCTCAGAAAGTCCTTACGATGGTCGATTAGCACTCTACCCAAGAGAAGCAGAAGTGACATAGGGACAGGTTGCTGGCCCTGTCGGGTGATGAATGGATAAAACAAAAAAAATTAATTTCGCTCATTTATAATTAATATTGGTGACATCACTTACCTAACAATGGATGCTAGTGCATCCGTAAGACGTTGCCTTAAAACATGCATTGGCCCTTACTAATTTTCTTAAGGATTTTATGAAATGTACCACTCTGTTTGAATGTATTAAAACATAGTTAAAACTTACAGATCGCTTACTGGCAGGCCCGACATACGTTGTCGTACGGAATAGCCTTTTACGTTGTTGAAATAATTTCAAAATTGATAAGTTTAACAATTTAGGCTACTAGCAGACCCGCTAAACTTTGTACTGTGAAAAAATGCTTAAACTATAGCTTAAAAACTTAGCTAGAGGCCAAAAAGACGACGTCATTGATTTAAAATTCCGAATTCTAGCAGGCTCGACACGCGTTATTCAAAGGAAAAGATAAGGAATGCAACGATTATTCATTCTTAGTAAAAAAGTAGACGAAGTGAAGTGGAAGTGAAGGGGCAGTGAAGTGTTGAGGACGTTATATGCAAGTGAAGAGGAAGTGAGTGGAAGTGAAGTGCAAGTGAAGTCGAAGTGGAATCAGAAGTGAACTCAAAGTGAAGTAAAATGGAAGTGAAGAAGTACCTATAAGTAAAGTGGAATTTAAATGGAAATGAATTTTAAGTGAAGTGGAAGTGAAGTAAAGTGGAAGTGAAGGAAAGTGGAAGTGAGGTGGAAGTAAAGTGGAAGTGAAGTGGAAGTGAAGGGAAGTAGAAGTAAAGTGGAAATGAAGTGGAATTAGATATTCTAGCTATACATAAATGTCAAATACAATCACTAAAAATATAAGCTGGAAAAATATTATAACTAGCTGACCCTATAATCACCATTCAATGAAAACTGATTTGATTTTTTTGTGTTTGTGATGGTGTATCGTATGATAGTGTATGACTCAAAAACATCTGGTTCTGATTTTATTTGTGAAAAAATCACCCCTTGACAACAACAAATAAGTGCCGCAAGCTTTTCAGTGCATGTGTTATTGGAGTTTATATAACAACGCTGTGAATGTGAAAAAAACAAGTAATTTTTTCATGTTTATGCATTACGAACGATATGTAACCCAGTTTCTAAAATGCTTCCGTCATAACCATTTTTGGCAGTTTTAGTTTAAAGTCATTACACGCCTTTCATTTTCTGTCCCTTTTCGAGAGAAGATTTGCGGTTTTCTTTTTTTTTCTACAAAGTCACGAAAACATGGTAAACTGAGTTAATATATTGAAGAGAAAGAAAAAAACTACTTTGAATTAAATTTCAGTTTTTTTTTTATCTTCTAGTGATGACATAAAAGTATCAACCGACAGCGACCCTGGCGGCAAGGGATACTGAATTGACTTTGACATGAAACTTTTCAAATTGAAAAAAGAAGTTGAAAAAAAAAAAGAAGTGAATGTGGGTAGACGGTAGAAGGGGTTGAATCTGCATTTATTTGTTTTCCTTTTTCTTTATTTTTGTTCTCTTTCTTCGCAACTAAGGTGTTGACTGTAAGGAATAAGTGCTTACCGTTTCTTTCTTCTTTCTCTAAATTTTTTGTTTTTTTTTTTTAAAGTATATTGTTGATGACGTTTCACTGTATTTAATATAATATAATGATGGTAGAAAATTCCTCGGCATGACTTGAAAGACAGCCCCTCGACAAACGAAAGAAATGTCCTTTTTTGTATATCTGTGAAATGTTGTCTTTTGTGTTTGTCACGTTTGTGTTTTTTGCTTTATAATGCTTTCTTGATAGAACTTGGATTGAGTTCTTTCGTTGACCTCTTCATTTGTTTTTTTTTTTTCGTCTGCAGGGGACTTTTGCTTCTCTTTTGTGTGTGTTTACTTTAAATTTGAATTAATAGCCTCGCTGTTTTCGGGAAAAGAACTGAATGAATGATGAATCTCTGTTAAGATCTTTTTTGGTTGCGATAAATGTGTGACGTCGGGAAGAAGTCGGTCAAGGAAAAAATATTTTAGAATAAGACAATTTATTCGTATTTTTGGGAAGTCTTATAAAGTACCTTGCCACCTGGAAATCATAACATCTTGTTCAAAATACAAAAAAGTCACTGATTTAGCTTTGAAGTAAGTGGATTTAATTCAGTGTTTCAAGCTCCATCAAGTTCAAAACGTCCTGAAAAATTTATACTCCGATAGAAAGACTAAGCAACTGCTTGGAATCAACGACTGTCACTCGAAGTATTCCCAAGAAATCACGGTCTTAAAATTAAAACAATTAAAGAATACCCAACATATCAGAAAAAGCAATTTAATTTAAAAATACAAAAAGAAAAAAGCAAACGAAAATTCTCCCAGTCCAGCAGTATTCTCTCTTCACTGATAAATATTTTCAAGATAAATCCTTTTATCAAATGGACAAGGAATGCAGCACATTCAACTTTGACAAAAGGAGAATTTTAGAGCAGACAAGGAAGACCATTTTCTTTGTTCTAAGTTAAGAAAAAAAAAAAGAAATCGTTGGTCCTCTTCCTTCTGAGGCATCTAATAAGAATCTTATGTCTTTATTGGATTGCAATTTTAAAAAATTGACGAACAGCACAAACATCAATATAACCAACAGTTTTTACCATAAAGCTTAAGAAAAAATGCGTTAAATATTCGAACAAAAGATTTGAGAAAAAGAAAGAGCTGTACAGCAAACAAAACCGTGTGTATCCTTGAAAGCAAAGAAACATAAAGAAAATCTAAACTTTCACTTATGAAGGACCGGCCGGCCTTTCGACGAGGACCACGATTAGATACAATAAAAAAAAAATCAAAATCATGGTATGATGAATTTTACGACTTCACCAAAGGACCTTCCGCTTGCTTTGGTTTGCAGTTCCTTCGCATCATATCCACTTCCTCAGATCCTACAGTCATATTAAATCCACACATACACATGTGTGTGTGTCCTAAAGAATTTCTTGCTTCGCTTCTTTTTTTTATATCCGTTTTGTTATCATAAAATATTCATTCTTCTTGAGTGTCCCCACAAGACTCATGTTTGGGAGCCATGGAGTATGGAGAGGTCCTTGGGTGATGGCAACCAACAGACAGTACCACCACCACCGCGCATTGTGTCCACAATAAAAGTTTATTTTTATTGGTGTTTCGTGTTCTTTTTTTTTTTGTAAATGTTTGTTGGTTGATGGTTGTGTGTATCATAGAAAAATATAACAATGTTGTCAGCAGGACAACAATGACGACGACGAAAGCAGCCTGAAAGTCGACAATGAAGAGGAAGACCCTGGAACTTGGAAGGCGATATCCGTATCAAGATATCCTACACTGACAAAATAAACAAACAAAATTCAAGATTCAAAAGTGCAAGGACATATTATTTATTTGCTCCAGAATATGAAATCATATTTACGTTGCAGTTTTTAAGGGTCTTATGATTTTGTTGTATGGCTTTAGGGGCTTTTTTGTTTGTTAACAATGCTTTTCTTGGAGAAGCAAAACAATTAGACGGTTACATTGGCAACTCTCTAGTTTATCATTTTTCTTTCTGTGTAGATATGAGAGCGCAAAGCAAAATCTACTCATCTCCAAGAGATAGAATCGCGACTAGATTTATTTTTTTTTTTAGAATTTAACGAAAATTTACATATTCAAGGACTGAACCTGACAAAGAAAGCACACATTGCACACACTCTAATACGTATTCAGGTCTCCTTCTCTCTCCCTAACATCGGGGAAAACTTTATTGTTCAGGTGTAAAAAGTAAACGTCAGCCTTTTTTCTTCCCGTTTTCCCGCGACGCCTCAACGTGACACGACCAACTTACCATAGGTGCATGAGTTTAACAGAAGTGGTCTGGTTAGCAAGGATATCCGTCTTTTACATAATTTATCATATTTTATGATGGGTATTTGCCTCCTGTTTCTGTGTTGAAGAGAATAAAAGGGTTTCCTTTGATTATAAACTCCACACGGCAACATAAGCATGCAAATGTGTAGCATAACACTCGAGTACGTAAATATAAACAGAAAATTATATATGATTATTTGTGAATGTATGGGTCTTGTGTGTATGTGTATATGTTCTATGAGGAAAGAAAGCTTATTTAACAAAAATGAAACAACATTTTCCTTTTTACTTGCGACATATAGAATATGGCAAGTATTGAATTCGTAAAAAAAAATGTGCACGACTGGGTCGTACGAACTTGCTCCTGTATGCTAAAACTAAATATTTATGATTACTTTAATTGCAAAAAGTAGTGTTAAAATAAGAGATATACTTTAAGCAATTCTGATTACACTCTTACTTACAGCTTACACTTAACTCAAAAAAAAAAAAAAATATATAAAAATAATTAGAATTTATTAAAAAAATTAAAATTTGGAAATGTACCTCGTATATACATTTCATTCCAAAAATTTAAATGCCGAACAAATTCAAACCTTATTCTTGATTTTTTGAATTTTTTTTTTGAAAATCGTCGGAGCCGTTTTTTTTTAAATTAATTTTTTATATATAAAATTTTTCAAAAATGTTTTAAAATTAATTTGAAAATGCAGTTCTTAAGACTATTTAAATATACATTTTATACTCCAATTTAGATTTTCAAAATTGATCCGTTTTTGAGATACAGAATTTTGAAAAAAAAAGTTAAAAATATTTTTTAAAAATCCAAAAAAAAAATTAAAATTTTTTTGAAAACAAAATGTTATTTGAACAATATATACGTACTTTCAAAAAAAAACTTACGCTGATCGGACTTTCAGTTTTCGAGAAAATCTAATAACAAAAAAACGGTTCTATGGGAGGTACCGTTTTGGAGCAATACAAAAATTTTTTTTTCACATAAAATACATGAATGTTTAAAAAAATTAAACTCGAGAAAGTTTAAAAAAAATCGATCGGGCCGTTTTGGAGAAAAAAAATAGTTTTGGTTTTTGGCCAAAAAAATCGTATGGTGGCTACCCTAAATTTTGATCTTAAAACAAAAATAAAAAAATTGGGATATGACTTTTTGCTCAAACCTCTAATTTTCAAATTTGAAGTCAATCGGACCAGTAGTTAAGGCTGTAGATGCCTGTAAACTTTCCGACAGACAGACAGACGGAATCGCCGGACCCACTTTTTTGACTTCTCTATCATCGTAATGTCATATCTCATCCTCATCTCAAATTTTTTTTTTTGTACGAATTCAATACTTGCCATATATTCTATATGTCGCAAGTAAAAAATTTGAGATGAGGATGAGATATGACATTACGATGATAGAGAAGTCGAAAAAAGTGGGGTCCGGCGAATCCGTCTGTCTGTCTGTCGGAAAGTTTACAGGCATCTACAGCCTTAACTACTGGTCCGATTGACTTCAAATTTGGAAATTAGAGGTTTGAGCAAAAAGTCATATCCCAATTTTTTATTTTTGTTTTAAGATCAAAATTTAGGGTAGCCACCATACGATTTTTTTGGCCAAAAACCAAAACATTTTTTTTTCACAAAAACGGCCCGAACGATTTTTTTTAAACTTCCTCGAGTTTAATTTTTTTAAACATTCATGTGTTTTATGTAAAAAAAAAATGTTTGTATTGCTCCAAAACGGTACCTCCCATAGAACCGTTTTTTTGTTATTAGATTTTCTCGAAAACTGAAAGTCCGATCAGCGTAAGTTTTTTTTTTGAAAGTACGTATATATTGTTCAAATAATATTTTGTTTTCAAAAAAATTCAAATTTTTTTTGGATTTTTAAAAAATATTTTTAACTTTTTTTTTCAAAATTCTGTATCTCAAAAACGGATCAGTTTTAAAAATCCAAATTAGAGTATAATATATATATTTACATGGTCTTGAAAACTGCATACCCAGATTAATTTTAAGATATTTTTGAAAAATTTTATATATAAAAAATTAATTTAAAAAAAAAAACGGCTCCGACGATTTTCAAAAAAAGAAATCAATAAATCAAGAATAAGGTTTGAATTTGTTTGGCATTTAAATTTTTGGAATGAAATGTATATACGAGGTACATTTCCAAATTTTAATTTTTTTTATTAATTCTAATTATTTTTATATATATATATATTTTTTTTTTGAGTTAAGTGTAAGCTGTAAGTAAGAGTGTAATCAGAATTGCTTAAACTATATCTCTTATTTTAACACTACTTTTTGCAATTTAAGTAATCATAAATATTTAGTTTTAGCATGCAGGAGCAAGTTCGTACGACCCAGTCGTGCACATTTTTTTATTTTTTTTCACATTTTCTTTTTCACGGAATGTATTGGCGAAGGGGGGGGGGGGAGTGTTTTAAGGAGCCCTATGGAAATTTGTAAGCGACTAAGTAGGCAAATAATTAAAACTGAAGGTTAAAAAGATAAATTGTAATTTGGGATTATGATGGGCTGGCATTTTTTGAAAGGGATAATTTTTAAACACTTGAATGCGTGTGGCAATTCGGTTTGAATTGCTTTTCTTGTTTGAAAGAAAATGAAGCGCTTAAAGAGGGAAAAAAAAATAAAACAAGATTAAAATAAGGTAGCTTAATGTTGTTGCTTCTCGTAAAGTTCAAGCTTATACAGTTTAAGCAGTCAAATCGCTGACATCAACAGTAATTTTTAAAGTAGATAATTTTATTGAATGTTTTTATGATCGACGAAAATGTTATCGACCCTTACAAAAAAACTGCTTAAACTTTGTAGACTGACAATGAAAGAGCAACGTTTCGATGCCAGTTAAATTATCGAACACGAATGAATCGACTAAAATAATTTTTTGGAAGAAGTTCATTACTTTTTTCATTACTACCTATATCTTCCACGAAGCTGCTGTGACAAAAGTCAATTTTGTAAGTTTTTTCAAGTGCATAGGTCAATGATTTCGAATCACAATTGCAATTACTAGCGGATTTAACAGACGCTGTTTTATGGAAAGTTCTTAAAAGAAAGCAAGAAATACAGCACTTTTTCTAGGCGCCTATAAATACCCCTATAATATTAAGGTACATTGGTACATGGTTAAGTTGCAAATTTCGCCAAAACAGGGTACCCAACATACGTATACGTATACATATATAAAAGATTAACAACTCATTTTACTAGCTGACTCGACAGACGTTGATCATTTAAAATTCTTAAAATCGTTTTTCAATTGTCATTTAAAATGGAATGGTGAAAAAATAGTATTTGCTAAAATGCAACAGAAAAAAGGACACGGTGTGTGTAGAACCTTAAATAGCGCGATGATTTCTTTATCTTGAGATGTAACTATTTTTGTTATCTTACTAAATATTTAACTGCAGGTGATTTGTAACCAACTTATGGAGGGAAGCCTAATGGATCCAACTAATTAAAAGAAGGTAAAGTAACGTTGAGAAAACCATCTAATAGAAACATTCGTTTCTATTTATTGCATTATTTTTGACAGAACGATGTTTGCCGGCTCGGCTGGTTTATTTATCTTATACCTTATATGTTTGAACGTACTCATTTTTTTTATACACACTATCTCAGGAATTGTTGGTTTGAATTGAATTTTTTCTTGTGGTTAGTCCACTAACCGGGGAAGACTCAATACTATACTAGCTTACCCAGCAAACGCTGCTTTGTCATCCATACACTGAAGAGTTTGTTTGTTTGAAAGCTCTAGTCTCATAAACTACTGGTTCGAATCGGAAGATTATTATATATTGAATTTATCGTTCAATACCTTAGGCTATACTCCCTGACCCAGCAAACGGTGTTGTGCCATAAAAATTAAATGAATCAAAATAGAATTAAAAATTTGTGTAATGACTTTCCTTCAATTTTATTTTAATAGATGGCATTGCAACGCTCGCCGGGTACAGCTTTACTAACAAGATGAGCAAATTGGCACGCTAGTTGTTCACACACATTTTTAATTTAAGTATTGGGTCATTCATTTTTTACTTTCGAAAATAAGTTTTAATAAAACACTCAGTGATACATAATTTTTTTTTCTGAAATATCTCGGGCTTAAACTGACTACCTACTGTTTGCTCCAAATGGGTCTTCAAGAGATTTTTTCACGTAGTACACACAGACTTCGAAATACTACAAAAATAAGTTTAACGGTGTCAAATCACACGATCTTTTATTCAACTGATATAGGCAAAATGCAAAATTATTCTTCCATGAATTTTAACACGCAACAAGGCCATAAAGGGTCTTCTTGCGTATTTTCCAAGCGTGCAGTTTGATGGTGCACATAAGCTTTTCAAAATTCACTCTGTACCAAATTTTTGATTGGTTAAGGTTTAAGGATAATCGTAAATAGCAGCTATACATATTCATTTTTCACTATGGCAAATTTGATATGCCAGTTGAGTTTGACAAGTGTCAAATACCACCACTATCAGCTTAAAACCACAAAAAGAATGACCCTGTACGATAGAGGAACAGAGCTGTTACACTAGTTAGGCTTTAAAATTTAAATCCATTTCACTATTCAACTCTATTTATACATTAAATTACGTTACCTACATGAACAAACATTAACTTCCCTGCAGCAATTAGATGAACTCCAAATTTCAAATTAAAAGGTAGTCCAAAACTTTATACTCACTTAATCAAATGCCCTAATTCGATGCTGTCAGAGTTCAAAAAGGTAATTTTCAATAACGCGCTCCAGCTGCTCCAGAATCATTCATATTTAACAAATTTCGTCCTCATATTACCAGGTAGGTAATTAATATAATAAGGTCAGGTTGGAGCTCACAGATACCTCCATAATTATTGACAACATAATGATGATGAATTATGATTATTCCCGGAATTTATGGATGCGTTTTGCAGGTTCATAATATTCGAAGGTATAAGCTCATTACTTGGGGTTAAATTATAATTATAATTCCTCACCTTTCCTTTCCATGCATTCGTTCGATTTGATTTACTAAAAAACCTAACTCAACACAATTTATGGCTCATTCCAAAGTGCACTCAAGCCAAAACAGAAAGTAAGAAAAAAAAATTCAAACAGATGAAATCGATATAGCTATTCGTGTAATCCCTCCGAATTACTCTACTCAACCTAATCCTATTTGCATCATGGGTGTGTTAAGGGGTGGCCGCCCAACCAACAAAAGGGGTTGATCAACACATACTTATAACCACGACGTTTTTTCCGCATCGACCATCCCAGTTAACATCCACTCGAAATTCGGTCGAAAAATCATAAATTTATGAGAGGATGTCTTTCCGAAAATAAATGAGTGACCTTTTGCTGTGTTGCGCTGGTTAGGGTTCGAATCAAACCACAATTTCATTCAGAGCCTGGAATAGACGTCGAATCGAATTTCACCAGAAGCTGTAGAGGATATAATTACATTATTCAAATTTTCATTTGGGTTCACAATTATTAAGATTTATTGAATACTTTGAGGCTATTATGAAGCTGTTTGAACATTTATCAAAATCAGAAATGATGTGTGCACGAAAAATAAATAAAAAGTGAAAACCGCCCAGATTGTTTTGGGTTTTAATCCTCATTTTTGAACGGTGATGCCTGAGGATGTTTAATTTGCTGTCGGGAGGTTGTTGTAAACATGATACTGAGTATAGTTGTTTTTCAAGGGCTTATAATGACACTTCAGAATGAACCAGAATCATACAAAGGGTAAAATTGTGTTACAAATTAATATCAGTTCTGTTTTTTTTTCTTTTTTAACGATACAATATTTCAAGGGTTGAAAATGAATGTGTATGAGAGTAGGTTGAGTATAGAAAGGTTGTGATTATGATAAGATTATAGGTAGAAAATTACATCCACTCTAAAGTAATTTACACGTGAAATTCGAGGGAAGAACTTTTTTGTTTTGTGAAAAGTAGGAAGGTAGGAAGTTTATACAGAACGAGACAAGTGGTAAGTGAATTGTAAAGCTTATTACAGTCCACAGGATAATAATTTACATACAAGAAAAACAACTTGATTTTTGTGTACTTCGTTTGGGAGTAATTTAATGTTATAGTGGTATGGAGCTCGGTAATAAGTTGTGAAAGCGAAAAACAATTCGATTGAAAGGATTGCATTGTGTAAAAACCATTTGCATTCCAATTAATAAAGAGGATAAAAAAGTTGATGGTATTATTATTTAAGTAAATTAATTTTCTAATTGCAAAAGAACTATTTATGAGTTTGATGAAGTGCATTTTTGAGTTTTTGTAAATGAATTTCTTGACACATTGTTGACTAACAGCCAAATTTAAAAAACACAGAATAGCGAAGGACTATCGACCAGCCAAGGATTAACGCTTATTCTGTGAAATAAGTGGAAAATTCTTTTAATAAAATACAATTTCTCGTAACTAACGTTTACTCACTTATTCCACCCTGGAAGGTGCTTTAGCGAAGGAATAAACAAAAACAGAATACGGCTTCTTATTCAATTCTTTAGATGGCGCCACAATCGAAAATCTAAATCAAAATTTTTTGTTTGCATGTAAAAACCACTTTTTTTAATTAGAAAAAATCGTAGCGATCTAAAACAAAAAATTGATTAATTCCATCAAAATTCTCCAATTGAATCGTCAATCAATTAATCGTAATTAGCAATAACATTCTGACAACCACTTTTAAGCGACAAAACCACGACGATTATCTGCAGTTTCAGTATTCGATTCAGCTTTCTAGTCTTCTAAGTCCGTCTACATTATCAGTTTCCGAATCAGTGATCTAGTTTTCTTCTCTGAAGGTTTTAAGAAATACACATTACTGTACCTATGCAAATTTTCTGCGGCAAAATAAAGACAGTAACCTGTATATCTCGTTCTCGATTCAATGGCCTCGACAGAAGAATAAATAGATGACCGCTAACTCAAACGTATCGGGTTCAAGCCCCAGCTTTGGCAGCATTCTTTTTTTTCCAAAAAACGACAGAAAGTTTAAGGTCATTTGAGCGATGAAATGGGAAAATACAAAATTATGTCTCTTCATGCAGAAACAGTCCAAGTCTTTTTCAGAAGAAATACTACCTAACGCCCCGCCGCCACGACCGACCGACACCGCGCCCGACCCCACAGTACTGCTGGACACTAAAGGAAAATCGATGTGAAGCCAATTTCAGTAAAATAAACAAAAAGTCTTTTAGCGACATCTTTCCAAAAATCTTGAGTTCCTGCGGTTCTGGATGGCTACGTTGAAAAGCATTTAAAATACAAAAATGTGCACGACTGGGTCGTACGAACTTGCTCCTGCATGCTAAATATTTATGATTACTTAAATTGCAAAAGGTAGTGTTAAAATAAGAGATATACCTTAAGCAATTCTGATTACACTCTTACTTACAGCTTACACTTAACTCAAAAAAAATATATATAATCAGCCTTATCACGAATAAATTTTAACCTGGAGTTTTTTCCCAAATTGCGAACTTTGCTATCATGAATAATTTGCGAGAATGAGGAAAAAGCTTAATTTCGAAAAATACGTATCGCCAATAATTTTTTCCAGGGAACCTTTTCCTTATTTGGAACAGAATTTTCCCCAAGTTAGTTGTGAGGGAAAAACTTGCTGTGCATCACCATGAAGTGAAATGGAAGACTATTTCTTTTTTTCTTTGGTGGAGAGAGGGACAGGAGTCGTGGGGCTAAAGATCAACTCAGAAAAACTTAAAGGATCATCTGTAGAACTTAATATCATTAAGTAAATATTTCTGGACAACTCTTTTAGATTGAGGACCAAGCCTCGATTGTAATGCTCCAATGTTGAATCCCTGTTGATTTACGGGTGCAGCACTTGGGAAGTCACAGACGCTGCCACAAGAATGCTTCAAACGTTCATTAATAGATGTCTCAGAAACATTTTGATGATTTTTTGGCCCTATCGTATCTCAAATGCTGAATTCATGCGAGAACAGGTCAGGAGCTCATAGACCTTATCATACGAAGAGTAAAGTAGCTGTGGATTTGCCACACGCTTCGAAAAGGCGACTGCCATGCAGTGGAACCCGTTCACACGAGAAAGCAGAAGTGGGCCGGCAGGCAATGGACTTGGCGATGAAAGGGAATCAGCACGAAAATGGCTCATAGTAGGAGAGACCCTATGTCCCGTAAAGGAAACATCACCGACGTAATAGGCCAATAGCTTAGGTAAAATGCGTTTAAACAACGAAATAACAAATATTGCCGTTAAAGATCACGAATTTCCCAGAAAGCAAAAGCAAATAATACGCGAAAGTAAAGATCCATAAGGCCTCAACTACTGATAACCAAAAATATCTGCCAAGTCTGGTAACCGAGATATGACCTCAAATCCATTCCTCCTGGTTTTAATTCTTAGCTTCTTGTAATGCCATATATACATCTTCTGATGCAAATTCATCGGTAACCAGGGCTAGGAAATGAGTTTGGCTTTCAAAAATAGGCTCGGGATTATTAGAACTATTAAAAAATATGTTCGTAAAATTTATCGAAATTGATTTTGTCTTGATGTGAAATCCCACAATTTCATTTATTTTTATTTGAATTTGACACAAACAAAATATTTTATTTTAATTTGAAGCTTTCAAAATGACTTCGAAAACATTAAAATATTTTAAGGTTGGTATAATTTCTTTCCGGGGAAATAAAATTTCTTGGGAGATTCTCGATGGGAAACTTCTGTTCCGGGGTAATTTTTGTTTCCCTGGGAAAAAAAATTCCCATAAAATTGGCGATAGGGGTGATATAAAAATAATTAGAATTTATTAAAAAAATTAAAATTTGGAAATGTACCTCGTATATACATTTCATTCCAAAAATTTAAATGCCGAACAAATTCAAACCTTATTTTTGATTTATTGAATTTTTTTTTTTGAAAATCGTCGGAGCCGTTTTTTTTTTAAATTAATTTTTTATATATAAAATTTTTCAAAAATATTTTAAAATTAATTTGGGTATGCAGTTTTTAAGACCATATAAATATACATATTATACTCTAATTTGATTTTTAAAATTGATCCGTTTTTGAGATACAGAATTTTGAAAAAAAAAGTTAAAAATATTTTTTAAAAATCCAAAAAAAAATTTGAAATTTTTTGAAAACAAAATATTATTTGAACAATATAAACGTACTTTCGAAAAAAAACTTACGCTGATCGGACTTTCTGTTTTCGAGAAAATCTAATAACAAAAAAACGGTTCTATGGGAGGTACCGTTTTGGAGCAATACAAAATTTTTTTTTTTTACATAAAACACATGAATGTTTAAAAAAATTAAACTCGAGGAAGTTTAAAAAAAATCGTTCGGGCCGTTTTTGTGAAAAAAAAAGTTTTGATTTTTGGCCAAAAAAATCGTATGGTGGCTACCCTAAATTTTGATCTTAAAACAAAAATAAAAAAATTGGGATATGACTTTTTGCTCAAACCTCTAATTTTCAAATTTGAAGTCAATCGGACCAGTAGTTAAGCCTGTAGATGCCTGTAAACTTTCCGACAGACAGACAGACGGAATCGCCGGACCCACTTTTTTCGACTTCTCTATCATCGTAATATCATATCTCATCCTCATCTCAAATTTTTTTTTTTTGCGAATTCAATACTTGCCATATATGTATTCTATATGTCGCAAGTAAAAATTGCAACAAAATCATGTACATAATGATTTTAGTCCATGGCTTAAAAAAACTACATGCAACCAATTAACGTTACATATTTGATGATATTTACAACAATTAAGCATGATTTTAATCGCTGGCATAAATATTGCCTTAACTGAGCGCCTTTTCCCATGATTTTTATCCGTTTGTTAGGTCAATCCGGAATAATCGAGTTGACTATTTTGTTTATTTATAATATTAAAAGTCTAGCACTAGTTTGCCTAGTGTTTTCATTTTCATTTGCGTGTCAAGAAGCAATTTTTTTCTCGACTGTTACACTAAATAAGCAAATGAAAAAAAAACACACACACATTCACACATATGTAAACATGGAAATGCTCTGAAAATTCGCGACTGTTAGAGTTAGTTAACTGCAGGGGTATTAAATTCTATACCGAGAATTTTTGTTTACCTACGTTAATAAAGCTTAAGGGTAGAAAATGTGACGTAGAAAAAACACAAGGCACGTTATCGTTATGTGATGATTTATGAACTTTTCATTTACTAACAATTTACTCTTGGAACGAAATGTTACATATGTTCATTAAATCATTTAATAGTTTGCCATTGATGAAATAGAAGCCAAAACAATTTTACACTGAAAATGACAATGCAAGCAAAAATGAAAAGCGTATACAGTTCACACCCAGTTATTGCAAAACAAACAATCAATATTAGTCTGCATATTGGTTTTACAAAACAAGTTCGACATGTGACAGAAACGAGTTTGGAAAATACCAAACCATGTTCGACGGTTCGTTTTTTTACGTCATTTAACAAAACTATCGCATTTAGATGGATGATAATCGTCAAGTGTATGTTGAAACACCGTTACATCGACAAAAACTGAATGAATTGAACGCTACAGTCAATGCTGATCGCTATAGAGCCATTATTACTGATTTTTGGTTCATCTATTGAACAACCACGAGGAGAAGTGGTTGCAAGAAGACTGCGGCCCAACATAGCACGTGCCACAATTAATTTACTTAAGTAAATGTTTCGTAAACGCATAGTTTCACATATCACATTACGGAACGTTGAATTGGCTGCAAATATCAGACGGTTTTACACCACTTTACTATTTTTTGTGTTGAGATGTGAAGTCGCTAGTTTCTGCCAATACCCGAAACGATTGACCATTTGGAAGACAGCATTCGGATCGTTACATATCCCAGAAATCATATTTAAATCAAAATGCCAGAACCCAGTAGATTATCTTTCGAATGAAGTAAGTTTCATTTCAATTAAAAAAAAAAAACAACCTTCTTGTTTCCATTTCAAAGTCCTTTATCTCTTGGTGGCCAATTGACGTTTCCAAAATGTGAATTTACGCAACCAGGAAACTTCTCATGCAATAAAGTCATCATGGTCATGTTCTGTGGCTTGTTTTGTTATCCCGTTTTATTGGAACCAAATTTCACCCAAGTCATGATCTTCAATCTCTGGCCAAGAAAAATTGGTTATCATTCGACCATATCTCTCCGAATTGACTGTAACCGTCCGCCAGACCAATAACACCTTACGACCATACAAAAAACCAAACAGTCACTTTTTCTGGATGCAATGACATATTTTCGATCACTTGTGGGTTTTTTGAGCTCCATACATTTTTATTTATTGTTGTATTTTTTTTTACATAACCATGCGAGTGAATAATATCCTCATCGTCAAGGAAAATGTTCGAAAAATAGGTGTTTTACGTCTGTTGTTATAACACCCGTTGTTCGATTGTTGAGCGATCCATTATCGACTTATCATAAATGGCAAATATTCAACTACAATTTTGACACTACAGATGACAGTTAAATTTGACAACAACAAAAAAACCTAACTACCTTTCGCCTTTCGCAAAAGCTGTTAACCCCGTTAAACCGGGTTGTACCGAGGCAAAGCTTTCGGAGACAATGCCGTATAAAACACAAGCAGCTCTTCCCGAATGTCCTGTTAACCCCACAAACGGAGCTTGGACTCGCCGCGCTGCGCCTGGGGTTTGTGGGGTTAATAGTTTTGGTGAAAGCTTCATCTCCGGTTTTGAAAGAGTATTGGGTTCAAAAATTCCATTCTTCCGGTTTTAAAGATACAACACGCCTGGTTCTCCAATGATTTGTCTATCACCAATCTGGTTTTATTAGAGTTTCTTATATGTGTATATTTTTTTTTGTTTTATTTTTACGATGAACATTTTTTGTTTCCATACAATAGTGACGACTACAAATAAGGCTATTGATTCTCATAAAACGATAAAACACATTTTGTTTTCATTTGGGACTTTTGTCCGATGGAAGATAAAATAAATTTAGGACTACTGACCCATAAAAGTGACCCACATAAGTAAAACTCCTGACTTCGCGACCTAATTCTGCATAACTTCAAATCGAAATACTGCCAAATCGGTATTATATCGTTTACTTAATCGAAATAAGGCGAATTTGAGAATTTGGCGTTATTTCGTTTTTAAAAACCTTGGCTTTATTTCGTTTGGCGATACTTCACGTCACCAAAAACACTTACCTCAATCAATTTTTATCCTTTTGAGCGGGAGATTATCAATTTTCCAATATTAGCAGGTTGATATTTTTGAATGATCCTCTTATGAATGAAGAAAAAAAACACAAACATTTAATTTAGGTAACAATTATCATCCCTTAAATTTTGTGTTGGGAACAATTTTTTTTGTTGAAATTTATTCATGCACTTGACATCATCATTCTTTGAATTTTTGTCTCAATATGGATCAATGACACTCCACTAAAACGAAAACTTGATATTATGAAACGCGGAACGTTGGAGAGGGGAAATCTTTATATCTTTTCTTAGATTTTTTTGACAAAGCTCGACAAACAGCACCAAAGATCCAAGGACAAAAGGGACACAAGATCAGATCACAGGACAAGAACACAAAAACAACGAAATTTTGTTAGAAAGAAAAGCAGAAATCATGCAAACAAAATTATTCCAATTAAAATTCGAGGAACTCCAAATGTCTCAAATTTTTAACTGAATAATTTTAATAATTCATGCACGAAAAACGACGGCAGTTATCACTTTTAAGAATCTTAGAAGACATGTGATTTAAAAGCAACTTAAACAGAACAACTTGTTGGGTTTTTTACTTATTCACTTTGAATGACTTTTTAATTTTGCTTTTTTGTAACCACAACAAACAGCGTAAACAGATTGGCAGTACCCACGAGTTTGTTTCGAGAAGCCAAATTTTGTTGCAGTACCAACAGAAACACGACCGGCGTTTACAAGCAAACTGACGTTTACATACGCTATGGGAAATTATCAACACAGTGGAAAATGGAATGAATGGAAATTGGAACTGGAAGGCTAACTGTTACTTTGTATTTGTATAAGAGAAAGAGAAGAAAAAAGCAAAATGGAATAATAAGGAAAATTGTTTTCTGTTTTAAGGAGAACGTTGGAAAATGGAATGAAGAGTTGGAAAATACGGGAACGATGTTTCTGCATTCTATGAAATGACAGTGGTGCCTGTTTTTGTTTTGAGCAAAATAATAAAAGAGGTTGATTTATAAGGTGCCGTATATTTACGCCAAACGTAATAAGGCCGACTTGTAGAAATTGGCCTTATATCAGTTTCTTAAAGTGAAATAAGACCAACTTTGCAAAATTGAAATAAAACCAATTTCTTGAAGCCGGCCTTACTTCGCTTGTCGTTATTACACGTCACAGCTCTAGAATCAACAAATGCAAGATGGTCGCAGTGTACCACCGGCTTAGCAACCAATTAAATATGGCAAAGCAGAGACCTGAAACGGTCAAAAGGTTTGATTTCCCTGAGCAGACAAAGTATAAGCTCCGCACTTGGAGTCACAACAGGACACTGTCTCATGGTAGACATGCTTTGAGGATAAGGGTCTACGCAAACGACTTCTGTAGAAGCTGCATGGACGAGGAGGAAGAGAAAATAATCCAACAGCTTCTATGTACATGTCCGGCACTCTCCAATAGAAATAATAACTATCTCGGCAATCCATTCTACGATAATACTAGTAAACTGGCAACGATCGACACAACATGTATCTAACTTCATTTAAAGTACAAAATGATTTGTTTAAGTTCATTACTTTCTCATGAGTAACTTCTTTAGTGGTATGACAATGGATCCTTGATCTCTTAATGAGTCAACAACATCTAGACAGCCAATCCAACCTAACTTAACCTAACCTTCGTAGTGCGATTTCTACTTTTACAATGTTTAATGCGCGAAGGAAATTGTGTAGCCATATTGATAGTCGAAACCAAGGTTTGTAATATTATAAATGAAATTGAAAAGTTTTCATATAACTTTCAAACAGACACTTGCACCATCACCCACTTGTATTAGCTGCAGAAAAAATAGATTCGAAAAACATTATTTTCAGAGCGACAGATTTTTCTATTCTAAAGTTAAATGATTTCGAAGTACTTGTGTATTCGTAAGCATCACACGGCAAACATTTAGCCCATAAATGGGGAGGTCACAGCTTAAATATGCAAGGCAAACCTAGATCATAATTTACAATAACTAGTTCGTAGATGACGGTCTTGGCCTTTTTTCCGGCCTTACTTTCATTATTCTTATTAAAGAGGAAAATAAGACCAAGCTAGAATATAAAACGAGATGTGTTTCCCGTCATTATTCTCGATATGCTTGTACCTTCTGCAAATTTACTCGCATACAAAAATTCAACACTTAATTGGCTCAGTGCCAAGACATTGAACCTTGAACAAGAAAAACTACCTAAGGAAAAAAAGCAAAGACCGTAAGGAATCACACAACTGTTTGCACTCTGCACTATCATATCCTTTCGTTTAACTACGTCAATGAAACTACCCACTGTTTTTTTTCTCTTTTCCTTTCACTTATGAATGCTTATGGAGCTGTCAGAACGCTATCATCAACAGTTATGAAGTTGGTCCTTACTTCCTTAGTAGAATGAAACTAATGTCCAGGATGGAAGGATGGATATTTGTTTGTTTTTGAAAATTGAAACACATGAGAAGTTTGCAGTACTTTTGTTTTTATTTTTCTTGTAAACTGGTATAGTAGATGGAGGAAACGTCGGCCGTATGTCAATTATGTTAGTAATTAGTTGATGAATGAAGATGACATGACAATAAGCATGAGGCGATTTTTGTATGGGGGAAGATTAAACGGATCGGTCCAGTTCAGAATACGTAAGAACATTTGAACTCCTTCAATACGATTAGAGTGAGAAGTTTGAAATCGAGACCACACCTGGCTGGCGTATTCTAGAATTGGTATGACATAAGTCATGTAAAGGCTTTTTGTGACATAGGAATCGAAGAATTCTTTCGACCAGCGTTTGAAAAAAACAAATGGACGAGTTGGCTTTAGCAATAAATGTGATCGAAGTGAGAACGGCATTGCAGATAGCTTGGCAATTGGTTGATGTCGATCCGCTCTAAATGACTGAGCCATCTGAGTCTCTGGACCTTGACCCTTCTGGCTAGGCCTATGTCGTTGCACAATCTGTAATGTTCGCCGTTGAATCTTCTTTGCCATCCTCTCTCACTGCACACGGGGCCAAAGATGACCCGAAGAACTTTCCTCTCGAAACAGTCCAGGGTGCATTCATCTGATTTTGTCAAGGTCCATGCTTCTGCACCATACAGTAGCACTGGGATGACGAGGGTGTTGTACAATTTAACTTAGTTGCTCGAGAGAGGGCTTTTCGACTCAATTGCTTTCTTAGCCCAAAGAAACAGCGATTAACAAGAGTTATTTTTCGTTTGATCTTGGCGCTGCTGGTGTTATTGCCCTGGTTAATAGCGGAGCTAGGGTAGACAAACTCCTCTACAACCTCGAAGTTGTATATGCGTCTATTGTGACGTATTTTCCAAGCTGTCGGTGTTGGGTGTCCTTCCTCGAAGACAGCATATACTTCGTTTTTCCCTCATTTACCGCTAAACACATTTTTGCCTGTTCTATCTCAATTCTCACAATGGCGCCATTGACACGCTGCGTTCTTCCCACTATATCAATATCATCGGGGTACGCGAGAATTTGAACAGACTTTTAGAAGATAGTGCCTGGTGTCGACGGTGGAGTTCTGCACTATCTTCTCTAGAATGATATTAAAGAAATCACATGACAGGTCATCGCCTTGCCTGAATCCTTTTTTGACATCGAAAGATTCCCTAAGCTCATTGCCAACCTTGATGGCGCAGCGTGAGTCCCCATCGTCATTTTGCACAAGCGAACAAACTTGGCAGGGATGCCAAAACTAGACATAGCTTTATACAGTTAATCTCTGTAGGTGCTGGGTATGCGGTGGGTATCGAATATCGAGTTGGAGTTCATAGGTTTTTTCCAGGATCTGCTGCAAAGTGAAAATTTGGTCGTTAGTTGACTTTCCTAGTCTGAAGCCACATTGATAATCAGATGTCAGACGTTCACATATTACAGCAGAGATGATCTTGTAGGTGATGTTAATTGTTTCCTCTGCAGTTTGCGCAGTTAAGAGGTTCCCACTTTTTCAGGATCGGGCAAACAATGTTGAGGTTCCATTCATTGGGCATGCATTCTTTCGACCATATCTTACAGGTGCATGCTACTATCTAGATCGTCGCCTGCTGCTTTGAACAGCTCGGCAGCAAGACCATCTGCTCCAGTAACTTTGTTGGATTTCAGCGGTTATATTGCGATTTGTTCTTTATCTGATAAAATATTATAGAAGGGACAAAGCAGGATTCATTATCAGAGGGTGTCTAATTTAAGTCCGGTAAGTTAAATTCACCTAGAAGAACGAAGTCATCGTTACAGGAGAAGCGGTCACAAAGTTAACTGATAGAAATCTCAAACTAGAAGTAATATTTGCCAAGAAGCTTTACTTTCTTCTTAGTTTTATCAAACAAATTCAATACAAATAATGATACTCATACGCCACAGTGTACCAACATAGAAAAAATCAATTTTTAAACGCTACGCAAAATATTGATGTGTTAACTTCAGATACAGAAAAATACCATTTATCAACTTTGGATAGTTAGTAAATTTTGAACATTTTTTGCCGAAAATTGATGCCTTGTGATCATATTCGTTTTAAAAATGCAAAAAAATTCATAAGAACTTTTGAACAAGGCAAATAAACGTTTGCTTTGTTGTCAATTATTCAATTCAATGTCAATTATTCAATTTATAATTGAATGCTTTTCTTTGTTTTACTTAAAAAAAAATAATAAAATTAATATTCAATGAATCTACATATTTTAATTGAATATTTTTTTGATTTATAGTCGAACGAATTTTTCCTACATTCCGCAACCAAAGACCAGGGCTCAGTCATCACAATGAATCCCTTGAGAGTGTGCATTGTACATTTTTCATATTGCTGCAGGTGCAAATAAAATCAATTTACTTGAAATCTGATTGGCTTAATCTTCTTAATTATTTGATGAATTCAGAATTTAAAAAGAGTGCTGAATTTTTGTGGAAAATGAAAAAAATATAAGTCAAAGAAACTCTTTTGAAGGCATCTGATAAACCTATCTTTGACTAAATAACATCGTATGTATGTCGTCATATCCTTTTTTTGTGACTTTTTTCTATTCAACTGTAATTTTTTATGAGAACTTTTTTTAGAGAGGGAGATTTGTATAATTAAAGAAGTGCTCTTGTTTCAAAAAAAAAAAAAAAATGTTGTCAGTCAAATCTAAGACTGCTCAATTTGTTAGACGTCGTCAACTGGCATGTGAAGGACCTGTTACTTGAAGGTCAATGTCGTACAGCCGTTTTAGGTGGTTATTTATTTCGTGCTGTCAAGATTCAATGACATGTAAATATGCAAACACGAAACTTTATAGCAGACACAAAAGAATTTGAACAAAGAGCCTTAGAACAAGTCAATGAAAGAAATTCCTGCGAATCTACTGCGTCTTGTGATTGCTATTATATTCACCAGTTATAAGGATACAAGTAGATATAAGGTTCCTTTAACTTGTTTTGGGTTGACAATTCAATTTTTCAAGACTAAAATGGTGAGCTGGTTTTATTAGACGTTGATAAAATTGTCATTGTTAGTAATTTTCCTATTTTTTATTTGGGGATCTAAGCTTATTGAATGTAGAAATTGAACATTAGAGATGAACTAACCCTAATCTCTTAAGATAAAACAAAAAAAAAATAACATGCACATGCATGTTAGGGTCAGATGAAATTCCGAGAAAACAGCTGACACGCCTTGAGCAATGACCATACGAAGCATTTGAGTAAGAAAACCAACAATTTCCACTAAACACTTTTTGAGTGACAACAATGTCCTTAGGTTATATTTACTGTCTCCTTTCTTCCATGCAATTTTTCTATACAGAAAATGTCTTTTTCCAGGAATTTACTTCAAATTCTACCACGACAATTGTTAGTAACAACAACAAACCTGCACATATGTTGCAAAAAGGACCACAAGGACATATCGAGAAAACGTGCTTCAATTACTCTAGTGACTTTTAAAAAGTAAACAAACATTGTCTTTACTCAGAAAAATGGTCGCCGACTTTGAAGAAGGAAGCTCTTTCTTGCATTTACTCTCGTCATCCTTTTCACTGGTTACATAAAAAAAATTATAGCAAACCCTTGAAACACATCGCATCCGGCAATCCTTTTGTGGAGCTGTTTTCTTGTCCATTGGAAATTAGAAGCCATTTGAGTATCATGTCCTTAATTGTGACAATATCCACTCAAGGATTCACCTGTTCTGTTCTCCGTTTCCTTAATCCATTTGTAAATGCAAACTGTATCAATAAACTAGTGACATGGTTCTTGGCTGGCAAAAGATCTCAAATGATTTAAGTGTTTTGCTTTGATTTGAATTAAATATTGGATCGGAATAGAAATCCCTTCATTAAAAGATAGTTCTTGCTCTCCTAAGTCTCTAAAAAGATTCAAAAAGTAAACATTTTTATACGCAAAACCAACATAAATTTCAAGGATGAAGAAATTAAAAAAAAAAATCTGAAAACGGTCTAATTTTTTCGCCTTGAAAATAAACTTATTGTATATGTTGGCCAATAACATACATTCCACATTTTCTCCATCTCCATTTCTGAGTGTCTGAGGAACATTTATACATTCATATTTCATGTTACTTACAAAAGAATATTTTATAACAGCTCGCGATGAACTGATGACCCTTTTATGTAAAGAACTTTTTGGCATTGTTTCATCTTTTTTTTTTTTAATTCGTACCTAATTAGAACTTGTTTGTATCTCAAAAAAGATTGAATTTCATGATTTCTTTAAGGCAATTATATTGTCCTTCTTGCACTCAAGTTGTAATGCATGCACGTCATGATACATGACTTTTTATCCATGAGGTAAAAAGTCCAGCAGAGGTAGCCAAATTCAAATTCGCCCACTGTGCATCAATGAAATAGAGGCAATTAAACGAAGCGTTATCTGCTTCAAATTTTTTGTTCGCTTGTGCAAGAAGAATTTATGTACACTGCGAAAAAAAATTTTGATTACATTCGAACTAAATGTTTTAATCTAGCAAAAATTCGAATTAGAATTATGGCTTCATAATATTTGACAAACTATTTTATTTTTGTTGAATTCTGTGTTTTATAAAGGCAACATTTAGTTTTTATAATTGTTTTGTTATTCTTTACAATTTTTCAACGTGTAAGCAACGAATTTCATTTCCCAGATTATAGGAACCCATAAATTGTTTGCATTGTCTGCCAACTCTCCCCCTATAGACAGGGTTATCTATTTTGGGGTTTCAAAAATAAACGTTAGTAAAACACATACATAATATTTTTTTTTGCATGATATTTCTTTTATTATAGAGTTCGAACACTAGGTACATCATTTAAACGACCACCACGTGAATTGTTGCAAGCATTGATTCTTTTGAGGTAATTTTCGACCACTTATTGGACGGTATCTCAGCCATAACTTGACGAATGTTGGTTTTCAAGTGCTCAAAAGTTAAAGGTTTATCTGCATAAAAATGGTCTTTCGCGTAGCCTCACATTGTCGTTTTCGACGAAGTAAGGTCGAATAACACCTCCGGATCAAAGAGTGCACCAAACAGTGACTTTTGTGGTTGTATTGGCCTCTCTTCAATAATTTGAGGATTTACAGAACCCCAAACAGGTCAAGATTTATCTTTGGGCTTTGGCAACCTTGACAGCGGTGAACTAGCTACTGATTCTCGAAACACAGCAACATTCGATCTTACCTAACCTACAGTACAATTAACAGCAGAGAATGTGTTTGCACAGTGTAAGGATCTTTCGAATTTCCACTTTGTATACAAAAAAAAAAGACGAAAAAGTCATCTTCATACCTCCCAGGTTATCGGTAAGGTTACCTTAAAAGAATTATCGTGATCTGTTTTCATAATTTGGTTTCGTTTTTTTCCTCCTCATTTTTTTGTTTATTGTTGTTTGGTATTTTCGTATGGTTATTGTAATTGTGTCGTAATGTTATGAGAATAAAAGGATACACAAATTCCTTAAACATACAATCGAAAAATTATTGTTAAGCTTGCCATAACTTAAGAAGGTTCTGTAAACGCAAGTTAATCTTATGGAATTTGGTCACCAAAATAATTGAGTGTTTTGCAAACAGAAAGTGATGATATCTTTCCAATTTTATGTGAACACAATGTGGCAATATAAGCGATTCCATAAAATTCAACTTCAACAAATTCCGATCAAACTACCATACAGGTGCTTGTTTTTGTTTAATTATACTTTCGAAAACAGTTGAAGAGACTTAAAAAATAAAATAAAACTAATTTTTCAGACTTTCTAAAATTTGAATTAAGAGCCAAGATAATTACAAAATAGATCCCAACTGGTTAAGATTAATTCAATTCGCAGTGAATCGATATCCAGTCCAAGTGTGGGTGTTCCCCAAGGGTCAGTGCTTGGACCTTTACTTTTCATAGTATATATAAACTCAATTTTTCAATTGCCCTTGAACGGACGTATTGTTGCTTTTGCCGATGACCTAGCTCTGTCCTATGCTGATACTGTCGTTGAAAAAATAAGGGACTCAATGAATGTCGATTTATCCTTACTTTCAAGCTGGTTCGCTTACCACCAAATGGTCTTAAGCAGTAAATCAAAAGTAATGGGGTTCTCCTTATCAAAAGAACTAAGAATTGATAATGTCGGACTCCACAGTCTTGATTGTGGCTTTCGAAATTGTAATGCTTCCTGCATGTTGCTTGAATGCGTTCCTGAATTTAGGTATTTGGGCATAACCTTAGATTCAAAGCTTAACTGGAAATCCCATATCATGACTGTTAAAAAAAGCTTGTATATTACTTTGAATAAGATTTTTTTCTTGCGTAAGTTAGTCCCACCAGAACTACTAACCTCTATTTATTATGCACTAGCGAATTCACGTCTTGAGTATGGCATAACCTGCTGGGGAAGTGCCTATATCACCAACTTACAGCCTCTCATTATAGCTCAGAAAAAACTCATAAGAGTAATGCTACACAAAAGAAAATGGGAACCATCGTTTCCACTATTCAGATCACTTTGCATTTTGCCGCTGAGACATTTGTATGTTTATAAGGTAACAAGACTGTTTTACCTGCGAGGTGGTCACAGTACACTTCGAAGAAATGCTACGGCATATACACTAAGATCTGCAAACACTGTTCCGGTTCCTAGAGCTAAAACAGAAAACCTAAGACGTTCTAGTATGGTAATTGCTCCATACATATTCAATAAATTGCCTGCAGATATATGCAACAACATTGGTCAATGCAATAGCTTCCTGAAAAATCTAAGAAAATGGCTTATATCCAAATCAGATGTGGAAGACTTAATGCAAGTAATAGTTTAATTAAATTAACCTCAATGTCGCAAACTCAATAAAAATATCTTGCTTACTAATTAACTTAATAAATTCAAATTTCTCATTTCTCAAATTCATACTTAACCGCTTAACTCCTTGCTAATGCCCCTATAAAATTTAAAACTTAACTTTGCTCCTTATTTTATCTTTCTCTTTCTCACAACATTCGCTCATATACGACTCTCAATTTAGAAATTAATATTAAAAAGTGCACTTAACACTGGCATTTTGGCCACAAAGTGTATGAAAGTTTTTCATTGAATATTCATAATTCATGGTTAAAGAATTTTTGTTTTGTTGCTAAAAAGTAAAATGAAAATGTACATACTTATATGCAAAACATAAACTAATATTTATAAATAGAAAAAAAAAATCTAAACGTTTGCATAAAGTATACAAAATAATAGAAACGAAATAAATGTAACATAAATAGAATTGTAAATTTGAAATGAATAAAATAAAAAATAATATTTGAAAAAAAAAAAAAAATAATATTTGAAAATTTATATTTTAACGATATAACGAAATCACTTTTTAATTTCTTGAGAAGAGGGATTATTTCAGGTCCCTGTGAATTGTATTCCCATAAGCATCAGGCCATGAAATTCTTTTAACAGACTTGGGGATAAATAACCTTATTTGTATTGCAATTTGAATTTTGCAGATTAAGGTTATTTTATTATCATAGTTAAAAACAATACCTTGTAAAACTTCTGAATTTTGATTACAAAAGGCTTTGTTGCCTATAGGGAAGATGTCAAAGATGCAAAATATTACTCATCAAAACAAATGGAAAGTGGGGTCAAAACGTCACAATTGATGAGATGAGTTTATTGAAGGCAAAAAAACTGCATGAATTTGTCAATCATACTTGTGGTCATGATGAAAACAAATACATAAATAAAAATAAAACATGGATACGCCACAGTGAACATTTTATTTGGTTTTCATTCTTTGAATCCTTTTTTTGGTATTATTTTATAACAACTGTGGGAATTTTCTAGAAATGAAAGACTAACAAATTACAAGAATTCACAAGCTTAAGGAAGACTTTTGCCACAGAGACTAGGTATAATATATCCAGTATTTATGTGAACATTAATACAGAAATTACAAAACATAAATATTCCAGATAAACGTAATTCACTAACCGTCTGCAACAACTTTCCTCTTCCATTGTCTGACTAAAAGTTACACCCACGACCTATCCAACGCGAAGGCATTTCTTACCTATATATACTCAAAAAAGAACACAAAACTTTTGCAATCATTTTAAAGGATATATTCTTGTTTGTGATAATATGGTATTTTCGTAATGAGTCCAAATTCAAAGTTTGACTTTATGTTTTGTTGAAAAATGAGTAGATACATATTAGGCGCTTCAAGGATCGTTTTTCAACATTTGCTGTATTCATTACAATTCACAAACAGTAAGACCACTATATGAGTTTGTTTTGTTTTTATTTTGAATCTGACTTCAATGTTGTAAACATGTCCCTCATGAAACGAATTTACAAGACTCTCAAAAAAATTGAAACTCAAACTCAAGAACATCTTTCATTTATGGCTTCTATACCCTGAAACAAGTCTCAACATGTGACCCACATTGCCAGATGTCAGATGGCAGAATCTCATAAAAATCTGATATACTCGATGACAACATAAATTACAAGTCAAATAAATCACTTCTTATTTGCAGCTACTTGAAAAGTTATTGCCATTCATCTGAAAGTGATATGACGTACATGAGAACAAAACTTACGGGCATATTAACTGATAAGAAAAAACATATTTCACATGTTGATCTGTTTGTTTCTCTCAAATAAATCATTTTCTGTAACCTACATTTTGAACTTTGAAAAAAGATAAAAAGATAAAGTCCTTTGCTAACTATTTTCTTGTGGCTATCGTTTCCTTGGCCAATTTGATTTATTCATTATTATTTTTATAACTTTCTATTTCATGGAAATTTTCAGGAATAAACGCATTTTGTGCGTTCTTAGTTCCAATCCATTCTTATTGTAAATGAAGTTTATCAGCTTCATTGTTTGGTTGATGGTCTACACCATACTTCTAGAGCAAATTTACTCTACCGCGCTGTCTGCTACTATGAATTTTACTGCAAAGGACTTTTCAGGTAGGTTCGTCATGGCTCATATACCAACTAGGTGTCCAACTCACCGGAATTTACCAAGCATAGAATTGTGATGATATCGTCTCTGGAGTCATTATTACATTCCATTACATGCTTTCTCCAACGCGGCTTAGAGTTCAGAGTACGTTTGGCAAAGTACCTATGTCTGGGTTTACTATGGTTTTATACAGCAGTAGTTTTGAAGTATTCGCACAATTTTTGAATTTACAAATCCTTGATCGAAGGTAATTGCAGGATCCTACCACTTCTAACTCGTACTCATACACCCTTAATAGTTGTTCTTCATGGTCCTCCACGTTCGATAAACTCGGCTATTAAAATCTACTCAACTAATTTATAAAATCGATTAACTTTCCTTTGAAAAAAAGCATGTGCACGACTGGGTCGTACTAGCTTGCTCCTATATTACAAAACTTAACTCACAAAAAACATTGAAAAATAAAAACTTGTAGGTAAATAATAATCCATAGAAAAAAAATTAAAATTGAAATATCTACCACAAAAACACATTCTATTAAAAAAAAAAAAAAATTGATACCACAAAATTTCTTAAGAAAATTGTCACATTTTGTGATGCAGGGTTTTGAAAGCAGATGCTGCATTTCAATGATTTATTTTGAGCACCGTTTCACATTCAAGATCGATTTGGTTGGATTTCGAGTAAAGCGAGCGTACAAAAATAAGCCCATAAGAGAATCAATTTACTTACTTATGGTGGCGCTACAGTCAGTCGGACAGGCTCATCAAAAAACTCTCAATTGGGGTATGAATAAATGAACTGCGATTAGGTACAAAATTTTGTTTGTTTTAAGCTCCAAATCCTCAATCATATAACTTTTAAAACATACTCGCGATCGCGCGAGGCACTAATCGAGGAGTGTCCGTAGCTTTGTGGTTAGGTGCGTTGGCTGCTAAGCAGAAAGTCGCGTCGTGGGTTCGGGTCCTACCTGGGCTCATAGTTTTTATTTCATCTTTCACGGGCACTGCCTCTTGCGAAGAACTGACAAAACTTCCAAGAGTATCAATCTGTCATGAAAAAGTGCTTCTCAACTTGGCCGTTCGGAATCGGCGTTAAATTGTAGGTCCCCTCAATTCTTCACACGCACCTAGAGAATTGTTGATGTGAGTAAGCCACTTAGGCCTTGGCTCTTCAAGAGCTGTCGCGCCACTCTATAAATTGAATCTCCTTTTTTTTTCCGCTGCGCGAATGACGATTATTTTGCCTTTAATTTAAATTTTTTACTGAGTAAATAAATTAAATTCTATCCTTGTAAATTAATTTTTTTATAGATAAACTCATATAAAAATAACAACGTAATTTTCCTCAAAATTTGGAGAGAAAAAGAAGAAAACATAGAAACTAATTTTTGCTTTTTATAACATAATACTTCCATGTTCAATTGTACTAAATATTTTAAAGTTACCAGTCGAGCTGACGGCTAAGCCAATGCTTAAAAATTCATTAAAACCTTTGTAAATCTAGTATGATATATTGCAATAAATGAGTATTTGAATTGAATTGAATTGAATAGAAACTAATTAGAGTTGAAATACATGTTACTTTAATTGTGTTGATTTAATGAATATTTTTTAATGTGTTATTTTGTTCTTACTTAAGAAAAGAAAAAGGATGTTCATACATTTGCAAACTTATGAAAGAAACTATCAAGCGATTGCGAAGGGGTCGATTTGGCGAATCAGAAAATTCGTGCGAAAAAAAATTACAAGTAATTCAGTTGTTTTTAAAAAAAAATCGGTTAATTCCTTTTTAAGATTGCAAAAAAGCAGAAAAATTTGGTCCTAAGTCCAACAATGTTTCGGCGCAATTTCTAACTGACCTAAGAATCAAAGCCAAACTGGGGAATTTTCGTTTCTGAAAACGAAATAAGGCCAAATCACTGTTTTTGGTTTTATGTATAAGTAAATGACACAAAATAATCATTTTTTGCAACTGTAGTAAAAAGTAAAATTATTTGCCAATTTATGTGGGACATAACTTCACACTGAAATGAAATTCGGACCCAAGAAAAGTGAAGCTGATTTCCATCTTAGATGGGAAACAACTTCACCCGAAAAAGTGAAATTATGACCCATGTGAAGTTATGACCCGTGAAATTATGCACCCGCACCGATCTTAAATTCATTTTTAAATCACAAAAAAACCCTTTTTATAGAAAATATTGAAAGAACACACATGTTTATTGTATTTCAACAAATTTTTGACAACAACCAAACCGCAAACAAAATAAACCGAACAAAATTTCGTGTCCTTCTCAATAATAGGTCCGTTCGCGTACCCTCCTAAAACAGTCCAATTTTACGAAAAACTACGAAATTTAACCAAATCTTGTTCGCGTACTCAAAAATTTCGTAGTTTTTCGTAAAAGAGAGCTCTCACGAGAGAGTAAAATATATCCCCAACCTACGAATTTTAGCCCAAGAAATTTCTTTGGGCTGATTTGTGAAAGGTGTCAAATTTGATTGAAATCTGCAAATAAATAAATAAATTTAAATTCAAAGTCTCAATTTTTCATACAAAAAAACTTGACAGTTAAAATATGGGCAAAATTTGTTGTTTTCCCGTTCGCTTAATTTTAGTGCAGAAAGTACGCGAACGGACCTAATTTGTTATCAACACAGTTTTCTTGTTTTCCTCAATTACTTTCAAACACGCCAATTGACCTCTGTTGATATTCTGGTTATTCTGCAATTGAAAGAAGTGCAAACAATTATGTTCTTTCATGATACAAAAAGTGGTAGTGGTCGTGACTTAGTGGTTATGTATGTTTCCTGCTAGCAGAACGTTGTGGGTTCGAACCTTACCCGTGCCCATAAAAATTCTTATTTCATCATTCACGGGCACTGCTTCTTACGAAGAAATGACAGAACTTCCAAGAGTATCAACCTGTCATGACAAAAGTGCTTCTAACAACTTGCCGTTCGGAATCAACGTTAAATTGTTGGTCACCGCAATTCTTCACACGCACCCAGAGGATTGTTGATGAGAGTAAGCCTCTTAGGTCTTGGCTCTTTAAGAGCGCCACTCTATTTATATATTTTTGATACAAAATGGTTTATTTATTCAAAAAAAGAAAAGAAACGGAAACAAATAAATAAATAAAAAAATAAATTAATTATTTTTGAACTAATTTGTCTGACAGATTCGATTCTCATAATAACCTACATTTAACATTTTTTCAAGGTTCCAGCAAGTTCAAGGACATCAAAGTCCTTTTCCAAAAAATTGTTGGAATAAAAATGAAATTTGTGGAAGTAGTGAAAAAGGTATAAAGAAAGCTGAACTAAAATTCTTCCAAAAATTTAAAAATTACTACTAACATTTTTTCTTGTGAGGACATGAAAAGCACTTACCGAACCATGTATCATTGTCTTTTTATTTTAGTATTAATATTTTTTTCTAAAATTTCGTTCGTATGTTTTCAAAATCTATAAGCTCAATCGAGCATCATTTTGTTTAACTTTTCACTTAAATATTCGGTTTGAGTCTTGTGAGAGGATTTTTTTTTTTTATTTCTCTGTCTGGAGTAAAACAATTTAAAAATGTATAAGATTTAACCTTGAACGTTTTTCCCCTTAAATCCGCTATTGCCATTCAAAAATACCTTAAATTTCATTTGATTTCATCATTCAACTTTTATGAATAGAACACTTAATATCGCCTGTGAAACAGAGCAAACAATAAGAGCCAATATTCGTTCTTTTAAAACTCTCTCCATCAGAGTGATCCTCTGCCACAGCACTACTGCCAAATAAATAAATAAACAAAAACGAACCCACAAAACAAAACCGAAACTCTAGCAAACACCTTCTACTTCCTGTATTCGCAATTCAAAATGCTTCGTTTCGGTTTTAATTTTCAGAGAAAATTTGATGATTCATGGCCCCCTTGAGATACATTGATTGCCTAGGAAGCCAGCAAACTTGAAACGGAAACGGAGCGGATTTAAACGGTATGGTGGCAGCGCGAGGCGGCTGAAAGAGGAACTAACTTTTGTTTTGTACTTTGAAGAAGTTTTAATATAAATTCGTAATGAAATGATGGCAGGTGTATTGGAACTGATTTGCGTAGCCTTAGGTGGCCCTAAACGACAAACATGTTCCCCGTACACGCTCATTTTCGCTATAAATTCGTCGTGCAGGAAATGGTTTGTGCATAGTTCACTGTTGGCAAACATTTTCCATTGTCTTGTGTTTGTCGGTTTCGTTGTTCGCCATTCAGAGAGATTGAAGGATCAAGCTTGAAGGATCAAGCATGAAGTGATGTTCGCTAGTTCTGTGTTTGCCGTGTGGCGAATGACACAAAGGAGCATGTTGCGCTAGCATGTTCGTCGTTTAGGGCTACCTTTACACAACAGGAACTCAGATTCATTTCAAAGGTGAATTCTACCGGTCAGTGAGTGATTATTTGCTTATACTTTATAGTCCTTGCTTTGTTATTCCGACAATTCAACCTTGAAAGTTGGAATTGAATATTGAACGTTGGAAAATAACATTGAATATTTCTGCTGGCTCAGAGTAAGGTCAATTAGCGAGGCAGTTTTCTCAATGATTGAGCTTCGGGAAAGTCAGATTTAGCTCATATTTTTGTTCTTCAAGAAAAGTTGTGCAGTGCAAAACTTGTTCATTTTAAAGGGGATTTTTATTTTGAACTAAAGTTTCTTGATTCTTCAGGCGGGAGAATTCGGTTTATATGACCAGATATGGCTGGGTCGTCAGACCTTGATTTTTCGGGAAGCTGACAACTCTATTGTTGGAGTAGGTCAGAAATATCATTATCGCTTTTTTCATTTCTTGCTTAGTCTTAATTCATGGGATCAGTTCAGTTGTATTTCATATCTATCCATATATTTATCGAGCTTCTTCTACTCTTTAATTTTGTTGAGTTCGTGCTCGCCTCTCCTTTTCCACTCGTAGAACACCCCTTAACTCGAGTTTTCGACATCAAAGTAACAAGTTTCTGACACGCACTGTGAGTAAACCAAAATGTATAAAGGTTACAAAAAGATAGACGGCCAAACTATTTAAATAAATTAAATAAACACAATTGTTACCCCTGAGGTTTGTGAACAGCCGAAATGACACGTTTCGTTCAGCAATAATTAATGTACCTACTACCTACATACCTACGCACAGCAACTGGAATTAATTTCAAATCACGCTAAAGGGTTGGATGTCATGACACAAAGTAGCAACAACAAAAATATTTAATTACCTAGCCGAAATAATGTAACTAAACCCAACAAATTGAGATTATTTGAATTATAAGAAATATAGATTTGGTCGAAAATTATTCCAAAACTTTGGAAGACATTTATTTTTTGAAAATTTTCTCAAAGTCGGAAAAATGTGAGAGCTATGAATAAGAAAGTAGGACAGTTTTTGGACTTTACGGAGTTTGAAAAAAAGGGAGTTAGTAAAAATGTTAAGCATTGCTCTGGCTTTGGTTCGAAACCGTTTTCACAATAGAAAACAAAACTGCATAAAAAGTGATCGAAAATAAGAGAATGCCTTACAATAGAAAACAGGGTCATGGAAAAACATGGATCAGCGTGAACAGGTTGTGAAAATCACAAAAAAAACAGCCTATAAGGATTAGCTATTTTTATGCGGGATCTAGCAATATTTAGCAATTTTTTTACGTTTTTTTATTTTAAAATTATTTTTTTTCAGATTTGTATTTTTTTTCTTTACTTATAAATTTTAGTTTTATTGAAAAAAAAATTAAGATAAACATACATAGCTTTTGGAATGAATGTGTTGTACTTTACGCTTAACGAAACGAATTACTTGGATATTCTATAATGTTGAGCACCTTTCGAAAGAATTGCAAATAACGTGGCGGGTCCATTTCCGGAAATAATTCTAGTCGTCATGGATTCCTTCAGCAAGTGGCCTAAAGCATACACCATTCCAAATCAAGAAGCCAAAACAGTCGCAGATCAAATTGTCTTCAACTTTATTTTTCCTCTTGAAAGTGTGAATAATTTCATTCGTCTTTTCACCAAAAATTTTCATCGAGGAGAGATATCTACTCAACTCTTTGACTCATTCAAGAGTATCCTCAGACATTATAAAAAAAACTAAATAATTTCCGAAAAAAATCACAAGTACGTTAATCGATTGATTTATTTTCCAAATCTTAATCATAAAGTTATTTTACATTTAAAACGTCTCCTACAATTTGCCAAACAGGAGTGAATAAAGAAACGACAACAGGCAATATTGATAGTAGACAGAAAGCTTAACGTATTGTTTTATTAAAATGCAAATCACGGCAATTGTCTTCAGAAATTCTACCTTTTATTCGAGTCTTTGTCTCTGTAGCGATTTTAAAATTTGCATGTTGCCTCTCTGAAGATAATAAAGCTTAATAAAATCTAATAGCAATAAGAGAAACAAAATTTTGCATTTATAAGCAGTCAAATTACTGTCTAGACCAATTTGATAGTATCTGTATCACATTGCAAACACGACTTTTAAACACTTAAATATGTTAAGTAGCTATTTCGCCGTCAACAATAATTGTAAACAGGTATGTACATTGTACAACAAACAACAACAAAAAAAACTAAAATGAAGAGTAAAGCCATAACAAGGACTAAGGACCTATAAAATTTTAAACAGATGCTTACCATAATAGCTATGTATACATTTTTTATGAGCTCAATTTTAAGTGTGTATTACAAAGAAGATAGCTTTTCCATATTGTAACTAACCGAACAAATTGTATAATGTTCTCATGAACCCTTGATACTTTTTAATGACAAAAAGCTAATTTGCAGAAAGTTCAATGAAGGTACATATTAGGTTATAGTAATTAAATCATATAATATATGATTTAATTACTATAACATAATACATTATATGAAAAAAGGGAGATCCTCTAAACTGCGCCAACTACAGAGGAATAAGTCTACTTAACATCGCTTACAAGATCCCCTCTGTCCAAATATGTGAACGTCTTAAGCCTTTCGTCAACAATCTGATTGGTATCCTTATCAATGTGGCTTCAGGCCAGGAAAGTCAACCATTGACCAAATTTTCACGTTGCGGCATATCCTGTTAGAAACCTATGGACTCCAAATCGAATCACATCACCTTTTCATCGATTTTAAGGCCGCATATGACAGCATCTACAGAGACAAACTGTATAAAGCTATGTCTACGTTTTCCATCCCTGTCAAACTCGTTCGATTGTGCAAAATGACGATGGAGAACTCACGCTGCTCCATCAACGTTGGCAACGAGCTTACGGAATCTTTCGACGTCAAAAAAGGATTCAGACAAGGCGATGCACTGTCATGCGATTTCTTTAACATCGTTCTTGAGAAGATAGTGCAGAACTCCACCGTCAACACCAGAGGCACTATCTTCCAAAAATCGTTCAACTTCTCGCGTACGCGATGATATTGAAAATGGGAAGAACACAGCGTGATGTCGATGGCGCCTTTGTGAGAATTGAGAAAGAAGCGGCAAAAAATGGGTTTAGCGGTAAATGAGGGAAAAATGAAGTATATGCTGTCTTCGAGAAGGACACCCAACATCGACGGCTCGGCAGAACGTCACAATAGACGCGTATAACTTCGAGGTAGTAGAGGAGTTTGTCTACCTAGGCTCCGCTATAAACACGGGCAATAACACCAGCGCCGAGATCAGACGAAGAATAACTCTTGCTAATCGCTGTTTCTTTGGGCTAAGAAAGCAATTGAGTGGAAAAGCCCTCTCTCGAGCAACTAAGGTAAAAATGTACAACACACTCACATCCATCTGCTGTATGGTGCAGAAGCATGGACCTTGACAAAATCGATGAAATGCCTTAGGCTGTTTCGAGAGGAAAGTTCTTCGGGTCATCTTTGGCCCCGTGTGCATTGAAGGGGAATGGCGAAGAAGATACAACAGCGAACTTTACGGGTTGTACAACGACATGGACCTAGCCAGAAGGGTCAAGGTCCAGAGACTCAGATGGCTCGGTCATTTAGAGCGAATGGACACCAATGCTCCGGCCCGGAAAGCCTTCGACACTATTACCGAGGGACGTAGGAGGAGAGGAAGACCGCGACTCAGGTGGCGCACTCAAGTGGGAGAGGATCTCAATCAACTTGGAGTGCAAAACTGGAGACGCTAGCTAAGGACCGAGCTAGCTGGCGGAGCCTGTTGATTGAGGCCCAAGTCCACAACGGACTGTAGCGCCACCTTAAGTAAGTAAGTAAGTAATTAAAGAATATTCCAAAATGTGAAGGTATAGTTTAAACAACACGTTGTTCTTCACAAAAAATCATTCGGACAACATATTTCAATGAATGCCTCTGTGAATTTTTGTTTTAAGATTTCACGAGTAACTCAAACTGTGTTTTTTCCATATAGGAACCTGAGACTGAGACCCAACCAAATATTGGATTTATATAAACAAATTCTTTAAAAAAATGCGTTTTACCTTTGAAAAACTAAAAAATAAACAAACAAGATGAAAAATCCTGTGTCATCATCAACATAATATATCAAACTTAGGCGGTATTGACATTTCTTTTGCATCTCACCGGAAATTCTTCTCATTTTATTTCCAAACTACCCATTTCCTAAGGTAAACTTTTCGGAAACAGATAGGGTGGTAAGGTTAACTTTCATGAATCATGACCAACATCAAACAAATCAAATTAGGGTCCTTCAGAAAAAAAAGAAATAACTTATGTATGTTGGTTTTATGCTGATAAAACTCCCAATGGTCCCCTTTTTTGAAAGAGAAATTGTTAACATTTGATAAGCTGAAATTGTCGATTAAATTGTTTTTGTGAAAATATGGCTTTGCTTGGTCCTTTTTGTAGTTGAACCTGAAAATACAAATGAAACAATTTATCACTTTTTGGGACTTTAAAAGCTTTAATTTATAAGTTCTTCTAAATCATTTTATTTGCTCAAAATACAAGTCTTGTATGAAACCTTTTATACAAGAAACACTTCATATTGATTTGGAAAATAAGAGCAAGTTCGTACGACCCAGTGCATATATTTATTCAAAATTTTATTAAAATTTCGAAGCAAGAAAAAACATAAATTGCATTAAAGTGAATAACCTCAAGCAGATGGTCTTGCAACAGTATTTGATCAGTGCTTTTAAGAATAACTGACGCGTCATGTCCATGCACAAATGTTAGCCCGGTTTTATTAGGATTCGAATTTACTTTATAGACAGAATGTTGCACCAGAGAAACGTAAATTTGATGGACGAAATGAAAATGTTGGAAGTAGAGTAGAGGATTTCTACGGAAGTGGGCAATCAAAAGCGAGAGAACACTAAAATTCACTTTGGACTTTCTGCGAAATATCAAAAATTCACTTTTGTGAGTGAGATTTTTCGAATCATATTTACTCTTCTCTCTGGCAGAAATGTTTTGAGTTTTCATGACCATTTCACGATAAAGTTAAAGATACAAAAATTACAGACGTTGAGCATACAATGTTTTTGTTAAAATTATGCGCACAACGAATTCATTTACATTTACATACACAGTAAAGTCATGTTCTACGCTCCTACAAAAAGCATAACAATGGTCCATCACAAGCAGAAGAAGTGCTATTTTCATCTCAATCAGCTGAGTAATCATTTGGACAGAAAATAATGGACGGAACATTTTCTACTAAAGTGATTCAGGCAAGGAAGTCCTCCGAGTCCGAACATTAAAAATAATGAACATGATTTCCAAAAAAAAATGGAAAAAATCATCGTGACAAAAACCTGTCTAGACACCATTCCTTAGGTTCTGTAGACTTTTTGTGGGGTTGAAAAGGCGGCGGCTTTTCTGATGGTGTTCCTCTTCCTATCTACTTTCTGTTTTAGTTAAATTATGGTCATTTTGTGAGGAATTAATTTATTTCGATACAAAATTATTGAAAAATCACTACGATTAAAATAAAATACTGAATGACCGAAGAATTGAAACGATGGTTTTCTATCAAAATAATATTGTTCAGTAAAAAGGTGTCAATTTGTATTTCTTTTAAATGCCTGAATTTTGAATTAAAAAGGAAATGAAATAAGTGCAAAAGTTTGAAGATTGAAATAATTGAATAATGAAAATGCACAGTTTCGGACTTTCGGTTAAGAAATAATGGACGTTGTCAAAAATGTCTTAAAATATTGAGTTGTCCAACCAAAACGCAAGATGTTAGTTCTAAATAAAACAAAGTTCTTTAGAGAATTATTTTAATATTATTAAAGAATATTATGACAGGGAAACAAAATATCGGCCAAATGCTATCTGATATGATCCATATTATTTTTAATGACTTTGAAGCATTATTGAGATTTAGTGTCGTTAATGATGTATGTCTGTTGAAACGAATTTTCTCATCGCCCTTGGCTCCTGAATTCTTGTTGGCTAATTCCTCATCTTCTGGCAACAAGAGGTGCGTTTCCATGTCGCGATAGCGGGACACCATTTGCGGTAACTGATTGGCCGACCTCATTTTCGAAGAAGTACAAGCCGCTACCCATAAAAAATCTATATTTTGAACTGCTTCTTAACGAATTGACTGGGGTGAAAGTGTTCTGCGTTATTGAAGAAGAAGTATTTTGATTTGAACGCCCCCTTTCGTAAAAGGCTTCAACAATCTTAACGCGCTGCTCAATTGTCCTCCTCGCGATGTCATGAATTTGTCAAAAAAACCAAAAACCATAACACAAATATCAAATTAAAATGGACAAAAACAAACTTGACGTTAGGTGTGAATCACAATTCATTTTTGACTTCCCCGATAATACTTGAAAACATGTTAAGACCCTATATTTTACTTAAAGCTTTTCATGCTTAACATCGTAAATTTATTTTTGTATGAACAACACCGAAAAAAGTTTGAAGCAAAACCAGTTACGACATTTGGACAGCTTTGTTAAAGCTTTTTGAACTTAAACTTTTATTACTTTTTACAGAAAGCAGGGCAATAAAAGAAATTTTTGCCTACTCTTTCTAAGTGGCGTCCTAGTGTCCTCTCCATTAATTTGTGGAAAATAAAAATAAGTATGATTTGTTCGAGTACCTATACAAGTTAATACTTTATGTAATAAAAAAGGAACAAAAAATACACATTTTTGTAGACGCCTTCACATTGAATACCAAAGTGGACAGTTTTTTCTGAGATTAGCAACCCCAAAGTTCATGACAAGATAAATACGCAAATTTCCTAAAGGTGGCGCTGCAGACGAACATTTGTGGCGACACTCTAACGATGGTCACGCTCCTATTGGCGAATTCAAACATTCAACATGTTATCCTCGAACTGTAAAAAAAACTGAACTAGAATATTCCAGGACAAAGTTTTAGTTCAAAGTGTACAAAACCAAACTGTAATAACAAGCAGATACAAACTGAAATTTGAATATTTAAATTTCGTCATACACTTTGACTTCACTCTAGTTTCTGATGTCCAACCGCACACAACACAGTCTCTTTTACTTGAAAATTAATATTCACTTTGTCTTACTTGTTTATTGAATTATTATTATAAAATTTTATTTCCAATATTAAATTGTTGATATAAAATCAGTGTTTCGCTTTTCATTTAATCAACTTTGCTTTTGTGGTGACATTCTCAACATTTAGTTGGTGTCAAAAAAAGACACCACACATTCAACGCTTCTTGCCACACATAAAAATAAAAATTCTTAATAGATTAATACATTTTATAGAACTATGGTCAAAATCCAAGGAGGGAAACATTTTATTATTTATTATAATAATATTCATTTTTAAAATTTAGTTGAAGGTTTTTTCATAGTTTTCCTTCGAGAGAAATGAAAATATGAATTGTTCAATTAAGATTTAATGAAATATTATAAGAATTATACGTATCTACCTCTCTATCCTATCTTATAGTTGTTCGATAAAAAAGGAAACAAACAGAACTAAAAATCAAAGAACCACCAAACTTGGAACATGTTTTAATATTGGAAGTGTTTTTTGTTACAAAAAAAAAATTACAAAGTAGAGGAACTACAGAGGCCTAACGGTGGGAAAGTTTGCTTTCGGAGAAAGGATAATAAAATGAATACTTCCAATTAAAAGACAGTTAGCTATCATTTGAAACCTTTAAAAAAAAGAGGACACCAACACGTGTGTCGTTCGGTGGTTAAAAGTTCTTTTTGAATTATTATCGCCTGACTTAAGACAACAGTAACTGAATTTTTCACCAGAATTCCAATGAAATTTTCGTGCATTTGGTATTTAACTGGCTTATGCTACAAAAAGGATGAACCGTTTTTTTTTTTGCACATTGAAGGCTCCACTATAAAAGATAATTGAATTCCAATTAACAATATTATAATATGTTCCTTATATTTTTGCTTTTAATTTGCTTAGGCTCGAAAAAGAGATGAACTGTGAAATATCTTATACCATATTTCATATAGGCTGAGGCAACGGGACTAGAAAACTGGAGACTGGAAATCAAAAACTAGAATAATTTTAAAACCCAAACGGAAAAATGAAACAACAAACTGAAATCAAGAAATCTGATGAAAAAACCAGGAATCGGAAGCCTCTTATCGTAAACTGAAAGCTTTATTTTTAAATGTTTGCACTTTATATCTATAGATATGTGATATACCCCAATGATTTTATGATTTCAGAATATAGTTAAATCGTTATAAAGTCTTAAGATAACTAAATTTCTCGTTAGTTTTTATTCCTGTTCGGAAAAAAAGCTTTTCAGCACTTGCCAAGTATCCTATAGTCAATGAGCTTTTAATATAACACTTTCCCTAATTGTTAAAGCTTATTGCCTTAAAAGCTCGAAAGAAAACTGTTTGAAATGACGTTATTTCAAATTGCATTTACATGTTTTTAAATTGAACATTCACCTTATGAAACTAACTCACTATTACTAAATATGCCTTGGAGTTTAAATACTAAAAACAGTACTTGTGCACAACTTTCATAATATTTTTATAAGGGTCGAAACCGTAGAACGCAAGCTATTGTTCTTCTTGAATCGTTGAAGCCAGTGCTTGAATTCTGATAAAATTACTTTGAAAAATAGCTTAGATATAGATAAATATCAATAGAATAAGTTTCTATATATTTAAAGAAACAAATTTTATATTTATTTTGCACCATCATCATAATATTTTAAATTCATTACAACTGGTAGTAGGAGAGCCGCTGAAGGGCGACCTTCACCCAACTGTTAACCGGCTGAAACTTTTTCTTATGAAATTTAGTTTGAAAACATATATGAATATGATAGCTTGCCTAACGAAAAGTGTGCCAGGCTATATTAAATTTAACTTTATTTTAATCAATTACTAACTCCTCCTTCACCCATACATTAAAATAAAACTTTGTGCCACATAGCCATATGTGTAAGTGGGCTTGAGACAAGAAAAAAATTGTATGGGAGAGGGGGGCCTATTCCCCCCGTTTAGCCAGGAGGGGCAGTTTTCTGAAAAATTGGCTAATTTTTTTCTAAAAAATATTAAAATTCAACGGCTTCATCTACAACAACGTGTTATACCTTTCTGCAAAGCCAAAAACATAGGCTTTCATTTTGTATTTAAATTTATTTGTTTTAAATAATAGTTTTAGAAAAAATAATTTTCAAACTCAAAATTTTGCAAAAAAAAAAAATTGTTAAATTTTTAGTTAATTTTTTTCAAAATTTCATGTGATTAAGTACTTATTTTGCATTCAACATTCAATACTGTCAATAATTTTGAATATAAAAAACAGTAACGTTAAAATAAAAAAGTTTTTTTTAAAAGCAAAAAGTGATTTTGTTTTTTTCTTTATATCTCGACAATGGCAAGGTATTTTTCAATCCGGTTTACTGTGTTCGACTAAAAATTAAAAACAGCATTGAATGTTGAAAACAAAATTAGTACTTAATAACATAAAATTTTGAAAAATTTAGTTCGAAATTTAAGAAATTTTTTTTTTCAAAATTTTAAGTTTGAAAATTAATTTTTCTAAAACTATTATTTAAAACAATTAAATTTAAATACAAAATGAAAGCCTAAGTTTTTGGCTTTGCAGAAATGTATAACACGTTGTTGTAGATGAAGCCGTTGATTTTTAATATTTTTTTTTTAAAATAAGCCAATTTTTCAGAAAACTGCCCCTCCTGGCTAAACGGGGGGAATAGGCCCCCCTCTCCCATACAATTTTTTTCTTGTCTCAAGCCCACTTACACATATGGCTATAAGGCACAACGTTTTATTTTAACATATGGGTGAAGGAGGAGTTAGTAATTGATTAAAATATAAAGTCAAATTTAATATAGCCTGGCACACTTTTCGTTAGGCAAGCTATCATATTCATATATGTTTTCAAACTAAATTTCATAAGAAAAAGTTTCAGCCGGTTAACAGATGGGTGTAGGTCGGTCTTCAGCGGCTCTTAGACTATGGGAATTACAAAGGAAAATATGTGCACTACTGGGTCATACGAACTTGCTCCTGGGGTAGCGGGTAGTGAGCAACGGGTAGTGGGGTAGAAGCGTAGCGGGTAGTAAGGTAACGGGGTACCTGGGTTGCAGGAAGCAGGTAGCGGGTAGCAGGTAAAGGTAGAAGGGTAGTAGATAGAGTCTAGCGGGTAGTGTGATAGCGGGGTGTAAATGTAAAGTTCTTTTTTTATCGAACGAGGCAGTTTGAAGTCTGCTGGTTCAGATTTGTTTGATTTGTTGCTTTTGTTTTGTTGAACTGTTTGCAGCAAGAAATAGACTGATTAATTTGTGAAATGCTCTGAAAATGTTAAATTATTTTTGTTTGGAAAATGACTGAAATGTTAAATTTGTTTGTACTGACTCACTACTTTTGTACTAGTGGAGTTTTCTGCACTTAAGTTTGAGGGAATGTTTCGGTAGTGGCGTAAATGGGTTTTAAGTATTTTGGACAAAATCGACGAAGTCGTTTATGACATATGACTATGGTAGCGGGTCGTTGAGTAGCGGGCTATCGGGAGAATGTAGAGGGTAACGGAGAAGCAGTTAGCGTGAAGGGTAAGAGTAACGGGGTAAGATTGCTTAAACCTCTAATTATTTTCAAGTCTGAAGCCAATCGGACAAATCGTGGTTAAGTTTGAAGGACGGAATTGCCGGACTCACTTTTTTCGACTTCTCTATCATCGTAATTTTATATTTCCTCAAAATCTCAATTTTTACTTTACGTGATACGAATTCAATACTTCCCATACATTCTATACGTCGCAAGTAAAAATAAAAAAAAAATACCAACATTTCTTACACCTCGTTTCTAAAGTATTTGTATGAGTATTTGTTTTGTTTTCTTTTTGTGCAATAAATTTCTCCTTTAAATGCATATTTGCTGAAAATTTAAAGTAAGAGCCATAAAGGTAGCATTCCACAACGTTTTTCTTTGGCTTTGAATTATAGCACCAACACGAAAAATCCGCAACCCTTTTATTTTTTTGCGAATTGCACAATGTTACAAATTACAACCAGACAGAGGTCGCATTAACTTGCTCTTTGTCTGCGAATTGAGTGAATTTTGAATAAAAATGTCCTGGTTTGGTTTGCCCTGCTGTCTCCCATTAGAAGTATTGTACCGCACAGGAAAGTATTCCTAGCCGGTTCGTATTTTCACAAACGTGCCAGGACTCCAGCCAACCAAAGTCTTCTAAGCTAAATTTCATCATCACATCTGCTCCGCGGAAGATATGATAAAGATCAATATTATATGTCTCCGAAATCGTCTTTCCTCACAAACGGACCAACCTACACGCTCTAGCTTTTTGGCACAACGCTAGTGAATCACCCTGTATAACCCGTAAGTGTAAGACTATAGATACTCTCAAACGCGGCTTACAATTCAGATTGTCTTTGGCTAAGCACTCAAGTCTCGAATCCCTGAGTGGTACTATCATCTTATACAGCATCAGTTTCAAGCAATGGTAAAATTTTTTTATTTACAGAGCCTTGAAAGATTAAAGTAGGTTTTGTTGGCACTGAGCAACCGCCCGAGTATTATTTTCATGCTGCTTCAACTCACCCAAGGAATGATCGCAGTACTTCTTTTCCGTGCTCCTCTACCTTAATGGTTGTACATCTGCTGCTAGTGCTAGCGGTAATCAAATGCACCATGTAGGTACATAATGTGTAACAGAGGCTTAATTCCAGAGTTACCAGAGTCAAACCAATTCAATATAATTTTAGCCATTTATTTTGGGAAAGTGTTTCTCTCTTTTTGTATACGAAAAATTTTACCCTCTTGTTTTTGGTTCTTTTTTTGTTTTTCAATGCTGCCCGTTGACTGAATTTAAACCCGAAACCACTTTGTATAATTACACCTAAGACCGACCCTTAGTGGGGGCTCCAATAGCATCAACATTTTTCATTGCAAGCTTTTCCAGCTCTTTTAGCTCTTTTTGCTCGTCTTCAAGAATAAAAGAAATATTTCTCTGGAAAGATTTTGTTCTTGACTTTTTGTTTTCCTATTTATGGCTAATGGGTCAAGTATCCCACTAGAGAAAGAAGGATTCTTATGAACAACTCCACTCTACTTGAAAGTATATTGGTGCAATGGCAATGATTGTGATATGTTGTTGAGCAACAGGCGTTCTTGTGTTGTGTTTTATTAAATGAGGAACATGTATGTTCATTTCTCTACAAAACATAATGTCTGTGGCATAGGGAATTCAATGAATTTATTGTTTGCCAAGGAAGAGGTGTCAGGAATATTTTACAAAACGAAAAAAAAAAACAGAAAGTACAATAAGTTGGCTTAGGTTTTCGAAGAATGTGTTGTTGAAGTACTTTGTTTGTGGCAAGACAATAAGAAACTGCTCAATGCATAACTGTGAAAAATTCACAGAATGCTTCGACTGCTTTGGGATTTTGTTCGAAATTTCTCGTTTTTCTTTGTTTTTGGAGTATTTTTGATGAGATGGTATTTTCGAATGTGCAGAAAAACAAAACACTTGAACTGACTTAAGTGTGGAATTACAAATTGTTGGGGAAGCTTTACTTAATATATGACAGCCATATTTGAATTTTAAGCCTCTCAAAAGGAGTCGGAATATTTTGTGTTTGTGCAAAGGATTTTTCAAAATCTCTAAACTCACGTTCGGCATTAAGTTTCGAACAATAAAACTGGCCAGAGGTAACAGTATTGTGGTGCAGGCTTCCAGGGCCAGGAATCATTTACTTACCTCAACAGAACCAACAGAACTTTCGTGCCTTGTGCCATACCCGCTCTGTCGGCTTCTCCCCAGGTTGTCTTCTTTGGATGCCATTTTGGATTCTTATTTCATTTAGTCACGAACACCAATATCGACCTTTCCATGATTTTTATATCCGAAATCTCAATTAAGAATTCGTACTCCTATTTGTTCATCAACATTTTCATGACTGTTGTCTTGCAACCAGCTTTTTTCAATTAATCATTGCATAAATATTCTTCCACGCTGTCAGACGAAACAATCGCATCATCATAAATCTAAGACATCAAACCTTTTTTTTCTTCCCCAAAAATTATAGCACGCTCATAGAAACCACCACCACTCCTTAAAGTTCTCGAAAAAAAAAAATGAAAACAAAACCCCATGACATTGCGCGCTGTCACATATTTTATACCGGAAATGATAGATATCAATGTGCAAATCTACCATAATTTCCGCTTTCGTAATAACTTCATCACATACAAAGTGGTTACTTAACTCATAAATTAAGACAAACTGAGGATTTGGATACGCTTTTCCAGATAACAATTATACCATTTGCTATCGTCTTCACGTCGGTCGGTCGGTGGTCCTCAACTGTCTCTCTGCTCAGCTTCGCAGCACAACAACAATCAAATAAAAAGGAAACACATCCTTCAAGCAAGAAATAAAGAACGAAACAAAAACGAGCGTTCCCAAGGAGGAGCAAAAAAAAAATCTCAAGACTGTATGCTTTCCTATTTTTCGTTTTCTGTTTCTTGAGCAAATGATTAATTGCCGAGCATTCATTACAAGGTTTCTTGCTTTAGTCGATTTTTTTCTTACACAGGAATAGGACACTCTTCGTCCTCCTGCGTCGAAACTCTCCTAACACTCTGCCAGTGTCGTCATTCTTTGTTTTATGATTTAGTTCATTTCTTTCGTCTTAATGTCTCTTTTTTTCATTATTTTGATACTTGTACTTTTTTTTCTTTAGATTTTAAAAAGTTTTTGTTTGAGACGAGTTCTTTTTTGGTACGCTTTTTTCTGTCAATTGAAAGAACTTGTATAATTAGTTACTTCATGCAAATTAAACCATGATGAAGAGAAATACTAGTTAATGTGTCTTTTAATTTGAAGGAGCATAAGACGATGTTTAGTGGACTCAGTCATTTGTTTCAGTTTAAGATAGTTCCTTTTTTGTAATCTTTGTTATGGGTGTTGATGATCTCTCTGAACAAAATCAATTTTTATTAGGGTTAAAGGAAAGACCATATAACAAGCTTGTTGTATGGTCTTTGGTTAGAGTTAATTTGAAGAAGGTACTTCACTTTAAGTTTGCCAAAAAGTTCTCACAATATTCTGTTCTGGAATTTATGCGAAATGAGCTTAGCTAAAAAATTAATTGAAAGCATTGAAATGGGCCTGATTTCTAATATCAACCCTACCTATACCCTTCAGTCTATTTGGACTTGTTAAGATATCATTGACCTTTTTCTATGAAGTTTTACGCCATGCAATAGGACCTCAAAGTACTGTCCGTGGCTTAGTGATAAGGTGCGTTGGCTGCTAGGCAAAACGTCGTAGGTTCGAGTCCTACTCGGGAGCATAGTTTTTATTTCATCTTTCACAGGCACTGCCTCTTGCGAAGAACTCACAAAACTTCCAAGAGTATCAATCTGTCTGGAAAAAGTGCTTCTCAACTTTGCCGTTCGGAATCGGTGTTAAATTGTAGGTCCGCTTATAATTCTTCACACGCATCCAGAGAATTGTTGATGAGAGTAAGCCACTTAGGTCTTGGATATTCAAGAGCTGTCACGTCACTCTATTTATTTATTTATAGGACCTCAAAAACGAATAGAACATTAGACATAATTTCGCATAGTAGACACGGCGTCTATCAACTTCTAGTCTCCACCTCGCTGCATAGAACATCGGTTGGCTAGTACCTCAACGGAAGTTTGAGTTATAACCCTAGTGGAAAGAGTTTTGTGGTTGCAAAAGAGTGAGAGAGAGGGTGAGGCGTCGATTAAGGCGGCAACGGAAGAACTAACCACATAGAATGACAGTTCCAGTCAGGCTCAGGATGAACTATTTATTGAACACCTTATAGTTCTACTACGACATATTCGAAGGCCAGACCTGGTTTATGGGTTTATGGACAAGGAATTTCGTTAGATACCTCAATAAACCGCGTGCCGAAAAGCCAAATAATCAGCGTAAGCCCTATAGACTGCTATAAAGCAGATAATTATGTATGACTGCAATCTGTTGCGATATCTATTACAGCGACTGCTAACGAGAAGAAAATCAGCGTCTATGTGGATAGAAATTTGTAGTTGGGACTTCACTCAGGGGCAAGATCTTGCGTTTTGACTCTGTGGATAGGTGAATCACGACAACCTGCATCAAGGCTGAATTCAGCAATACAAGTGTCATTTGCGTATTCAGGAGAGACAAGGGGACATGAAAAATTCCTAATAAGTCAACCGTCAACCATATTGATCACATTGCGATCGACGCAGGAAATTCTCTAGCATGCAAGATGCCTGCACATTCCGAGATGCCAACATTTACCTTGTTATAGCCAGGGTATGAATGCGGATATCCCGATCAAGGCCAACACGTGAAATTGCTAGTAGAAAATTCGACGTCAAACGGCAACAATCGCAAGAGATTGCTAGATGCTTCTCCGATCATGTCTCCAAAAACTACTTAGAATTCCTTTGCCGCCAGCACAAACTGTAGAGAACTAGTGACAGCACTGCCAAGCAGCCAGCATATGCAGCTAAGCAAGTGGCATACAAAGCGGCGCTGCAAAGAAGCACTCGAGCTGCTCGCGAGGTCTGCGAGAAGAAAAGAAGAGAGCAGCACAAGCTCCTTAGAAAGAAAGAGAAGGAGGCAGCATGAGAAGCGCGCGATCGAGAAGATAGAGGGATGTCACAACAGGAACGATATGCGCACGTTTTATAAAATGGTAATACAAAACCAGTTTACACCCCGAACCGTAGAGACCATGATCTTCCCATGTCGTAGTGGAACCACAGTAGTGCTCCACCCACCCGAAATTGACAAAGTGAAGATAGCGATATTTAAACTTATGTCGAACAAAGCTACTGGAGCAGATAGCTTAGCCGCCGAACTGTACAAAGTAGCTGGAGATGATTTGGTTACAAGTATGCACCAGCTCATCTCAAAAATTTGGTCGGAGGAAAGCATACCTGACGAATGGAACCTCAGTATCGTATGCCCAATCAATAAACATCGCCTACAAGATCTTGTCTGCTGTGCTGTGTGAATGTATGAAGCCTTTCGCCAGCTACCTTATAGCTCCTTATCAGTGTCACTTCAGATCTGGAAAGTCTACCATATTCATTCTATGGCAGATCTTGTAGAAGACTCAGGAACTTCGAATCAATATCTACCATCTTTTCGTCGATTTCAAGGTCGCGTATAGCAGCTTCCATCCGTGGAAGATAAGGATGGAAAACTCACGCCGTTCCATCGTGGTCGGAAAAACGTCATTCATACATTTAATGTCAAAAAAGGTTTTAAACAAGGCGATGCGCTTTCATGTGATTTCTTCAAGATAGTTCTTGAAAAGATTGTGTAAGACTTCAACATCAACACCATACTCACAATCCTTCAGAAGTCTGTACAGCTTTGAGGCAACGTACGCGACATTAACATAATTGAAAGAACACAGCTTGATGTCAGTTGAGCGTTTGTGAACCTTGAGAACGAGGCCCGGAAGATGGATCTAGCGGTTAATGAATGCAAACTAATCTAATGCTGTCAACAACGACGTCTTGGGGCCAACGTCAGTATAGACTTGGGATCCGCTATAAATTCACACAACGAACTCAGCACAGAAAGCAAGCGATGAATCCCCCCTTACCAATTGCTTCTCTTTGGACTTAGAAGGCAACTGAGTAGTAAAGTCCTCTCTCAAGCAACCAAAGTGACACTTTTAAAAAAAACTCATCATTCTACTCCTAATGCATAGTACAGATGGATGGACCATGACATCATCGGATGTACCTGCTTTGGGTTGCTTCGAGTGAGGTTTGGTCCAGTGTGGATGGATGGGGAATTGAGACTAAGATTCAATTAAAAACTGTACGAGTTTTCGAGCGGCACTGACCTAGTCAGAAAATGTAAGGTCCATACAGATCGAAAATGGAAAATAATGTTCCGAAGATTTTTCGAATCCAATCCGGAAGGATGTCGCAGAAGAAGAAAACTGCGACCCAGGGGGAGCACACAGGTGCTCCAACTTGGCATCTAAAACTGGAGACATCTAGCTAGTAACCGAGCTAGCTGGAGACGCTTCTTGAATGAGGACCTTGGTTGATCTGGACTGTAGCACTGCTTTTAGTAAAAAGGTAAGCCTTTCATTTCACTGTCATTCCAAAAGAGATTTTTTTTTTTTGAAAAACTAGGTTACAGTGTTTGCTACAGTCATGATAACCGAATTTCTTAACAGCAAACTTAGAAATCATTTTTGCGGTGTCATTTACCATGAGTAGGATTTCAAAGTTTCCATTGTAAAAGATTTTATTAACATCAATCAACCAATTACACCATCATCACCTCTCCCTTCCCCTCCTTCAAAAAAGTAGATTCTAATATGGAAAGTGTCTAACCAATTCTCAAAAGTCAAAAGTATCAACTTATTTGAATTCAAAACAGTCTTCACTTCAACTTCCTTCGTCCTTTTTGTGTCCATTAAATAAAATTTTTCGTTGTACATCGTAGAATACAGAGTGTAGACGTGCTTAGTATTTTTTTTTTTTTTATTTTTTTTTGACGATAGGAATTTCTTCCATCTGTTCGTGGCCTGATATCAATTGTTTCCTTAAAGTTTTTCGATTTCTTTTCAAAAGTTTACCTTAGGAGTTGAGAGTGTCAGCCTGACTACGTTTAACACTTCTTCCAATGATTGCTTCAAGAAATGATTGCCTCTGCGTCATTAGGTTCTTATTTTCAGCACATCGAAATAGTGATGAGAAAAGTGGAGTGCTGTCTCTCACTTGGGATACAGCCAGTCTATATTCTTGTTACAGATAGTCTCGTAACTCGTAGTCGTATTGTTAAATGAAGCTGAAAATTTACTCAGGTACTCATGGGCAAAACAAAAGAACAAAAACAGAAAAGTTTAATTTAATGTTCACGTATACAGGACCTGAGTCAACAATCCTTAGGTTGTTTAATTTTACTTTGATGGATTTTGTTTACTTAGAAGAAGAAGTTTGTTGGTAGTTGTTGTTGAAGCGGTAATGGCGGTTTGTTTTATTGTCCCTCGGAGAATACTCTTCCTTGCTTTAATATTTTTTTCTTCTATGAAAGGATTTGTAATTCTGTGAAAATATTTTCATTCGTTGTTGCATGCAACAACCATCATCTAGCATACTACACAAAAGTCCCATAGCTAATAATGAATAAGGCAGCATCTTGCCACAAATCGAATTAGTGCAAACATTTTCCAATATTGACATTTTGGTGAAATGCTTTTATCTGTTGTCGCTCCTTCGTTCCAATGACATGATGATGTGCTAGTAACACGGTTTCGATTTACGGAACAGCACTGATGGATCCGAAGTCCTATCATGTCAAACAAGAGGACCATCAGGTGGTCACCGGGGCCATTTGGTTGCTGAGGATTACACTGTGTTGGCCGTCAGTATCGGCTGTTGATATAGTTGTAGGTCAAATGGTAATTGGCAATGGGAATCGAAGCGCCGCATCGCACAAAAGGATGGCGAAGAACGATCACGTGCATTGGTGGTTTTTGGAATGCCATATTGCCATGGCGAATCAATTAGATTAGATTAGATGTGTTCATAGGATGACGATGAGTGTCCCTGTCTATGTATTTAGGTGCCGCGTCACCGCCGCGCCGGTCGCTTGCTGCCGTTTAATACTGCAACGATATTTGCATTCAAAATGAGGAAATGAAGACAACTTGCTGGAGCTAAGGGCAGTAATAATGACATCTGTGCTGATGGTGACTACCTATATTTGTGGCGAGGAGCTACTGATGGACGATGTTGTATAAGAACATTTTCGAGTGTATAAACATTTTATTGGTCATGGGAACGAAAATTCAGTTAATTGCATTTTATATTACATTGAACTGAAATTTGGGGCGATTTGGCGTTTTAGATAAAGTTTTGCTGTTTGTAATTTGAGAAAGGGAAGTGTTGAAGTAATGAAAATTAGTTTGACCCAATTAGAAAGCGGTCTTTATCAATACCATTGGCCGTCAGTCAAATTGAAGAATATTATGGTTTGCGGCTTTGGTTTCGCCACCTTAATTAGAAAACTTGATTGCGTGATTTCAATGCAAGAGAGAGAAGAATTTAAATTGTTTTAATCTGAGGTTGCAGCATTAGTTTGAGTAGTTCCAAAGCGCTTGTGAAGACAATGTGGTCCCGAATTCATATGTTTTCCTCTCAGACGTAATATGTGAACGTCTGAAGCTCTTCTCCAACAATCTGTTTGGTCCTTATCAACGCGGCTTTACATTGAAGCGTCAACCATCGACCAAATTCAAAGGAACCTGTAAACTCGACACCCATCACCTATTCATCGATTTTAAGACTGCTTAGAACATTGTATAAAGCTATGTTTGGCATCCTGCCAAGCTCGTTCGATTGTGAAAAATTACGATGGATAATTCACGGTGCTCCGTCAAGGTTGGCAAGGATTTTACGCAATCTTTTGATGTCAAAAAAGGATTCACATTCCAACGTAACGTACGTTACGTTATCTTACATACAATTCTATTCCGTTCCCTTCCGTTCTGTTTGTTTCGTTATGGGCGTTCCGTTAGGTTCTTTTCCATTCGAATTGTGATGAATTGGTTGACGTCGACCAATCAATTAATCGTGATGCATGAAAAACTTGCTGAAGGAGGCGCGAAGTACATCCTGGCTATGGCGCAGATGAAGGAAGAAACTTCATCTAGACTAGGAGGAGGGTAGTGCGACTCCAAATTATTACTTGCAATGGAATTGACCGACACACAAGAAACCTTGTAAATCCTTCGGTTTTGCAGGATATTACCAATCACAGAGAATATTTTAATCAGGACAAATTAATTCATCTAAATAAGCCAAATATTCAAGCAGATTATGGATTGGTTTCGGTGGAGAGCTAATATTCACTCAGCGAAAATAACAAGGCAAATATTTGCTACGTGCTATCTGTCCAGCCAGCCTCAATCGACAGTATAATTTCATTTTGACTCGGTCTTGCTCCTGTCATTTTTTTTTTGTCCTCCGCTCACGGAGACTTATTCCCATCAAAATGATTCACTTCCTTTTTCCAACTCCTAGACAGAGTAATTTTCGTTGTTCGCTTTACTTTCTTATTAGATTTAGATCATGGTCTTTGTTTTTTTTTTCCTCTTCTATCAATAACCTGTAATCAAGACAAGATTCCGATTCCAGAACCATAAAATTAGACAAAAAGTATATCAACAACTTCGACGTTTCATTACGTTTAGTCTTAAAGGACACTGTTGGGGTTTTGAACATTTGTGCTGGGTAGTTTGTCAAATGAAGACATCCTATAGCCGTACATTTTCGAATCCCTTAAAATGTCCTTAAGTTGCCAAACGAAGGAAAAACGGCAAAAGTTTTCCTGCACATTAATTAGAGAGGTCAAATTGGTATTCGAATCAGATAATGAGGAAGGCGATAGGAAAATAATAAAGCGAAAAGCGAATAAATGAGCTCCACCTCTCGCACTGAAAAAAGCAAGTTGTATAAGTCCTCTTGTCGTCGTAGTCGTCGCGTCGTCGTCGTCTCCGTTTTTGTCGGACGTTTGTCCATAATGGCGTTGTTGGCTAGATCGATGTTGATATTGGTTGTCGTATAGTCGATATGCCTTGATGGCATAAAAGAGAAGTTAACTCCCAGGACCACATAGCATCCAGGACTCGATTTAATCTGAAAGGAGAGGTCAAAGGAATTCATTACGAATTAGTTCACCAAACTTGGGAGTGAGAAAAGTGAATTGAAAAAGGTGGCTTTGATTATTATTATTGTACACCGAGACGACTCGACTGTTTGATAGCATGGCCAATTCCCCCTTGGGTATATTTTCATTCAATAAAGTCGAAGGTGATGAGAAAAAGTTTTGAATTTTCTCGGAAAATCTATACGAGGGCAAACATTTCCCGAGGATATTAATTTTGTTTCGCAAAGAATCTTTCTTTAATTGATTTAGATTCGACATCAGAGAAAAATTGTTTTTTGGGGAAAGTTTGTTTTAACAAGGAGAGTCTGTTGAACATTTGTTTTGCCAACAATAAAATGAATCCCATTTTTGTTTGGTTCCCTTGCCGGGGAATGACCGTCGACATTTTGCAGATAATTCTGATGAATTTGGAACTAAATTTAGGTAGCTAATTGGGTTAATTTGTTCTGAATTGTTTGACAAAGAAAGAGTTGTGAAGCTTTGTTTTATTACTACCGATGTGATGGAGCCAAAGACGGTGCGGCGTCTAAAGTGACAGCGAAGTTTGTGCACATAAGAGGTCAACTCTGAACCAAGGATCAAAACAGAAATATGATTTTTATGTTAACTTATGCTTTTTTGTTTGCAATCGATGATTTAATATTTTTTCTTTGATTGACCCATGGTTCAGTGTTAATCCTTGATTGTATAACCTGTCACTAAATTTGACCATGTTATCTTCGTTAATATTTGACACTCTGGGCTCAGGAGTGATCGGCAAGATACATAAAAACACATTAAAATTTTGAAGAATTAAAAAGGAATAAATATGGAAGGATGGTGACTCACGTAAGCAATTACATACGAGGAGTAAAAATTAGGCAATGAGACGGTGCTGTCAGTGCTGGCTGGCCTGTAAAAACTGAAAGACTATTACTTTTACTAAACGGGCAGGCGGCCATCCGCTCGACCAATAAACGTTAACCACATCTGCACTGACGCTCTCACTGAGGAAAATGGTGACACCTAAGACAGGTTAAATGAGCTCCTAGGCGAAACTGGAATCTTCAACATCTGCAGGACATGATCTCCGAATTCATACTGATGACTTCCTCAAACACCTTAGGCATAAACATTTCAAGACACTCATCGATAGAGAGCGCTTGAGGAGGCTTCGAACCGGAACTGACTGATTTGGTCTTGAATTTCACAAAAAAGGCAGTAATTGCGTATGGAGTTATTTGAACGAAGAATTATTTAACTTTGTTCTCCATGATTCTCAGCATTTCGTGTCTCTAAAATTTCCTGTTCTTAAAAAAGGGTATGGCCTAGCTCAGGTCTGTTAGAAAAAAGGTATCAGATTTCGATCTCCTTATTTCTCATAAATTTGAGCGACGAAAAGGAGCAAATTGTCATTAAAAAAGGTAGGAATTTCAGCCAAAAGTAGTTATCATCGGGAAAGTATTTTGCGGGCAAATAGCTTGCGGCCCTTTGGCTTGCGAGATATTGATCTTTGGTCTTTCGACACCATCCCAAATTGATAATAAACTTACTTGACGACCGACTTGTCAAAGTTTTGTTCATCCTCCTTGAGCCGCCTCAAAATATATGTTTCCAATGTAGTTGGCTTAAATGATTATACAAAACAAAAAACATTTTAAATCAATTCTACAGCCCCCTGCCTATATGACAAAACTGTGAGTATGCATTTTTCATTTTTTCGCTTTACAAAACTTTTTTGTAATTAACTTCTTAGCCTGGTATTAAATTGAAATAATTTAAAAAATTTTCATTTACAACAAACATTTAGTATCACTTATAGTGGCCTTTATTAAGATATTTTGCTAAAATTCCTGGTTCATTATTTTACATAAACTGAATAAATAGTAAATAATAATTCAACACAAAAATTAAGGAACTCGCTATTTAAATGATAACCTCCACATTTAATTTCCCCATTAGATTATAATTCTTGTAGCACTGTTCAATAATATTAATTTATTCCACTTCTGAACCAATGCTTCGATAAAAATGAAAGGACAATCCAATCAAATTAAAAAAAAAAGTTTTAAATCAGAATTATGTAGGGATGTTGAAAAATATTTATTTTAACATTTTTCCGGTTAGCTTCTCTTGAAATTATAACAAAAAATAAATTTTATAAAAACGTAATAAATTCATAATAAAAAAAGCTCTTCATGCATATGTACATTAAATGGGATTTAAACACGTTATGGGCTTTTTATGAATGTGTATGATGTTGGTTTATTGTTCCCACAACTTATCATGGCTGCCAACATCGAGGATATCTCAAAATAATAAAAATCGCCTCTAATTACGCTACCTCGCAATCTCAATCTCTCTTGTCCAATGAATTTGAGTATTTTATTTAGTGATGAAAATAGTTGCATACCCTAAGGTAGAAATATACTAGTCACTTATTATGAAAGTATATTTGAATGCGCTATCGATAATTTAGTCATCACTCGGCAATAAAAATTATGTTGAGAAAGTGGCAATCATGAGTAAATTCAACATGTAATAAAAAGTTTGTTTTTTTTTTTTTTTGTTCCCCATTTAGTGGTTTTATTTTTATTTTATTTTATTTCGCAATATATGCAAACAATTTCGCTACTAGCTCTGATTTAAATGAAAACAGGCTTTGGGTTGGCGAGTAGCTTGGTTGGGATTTTTGTAGATTTCGATTTTTTGTTTTTAACTGAAGCAAGCAAAGTGGCAAAATTGTTTTTTGTATAAAGTTAGTTTAAACAAAAAGAGCAGACCAAAAAACTCTAAAATGAAATAATGAATCAGAATGTGGTTATTGTTTTGGATTGCGGATGCTCAACGCCTGGATTTAGAATGAATTAAAATGTTTCTTTTTTTACTGTTTATATATAAAAAAAAAAAAAAACAACATATTCAGCTCTTTGATTGAAACAATGTGGTAAAAGGATGAAGCGGTATCTAATTTCATTTTTTTGCTGTCTCGGATCATTTTAATCACTTTGACTCGAACCGATTTGTTAAAAAAAAAAATGATTTTTTTGTGTTTGGTGTTTTCGGAACTAGGGGGGAAATAACTTTTTAAATGATAAAGAAGAGTTTTTAAAAAACAAAAATGATTTTATTCAGAAAACAATATTTGACAAAAATACACGAAAGTCGACTGGATATCTTGATGTTCAAATTGTATCTGCCCTCTGCGACGCTGCCACTCCAGCTTATCTCTTGATGCGATTCGTTGGTTGCTTTGAAGATCGTTTTGTGTTTATCTTATCGGCTTGGTTTATGTAATTGGATCTGGACCGGCCGATGTTTACTTTATCTTGGTGCTGATGCTATTAAAATTGAAGGGTCGCCGTTGCCTCGGTCTCAAGTGTCTTGTGTGATGTAGTTGTATACGTAACTCCCCCCTCCTTAAGATTGTTGTTTCTCCTGAAACAATTTATTCTTTCTCTACACAGAAATATAATTACAGTGCATAATATAAAAATAGTTACAATGTGTATGTAATATGAAGTCTCTTTATGTGTATTTAATTTTGATATTTTTTCGTGAATTATGTCAATATTATTTATATCTTCTAGTTTAATTTCTTTTTCAATTAAGAGATTAGATATATTTTCATACAATTTTGGGTTCTCTAAATATAAAGATTGTTCTTCTATTTCATTGGAATTTTCAAAAGTTCTATTATTTATAGTTATCTTACATTTCTCAAACTGAATTAATACATTATTTATGATTTTAATTTTTTTCTTTTCATTACAATTGGTACTTATTTCTATACAACTGTTTTTTACGAACAATTTTCCTCTTGCTATTTCTAATACAATATTTTCTCTTTTATTGATAATTTTAGTACAATTTCTTGTTGTTATACAGTTTATGTATATTTCCAATTTATTTGAATTTTCTTCTTTCGATATGTATTCTACATTTTCATTTTCAATGATATATTGATCATTTATTTTTAATTCTTCTTTATTATTGTTAGGTAAACTAGTTACAAAATATTGGTTAAATTCTAACATTTCTTCTGGTATACTTATTATAAATATAATTTCTTGATCGTGTAACCCTGTAGTTATTTTTATATTCTTTAGTTTATCAAACGTTACATTATATGTGATTATTTCGTGAATACTGAGCATTGAATTTACCATTGTATTAAGTTTACTTGATAAGACATTGTTTTGAATTTTTTCAATAATGCTTTTAATTTTATTAATTTTTTCAAGAACTTCTAAAGTTATTATTCTTTGTGTTATTGATGTATTTCCTACTTTGAGATTTAGGAAATCTTTACTTTTGTACATACTGTTAAATTCTGATTGTATAGTATCTATTTGCTTCTTCAGTTTATTATTAATGTCAATTTGCTTGTTAAATGTTACAATTAATTCATGGTTGTTATATTTATTTATATTCAATTGTTCTTCGATATTTTTTCGGTCGTTTTCATCTAATGTTCCAAACAAAAACTTAAGCACGTTACCACCAAGGTTAATTAAACTTCTCCTGTTTCTATGCAGTAATAAGCTACTGATTTCGGATTTAATAATACGAATTTCTCGATATACTTCTGCGGGAAATTTAATATTTTTTAATTTGTAAATGTCATTGTCAATGTTATTCAAAACTTCTTCGATTTGAGTGATATTGATTTTATGAACTACATGTTTATAATCTCTAACTAGTTTAACTTTCTTTAATTTTATTTTAGTATAACCTTCTTGGTTATATATGTTTTCAATTGTTATGTCACTAAATACTAGCTTAATTAAAAGAATGTATATTAAGCTTTTCATTATAACTTTTATTTATGCGAACAACTTGCGATCGGAAGCGGGTCTATTCCCGATGGAATCTTTTGTGTAACTGAATCTTTCTTTGATGCTATTTTTGTGTTAGACCTAGTACTCTTAGGTCTTCCAGGTTTATTTTTCATAATAATGTCATTTTTGTTTTTGATTTTTGTCTTTCTATGACGTTGTATATTGATTGGATGTGTATGATCTGTTTGTTTATAAAAGAATCGCGGAGTAGTTTTATCATATTTCCTGTGATGATTTACTATAAAGGCTTTGTTGCGAGTTTCTACGTAGTCTTCTCTAGTCTTATTGGTTTTCTCTATTCTTTTTTCTTTATTAGTTTGGTACGTATTATATAATCTTTCTTTGTCTACATGACCTGTTTGTATATTAAAAGGTTTCTCTTTACTCAATACTTGTATGGAGTTGTTATAGTAGAAAACTGCTTTGTATATTGTATCAATTCTATCGATTATTCCTAGTTCTTTCCCATTAGATAAACATCTATATTTTTCTAAGATTGTGCTATGTACACGTTCAATTGGGCTATTCCCTGTATGTGAGTTTGGGGTAGTATAATGTATTTCTATGTTTAGATCTTGTAACATTTTTTTTATACTCAGTTGATTGAACTCATTATCCATTACAATTTTCAAAGGCTTGTTATGTTGAGAAATAAATTGCATTATTGTTTCTTTAATGGTTTCGCCATTACTATCTTTTATATATGTCATTGTCAATTTTTTACTGAATTTGTCAATAGTGGAAAGGAATTTCAAATTTTTTATGTAAAATATATCGATGTGAACTATTTGATTGATGTCTGTTGGAGTCTCAGTCAATTTGAATTTTGGCTTGATCGGGTGCCTATCATACTTGTTTTACTTGCAGATGTTGCAACTATTAACAAAGTCAATTACTAATTTTCTTAAATAAGGATAATATATATATGGTTGTATTCCCAAGTAATTCTCTTCAATACCAGCATGAGCTGTTTCTAGTTCGTGATAAGATTTTATTTTTTCTATGACTTTATTTTCATCTTCTAATTCTTGTGCTAGGTAACTACATTTATAAAATTTAATTATAGTTTTATCAAATAATTTGATTAGTTTCTGTTGTAATTGGTTGAAAATGTGATAGTCGTCACAATATATTCCTGTTTGTTTAATTTCTAAAACTTCCTTAATTTGTTTTTCAAATGTTTCAGAATTGATTATTGTAGGGGACAATTCGATTAACTTTCTGTTGCCTACTAAAACTTGCATTCTTATCTTTCTTTCATTATAATCATTGTTAACCACTATCTGTTGCTTAAACTTGTTAACTGGCTTTTCTATTATAGGAAAGTGATCTAACTGTTCTTCATCTTTTGAGTGGAGAGTTTCTTCTAGGCTAGAATCATCCAAGTGATTAATTTCTCCAGTATCTTTTATTTCCCTACTGAGGTAATCTGCCACTGTATTTTGACATCCTTTAAGGTACTCTATATCGAAGTTATATTCACCAAGTGATAGAATCCATCGCTGTAACCTTCCCGATATGTCTTTACCTATACTCTTTGTTTTCAACCATTTTAAAGGTTGGTGATCGGATTTTAACTGAAATTTTCTTCCGTAGAGGTAAGGTCTTAAATACTTGATTGACCAAACTATTGCTAATAGTTCTTTCTCTGTAGTAGAGTAGTTTCTCTCGTGGTCGTTTAGAGTTCTACTTATGAATGTAACAGGATGTTTATCTTGAGCTAAGACCGCTCCTATAGCATAATTAGATGCATCTGTTGTCAGCTCGAAAGTTTTATTGAAATCTGGATAAGCCAGGACTGGAGGTGAAACAATTAATTTTTTTAATGTTTCAAATGATTTTACGTACTCGATATTCTTAGAATCGATTTTGGTTCCTTTCTTTAAATATCTTGTCATTGGTTGGGCTACCTTAGCATAGTCTTTTATAAATTTCCTATAGTAACCAGTAAGACCAAGGAATGATTTTATTTCTTTAACGGTTGTCGGTACGTTAATCTTTTGTATTGCTATGATTTTATCTTGATTGGGTAAAACTCCCTTGTCTGTAATCGTGTGTCCAAGAAACTTCGTTTCTTTCACAAGAAAGTCGCATTTGTCTATTTGAATTTTTAAGTTGAATTCTCTTAGCTTTTGAAATATTTTATTCAGGTTTGTTATGTGCTCTATCAGAGAAGTTGAAAAAATCAATATGTCATCCATGTATACGACACAGATTTTATTAATGAGATCTCCCAGTATCTCGTTTATCATACATTGAAAACTAGAAGGAGCATTTTTTAAGCCAAAGGGCATTCTAAGAAATTCAAAATGTCCTTGTGGAACACTGAATGCAGTTTTTTCAATGTCTTTTTCGTTGACTCTAATCTGGTGAAATCCTTTTGCCAGATCTAGTGTCGTAAAATATTGCGATCTCCCTAATTTATCCAAGACATCGTCAATGTTTGGTAATGGGTACTTATACTCGATAGTTTCCTCATTTAACTTACGGTAATCAATTACCATACGCCACTTCATAGTTCCCGAGTTGTCTAATTTTTTTGGAACTATCCAAACAGGTGAGTTATAAGGGCTTCTACTTTTTTGGATTATCCCATTACTGAGCATTTCTTTAATTTGTTTAGCTATCTCTTGCTCATGGACTTTTGGATATCGATAAATTTTTGTGAAAATAGGATTATCTGTCTTTGTCCTTATGGAATGAACTGTTTGAGTTGTGGAACTTAACAATTCTCCATCCTTGTAGAATAAATCCTTATTTTTATTTAAAAATTCTCTTAGTATATTCTCAAATTCAAATCTTTGTGTAAAAGTTTGTTCATTTCCATTGAGTTATCTTCTAACACATGAATTTCGTCATATTGAAAAGGACAGTGATCATTTGCATTGATATATTCTTTTTCTTTGACTGGGATAGAAAGAAAAGGAATTCTATTCTGATTTATTTCTAAATATTTATCTTTCATATTAATAATACCCCCTATGGCATTTAAAAAATTCGATCCTAGGATCGCATCAAACTTTTTGTTTTCAAAATTCATTAATTTCCATTCCATTGTGGCATTTTCCAAAAATTCTTCAGGTAGTTTTGTTATTATTTGTTCTGTTGACGGTATTCACTTTTATTTCTTTTTCTAATTTCATTCTTGTACAGGATTTAAGTTTTTTTGTATCGAGGAGGGTCATAGTAGATCCTGTGTCTACTAAGACTTTTATTTTTTCTTTTTGAACTGTAAGTATTACGATGGGAAGTGTCGAAGCCCCTCTGCTATAAAATTTACTTCTTCATTAATTGTTTGTTGTTCACTGAGGCGATTAACTTCCATTGGTTGTTCTCGATTATTATTAAATCTTCTAACTTGACTTGAACTTGGCTGATTATTATTTTGTCCCTGCCAATTATTATTATTATTATAACTTTGCCTTTGATAATTTTGATTAAAACCAAACCTATGACCATGATTAGGGTTTAAATTCCCAAATATTCTGTTGTTGTTGTGTCTAACCTGCTCAGATGTTATTCTATTCTGTTGTCTTAAATTATTATTATTTTGATTAAATCTATTTTGGTTATAATTTTGATGTCCCTGATTTTGTCTAGGAGAATTATTCAGATGGTGTTTCATATTAAAGCCCTTGTTTGGTTCACTTTGATTTCTTACACGAATCATATCATTGGCTTCTAAGGTTTCATAAGCTTCAACCATATTTTTACAATTATAGGCGATAACTATAGCTTTTTGTGAAGGGTTTAAATTATGTTTAAATGCTTCAAATACCAGAACTTCATTATTTGCCTGTGTGTTAATTAAATTAGGTTCTAATTGCGTTTTAGTTTGCAATTTTTGTAATAAGAAGTCTAATTTTTTATACAATTCAAAAGTGTTAGATTCTAAAATACAACCAATTTCTTGAGATAACTTAATATAAGTTTCTTTTATTGAAAATAATCTTATTAAGTTTACCTTAATGTCCTTCCATGACGATAAATGTGGTAAGCTGTTAGTTGCCCTTACTGCTTCTCCTTGAATTTTTGAGTGGATTATTAATGTAGCCTTTATTTGATTTTCCTGCAGCACGATTTGGTTTAGAAAGTACTCCACTGTTGATATAAACAGTGCCAAATTACAATCTTTTGATCCTCTGAATGGGTTTATTTTCTCCATTTCACGAAGAAGGTAGCGTTGTTCCTCTTTCTGAACATCGTTTAATACGGGTGCAGTCATTGTTGTAGTTTTTTGTTCGTCTTGTTCACTTTCACTTCCGGTATCACTGTCGTGATTTTTATTTAGCTTTCTGTATAATCTGTCTCTGTTTAATTGTTTCTCTTCACTGTTCATTTGCTAAATATTCTCTCTACGAGATTTCGCAACATACATTTATATATGAATGTGAGATGCTATATTTTTCGCAAACGATATTATTATTTTTTTTTTTTCAAACTGTATTTAAAATTAATATTCGTTTAATTTAAATTTATTTGAAAAGTTTAACAATCGCGAAATGCGTTCGTATCACTGGATCTCATATGTCAATATAATATTCGTTTATATATCTCATTGAGTATCCTACCGACTGCGCCAAATAACTTTTTAAATGATAAAGAAGAGTTTTTAAAAAACAAAAATGATTTTATTCAGAAAACAATATTTGACAAAAATACACGAAAGTCGACTGGATATCTTGATGTTCAAATTGTATCTGCCCTCTGCGACGCTGCCACTCCAGCTTATCTCTTGATGCGATTCGTTGGTTGCTTTGAAGATCGTTTTGTGTTTATCTTATCGGCTTGGTTTATGTAATTGGATCTGGACCGGCCGATGTTTACTTTATCTTGGTGCTGATGCTATTAAAATTGAAGGGTCGCCGTTGCCTCGGTCAATGTTTACTTTATCTTGGTGCTGAT
>CAKKXW010000001.1:22240823-22254142 GCA_920937365.1 Sphaerophoria rueppellii
CTCCCGTATTTTAAAATGTTCCATTGAAAATAATCCTTAGGTACCTGTTTTTTTTTTTTTTTTTTTTTTTTGTTAAATAAAGACATTGCCTAGGTTCTCAAGAAAATGTTATAGCCATTAATTTAGACCGAAATCTTGCTTCGAACCTCAATCCTTAAATTCCACTCCACCATCAAAATCTAGGCACTCTTCAGTCGTCGTCGTTTTATAATGTTAAGTGTAGAGCATCGCCACTATTTTGAAGACAATCTTCCTGGCTACATTAACATTTTCCTTCAAATAATTTCTCTTAAAATGTTCTAAACTTTTGTGGTTAGCTCAATGTCAATCCTGATTTTATGCCCTCGATAAATTAAAGAATGCTGAGTCTTCTGAGTGTTGCGGTATTTGGAATTTAAGTGTCATCCTCTTTGAAGTCCTCCTCCGGCATATAGACTGGTAACTGGTCCTTCTTGGGGGGTAGCGCTTTTAGCACACCAAGGAAGTGGACCTCTTGGAAAAATCTGGATATTCAGCGATGTCGTGTGAGAATGCATCTTTATTACTCTTCCACTTGTGGATTTATATTGTTTTTTTTTTATTTCCGCTTTTTTGTTTTATCATGAAATTTTGACTGTAGTTTTTTTCGCAGCGGCAATTTTCTGCTTAAATTTTTATATTTTGACAAAAGAACTTCCCTGAAAAATAATGCCATTGAAAAACTTTTGAAGAGAAGCCGGTATTTCAGTACATATTTAATTTAACTATCATTTACATTTTAATTCCTTTATAGTCCTTGATGTTGAATTGAAACAATTACACATCGCTGAATCGGATCTGAAATCGTCGTTCAACACTGGAAAAAGCTTACAATAAATTGAAATTACCATTTAAATAGATTATTTCTCATTAATGTCGTCGTCTTGCGTCGGTCGTTGTTGTCAGCTGACGACAGTCGGTATCGGAGTTTATTTATACATTTTTCATTAAATAACACTTTTTTGCAGGTATAAGTGTGTTTAAAAAGCTATTCAATAGTAAAAGCTTTACAATTTGTTGATGGCAAATAAAATTAAAAATAAAACCAATTGTTAACAGATTTGAGTTTTATTAAGTTTTAAGCTTTAATTAAGAGGAAAAAAAACATTAAACACAAGTTAAGAAAAATTTTATATTTTTTATATTTTTCTCTTATTAGTTTTAAGGCTTAAATTTAATGACATTTGCTATTTAAAAATTAATTTTTATGTTTTCGTCTTTTCTTGGCTTTCTGAACTACATACACATCTTGGTACAACACGTACAGTTTACGGTTGAGACCGAAAATCAGTCGAGGAGTATCCAGTATCGATTCCCATTTTCCAACACTTTGTCCAAGACTCGGCGCCGCCGTAAGGTTTGACTGGTTGAATAAAGGTCTTGAATAGCAGACACTTTTTTTTTGAAGTGAGGATTTTTAAACCTATTTTTAGCGCCAAATCGGAGTAGCAGCGGGTCGCTAGGGTAATTCTACGTCGGATCTCCACTAAGGTATCGTTTGTGGGATTGATGTTTGTTTCAAGATAGGTGATCTCCTTAACAACCTAGAAATTGCTGCTACCCACTGTTAAGTTTTGTGCTTGTCGGTGGACTTACTTACTTACCTATAATGGCACTACAGTCCGGGGAGTGCTTGGGTCAAAACCAACAAACCTCTCCATCCAGCTCGGTCCCTTGCTTGCTGTCTCCAGTTTCGCACGCCGAGTTGGTTGAGGTCATCTTCAACTTGTGTGCGCCACCAGAGTCTTGTTCTTCCTCTACTGCGTCTTCCTTCTGGGGTGGATTCGAAGACTTTATGAGCTGGAGTATTGGTGTCCATCTTCTCCACGTGACCAAGCCAATATGAGTCTTTGGACCTTCACTCTTTAACCTAGATCAGTGTCGCTGTACAGCCCGTACAGTTCGTCGTTAAATCTTCATTTCCTCCATTCACCGTTCAGCCAGACATGACCATAGATCTTCCGTAAAACTTTTCTCTCGAACCGGCCTAAGGTGCTCTCATCCGTTTTTGACAGGGTCCATGGTTCTGCACCATAAAGCAGGACGGAGAAGATGAGGGTCTTATAATGCATTACCTTAGCTGTTTGGGAGAGGGCTTTACTATTCAATTGCTTTCTTAGCCCGAAGAAACACCGATTAGCAAGAGTAATTCTCCTTCTGGTCTTGGTGCTGATGTCATTGTCTGTGTTGATAACGGAGCCAAGGTATACAAAGTCCCTAACTACCTTGAAACTATAATGGTCTATCGTGAAGTTTTGTGCAAGACGTCGGTATTAGGTGTACTTTCCTTATATCAGCATATACTTTGTTTTGGCCTCATTGACCGCTAAACCCATTTTTTCAGCCTCTGTCTACATACTCGCAAAAGAACTGTGACTTATGACATCACGTGGCGTTTTCCGAATGATATCAATGTCACCAGCGTACACGTGTAGTTGCACAGAGTTCTGGAAGATAATGCCTCTAGTGTTGACGTGGGAGTTCCAGTATGACGTCAAAAAAGTCGCAAGAGAGTGCATCACCTTGTCTAAAGCCTTTTTTTGACATCCAAGGCGTCGGTGAGGTTGTTACCGACTTAAATAGAGCAGTATGAGTTTTGAAGGGATACCAAAACTGGACATGGCTTTATGCAGTTCTTTTCTATAGATGCTGTCCTACGCGGCCATAAAATCGATAATAAGATGGTAGGTGTCGATTTGGAGCTCTTGAGTTTTTCCTCCCGTAATATGAATATTTGATTGTTGGTAGACTTTCCTGGTCTAAAGCCACACTGATATGGACCTATCAGTTTTTGACAAACGGCTTCAGACGTTCACATAGTACTGCAGAAAAGATCTTATAATATAGGCAATGTTTAGGAGGTTGATGCTGAGGGTGGTTCTTCAACTTCGGGTAGACGGAAATCTTGACTTGGCAGAATAAACCATTCAATGAAGATGGCCATTGCATGGTTTATTCTGTCTGACAGCGAAATTCGATTCGTCATCGCCGTTGTACAATCTGCTGAAGTGGTCCTTCCATAACCTTACGCGTGGTGGCCCTTTACAGTCGACTCTTCAACGTTTGGTGGCCAAATTTAAAACGACTGCTTCAGTAAACAAGCAGCCAACACCCGTACGTTCAAGGAACGCAGGATCAGCCGAGAACATCGCCGCGGTCCGTGAAAGTGTACAGCAGAACCCGATGTTGTCTATTCCTCGTCGTGCACAAGAACTCGGTCTTTTGCAGACCTCAACTTGTCGAATTTTGCGTCGGGACTCGAGCCTACACCCGTACAAAATCCAACTGACTCAGGAGCTAAAAGATCATGACCATAGGCAATGCTGTTTATTCGCTGACTGTGCTTCGAATCACTTCTACCCGCCGTTATTGAAAACCCCTTTGCCTGCTGAGCGCTGGACTTTAATGAGTTTATTCAAATTTACCATCTTGTCCAGTGCGGTCCACGATACGACAACTCCATTAGTGAGTGTTGTTTTGATTACCGAAGTGTATAGCCAGTGCGTAATTTTTTGGGAGATATGGGGCTTCTCTAAAAAAATTATTTTTTGAGTCTATGGCTTTTTTACAAGTAAAGACGGCTACAGTAGTCTTCTTTATTCTTTCATCAATATTTGCCAATTTAGTTTTTTTGTCGGGATTTTTACCTTCTCGTTAAGAGTACTAGGTCCATTTTATTTGCATTGACGTCCAAGCCTCAATGCTTTGTTCCAGTTGGTTAAGAGTTCTGTAGGAGTTCCAAGAAAACTTGAGGGTGTATCCCAGATACATATTTTGTTACGTCGTCGGCATTGGCAATCACCATGAAACCCTCTGGTGTTAAGAGGTCGTTTAAAACCATGTTGCATTAGAGAGGCAAAAGGACTCCTCCTGGGGGGTACTTAGATTCACCAATCTTACATATGAGGAGATTAGTATGGCTAGTAAAAATTTCATTTATGTCAGAGCTACTCCATACCGTGTGATGGGCGATAGCGTCAGATCCGATGAGGAGACCAATTTTCTTTGATTGCGCGTCCGCATTCTGCAATACCTCTTTTCAGGGTTTCTCCAGAAATTGGGCTGTCATGTCTTGGCCAAGCGTTGTTATGACAGTAGTCGTTATATCCTTGTTGATCTAATTGGGGAGTAAATTTTCGATAACTAAGCAAAGGTTCTGCTATCCAAGCAACTTGAATACTTTTTAATAGACTATCGTCTGCTCGCTTACTATTCAACTTACTACTGAAAACAGGTCCGTAGACCACCGACTACGCTGCTAACACATTGGTTAAATTACGTGCCTTTTGGTTGGAGCACCTTGTTTCAATTATTCTACCTTATAAGCGTTAATTTTCCGTGTCATGTTAAAATATTTTTAAATTTCATACATCATTAAAAACTTTTTTTTTAAATGATAAAAAAAAAAAAAAAATAAATAGAGTGGCGCGACAGCTCTTGAAGAGCCAAGGCCTAAGTGGCTTACTCTCATTCAACAATTCTCTAGGTGCGTATGGAGAATTGAGGGGACCTACAATTTTAGGCCGATTCCGAACGGCAAAGTTGAGAAGCACTTTTTCATGACATATGATACTCTTGGAAGTTTTGTCAGCTCTTCGCAAGAGGCAGTGTCATTTTTTAAATGATGCTCTTACAAAATTTCCTCACTGACGAATTATTATCATTTCGAACTTAGAAAATGTTGATAACAATTTTTAATGATGTAGCAAGTGTTCCCATGAATCTCATTCCCATGTTTTTTGTTTTGGAAAAACATATAACATAAATTTAAACTTCAAAACAAGCAAAACTTGAACTCATTTCACCATTTTTCATTCGGCCTCCTCGAACACCCCCTCCTTTGAAGGCAGCAAAATTAGCCTATCTTCCTTGAGGCTGTTCAATATTCGTTGGTTCTCTTCTTTTCCTCTTCGCATACTCTCCATTGCGAACTAATCACACAGAGTATTTATTTATTTTTTTCTTTCCATTCAAACAAATGTTTGGGTACATCGTTAAACCCGAACCAACGCAACATTAAATATAAAAGGTTTTTTTTAGCTCCTGTTTCCTTTTTCTTCATCCAATTTTCATTCTTTTATCCCAGAAAGATATATCCCATAGTGGTATATGCGCCTTTAGCTTTTGCAAAAATTAAAGTACTTAAGAACTCTCAAGAGAGTTAAATTCTCAACACCTGAAGCAATTTGAAAAATCAATTTTTAAAGTCTCTATGCTATTTTCCTTTTTTCATTCACATTTTTTGTTAGCAAACCAAAACAAACGAACAATGCGCCTTGCTTGGGGCCCTTAATAAAAGTACACAAAAGTTAAAAGCCTTAACAAAAAATGATGGACCCTCCTTTGACTCTGAGGAGATTATTCCCTGTACTAACTTACCATTGTCATATGTTTAATAGTATAATGTACACTCCTTGGAAGAATGGCTTTTATAATTTGAAACATGGAGGCAACAAAAATATATGAGCTGAAGCCTTCGATTGATGGCTTCATGCTACGCAACATTTAGGTTAACATCTTTTTTTTTTCTTGGGCTGTGTGTGTCTCATTTCGGGTGTCTGTCTTTATGCATGAAGTCATTTGATTTTGTTTTTTGTTCTACAGGAGATTCAGTGGTTGGAACGACTAGGACATTTTCTGTCATGGTGTCGTTTAGGGATTTTGCTGATATAGAAAATGTTAAGCGATTAGGGATATGAAGCTATGCGCGTAATACACCTGAGACGCCATACGCACTGATATTTTACCTTTTTTTTTTTAGTGCGATTTGAAGATTGGTGGGCGGATTTAATACCTTTTTTGTAGACGGGGGTGTACGATGATACATGGAATTATGTTGTAACTTTTGACTTCAAGGACATTACTTTGTAGACTTTAATAAATAGCGGCCATATTTCTTTTCTTTTTATTGATTTTGTCACAGATGGAGAAAGAAGTGGAACAAGTGGGATTTCAGCTTGAATGTAATTTGTTTTTAAATTTTATGGGAATTTAAGGGTGTTGAAAGAGTGATATTTCGAAATAGATGTCTTAATTTCTGTGTTTAGGAAGGTACTCGAAGTTGAATATGCTCTTTGAAGTATCAGAATTAAAAAAAAAAATGAGAAAACTTGTTGGAAACAAATTCAAGTTGTCTTTCTTAAATCTTAGAATATTAATTTTACCCAAGACAACTGCAGTATTTCAATCACACTCTATTATAAGCCCATGAAAGAAATACTGGCATTTTCTCAGAATTTCCGTATCCAATGACCAGGAACAAGTCTCCTGATCTTTTCGAAAAAAGCTATGTGGCTTCAATTAGATATTCGAAACTCGCTTCACCGGTTGTCACCTCACGGCCGTGATCGATCATATATTCTTGGGGAAAAGCAGGTCCAAGAACAAGATCCCTGGTATGCCACAGGGCTCCGTTTTTTCTCCGACCCTATTATTTATTTTTAAAAAGGATCTCTTATCAGCATTTTAGAATTTAATAAATTGTTTCCATGTGTTTTCTATTTCGCGGTCTTCCTCTACTTCTTCGTCCCTCAAAAGTAGTATCGATGACTTTCCAGATGGAAGTCATCTGAATCACTGGATATTTACTTAACTGGCTAGGTACGTGTAGTTGTACAACCCGTAAGGCTTGCTCTTGAATCTTCTTCAAAAACTTTGTTCTTGAAACAGTATAAGATACTTTTTGGTCAGTCAGTGTCAGTTTGAAAAAAATTGAATTCAAAATTGATCAATTTTTGATTTTTTAGCCCAAAGAAACAGAGATAAGCTGATGCTATTGGTATTGCTAGTGCTAATAGAAGAGCCCACGTAGATAAACTCCTCCACTACCTCGAAGTTATAGGCATCTATTAAAACGTTCTGTCCTTGTCCGAGCCGTGTCAGTGTTGAGTGTCCTTCCTTGAAGACAGCATACCTACATCACAATTTTCACAAAGGCGCCATTGTTCTTCACTTCTTCCCATTATGACAATATCATCGGTACGCGAGAAGTTGAACAGATTTTTGGAAGATTGTGTTCCTTGAATTATTCCGTAAGCTCATTGCAAACCATAATGGAGCAATTCTTTAACGGTCAATAAAAAAAAGAGTGTCACGATAGCTCTTGAAGAGCCCAGGGTTAAGTGCCTTACAATCATCTCATGCGAAAAATTGAGTGGACCTACAATTTCCGAAGTTGAAAAGCATTTGATAGGTTCACAAGTAGCACAAAATTACTTATACAAGGCTTTAAGAAGTATAATAAGCTCTTATCCCGCTTCTTTAAGACTTCCTTAAGTACCTTTTAAGTACATAAAAGGCGAAAGTGGGCGGTCCGATAGAATGAACAAAGAAGATAATTTGGTTCTTATTGAGGTTTTAAAACGGAATATTTTCCTTCTTATATACATACTTCTTAGCGTCTTCTTAAACACTTCTTTACGCACTCTTAACTCCTTCTTACAAAATTCTCAGACAAAAAAAGAAATTATCAGTGAATTCTGCATCTAGTTTTTGTTTCTCTGATGCTCATCTATTTTAATAGTATTTGTTTTGATTTCTTTTTTCTTCTGCAAGCGGTTTGGCTTGCTGTTGGTGTATTTTCTCAATTTACAAAGTCCCTCCAATTCTGTAATGCGCCGCCTCGCCTTCACTTTTACTTGGTTACCAGTTACTTTAATGTCTTTTAGCAAGCAAATCAATTTGTATTTACACGAGCACAGTTGCTAAAAATTTTCTGTGAACTCTACGAATGAAATGAAAATGGATTACTGGAAATAGTAATCTTAAAGAAGGATTTAAGGAGGTCCAAACAAACGTTTATAAGAAAAACCGATTTAAGAACCTTTTAAGAATTCTTTAAGAAAGATTAAGCAGAACGAATTAAGAATTTAAAAAGAAAGACGATTTAAGTAGGAAAAAATACCGAATTAAAAAGTTAAGACGCGGTGAGACCCATTTAAGAACATAATAAGAATGAATTAATAAGTGTGCAACCGAATTAATACCATTTTGTGCTACTTGTGTTGATATTCCTGGATGTTTTTTCTGTTCTTCTCAATAGACAGTACCCGTGATATGTGAAATAAAAGCTTTATGAGCACGAGTACGATTCGAAACCACAACGTTTTTCTTCTGGGAATTATTATCAGTTTAGCCTCGAGCCCACAACTTTGGGCCAACCGTTAAGAACAACGATTTGTTCTTAAGCCGTACTACGCGAATGTCATCATTGCAATGCTCAGAAGCCATTTATCTGAAGTAAGGTACATACCTACACATTTTCTATTTTAAAGGTTGTTTTTGCATTTTTACATGACCTTAACTGGCATCTCGTTTACTTAACTGAAATTCCAAGAGGGCGAAGCATGATCCACAATTCTATTTGTTTGTTTCATCTGTTTTTAATATTTAATCTAGAAAGAACAACAAAGTGAAATTCTTTATCCCTAAATTTTTATTTCCTAAGAGTCCATGTGCCTTGATTTATTTTCCATACCTATCTACTACTTTCTTTTTTTTTTTCCAAAGTTCATCGGAATTTTTGTTTTTGTATTATTTTTTCTGACAAAATGGTGATTTTTTATTCATCCCAAAATTGTAAATGTATAATTTTGTTTAGCTAGAAAAATAAAAAACAACTTAAGATAAGTTATTTCGTTAGCTCAGCATTTCTGTTTTTTTCTTTGAGGTAAGCAAAGTTTTCAAATAAAATTAAAAATATAAAAGAAAACCGGAAGTATGCCACCTTCCATGACTCAGCATTAAGAATAAATACCAAAACGCTTCACATTCTATTTTAAGAAGACAAAGGAAGGAAGATAAGTATTCAATTATGTATGCATTTTTTTCTTTTTTTTTTATAAAAACACCAGTTTTATTTAAAAGAATCCAATACTCACAAAGTTCTTTTGTTTTTTTTTTTCATGAAACTTCCAGGAAATTTGACAACAATCAGATTTTTCACAAAATAAGCAGTTTGACTTACATAATAATTGAAAAACTTATTCAAAAATTTTGTGTGTTTTGTTGTTATATCTGAAGAGAAACACGTTGTCTGGGATGTGTTCGTAAGCTTGACTTTTTGATATACTTTTTCAACAAAGCTTTGATTTTTTTTGATGAAGCAAAATTAAAAAGAGCCTGATGCTCCGGCTATTTATGGTGAGACTGAGCCAAAGCTGAAAAAAAGTTTCTTATCCAACCATAAAGGGAGTAGTTGACTTTATCAATTGCGCTCTGTTAAACCCAAGTGTGTAAGCGATCAAAAATCAAGATCTTGAAAGCCAAAAAAAAAAAAGCAAGCCACTTGACAGGAAACTACTTTCCCGCAGTACTTTTGTCCGAATGTCATTTGACCGCAAAAATACCTATGTCAATTAACTGCTTTTCGTCACTCAAAGTTATGAGAATTAAGGAGGTCAATATCTGATACTTTTTTCGATCTTTTGTAACAGCCCTGAAATAGAACGAAACAATTCTTCGTTCAAATAATTCCATACAAGCAATTTAGTTTTGAAATTTGGAGTCAAGAAAATTGTAAAATATGTTCATTTGTTCGAATATTGAATATAGAATCTTTAAGTTTTAAGAAAATCATTAATCAACAAAAATATTTTGAGACTCCAAACAAAAAAATGTAGAAGAACTTCTGAAAACCTTAGATTCTTAAACTTGTGCAATACCTTGTGCCTTTTTAAGTGTGTCTTTTTTTCGATAAACTAACTTGGTTTTACTTTTTGAATTTCGGGATGTTACTTCAACAAAAATCTTAGAAAAGCAAAATTAGCTTTCTGATGCTCCTGTATTCCAAAATACAAAGCACAAAAAAAAAACTAAAAAAAAAACATTTTATCTCAAAAAGTCAATGTCATACGATCTTTTAGGAAATTGCTGATTTTTAAAATAAAAAAAAAATTCTTCAAGCGGTTTTTTTTTTTAATTGATTTATTGCTTATAATATTTTTTTTAAAACTGTCTTAAGATTAATTTGGAAATCAAGAACATATAAATATACAGTTTGTAATGGAAATTCGATTTTTGGTATTGATCCGTTTTCGAGACACAGAATTTTGATAAAAAGGTTTAAGAAACACAATGAAAAATTTGACATTTTTTAAATAAAAATATTATTTGAGCAATAAATACGTTCTTTAAAAAAAAAGTACGCTGATCAGACATTAATTTTTCAGAAAATGTTATAACAAAATAACGGTTCTACAATATAAAAATATTTTCTTAAATTTACAGCCTTATTTATAAACCGAACATAGACTTATTATAAGACTTATTATGCATGTATAAGGAAAATTTGTATTTATAAAAATTTAGCTACATTACATAGGGATTGAAAAAGCTATACAATCGTTTAGGGTTGTATAAAGCTTATTATAAGGTACTTTAATACGTATGTGTCAGTCATCACACATTATAAGAACCGATTTGACCCAATGAGCATGTGTGAAAAAGAATTTCGAAGTAAAAATCAATTTTCTATGAAAAATATGAAACAAACTTTATTCAAACACATCAACCGTTGACAGGCAATAGCTAATTTTTTTTTTTTAATTCAAATGTTTGTTGAATGTAGTAGATCATCGTTTTGTTACTATTTTTTTGACAGAGATCTAACATCACAGTACACAGAATACAAGGTATTATACTCCCGATTTTCTTCCCCCAAAGTTCGCGCATATGTCACATTTCAGAAACCTAAATGTCAAAACACAAGAAAAATTGTTGTTGTGTTATCGGCATTTGTTTTTGTGCCTTTCGCGCATATGTCACATTTCAGAGATCTAAATGTCAAAACACAACACAAATTGTTGTTGTCTTATCGGCATTTCTTTTTGTGCCTTTTCTCTCTTCTGTCATCTTGGTCTCTGAGAGATGCGCAATATAATACCTTATATTCTGTGTACTGTGTCTTACATCACTATGCTACGTTGAACAAATTTTTATAAATAAATTTATTCAAACTAAAGCCTAGTACGCAGCTGAAGTGAAACGAATTTTTTCGGCGGTTTCCAAGTGCAAAGCGAAATGAAAACGAAAACTACAGCGGAAAAATATTTGTGGAGAGTTCTGTCAGCTTTCAATCTTGTTTGCCGTGAAATTTTTAAGTGCAAGATTATGAGCATAGATTATTACAAACAAACAACAAATAAAAAAAAAGAATGGAAATTAGTAACATTTTTCTTACCGTCTTCTTTTTTGCGACGACAGAGGCGTCAAGATGGACATGCTTTTGGTGAATTCCCAGCCTATCTCCTGGGATTCTTCCTCTTATGATTCGCCTTGATCTCTTGATCTGAAATCTACCGACTACCTCTTGTTCCTGCCTGTGACGTGGTAGCGCATGCTATCACATAAGGAACGCCACATTGCCCTGCAATCTTCAGCTGGAATAAAAAAAAAGGTTAAATACGGAATTCTATTTATTAAAATTTTATTGAGCAGTAAGTACCTGGTTTTATCATTCCTGCAGCTATATTGCTCCAGAGGCTCGCAACGGCTGAATTATTTTTGTGAAGCCTATGCTCCAACTTCCAAATGGCTTCACTGGCTTCGACCAACGAAGCCAGTTTCTTTTTTTCCTCCGAAGAGAAATCATTTTTTTTTTTTTTTGGTTTATATTTTGGAAGTTGAAGTTCTCTGCTTGTCTTCACTTCTTCCACATCAACAATACATTTTTCAACACCCTGAGATTCCGACTCAGAAATGTATTACTGGAAAAACTCAAAGAAATCCATTTTTTCAAAACTATATCAAAATGAAAAACACCGCAAGTCACAATTTGTTTTCAATAAAAAAATTAAACGTCAAAATTTCGCAAGCAATTAATATGCAGGGCAATTAAATTATTGAGAACGAAAAGAGTGGAGAATTGTACTAAGAAATCTAGTACATCCATCCACTAAAATGACACATTTCATAGTTCAGCAGCGTACTGAAAAACGAATAGCACAGCGAAATTTTTCGTTTATGATTTCGTCATGTCATTTTTGTATGGGAATTTTCGTTTCGCATCAGCAGCGTACTACGAGTAGGCTTAACATAAGAACCTTATTCATAGCATAGCTACTATACTGAATAGAGGTGTATAAGGAGAATCTAATAAATAAGGCTGTTAATATATAATTTTTTGAAAGAAAAAATTTCGAGGAAGCTTAAAAAAATCGTAAAAACGACCCACGCGAATTCGCTCAAGCCTCTTATTTTTAAGTTTGAAGTCAATCAGACCAGTGTTTAAGGCTGTAGGTGCGTTTACAGACAGACAGGCGGACGGAATCACTGGACCCAATTTTTCCACGTTTCTATCATCGTAATGTCATATTTGATCAAAATCTCAACTTTTTTCCGAATTCAATATTTGCCATATATTCTCCATGTCGCAAGAAAATATGAGAGTTGCCAATGTGGCTATGTGTCGTTAGAAAACCAAGTTGGTACACGTTTTATAAATGTCCTTAAAGAATGAAACTCCTGTCATACTTTGACATAGAAAAAAACACTTTAAACAAATTTCCATTTTCCAAAAAAAAAATCAAGGTCACACTAAAAAAAGTAACAAATAAAAACTAATATCAAATTAGACTGCTTGTCCATCCATCTGCTACTACACCACTTAGTGATAAAAGTTTAACAAAGTTTATCTTCTTTGTTTGCTTGTTTTTTTCTTCCTTACTTTGTTGTCCTTGCGTCCCATCAATTTTCCTCTGCGATAAACTTCACCATGAAACTGCTTATATCCACTGCCACCGCACACGAGTCCACCGCACAAAAAAAACCTTTGGCCTTAGATTAGCCATTTCATAAAAAATCATTGCGAAAGTTTTATGTCGCTATTCGTATCCGTGTATAAATATAAAATAAGAACACTAAAACTTCCGTGGTCCGACGAGGAAAATATGTCTTCCACAGCATTTTATCCGGAAGAGTCCTTTTTTTCGGAGATTATTGCATGCGCGCTTTTGGTCTGCAGAAAGCAGAAGAAAATTATATCAGACAAAAGAAGATATCTTTATGTTTTTAATGCGAGACGCTCCTCGTTAAGCGAGTGTCCTATTTTCACATGTGTGGACATGGTCGCCGTTCATCTGTGTAGTTTAACTTGTCAGGCAATAAGAAAGCAGAAACCATAACTAGAGAAATTCGAACGCGCACAGGATGTGACTCCTTAAGTTTTCCCAGTTATGTTAGGATTCCGGCGAAGAAAATCTGTGTCGCTCATACGACACACACAGAGCACAACAAAACTTGACTATTTTCTACGAATGGTATGGTATTGATTTCTCATTAGGATTTGGTTTGAGGTCAGTCAT
>CAKKXW010000001.1:22261543-22272307 GCA_920937365.1 Sphaerophoria rueppellii
TGTTGATTCTTGAAAGTATGAGGATGTGCCAAAAAGAGAAGCAAAGCATTGCGCTTATGGTTATCTTATAGAAATGAGATTTGTTCGCGATCATCTCCTTACATGGCAAACAACGAAACAGACGAACGAACGAACGAGTAAATCGAAAATTTTTGCCAACAGCGAACAGTTCGCAAACCATCCCCTATATGACGAATTTATAGCGCACACGAGCATGTTCCGCGTAGGTACATGTTTGTCGTTTATCGAAGAGCTCTCTAGTATTCCTGGAACTAATATTTCGATCATCATGAATGCGTCCAAAGGCTTGATTAATTGAATTCATAGGTTTTTTTTATTGGTTTGAGTAGAAATCACAAAGGATCACATTGATTTTAGTTCGACGGTAAGAGAAAAAAAAAACAGTATCACTCTTACTTTCGGAAGAAAACTAACGACTGGCGATCTGAAAACCGTGGTTTCAAGCAGTCCAATGACATCTTTTTGGCAAATGCCTTAATCGCTGGGCACACGGAGTCTATTCCTCTGTTAATAACAAAGGTTCAGTAAGAAGTCGGTAGTTGTCCATGGAACGATATATCCAACATTGTATTTAGTCTCCTACCGATTGATGAAATTAACGTCTATACAACACTCTGTTCAACAATGCTTTGAATAATGCATAGTATGCAGTGCATTAGAGAACAGCTGTTAAATCTTGGATTGATAAATAATTTTTCTACCGAGCTTTTGCAAATTTTTTAAAGAACCATCAAAAGGCCTTTAACCAAGTAGACTTCAGACAAAACGTAATATATCTAATAATCCTTGGAAATCAGATCGGGTTCAAGGCGTGATAAAGCACCTTTCATGCTGTCCCTAAGTTCGTGTGTGATATTCAATGGAATAATCAGAATACAATGGAAGGGTGCAGTTCTGGTGCATGCACTCTCCAGTCACCGAAACCAAGCGCCCTGGCATCCACAGTCACTTGGTCCTTATTCCGTAGGTTCGGTCTTCCTTGTCGTCTCGAATCTGGGGACTGCGATAAGAAAACTTTCTTAGCTGGAGTGTTGTCGTCCCTTCGCTCGATGAAGCCGAGCCAATGTAGTCGTCTTTTCTTGACTTTCAGGTGTTGTTTGTGGGATTGATGGTTGTTCTAAGGTAGGTAGGACAACGAATTTCGGTTTTGCACTTAGAATGTTAGGTCCCTTAACAGACCACGAGCAGCCGAACAACAAACGGAAGCCCTTGACTGCTATAAAACATATATAACTGCCATCCAAGAATGGGATGGTCCGGGCATACGTAAATTAAACAACTGTAACATATACTGCGACGACTGCTATCGGGAGCAAAATCAGTGTCTATTTGGATGTGGATTTGAAGTTGGGACTCGACTCAGGAGGAAGGTCTTGAGTTTCAACTCAGAGAATGAGCGCATCGAAAAATCCGCATCAAGGCTAAATGCACCAACATCAGCCTCATGTGCACTCGCACCACCACTGAAGAAAAGTATGAAGACACCAAAGACAGATTCTACAGCAATGTCCTACCTATGACATTAAAATTGTACTTGGGGATTTTAATGCTAAGCTGGGTAATGAAGAAATCTTTGGTGGAATAATCGGACGACATAGCCTAGACGATACCACCTCCGATAATGAATTTAGGCTAATCGACTTCGCTGCGGGGCGAGACGTAATGGTAGCAAGTACGCGATTAACACATCTTGATATCCACATGGGGACATGGAAATCTCCTGATCAATCAACCGTCAACCAGATTGATCAATTTGCGATAGACGCACGACACTTGTCTAGCATGCAAGATGTCCGCACATTCCGAGGTGCCAACATCGACTCGGACCACTAACTTGTTTTAGTCAAGATCGAATGAGGATATCCCGATCAAGGCCAACACGTGAAAATGCTATGAGAAAATTTGACGTAAAACGGCTAATATCGCAAGAGATTGCTAGATCCTTTTCCGACCGTGTCTCCGAAAATCTCCTCAGAAATCCTTTGCTGCAAGCATAAAATTAAGAGAATCAGTCGCAAGATTTTCAAGCAGCAATCAGAGTTGCCGCCTCTGAAGTGCTAGGGTTTACACGGGCACCACAACGAAACCTCTGGTCTGACGATGAGTTACGGTGAGCACATGCAGCATAGCAAGAGGCATACAAAACGGCGCTGCAAAGAAGGACACGAACAGTTCGTGAGCGCTACGAGCAGGAAAGGAGCTCTCTCAAGCTCAAACTTCTCAGAAAGAAAAAAAGGAGATAGAGGGATGTCACAACAGGAACGAGGTTCGAAAATCTTACAAAAAGGTAAAACAAACTTCCAATGCTTATACACCCTGAATCGAAGCCTGTAGAGACCACAGTCAGTACTGAGGATATGGAAAGACCACTATTCCAAGCGATATCTAAACTTAAGTCGAACAAAGCCGCTGGTGAAGACGGGCTAGAAGCCGAACTGTTCAAAGCAGCTGGTGATGGTTTGGTTAGGAGCAAGCACCATCTCATCAGCGACATTTGGCCTGAGGAAAGCAGGCCCAACGAATGGAACCTCAGCATCGTATGTCCGATCCTCAAGAAAGGCGGCTCCCTGAACTGCACCAACTATGGAGGTATAAGTCTCCTAAATATCGGCCACAAGATCTTGTCTTCAGTGCTGTGTTAACGTTAGAAAACTTTCGTCAGCAACCTTATCAGTGTGGCTTCAGACCCGGAAAGTCCACCGTCGATAAAATATTCATTCTACGCATATCTTGGAGAAGACCCCCTACCACCTTTTCATCGACTTCAAGGCCGCGTATGACAGCGTCTATAGAGACCAATTAATTAGAGCAATGTCTAATTTTGGCATCCCAGAAAAACTCGTCCGTCTGTGAAAGATCATAATGGAAAACTCACGCTGTTCCATCATGGTCGAAAAAAACCTAAAGGACGCATTTGATGTCAAAAAAAGATTTAGACATCGAGTTGTCATGCGATTTCCTCAACATCATTGTTCAAAAAATTGTGCAAAACTCTAACGTCAATACCATAGGCACAATCTTTCAAAAGTCCGTCCAGCTACTAGGATACGCAGACGACATTGACATAATTGGAAGAACACAGCGTGATGTCAGTGGAGCGTTTGTGAGTCTTGACGGAGGCCAGGAAGACGAATCTAGCGGCTTACGAGAGCAAGACCAAGTTTATGCAGTCAACAAGAAAGGGCAACCAACATCGAAGTCTTGAAGCAAACGTCAACATAGACAGATTTAACTTCGAGGTAGTTAAGGACTTTGTCCACCTGGGATCCGCTATCAACTCAGACAACAACACCAGCGCTGAAATCAAACGAAGAATCACTCTTGCCAATCGCTGCTTCTTTGGACTTAGAAGACAATTGAGTAGTAAAGTCCTCTCCCGAGCAACTAAAGTGACACTCTACAAAACCCTCATCATCCCGGTCCTCATGTATAGTGCAGAGAAGGACTATAACAACATCTGATGAAAATGCTTTGGGCTGCTTTGAGAGAAAAATTCTTCGAGTGATTTTTGGTCGTGTCTGCATAAATGGATAATGGAGACGAAGATTCAATTAAGAACTGTACGAGATGTTCAACGACACTGACCTAGGCAGAAAAGTTATGGTCCAACGACTTAGATGGTTGGGACTTGTAGAGCGAATGGAAAATAATGCTCCGGCTCGTAGAGTCTTCGGATCCAATCCGGAAGGACGTCGTAGAAGAGGAAGACCACGACTCAGGTGGAGCACACAAGTGGTAGAGGACTTGAAAAAACTTCGCCTGCGAAACTGGAGACAGGTAGCTAGGGACCGAGCACGTATCTTGGATGAGGCCCTGGTTCGACCTGGACTATACCGCCAACATAAGTATGTATATAACTTAGGGTACGTGAATAGTAAAAATTGCGGGTTTTGGGACCTTTCCTAACTCGCAGGTCAACGCGAATTATCCGCAAACCCTGCGTCCCCCAAAGACAACATAATCGACGTCATCGATCAAATTCAGCCTGATGGACTTCAAAATCAAGTAAATTTGCCGAGGAAGTGTAATATAGGTACACTAATTTCGACAATCAATTCAATATATGTTTAGATATATCTTTCTTGAAATCTAAATCATACGAACCAACGTTAGCGATATTCATATTGCAAGAACGTAAAATTGCATCCTCCTTTGTGTGCAAAGACAATAGAAAATAAACACAAATGAAACTCCCAACCAACAAAAGAACCGACAAAAAAGCTTGAAATTCATTTCCCGAAATCTAAATCCCAAACAAAAAAGTTGGATTTTATGTTTTTTCATATTACCGAAATGAATTTTTATTACAAAAGCAAAAAAACTCTGATCCTTTAGAAAATATGAAAAATTGCATTTAAAATCATGACTTACTTAGAATCTCAACAACAGACACAAACTCTACCACAGGAAGCTTGATAACAAAAAAAACCAGCATTGAGTATCTACCCAAGCAAAATTATAAATCTTAAGAGTCTTTTCAGAACTTTTTTACACGTGCTAAAGCATCCTTATGGCCTGGTCGGTAGGGAGATACCTATAAAGATGCTCAGTCTCAAAGGAAGAATATCGTCTTACTTTAAGGATTTCTCTTAAATTCAATGACACAAAAGACAAATTAAATTGACAGCCCTATAGAAGAGGAATGACCAGTCTTTTAAAAATCACAAAAGTTATAAGAAAAAGAACAAAAATCTTTACAACCTTCACATAAAATTTTAAAGCGGTGCAGATAGGTAAGGTACACAACATCAGAGGATGCGGACGTATACACAAAAACTCAATAATGATACCATTATCCTTATTTTAAGGATGCCCTATTAAAAATATAGGTTTTGACGTGCTCAATTGCTAGCTATGGCCAATGGTATGTGCACTTGGTTTTCTTCATTGTTCGATGTCCGTGCGTCCACTTGTTCGCAAGGAAGGAAGATACAAGAAGAAACGATGAATTTTTGTAAAACAAAAAAAAAACTGAGCAAAAAAAACCAAAGCGATGAAGACACTGTTATTGTGATTTTGCAATGTCTTTTTGAGATTTCCTTGGTGATTTTCAATAAATTTAATATAGATTTTTCAAGGACTTTAAGGTCAAGCTGCAGATGTCCAACATTCCAAATTGTTTCTGACAATATAATTTCAATTAATGTTATCAAATTTGATGTAAATACAATAACGCTTGAGTCATTAAAAATGGGAACTACAGATTTATTCTTAAACACCAACATAATCCTTTTAATAAGTTGCCAAAGCAAAAAATTCAACAAAACTTTAATCAAATCGTTCAATTCCGATGAAATTGTTTCAATCAATTCTGAAAGAACTGCAAAACAAATTATTTATGGCTCTTCTCTTACCCACACACACACTCATAATATGGGAAGCTGCAAGGCTAACAAGTTAAATTAATTTATTCCAGATTGCTGCCCCAAAGGAGTACAAGCACTTACAAAGCCCAATACACCCCAACACACATATAATATTCAAATTTATTCCAATATCTGCTGGCGATTTATGCAAATCTGTAAATGTATATTTTTCCAACAAAACGGATGACCATAATAATATTTTCAACTTTTTCCCTCACCCTGCCTTACAGTCAGGAAAGAGTGCGCATCAGGCGCCTGCAATCGTTTACACAACATCCTTCCATCCAAAGTATTTTTTATAGGGTAAATTTAATTTGACTCCTTCGCTATGTCGCGGCAAGTCGACGGTCGGTCGACCGGCCGTCGAACACCAAACCAGAACACCAACACGCTGTTTCTCATATCGACACTTACCCCTCCGCCCCATCGCGTTCGGAAATATTATTATGCAGGAAGATGAAACGAATTTTCGCCTCACTTTAGGCAGATTTAATTGCTTTTCCTTTCAGGCTTAAGGATTTATGGTGTTCCTTTTCACATTGATATTTTTTTTTTCTCTTTTTTCTTTTATAATATTTTTTTTTTATCATTTAACGAAAATTCTAGTGTGGTAATTCCGTAAGTCTGGATTCAGTCAGATTGTATTGGCTGGGGGTTCTTGTTTTAGTAGTTTTTGTTTCTGTTGCTTGATTCTTATTAAGGATTCGTGCAATTCGTATTATGCTGGATTCTTAATTAAATACATTCTAAATGTGTCATTTGGCTTAAGTGTTAAGTCGGCTCAATTCGAAAAGCCGTTTATAGCATTATTCTTAGTCACCTTTGATGTTTCTTAATCAAACTTCATTCACACATTTGGATAATTTGTTTGTGTGTGTGACTGGTTTGCGTGTTTTCATCAAGGTTCATACTTAATTTCAATTAAATATAGACTTGGCAAAACTACCACTTTTGCAACATGTCTTGGTTCAATTCAAGTACACATGGCAACCATCAATTCTCATAAGGATATGCTTGTTCTTCAGAAAACATCTTAACATTTCACACAAACACATCTGGTGTATGAAAATTTGTAAAGCTTGGAGTTAAAATTTATGAAAACAATTTTCAGTTATTTGCGTTTACTTTTTTGTGTTTCTTGTAGTCGTTCTTGCATACGCTTAGGTTAGGAGCTAAGCTGCATGTTTTGGTAAACATTGACGGATTGTTTTGTTTTCACGTCCGCTTCGCGCAGGAATTACTATGGCTCGTGATGATATCGTCTTCTTTACTTACAAACGCCGCTTAGAGTGCAGAGTGCCGTTAGCTACCTACTGGTAAGGCTAACGTCGAATACAGCAGTTGTTACGAAGATATGGTAAGATGCTTGGATTTAAAGAACTTTGTAGGACTAAAGGGCCAGCCTTGTATTTCTTCTTCAGTATTGAAAGCGGCTGCTTCTTAAAGAACGAAGCATCGAACTTCGTGCTCCTCTACCTTAATTGTTGTTCTTCTTCTGTGTTCATATGAAGCGCTAAAAGTATAATCGGCCGGACACAAGGAAGAAATGTTGTTTGTCTTTGCGAAGTAACGGGACAACATCAACTCACTAGCCACAAAGCAGAGAAAGCCAATAGTACTTGTGAAAGTATTACAAAGAGCTCACTGGTGTTTAGAGCTCTGAAAAATACCTAATTAGATAAAAACGGATCGTTGCTAGTTTCGGATGACAATCAGCTCAAAAAGTGGAAGGATCACATTTCGTGCTTTCACCAATGAAAAGAGCCCTACACCTAATAGCCAGCCGAAGTAACAATCCCCCAAATGCGCTTCTTGCCGCCATTAAAGCACTGAAGTTGGTGATAAGTGATACACTGCACGCAGCTTTGTTATATGGGAAGGAGGAATTCAGTGGAAACTACAATGACAATCTCACTTCAAACCGGTAAAGATGGTATAGGACTTCCACATTCTCATACGGGTGGCAAGCTACGACTGTTCCGCTCCAATGATGAATCCGTGCTGCTATATGGGTACATGTACAGCACTTTGACAGTCAGCGACACTGTCACAAGAAAGCTTCAATGGTTCGATAGATGTCTCTGAATTTCATGCGAGAATAGATCAGGAACCCTAGACTCTATCGCTTCGAAAAAGCGAAAGTTTGCATTCCGAGTAAAGCTATGCAGTGTACATCGCTCACAATAGAAGTCCCGCAAGTGAGCCAGCCTAGAATTACTTAGCGACGAACAGTTGAACAGGAATCAGCACGACTGGGGAAGATTTAGAGAGCTAAAATACAATACTGAAATACATCCAGAGACCGTACATTATGATGCGAAGAAGTAGTAGAGGCCGTTTATCACGTAGGACAGACGTAAGGCTAGGCGCATATTGGGACGCGTCTAAAGCGCACCATACACAGTTCAACCCAATCGTCAACTGAATCAAATCAAATGTAAATCAACCTGTGTGTGGCCTTGTCATTTCATGGATTTGACAGTTGAATGGTTGGTTGAAGAAAAATCAAAAGATTTTGATTTTTTTGAAGTTGAATATAAAGTCCGTCAACTGAATTGAACTGCGTGTGGACGAGTAGGTTGATTTGCTGTCAAAACCACAGTTGAGTTTAAAAGGTAGATGGAAAACCGAGCTATCAAAATGACAATGCCTACAAGCTATGGATTATAGTTACTGCAATAGTATGCGTGTTTTTACCAATACTAACACAGTAAATATGGTCCTACCACCTTATTTTTGTTGCTGTTTTTTCTCATTTATTCACAGACACGAAGTAACAGTAAAATAAAATTTGCGGTATCCTCTCTCTGGTTAAAACAGAATCAAATTTTTGAATTAAAAGCAATAGATCGCTAAAAATGACTCTCAATGCGAACACGAACATTTCGAAAGAAGTTTTCCAAATAGTTCAAAATAATACAGCTATTTGTAATACACTCTGTAAGGATAATTAATGCTAATAATTTTCTTTTTTCCATTATTTTCCACTTTAAAATTAAACCAAACCAGAAACTCTATCACAACGATAATACGGTTTCTACGACAAAAATTGCTTTTTTTTTGACAGTAGGAGCAGTATGGGGCACTTAAAGTGTGTGAAGTGACCTGACAACCGTCGCACGACATGATTATAGAAACAAGTCATGTCGTCCTCCGCAAATTGATTTGCGTGTCTCGTGTCAAAATACATATCTATATTAGGCCAGTTCCACTTAACAACATCTCACTGAGATCTCAGAGATTTTTTAGGTGGAACAAAAAATCTCAGATTCAAATCAATTTTGATTTTACAATAAAAAACTATTGTGGAATAGTTGGAGCATATAAACACAGACTCAGAACAATTCTTATCTTGCAGTTCCCCAAGAAGTTAAAAAGAAGCCCAATTTGGAAGTTGTCCTGAAAACTTTCGTCGATGGAGTCGGTGATAAGAACGATGTTGTTTCAATGCGCCCAACTTTCGTATATAACAAATTGCTTTTGACCGGACTGGCGGTGTACAAAACGGAGGAGAATATAAAAAAGTATGCCAAAGGAGAGGACGAAAAAGCAGAAGGTCTACATAGTTCTCCTTTCGCTCAGAGGGTATCGTATAACATTTATACTTTTAAACTCAATTTTTTAAACACAATTGTGGCTTTTTCCTTTCTAGACCGTATAACACTTGCTGTTGTCATGAACAAGGATCATCCTTGGGAAATCAAACCGTGGCACATTAGAACTTCGTTGAGGATGAGTGTACATATAACAATTCCCAATCAGGCTATAACTAAACAAGTAGAATAAAGACTTCTATTGCACGATAAACATAAACAATTTTGAGAAAGGACGTTTGCGTTGTCGAATTCATCATTGGAGCACTGATCCCAGTGAAAGGTTGCCATATGTCCCCGAGCATTGGAAGCTTGATGCGGAACCACTTTTTGGTACACCAACAAACACTAAGGAAGACAGTAGTAAGTTTGAGGAGTGAAGGCAGCCAGTGAAGAAATAATAAATACAGTTGTTTTGAAATGCAAAGGACGTTTTATTTTTGACTAGCCTCACGGAACATCATTTAGTTGGAAGGCCAAAGTGGGTCTCGCCATTTTTCTATAGCTGAACCCAATGACGCTCCCAGCTGCTGAGTCGACCAAATTGGCAGACTCAAACAATTCCTTGAGTACGAGCTAGGAACTGAGGACCTACAATTTCATATCGATTCTGAGTTTCTCTGGATGTTACTGCCTTAGTTGTACGCATCCTGTTGCCTGAAAAGTAGAAAACAACTTCAAGAGAAAAACTGTTTCGTGTATTTAAAAAAAAAAACTTTACTCTGTAATTGCTGGGCAATTTCCTTATTCTATCAGTTTAAATAATTCTGATTTCTATAAAAGAACAAATGTTGGGTAGGATGACTTAATGAACAAAGTTTAACGAAAAGTTTTCAATTCAATACAATCCGACTTCCCAGCCCTTGATGACTTCACCGCGCCCCAAACCGAACTTGAAGTGACCACCCTGCTTCAGACTGTCGAAAACTTTGTTATTGGACTTGAGACGACCTTCGTAGTAGACAAGCGCTTTTTTGCCGGTCTTTGCTTCTGGACCGTTGCCAACGCGAATGTCTTCGATTTTGACGCCTCCGGCAAGAGTCTGTTCACCGCCCTTTGGTTTTTGGGCTGCTTGCTGTTTTTGCTGGGCTGGCTCTTTTTTATCTTGCTTCTGTTTCTTATTGTCTTTCTTTGGTGTTTCGACACCGTTTTGTTTGGGTTCGTTCAACTTGATTTGCTTGGCTTTTGGTTGTTGCACTTCTTCGTCCTCGCTTTCGTCTTCTTCATCATCATCGTCTTCGTCATCGTCATCTCCCTCTTCTTCATCTTCATCATCATCATCTTCTTCGTCGTCGTCGTCATCGCTACCTTTTGCTCCGGCTCCTAGCTCGCCATTAAAGTCGCTGACGTCTTCATCTTCATCTTCCTCTTCCTCATCGGCAGCTGCTGCTTCTGCTTTTTTGCCAGGTTTGCTGTTCTTCGATGCTTTCTTGCCTTCTGTTTTTTTTTTGCTTTTTTAGAAAGTGCCATCAGCTCTTCCTTTGCATCGGAGTCTTCATCGGAGAGATCATCCATTGGATCACTTATATCCGTGATATATCCAGAAATGTGAATTGTTCCATTTTCCGTTCTTTCGTAGCTTCTTGTCGTTTGGACCGTTTTTTCGTCTTCGTCGTCGACGGCTACTCCTTCTCCTTCTACTTCTACTTCTGCAGTCGCTGAAATTACCGCTCGATCCTCGGCCTCGTTTTCCATCGCTACTGCTGCTGCTGCTTCTTCTACTACTACTACTTCTACTTCTTCTCCCTCTACTGCTACTGCTTCTGCTACTACTACTTCTTCTG
>CAKKXW010000001.1:22283160-22294384 GCA_920937365.1 Sphaerophoria rueppellii
TGGATCCGAAGACTCTACGAGCCGGAGCATTATTTTCCATTCGCTCTACAAGTCCCAACCATCTAAGTCGTTGGACCATAACTTTTCTGCCTAGGTCAGTGTCGTTGAACATCTCGTACAGTTCTTAATTGAATCTTCGTCTCCATTATCCATTTATGCAGACACGACCAAAAATCACTCGAAGAATTTTTCTCTCAAAGCAGCCCAAAGCGTTTTCAACAGATCTTGTCATAGTCCATGTCTCTTCATCATACATGAGAACCGGGATAATGAGGGTTTTGTAGAGTGTCACTTTAGTTGCTCGGGAGAGGACTTTACTAATCAATTGTCTTCTAAATCCAAAGAAGCAGCGATTGGAAAGACTGATTTTTCGCTTGATATCAGCGCTGTTGTCTGAGTTGATAGCGGATCCCAGGTAGACAAAGTCCTTAACTACCTCGAAGTTAAATCTATCTATGTTGACGTTTGCTTCAAGACGTCGATGTTGGTTGAATGCATAAACTTGGTCTTGCTCTCGTAAGCCGCTAGACTCGTCTTCCTGGCCTCCGTCTCAAGACTCATAAACGCTCCACTGACATCACGCTGTGTTCTTCCAATTATGTCAATGTCGTCTGCGTATCCTAGTAGCTGGACGGACTTTTGAAAGATTGTGCCTATGGTGTTGACGTTAGAGTTTTGCACAATTTTTTGAACAATGATGTTGAGGAAATCGCATGACAACGCATCGCCTTGTCTAAATCTTTTTTTGACATCAAATGCGTCCGTTAGGTTTTTTCCGCCCATGATGGAACAGCGTCAGTTTTCCATTATCATCTTTCACAGACGGTCGAGTTTTTCTGGGGTGCCAAAACCAACTATATAGTTGGCCTCTAGAGACGCTGTCATACGCGGCCTTGAAGTTGATGAAAAGGTGGTAGTTATCGATTCGACGTTCCAGGGTCTTCTCCCAGATCTGCCGTAGGATGAATATTTGATTGATGGTGGACTTTCCGGGTCTGAAGCCACACTGATAAGGACCGACAGGTTGTTGACGAAAGTCTTCTAACGTTAACACAGCAGGGAGACAAGATCTTGTGGCCGATATTTTGGAGACTTATACCTCCGTAGTTGGTGCAATTCAGGGGGCCGCCTTTCTTGAGGATCGGACATACGATGCTGAGGTTCCATTCGTTGGGCCTGCTTTCCTCAGGCAAAATGTCGCTGATGAGATGGTGCATGCTCCTAACCAAACCATCTCCAGCTGCTTTGAACAGTTCGGCGTCTAGCCCGTCTGCGCCAGCGGCTTGTTCGACTTAAGTTTAGATATCGCTTGGAATAGTGGTCTTTCCATATCCTCAGTACTGACTGTGGTCTCTACAGGCTTTGATTCAGGGTGTATAAGCCTTGGAAGTTTGTTTTACCTTTTTGTAAGATTTTCGAACCTCGTTCCTGTTGTGACATCCCTCTATCTCCTTTTTTTCTTTCTGAGAAGTTTGAGCTTGAGAGAGCTCCTTTCCTACTCGTAGCGCTCACGAACTGTTCGTGTCATTCTTTGCAGTGCCGTTTTGTATGCCTCTTGCTAAGCTGCATGTGCTCACCGTAACTCATCATCAGACCAGAGGTTTCGTTGTAGTGCCTGTGTAAACCCTACACGGATAGAAATGAAAAATCAGTAATCACGAATTTCCATGTCGTAAATTATGAAATTTTATTTTTTGTAAATCATCCCCGTTAAATGAGAGTCAAAATTGTAATTCAATTTCTATTCCGTCTAAATTTACAAAACTGTATACTTTGAGAATTACGAAACAATGTCATGATTTTAGATTTCCATTGTAAGCGCAATTTACAAATTTCTTATTCGTAATTTTAAACATTTGGAACATGATATAAATTGTACGACTAAATAATTCTGATCTACAAAACTAAAGATCGAGATTTATGATCTCAATATTCTAAAAACAAAGCTCTTGAAGCTAAATGAACGAATTGATCTTAGACAATCGTAGTTTACAAAAATATTTCGTAAATTTGGCTTCTGAATCATAAATGCTTTTTTTGATTGCGATTCAAAAGTGTAGAATTACAACTTTTGAGTCGTAATGTCTTCATTTTCCTCTTTTTCGTAAATTACAAACACGAAATCGTTATATTTGAATTCCCAATCCAAGGTCCATAACTAGATTCATTTTTCGTGATTTACCGGTGTTTTTCTTGATTTGATGTTCGATTTCTTTCTGTGAGCACTTCAGACGTGGGAACTCTGATTGCTGCTTGAAAATCTTGCGACTGATTCTCTTAATTTTATGCTTGCAGCAAAGGATTTCTGAGGAGATTTTCGGAGAAACGGTCGGAAAAGGATCTAGCAATCTCTTGCGATAGTAGCCGTTTTACGTCAAATTTTCTCATAGCATTTTCACGTGTTGGCTTTGATCGGGATGTCCTCATTCGTACCTTGACTAAAACAAGTTAGTGGTCAGAGTCGATGTTGGCACATCGGAATGTGCGGACATCTTGCATGCTAGAGAAGTGTCGTGCGTCGATCGCAAATTGATCAATCTGGTTGACGGTTGATTGATCAGGAGATTTCCATGTCCCCTTGTGGATATCAAGATATGTTAACCGCATACTTGCTACCATTACGTCTCGCCCCGCAGCGAAGTCGATTAGCCTAAATTCATTATCGGAGGTGGTATCGTCTAGGCTATGTCGTCCGATTATTCCACCAAAGATTTCTTCATTACCCAGCTTGGCATTAATAGCTGCGTTTTATTATTACGATGATCTGATCCGGATCAGATCAAGAAAATAAAACAGCTTCTATCATCAATTTGTTTTTTACTTCAAGTTTGGCAGCTGTTTGTAATTTTTTCATTCTGACAACTAGATCGGAGTTGCCCTACGATAATTTTGTTGAACGATTATTATGTTGTTTTTTTAGGGGATAAGTTTTTGCTATGTAATTGAAAAATATTTCATTACCGGATAAGGCGGATAGATGAATGTGTGAAAGTGGCAGCATAGTTTTTTATTGAAAATATACGCCAAGGTTTCAATTTGTGTGAAGAAGAAGAACTAATTTTTGGATCACAAAAATTGATCCAAGTGAAAATCAGGATTTCAATTTGTTGTTGTTACACATATAAATCAATGATCTGATCTGGATCATTGTGATAATAAAACGCAGCTAATATCTCCAAGGACAATTTTAATGTCATAGCTAGGGCATTACTGTAGAATCTGTCTTTGGTGTCTTCATCCATTTCCTCAGTGGGGGCGTGAGCGTAGATGACACTGATTTTGCTCCCGATAATAGTCATCGTAGTATATGTTACAGTTGTTTATTTTACGTATGCCCGGACCATCCCATTCTTGATGGCAGTTATATATGATTTATAGAAGTCAAGGGCTTCCGTTAGTTGTTCGGCTGCTCGTGGTCAATTAAGGGACCTAACATTCCAAGTGCAAAACCAAAATTCGTTGTTCTACCTACCTTAGAACAACTATCTAACTTAGAATAACCATCAATCCCACAAACAACACCTGAAAGTCAAGAAAAGACGACTACATTGGCTCGGCCACATCGAGCGAATGGACGACAACGCTCCAGCTAAGAAAGTCTTCTTATCGCAGTCCCCAGATTCGAGACGACAAGGGAGACCGAACCTACGGTATAAGGACCAAGTGACTGTGGTTGCCAGAGCGCTTGGTTTCGGTAACTTAAAAGTGCATGCACCAGACGAGACCTACCGACTTCTAACTGAACCTTTGTTATTAACAGAGGACTTGACTCCGTGTGCCCAGCAATTAAGGCATTTGCCAAAAAGATGTCATTGGACTGCTTGAAACCACGGTTTTCAGATCGCCAGTCGTTTGTTTTCTTCCGAAAGTAAGAGTGATATTGTTTTTTTTTTCTAACCGTCGAAATAAAATCAATGTGATCCTTTGTGATTTCTACTCAAACCAATAAAAAAAACTATGAATTCAATTAATCAAGCCTTTGGACGCATTCATGATGATCGAATGTTAGTTCCAGGAATACTAGAGAGCTCTTCGACAAACGACAAACAAGTACCTACGCGGAACATGCTCGTGTGCGCTATAAATTCGTCATATAGGGGATGGTATGCGAACTGTTCGCTGTTGGCAAAAATTTTCGATTTACTCGTTCGTTCGTTGGTCTGTTTCGTTGTTTGCCATGTAAGGAGATGATCGCGAACAAATCTCATTTCTATAAGATAACCATAAGCGCAATGCTTTGCTTCTCTTTTTGGCACATCCTCATACTTTCAAGAATCAACACGAAATGATGTTCGCTTATTATATGTTTGCCTTGTAGGGACTAACGCAACCGAGTATGTTTGGTAAACATGTTTGTCGTTCAGGCCTGCCTTTACAGGCAGGACGCTGACTATCTGTCCTTGGCCTACGTGGAGCAAGGATTCTTTTTTAGCTTGTTTGTCGGCTTTCTTCCTGCCTGGTATACCACTGTGGCCTGGGACCCACCAAACTCTAAAGTTATACTGCGTGCCTCAAGCTCCTCGCAACAGCTTACATTTTTCTTAGCAGCTGTTTTCACTGCTACGACCTGGAGTACGTCTTTGTTCTCTGTAAGCTTTTTGTTTTTTGAATTTCTGCTAACGACCGCACCAAACTGCTATATTCAATCACAATCTCCATCTAGAATTTCCGCTCATACACACCACTTATCTAACGTTAAGGGAATTTTCATGTGTCCCATTAATCAAACTATTCAAATCGCTTTGACATAAAACTTTTATAAAAACCTTAAACTGAGAACTAAGTTTTAATATTCACATTAAACGAATAATTTCAAATGATTTTAAACGTCCCCAACAGTTTTCGCAGTAATAGTCATTTGTTTCTCTTTTCCCAACCAAGTTCCTTCTTGAGTCCTTTTAAAGTCATGACCAGCAAAAAAAGGATATTCTATCAAATTCGCATATAGCGTACCGAATAAGTTTTGCCTTTTTACTTCAGCTATTCAAGTCTTTTATGGCATAAGACAAATTATGAATAAAGACAAAAAAAGCAAAACTGAATATCCTTTACCTTGAAGAGGGTTTTCGGAGAAAGTTAAAACGAAGAACTTTTGTTTAAAAAACGTCTGGGCTCTGGATACAATTTGTGTGAAAGCTGTAGCTGTTGCTAAAACTGAAAAGCGCCTTCCATCTTTTTCCTCTTAAAATTGTTTTGAGTGTCCAGTCCATAGTGGAAAGTTTCAGTATGAATTTTTATAGCTTAAGACCACTATTTCCTGGAGGCAGGAAGAAACGACATGACTCTAATGATGCTGATGAAATAAGTTAAAATACGAAGTTAAACGTTAACTTACGAGAAACTGATGTGCAAGCGGAAAATAAGAAATTCCACAGTGGCAGGAAACTGTTGAAATGCAGAGAGAGATGGGTAAATGTTCTTTAAGAAGCACTTGATTTTTCTTTAAATAATAAGTGTGTTTTAGTGAAATACTGACATTAAGATCTTCCTTTAAGGGTACATGAGTGTATTATGAAGTCCTGCCGTCGAAAAAAGACAAGCTACCCAAAATTTAAAATTGCCACTATCGAAAGAAAACAACAATTTTTTCCTCCGTTAAGAAAAACCCCAATTATTCCTTCACACCTTTCGGGGCCGGCCGGCAAGAACACCTTATTACATCCTTGATAAAGAGTTTAAGGGCAAAATCATCAACCATATTATGTTCGTTAGTCCTTTAGCTGAGCGTTTCGAACTTTTACGCTTTATGTTAATTTTTCTTAAAGAGCTGGTTAAGAAAACCCACAAGAAGAAGAGATACCCCGAGTGAGAGTTAATTTCAACTTTTTTTTTTGTTGGGAATACAAAACGAAAAAGGATTTCATGTTTTTGGTTTAGTATTTATAGCCGGAAGGTAACGTTAAATGGTTAACCTTTTGTAGACGAGTATAACAAAAATTGGGGCAAAAAAAGGATTTTTGTATTAAGCGGAAAGCAATATATTCTTTAGCACAAAGAAGGAGGAAGACGGGGTGTGTCTTGTGTGTTGGCTGAAGGATAGTCATGTTTTTTACATAAGGGTACACTGAGAGATATAAAATTTATTGAGAGTTTATGCAGGAGGTCTTTAAAAGATTATATGTAGTAAAAATGTTTAAAGTTTAAGCGATTTTCATAAACATAAATGCTTATGGTTTTTTCTTGGACGATAAATGAGATGGTATCACAATTGCTATCTCGAGAGATTTTGATCAAACCTTAGATTATGATGATGGAGAAGTTGGAAAAAATGGGTCTACGACGTAAATCAATTTGAAAATTGGACTTTATAATATTTGAACAGCATTTTAGAAAAAGAAAATAAGAACACGCCTAGGCGGTTCCAACCCAACCCGTATAAAGAATGTTTGTATAAAACCAAAGGACTGCATGAGGATGACATTTAATAAAGACATTGCGATTGATTGCTACAATGGCTGAAATACCAAGTAGGGCTTGTCGAGTTTGTGTAAAGAAGTTCTTCAACCTACTCTAATCGTTAGCTGACCGACACGACATATTTGGTTTCGAAAGCACCGATAACTTCTGAAGTTGACCCTCTGAGATAGCCTTGCGTATCTTTACTTCTCTGAACGTAATTTACAGCTGCGATTTCTATGGATTGTCATTTTCAGCTTTATTAATTTGTTGGCGTAAATTGTCAATCGTCGACGAACGTTTAACGCTTGAAAAGGAGATATGCAGTGGCGTAGAGTGGGTTGGTTGGGAGGGGCGGCTAAGGCCGGGAGCCACAAAATATTGCTGGCAAAGTAATGATCAAAATGTTTCATGACAGAACGTTTGACATTTAAATTTGAAATATGCACTGTTTCGTTTTTGACACTCTCAGCTGACTTCCTTGAATTCGTAAAAGGTGATTGGTAAGGAGTAAGGCCGTAGGGAAGCGTTCCATCATCGTCGCGAGACTCGCAAAAGTAAAATATTCGAGGAGATGATATTGGCAATCGCTGGAACTGCTGGGACTTTCAACAATAAGGTGCACCATTTACCTGAATATGAAATACTTGTAATGGAACACTCTTGACAATGATAAAGCTGGGGGAAAAAGTCTCAGTTTCGTATCTATCTTCAGAGACCCAGAATGATATTATAAACTTAATGGGACAACAAGTTAGTTCGATCTACTATAATCCGTCGTGTTCAAGAAACTCAATATTATTGCGTAGTCTTCAAGATATAGTCTTTCATTGACTTCTTCGACACAAAAGAAAAAACTGCAGAAGATCACAGCATCGATATAATCGCGAAGATAACACCAGACAGACTAGACACACAGAATTTGAGAGGAAATTCTAGTGACAACGCTGTCATAATGGCAAGGATCTACATTAAAGTTCAAGCCGAAAGTTACATTCGTTACATGCACAAACCACTCACTCAACTTTGCTAGGGTACACGCTGCTTCTGAATCAAGCAAAAAGACAAGTGACTGAAACGCGCTGAAAATAGTTCTTGAGGTATACTGGAAGAATTCACGGGTTAATCGCAAACTTCCGAAGCAAGATCTGGAGCCAGTCTTCTTTTGACGCCATACAGTTATTCAACTTCCTCACTTTCTCGGCCTTAGGGCTGCAGTGCTACCTTAAGTTGATGACGCACAGATTAACCTTTAGCAACAAAGACTGAGTGTGGATAAGTGTGCTCAGAAACTCTGTGCTTTAAAAGCTTTGCTAGTGAAAAGCAGAGACCGTTTGTTGCCTGTTCTGAATCTGGGAATTTCGGTTTCAAAAATAATCATCTTGATTCGTATATTTATAAGTTGAAACTAATCAAAAATTACCTCAGGTCCACTATGAGCTTCTCAAGATACCATTAATATTGAGTAGATATATTGTCGATTGAACAAGAATTGGGTGCAAATATTGCTTGACAAAGTAATTTCTGTCTTGAGGCCAGTATAATCCGTTTGAGAAACCGCTGATCCTATTTGACCTTCAATAAAAGATACCTCATAGCCTGTTAATTGATGCAAAAATACAATTTTAATTAAGTATTGAATGGCTCCACTGAGGGAGCGCTACGTTTGAATAACCACTTTTCTTGATTTTTTTTTATTTTCTCGATTGCTAAGCGATTCACTATCAATAATTCAGAATTTCAAATGATCACTTCATAGTATGACAGCTGAGTCTGGCAGGTGTCAAATGCCAGCGTTACCAACTTGAATCCTAACAGCTAATGAATAAACGGCACAACGAGAGAATTTGTTCATTTTCCCTGAAACCTCTGTTAAAAGGCAAAAAATGTGCATGACTGGGTCGTACGAACTTGCTCCTTTATTCTAAATAATTATAACATTAAAAATGAAAAAAATAAAAAAAAATTAAATTCATAAATAAAAATTTAAATTGAACTATGTAACCCAAAAATAGATTCAATCTGAAAAAAATTGATGTCATATGGTTTCTTTAAAAATTGTTGATTTTTCAAGAAAAAACCTAAGAGCCTTTTTCTTAAATTAATTTTTCATTTATTTAAAAAAAATACGCTGATCGGAATTTTATTTTTCGAGAAAATCTTATAACAAAAAAGGTACGGTTTCGGAGCAATACAAAAATATGTTTTTTCACATAAAATACACCAATGTTTAAAAAAAAATTGAGAACAGTAGGAGCTGTTTTTGAGAAATATTGAAACTTTTGGTTTTTGGCCAGTAAAATTGTATGGTGGCTACACTAAATTTTGATCTTAAAAAAAAAAATTAAAAATTAGAGATATGAATTTTTGCTACAACCTCTAATTTTCAAGTTTGGAGTCAATCGGAGCAGTGGTTAAGGCGCTGTAGGTATGTTTACAGACAGACAGAAAGACGGATGGAATCGCCGGACCCAATTTTTTCGACATCTCTATCGTCTGTCGAAATGTCATATCTCATCAAAATCTCAATTTTTTTTTACGAATTCAATACTTGCCATAAATTCTATAAATGTTGCAAGTAAAAATCAATTTGAACACGAAACTTAATATCAAAAGTTTTTATTAAGACGCTGAAGAGTCTTCCCTCAAAGTATTGGGTATCAAATTTTTTACATCAAACATAAAGCAGATGCATTTTTCTCTTTCCATTCAATCTTTTCTTTTTGGACAAAGTTTTGCAGCAAAGGAAACAGAAAATTGAACATCCTGTCCAACTCTTTCCTAAAAAAAAGTCAGAGAAGTATTTTTTGTTCCTGTGGAAGACGGAAGACCTCCAAAGCATAATAGTTGTTAATGCTCCTTTTATCACCTAATGTTTGTTCTACAAAACATCTGTCACATTATCCTGAAAAGTAGCCAAAATTGTTAAACAATTTCCAGGAAAAAAAATGAGCTCATTCTAGGTAGGTTAATAAAGGGTAATCACAATCATCGTTGAGTAGAGATGATGAGATTCTTAAGCCAAGGAAAAGCCAAAGTAGGTAAAAGTACCTAACCTATCTACAACACACGAAGGAATAAACCTTCCTTACACCTAAAATGAGAGCAAAAAATGCAACACAAAAAAAGCCCTCTTAGTCAATTTATTCCACCTGCGTGTACGTCGACTTGTATAGGTAGGTCTCCATGGGGTCTAGCCCCAGGAAAAGATTTACATTAAACTAACAAAGGCCGACCAAATGAACTAGAATGAATATTTACAGCACTTTAAGTGTTTGCTTTAAAACAATTTTTTTTGCCGAGAAGCATGTCGAAGTCGATGATGTTAAATCCGACAAAGAGTGGAAAAAAGGGTCCTTCGTATTAAATCGTGTATACTTTGTATCTTTTTAGCATTAAGTTGAATATAAATTGGGTAGTCATTTGAATAATAAGCGTAGACGTTATAGTCGGGTATGGACTTTTTTTTTGATTAAAATTGAATGATGGAAAAAATGTTGTGAAGGTCACAAATTGAGCTAAATGTTTGGCATTTCGAATTAACATCAATATAAATAGTCATTGATGGTATTCTGTTTCGGTGTGGTTGTACAAGTTAAGGCGTTTAAGGGTATGGCTTTATTTTTTTTTTCTATTTGGGTTAGGGATACTCGTATATCAATTAATGGCATTTCGGTTTCCTGTTCTCCGGTCATTAAATCAACAGTATTCTTCGAGCCAGCCATGAAATCAGACACAAAATCTAAGGAACAAAAAACGTGGAGGTAGGTTAGTATCAAATATACAATCGAGCACTGATTTGCGTAGGAGTGAGACTGAGAACCAATACTTCTCAGATTACCATACCAGTCAAAGCACACATCGATCGTGAACGAAATTCTGCTTCCAACTGACATTTTATTAAATAAGTTTCAATGATTAAAGAATAGATTTACATATCAAGGAAGGGCTACCTCTCAGAAGATTGCGGTGGGCTTAAGCTTTCACTCAGTTTATTTTATTTAGCTCAAGTTCAGTATAAGAGAATGAAAAACTAAAGTATCTTACAGCTCAACTCAAAAAAGTCCTGCGCACAACTTCAAAGGAAGAGAGCGCTTGGAGAGTCGATATTAAAAGTTTACATTGAGAATCTTTCTTTCAGAACTGACGTACATGTGACCGCCTAGCTGAAGCTGTCAAGCTAAGGCTAGCTCTTGTTTAAATTTTGAATTTGTTAATTTTAAGAAATATGGCTTGGCTTTTCTCTTTCAATTCAATTAGAATTTATTATGAACATAGTTTCTGGCCTGGCCACAATACGAAAAGTAGTGAAGATTCTTCACTTTATCCCCCGCAGGACAATGGCCCATAACGAAAGTATAAAGGCAGCATGCCCTTTATTGAATCAGATTTTGAAAACTGTATTTTTATCTCCTTGATTTTGATTAGCTTCGAAATTCTTTAGGACGAAAGAATGTTTTAAAATATGTAAATTTCGTGCACCTCATTAGATTTAATAAGAATTAATTAAAGATCATACTTACTTACTTCAGTCCGTTGTGAACTTGGGCCTCAATCAACAGTCTCCACCAGCTAGCTCGGTCCTTAGCTAGTCGTCTCCAGTTTTGCACTCCAAGTTGATTGAGGTCCTCTTCCACTTGAGTGCGCCACCTGAGTCGCGGTCTTAATTAATTAAGAATAATTTAGATTACTCCACGTGCTTTCAGTTAAGCTAGCATCGATTCAGAGTCAGAACTCTGACCATTTATACAAATGTATAAAATTTTGTAAGAAAGCAGGATTTCTTAAAGCTTCGATTAGTTTTAGTTCCTCTATTTTTATGTCAAAA
>CAKKXW010000001.1:22301660-22314156 GCA_920937365.1 Sphaerophoria rueppellii
TAGCATGCAGGAGCAAGTTTGTACGACCCAGTCGTGCACATTTTTTCAAAATAGCAACGCATTGACATTATTAAAACTCTCTTTAAAAATGATGAACATTTTGCAGTCGTCAAAGTTCGCAAGCACCTTGTCGGACAGCAATACAGAAATTGGTAGAAAAACTCGAGCTGTTGGAACAAGTTAGTGACGTGAAGAATAAAACCCGTGCACGTTTCTAAGGGTTGTCGAAAAAATATCGATGTACCGATATATTGATTTTATTTTCTTTTGCCAGTCGAAAATCCACTTCTTCCAAGTGTATCTACGACAAGGGAAGGCATCTCTCCTGACATGTTTTTTGTTTTTAATTTCTGGACCCTTCTAAGCACACCACAGACAGGAGCCGTCACTCGGGGACCACTCGATCGTTTATTCTCTAGTTTGGTGCTAGAGACAGAAGCAGCAGTTTAAGATCTGTTTGTTCCTTCTTAAATCCACTTCCTCTAAGTTTATTGGAGGCAGAAAATCCGCTTTCCTTGCCTCTTTATTCTGTGGCTGTTCTTTCTTCAATACAGACAGAAACTGTCACTCGGGTACCGCTCGACCGTTTTTTCTCTAGTTTGGTGCTAGAGACAGAAAAAGCATTTTGAGTTTATTCATCGATCCACTTTCTCTAAGTACTAAGTGTATCGGAGACTGAAAATCCGCTTTCCTTGCATGTTTATTCTGTGTGGAGACAGAAACAGCATTTCGAGTTCTGCTTATTTGTTATAGGACTCGAAATAAATTTTATTGCAAGCACATATTTGAAGTTAAATAAAAATCCGTATATAAAATACCGTGTTAGTTTATTTTAAGAATTATTATTTTATGTAGATCGTAATCCTTTTATGAAATAATCTGTTATTTTAGATCGTAAAAAACGTTTTAATAAGTTTTCATAAAAACATTCTAAAGATTGGTCGTAATTCGAAGTTTGGGACTTTTTGACCCAAGTTTATTTGCTTTCTTTGGGATTGATTCTGGACACCCACGAGCTTACCTCAGCGTTAAATAAGTTGTTTTAGCTTGAAAGCAAAATGCAGCTTATTTCTGCTTGTCTGATCTGTTCGTTCTTTAGACCGTAACCCTTATTTTTTAAAGTGACATCCTCAAAGCGCTCGTGTCGTAAGCTTGTCGTATTTCTATTTAAGATTTTAGTTCTTCAAATCAACCACTATCAATATCAGGTTTAACCGATTTATCGATATTTTTAAATAAAAATATGAATAGCCAAATTGGTATTTAAAAAAAACAAAAACAGATGGTGCGATATATACATGTACATATTTCGATACTTTTTTGCATTTCCGACATCCCTAACATCCCTCAAGCATAACTGAGAATATTGCTGATGCAGTCAAGTGTTGAAGAAAACCCAGGTACATATGTTTATTCGTCGTCGTTCTTTGGAAGTGGGCATTCACCAAACTTCATTACACCGTATTTTGAATATAGAATTGTGTCTTAAAGCTTTTAAAGTTCAGTTTACACAAAAACTCAAGCCAACCGCTCATCATTCCGTCGTATTTTTGCTAATTTGGCTCTTGAAATGCACAAACATTATACGGAAATTCATCGAAAAATCCTCTCGACTGCTGAGGTCCATTTCCACCTCGGTGGCTACGTTAACCATCAAATTTGTTAACCCAAGAGCTATTGTGGAGAAGCTTCTCCATTCCCAACTCGTGACTTTTTTGTGCGGTTTATGGTCCGGCGGGGTCATTGAAACTTAATTTTTCGAAAATCAGTTTAAATCAACAGTTACGGTGAATGGATTGCGCTTTCGGGAGATGATCAATGATTTTGTATGGCCGGAGTTTTATGGCATTGATCTGGTCAACATTTACTTTCAACAAGACACGCTTCATTTTTCGGAACGTGTTATCACTCGAAGAGGTTACAATAGGCCACTGATATCTTAGGTTTTAACACCTTGCGACTTCTTCCTTTCGGACCACGCGAAAGTTTATAGGTCTACGTCAACAGCCAAGCGTTGATTCAAGACCTTGAAGATGGAATTCGTGAGGCTATCGAGGGCAGCAATTTTGCCATCGAAAATTTCATGAAACGATATGAGCCTGTAAACGTGGTCATGGTGGCCATTTGGTTGATGTTGTTTTTCATTATTAACAATTTCTCATAGCTATGTTCTAAAGAAGAAGAGATCACTACTAACGGCAACTTGAAATAGCAGGAACTAAGAAGATCTAAAAATAAATAAATAGAGTGGCGCGACAGCTCTTAAAAAGCCAAGGCCTAAGTGGCTTACTCTCATCAACAATTCTCAAGGTGCTTGTGAAGAATTCGGGGGACCTACAATTTAACGCCGATTCCGAACAGAAAAGTTGAGAAGCACTTTTTCATGACAGATTGATACTCTTGGAAGTTCTGTCAGTTCCTTGCAAGAGGCAGTGCCCGTGAAAGATGAAATAAAAGCTATGGGCACGAGTAGGGCTCGAACCCACGACGTTCTGCTTAGCAGCCAACGCACCTAACCACTAAGCTACGGACACTACGATCTAAGATCTAAGAAAATCTATCTGCAAGAAACCCGCTTAAATGACAGCAAACCCTAGGTGGCATAATTTACCAACGTGTGCTGCCATCAAACTCATTTCTCCATCAATTAACTTAAAGCGCTCTAAAGACCTAACTCGACGACGGCGATTAATTTAAGAAAACCAAGTGAGCTTGCTTCTAATTTTTGTAGGGTTTCTGATTTCACTTTATGTTAAGGCAGTTTTTAATTGTCAAATTTCTTAATATTAATAATAGCAATAATAACTGTTTATAAAGTTTAATGCCCAATTTCATAAACATCTTTTAAACATTTAACAGGCTTTTAAATCGTAAAATGAGATATTTTGGTTTCACCAAGCGTTTTTTAAGTAAACAAACTTTTAAACACCCTTTAAAACTAAATGCCCATTTTTGGCTCGTTAAATTTTATAAGTGTCATTGAATATTTTGAAAGCTGAATATAACGCTTTCTCATTTTTTCTCACACAATTTTCATAAGGATGTCAATTTTGACAAAAATTTCCCTGAAATTTCCCTTTTTAAGTTGGTGAAACTCAAAAGTTTTAAGGGTCTGATAAAATTTTAAAATATTTTTGCTAAAAGTACTTTTAGTGTTTGTTTATGAAACTGGGCATAAGTCTTTTATTTTATTTTCTCTTTTTCTGATCGTCACTTAATTGTTGAGGACAAGCTGCTTCCTTCAAACGCGACCGCCACAGCGACAATGTCCTCACATTGTTGATCGTATCGGCTTACTATACTAATTACCAAGTGATTGGACGCAAGATCCACTCACTAAATCCTTTTTCTGATATTGGACAATTGAATTTTTTGCATGTTTTATGACATGCAATTCAGCTTCAGCGCAGCTGCTCTCGACTACCTAAGTCCTACGTTTGTTGTTTTTGGATGATTTATGACTTGCAACGCAGCTGCACTCGACTTTCTGAATCGTTTTTCTGTTGTTGGACGATGGTAGTTCTGGGTTGTTTTATGAGAGGGCATTATTTTATTGCTTGCAAAAAAATTGTCTAGAACGGTTTTTGCGGCAATCCGGCAACATTCAGAAGAAATATCACTCTGGCGGCCTAGCTTCGTATCTTATTTTTCTTTTAAGCCATTCACTGTCAAATTCCATCAGAAAAAGGATTTTGATGGATTTAACACCGAGTTACAACTTCTTCTTGCATAGAAACTAACTAGAGTTAACTCCGTTTACAAAATTTACGTTTCTTTGTAAAACAACGCCAAACTGATGCTGATTGACTGCTGAAACACCGTACTCATTAGGCCTTATTTCTAGAAAGCTCCTTCCAGCCATCTTTTATTGTTTTGGACACCCATCATTATATATAATTTTTTTATCTAGAACAATCGAAACTAGTTGAGTTGTTTCCTCGTGTTAGTCCTTTTGTTGCTCTTCTTTAATCTCATATTTTTTATGTTTTATTATTAACTTTTTTTGATTTTCTTATTAAAAGAACTTCACCATCATTATCATTTTAATTATTTCCAATATTTTTAACATACGTTCCAATTAACAAAAAAGTTGCCTGCAATAGTGCAAGATGAACCCTGAAAAGTTTAATGAAAAATTTTTGTTTGCCCTCTCCAATCAGTGGCTAATATTTTATTGTTTTGTTGCATCCTTCGGATAGGTACAATTTCCTAATACTTCATTCAAATTCCACATGAACATTACGAGCTCCCATACCATCTACCTTCTAGCAACGATTATTTAGACCATAAAATAAAGGCTACAAGGAACCAAAGATATAATTCACACACTATCTACGACTTTAGTGATACATTCATCAAAAACTTTCATTACTCCAAGCTACAAGTAGTTACTGTAAAACTTTTAACGCTAAATTGGCTGTTTCGAAAATTCATGAGAACTCCTTTACACTGTTCTGTTTCGCTCTGATGTAACGGCATTCAACATTTTCAAACAACTCTCTAACTAAAAAGCTTAAAAACAATACAAAGACTGATGAATCGTAGGTAGGTATATCTACTTTTCGAGATACACATTAGTGGTAACCGAACTTACATATTGTCATAGACACACATGATGGGCTGTATCTTGTATCTTGTATGTTCAACTTGAATACAGATGCTTCATCTGTTTAAGCAATACGGAGAAAATTGTGAAAGTTTCAGCAACAATCAGTTCTGCTTTGAACGATGTGAAGGACCATCTCAACTACAAATTAAACAAGGGAAGAACTTTGAACTTTGAACTCGTTCGAACTTTGATCAAAGAGAAAAGTTATACGGAATGACATGATGCTGTTTCTTGTTGATTTATTTTTCATATTCAATAAAAGATTTTGAATTTAAGTTTTCGATTTTAATTAATTTGCTCTAGATCCTTTATTCACTTTGTGGATTTACTTCATATTATCACAAACCAAATAATATTCATGTTTGTCCTATCCATATCCTGTTGAACATTAAATCTCTCACTGGCGCCGACAGGGCCAAGGATCTCAATTGTTGTTATTGCGTAATGGCAACATTCATAAAGTACAGTCTTCATTGAGTACATACTTTATTCGGAATACAATGAAATCTCATATCAACACTTTGTTTCTCAAAAAGACACATTCCCCCTTTCACATAACAGCGGCGGTCTATCTTTCACGAGATAATGTTCAAGTTTTCCGTTCCATTAAAAAAAATCATCCACAGAAACAGAGATAGACAAAACACACAATGAATGGATGGCATCTGTAAAAGGATAATGATAACTCTCTTATAACCACGCTTTCACCGACTTTGCGGATGGATCTCCATCACCGCCAGTTCCCTTCCGATTCTAGGAACGCGTTATCTGTTTTTCGTCAAAATAACACAAAAACTTGGAACAAGCTCCGGAAATTGGAGCCCCTCTGGCACCCTCTGAACAGAAAACAAAAAACAAAAACAAACAAACGAAAGAAAGAGGAATATGCGAGGACAAAACAAATCCATATATACTATAAGAGCAAGGACCAAAGAGGACTTGTGAGGAGCACTCATTATTGTGCCACTGAATTCGCTTATACATTGGATACATGAAGCACCTCATTACGAGGCATTGTGGATTGATGGGTGCTTGCTTGGTGAAAGTCGGTGTATGGTTGGACGGTCATAAATGGTAAACACGTTGTTTTTTTTGTTGCTTTGCTTTTTCTTTGTTGTTGAAGCAGCAGCAAATTTACCTAATTTCACTGTTTTACGTTTTATTTTTCTGCTTTTGAGTCGTTTATCATCCTTTTGTTTAGGTATATCGTTGTTGTGTTTGTTTCTAGTGAAGAGTAAAAATAAACTCACAAGGTTAGAAAAAGAGGTTTTTTTCAATAGCTTTTCAGACAAATAGTAAAAAAGCTTCCTTAGGTACTGAAGTTCCAAGGAAATTCAATATGCTGCTTTTAAGATTATAAAAACACGAGTGTCCCGGTGGAAGTAGGTCTAGCTGGGTTCATTTTGCTTATGTACTTACTAAAAATGGCGCTACAGTCCAGGTTGGGTGTCATGCAACAAGCGTCTCTAGCCAGCTTGGTCCCCAGCTAGTTGTCTTCAGCTTCGTAAGCCAATAAGTTGGTTGGAGCTTTATTTTCCATTTTCCCCCTACAAGACCCAATCATCTAAGTTTTTAGACCTTAAAATTTTCTAACCAGATCTGTGTCGCCAGAACAGCTCGTACAGTTCTTAATTGAATATTCATCTTGGTAGATAAGGTCCTCGAAGCTTAATCTGTCTATACTGAAGTTGGATCCAAAGTGTTGCATGTCTTTTGATGACATCATTATCGTGGTATTGCCCTCATCAACTGCTAGAACTGTCTTTTTGGCCTCGTAAGCCAATAAGTTGGTTGGAGCTTTATTTTCCATTTTCCCCCTACAAGACCCAATAATCTAAGTTTTTAGACCTTAAAATTTTCTAACCAGATCTGTGTCGCCAGAACAGCTCGTACCTTGATTGAATATTCATCTTGGTAGATAAGGTCCTCGAAGCTTAATCTGTCTATACTGGAGTTGGATCCAAAGTGTTGCATGTCTTTTGATGACATCATTATCGTGGTATTGCCCTCATCAACTGCTAGAACTGTCTTTTTGGCCTCCGTATCAAGGCTCACAAACGCTTCACAGACAACACGCTGCGTTGTTCCTGTTATGTTACTATCACCTGCGTATCCTCGAAGCTTGACGGATATTAAATGCATCAATGAGGCTTTTTCCCACAATTATAGAATTGCTTGAGTTTTCCATCACCATCTCACGGACGAGTTTTTCTGGCATGCCAAATAAGACATTGCTCTTTATAGTTGGTATCTATAGTCGCTGTCATATGCCAAGTCCAGCACATGACCTGGTGCATACTCCTAACCAAATATTCTCCAGCTGTCTTGTACATTTCGGCGGAAGACGGCCTGCTCTAGCGCATTTGTTCGATGTCGAATGGGTGGTATTGGTGGTCTGTTTCCCCTAAATTGTTATAGACCTTGGAAAAATGGTATTTCCATATCCTCAGCATTGGCTGACGCTGCAGTCATCAGACGACGTAGTTAATAACCTTTATCTGTAACGCCAAAGTTCTGCGCCTAAGTGTCCTGTCCCCCGGTGTCTATCAAGTTTAATTTTTGAAATAACTTCTTTATTGTTATCAACTCGCCCAAGGTAGTTGAAGGATCGTTGATGAGTGCGCGGTATTGAAAAGAGAGACAGAAAATGCACGTTTGAAGATGCTGCGACGGAAAACAAGAGCAGCAACAGGAGACTATCGAAAAAAAAAGGAGAAATGAGAAAAACACCCTGCCAATGAAGAAAAGAGCATTCGCAGTTTCCCAGCTCAAAAACATAAAAGAGTCATGGGCCGAGAACAAAACCCGACGTTCCTTTAAAATGTCGAAGCAATTAGCTTCTGGCACTTCGAGACAGTGAAGGAAACCGAGTCACCGAAGCACAGGGACTTGTAGATGTTTTCAAGCGCGCCAATCACGAAAGAAAAGCGAAACCAGTCAACGAAGACCCGTCCGAGGTTCAACCGCCAACTGTACGAGCTATACCAAGTTATGGATGTAGTTCAGAAAGCGAAGAAAAACGACTACATTGGCTCGGCCTCAACGCTCCAGCTAAGAATGTCTTCTCATCACAGCTAGAACGCTTGGTTTCGGCGACTGTACAATGCATGCGTGGGACTGTTCCCGATGGAAGGCTGCAGGCTAAGATCCTTCATGGATTGTGAACCGGTAAAGTTAGTAGTTCAGTCTAAATTAAATAGGTTTGTACAGCTTCGAGCTGTTAATGTTTTCTGTATAAGCCAATAATTGGGTGGACTTAATAAAGATAGCCCTTCTTGCAGATGTGTTAGTCACGGAGTGCTTTCTCCAACACCAGGTCGAAAAGGATGCAGGCCAGTCCATCCCCTTGTTGCATCAGAGTCCATTGAAAATTGTGACGCGTCTAGATCTGGATAGCAGTTTGGATATCTGAATGGGCACGCTGGTCATGTTCAATCTTTGAGTTCTTCTTGTATTAGCTGTCTTCTATCTTTTAGCAATCAGCCCTCAGAATAACATAGCAAGAAGAGAGTGATCCGAGTTTATGCTGGCACCTTGATTCGAGCGTATGACGATGATGCTGGAGGAGTGTGAGCGGCGATTTATCAACACGTAGTCTATTAGGTAACGAAACTGACCATGTTTTTCCAAGCTATGAGTTCTTTGACTCGCTGCTCATAGCATTCTCATGCAAAATATGACGTCTATATTGTATTTCTGAAATACTGATACCTGATCAATTTTGAGCACGGGCCCTTTCTGCGAGTTCGAAGGATCTACACATGTTTTTCGTCATTTACGGACCTTTCCGTATTTATACAAATCAAAATTTCTAAGCACTGATAAAGTGTTTATTTTACCACTGATAATCCTTCAATGCCAAACTATTATAAATTGTCCACGTTATTTTTGTATTATCGTTCAAATTGTAACTATCAACTTACTCCCGCATTTCATGTTATTTTTTGTTATTTAATTGCTTCACGAACATTTCTAGCTTTCAAGGACATTCGTGGATATTTGTTTTCTGTTTTCATCCCCAAGCAGAAAAATAGTCCATGACAAGCAACAAACAACCAACACAAAACAAATTGCATTCCCAGCGCTTTTGACTTCAGCTCTCTGCTCATTCTTTTTTTTTCACATAAAAATATTAAGTAAATTTTCAAAATTCAAAAGATCTGCGAATACTGAGACTGACTGTACGAAACTACGAAAAAAAAGAAAACAACGCTCGAAGCTATTCAATGTAATGAATGTTTTTCTCTTTGAGTGCATCCAGCACCGCATGGGATTTTATTCTTATTTCAGCACCTCGTTCTTTTCTGTGTTGCTTTTGTAGCTCAAGATCAACATATTATAATATTTAACAGTATCCCTATCCCTGCCGAAAAAAATCACGCACCAGCATATCCTGAATGTAGCAAAATGGAAGCATCCAGAGTACGACATGCATTACGCGCTACGTTATAAGCCCTTCGCGTGTTCATGAATGTGTTCGTTCGTATCATCTTCTCGCTTTTTGCTAGCTGGTCGTCTGCAACCAATTTTCATGATAAATGCGACAGCCAACGTTTTTACCGTATTCCAGTTCCAGTGTTAGTTGCAGAAAGGAATTGCTTCAACGGTACGGGCGTATAATGTGATTTTATACATAAGCGAATATTTTTGTATTATTCTTTTTCTGGCCAACATCCTTCCCAGCGTTTTTATTCTTATCTTGTTTTAATTAATTGAATTACTGCACGGCATAAGGGATTGCAGTGGAGTATAATCGTGCAGCTGTCGCCATGGTTCAAAAGTGCAAAGTAATGTTTTCATTCGGAGGATGATAATGTTTAAATATTTTTTTCTTCTTTTGCTTGTTTTTTTTTTCCTGTTAACTTTAAATCAATATTTACAGAAAAAAAGAATTAATCTTTGACGAGATGGGTTTTGTACTTGAGGATCGCTTTTTGGTCGTGTTGTTGATATTTTTGTTTTAAGGATATTTTTATTGGTAGATATTTATGTTTTCGTTTCGAATGAAGGCAGGTACAGGGACTTTTTTAAACGTATTTAAAGTCTGTGAAAATATAACAGTTCCTGTTGAGATTTGCACTTAAGTAGCTATCATTAAATTAACAGATTAAAAAAAAGTAAATAATTTTGACTTTTTTAAACGATGATGTATATGTAAATATAATGTCAAAAACGAGGGTTCCATCATGGCGTTCATCGGAGTATGCAGGGGCGGATCCAGAGGCTCTTGTTAGGAGGGACGATGCTGAAAATGTTTATTTAATAGGCAAATAAAAAGAGGTCTTTAAAAGAACAATTAATCGTACAGGGCTTAGAAAGGTATAAGAAGTACAATTTTATAATCGATGTTTGCTTTGTTCAAAACTATCTATGATATAGTCTGTATTCAAGTCCAAGTCTGAATGTTTAATAGCGCTAAGCCAACTAGTCGATCTTCTGCCATGTTTGATCGCAGCCAAATTCGAGTACTCCTGATAGTAGAAAAAGTTCTCTCCCCGATTGCTGCACTGAACACTTAGGAAACAAAAATTTGGAGCGCACGCGCAATTTCCATTTTGGAGGAACTACCCAAGAACATATTTGCAACGTTCGAAAGAACAGTCATACTTTTCCAAATACCATTTTAAATTCGGATATGCTATTAATATCTCTTTTGGTAGTGTCCGTCGCTTACTGGTTAGGTACGTTGGCTGCTAAGCAGAACGTGCGTCGTGGTTTCGAGTCCTACTTGTGCCCATAAAGTTTTTATTTCATCTTTCACGGGTTCTACCTATTGCTAAGAACTGACAAAACTCCCAAGAGTATCAATCTGTCATGAAAAACAAGCCGTTCGGAATCGGCATTAAATTGTAGGTCCCCTCAATTCTTCACACGCACTCAGAGAATTGTTGATGAGAGTAAGCCATTTAGGCCTTGGCTCTTCAAGAGCTATCGCACAATTCTATTTTTATTAAAATCTCTAGGACATTTTTGGAGATAGTAAGCCAAGCTGTTAAACAATGACAATGCTACCTACGTTAATTCTGTAGGCCAGTTCCACCTAAAAATATCTCACTGAGATCTCAATGTCACTTTGACTGAGCCAAAATCATTTGGTGGAATATAATTCTCAGTTCTCATTGAGATAAAGTGGTTACCTTACAAATTGTTGTTCTGCATATGTCAGTCGCATCAAAATAGCTGAATGAGAAATCGAATCCAAAATAATTTCTTCTCAGAGATCCCAGCAAAAAATCTCAGTTCTTAGCTGAGTGGACTCATTCAATGCGGAACTGCTTAATAAAGATCTGATTAAGTGTTCAGGGATAACGGTTAAGCAATTTTTTAACTGGCATTAAAAATTTGAAAGAAGTAAGGATTCTTCATTTATGCATGTTAACCGCTCATGGTGCTGATATCAAACTGGTCTCGTTCGGCCCAAAATTACTTGATTGAGAACTGAATAAGTTTTCAGCGAAATGAGTGTAGCGGTTTCTTGTAAGGATTGAAAAAAAAAAATATAAAAAATCTAAAAAAAATGTTATTCATCGATGCTAGAAAATATACTATTTTACAATAATTTGTTATAAGCAATTGAAAAGCTCGTTCGCTTGTGCAAAATGACGATGGAGAACTCACGCTGCTCCATTAAGGTTGGCAACGAGCTTACGGAATCTTTCGACGTCAAAAAAGGATTCAGACAAGGCGATGCACTGTCATGCGATTTCTTTAACATCGTTCTTGAGAAGATAGTGCAGAACTCCAACGTCAACACCAGAGGTACTATCTTCCAAAAATCTGTTCAACTTCTCGCGTTCGCCGATGATATTGATATAGTGGGAAGAACACAGCGTGATGTCAATGGCGCCTTTGTGAGAATTGAGACAGAAGCGGCAAAATGGGTTTAGCGGTAAATGAAGGAAAAACGAAGTATATGCTGTCTTCGAGGAAGGACACCCAACACCGACGGCTCGGGCAGAACGTCACAATAGACACATACAACTTCGAGGTACTAGAGGAGTTTGTCTACCTAGGCTCCGCTATAAACACGGGCAATAACACCAGCGCCGAGATCAGACGAAGAATAACTCTTGCTAATCGCTGTTTCCTTGGGCTAAGAAAGCAATTGAGTGGAAAAGCCCTCTCTCGAGCAACTAAGGTAAAACTGTACAACACACTCATCATCCCTGTCCTGCTGTATGGTGCAGAAGCATGGACCCTGACAAAATCGGATGAAAGTGCCTTAGGCTGTTTCGAGAGGAAAGTTCTTCGGGTCATCTTTGGCCCCGTGTGCATTGAAGGGGAATGGCGAAGAAGATAGAAAAGCGAACTTTACGGGTTGTACAACGACATGGACCTAGCCAGAAGGGTCAAGGTCCAGAGACTCAGATGGCTCGGTCATTTAGAGCGAATGGACACCAATGCCCGGCCCGGAAAGCCTTCGACACTATTCCCGAGGGACGTAGGAGGAGAGGAAGACCGCGACTCAGGTGGTGCACTCAAGTGGAAGAGGACCTCAATCAACTCGGAGTGCAAAATTGGAGACGACTAGCTAAGGATCGAGCTAGCTGGCGGAGCCTGTTGATTGAGGCCCAAGTCCACAACGGACTGTAGCGCCACCTTAAGTAAGTAAGTAAGCAATTGAAAAAATGTGCACGACTGGGTCGTACGAACTTGCTCCTGCATGCTAAAACTAAATATTTATGATTACTTAAATTGCAAAAGGTAGTGTTAAAATAAGCGATATACTTTAAGCAATTCTGATTACACTCTTACTTACAGCTTATACTTAACTCAAAAAAAATAATATATATATAAAAATAATTAGAATTCTAGGAATCGATCAGCAGAGGTTAAAACGTGAGGCTCAACTAACTCCAGGAGAAGGTGAACTCACGTGGTGGACTC
>CAKKXW010000001.1:22343488-22357269 GCA_920937365.1 Sphaerophoria rueppellii
GGCTTCGGGACGCTTCGCCCGCCCCCAAAGCGATCATGATTATATATTTCACTCTGAAAACAAACAAACAGCCAACATATAAACATCAGCTATTTGATTGTTTGTTTGTTTTTAGAGTGAAATATTAAATATAAAACAAAAGAATGAATAGGAAATGAAATGAAATGAAATGAAATGAGAATGGAGAGACATTTCAAAAAACTGATGTCGGCTGTCAGTTGCCTGAATTTAAAAACAAAATTTCCGAGTCAGTAAATTGAAATCAATGTTTTTTGCTATTTATAATTATTTCTTTTATTTTCAGACCCTCCTACTGCACAATCAGTGCATGGAAGAGCAATTGTCCATCATTTATAAAGTGAGATTTTTGTTTGTTTGTTAGTTTATCGACTACAAATATACAACCGACAAACAAACAAAAGTCTCACTTTATATATTAGTACTAGCGAAACCCCCGCCCGCTTCGCAGGGCTTCGGCCCACAACGGTTCGGAAATTAAAGATTGGCAGGATGAAGAATACGGTAATCGATGGATAGGCAGAAATGAACAATATTCTTAGAAAAATCACGCCTGTATTTGCTAATCTGATGAATAATCTATTCGTTTTTCAATTCTTTTACATAATTGTTTTAGTTAATTTACCCATTAAACTGTCTTCCCCAAATTTAGCTCCCTGAGAATAGGTAAGGTAATTAGGATTTTGACAGCAAGCCAGGTATAGGCATTAGTATGCTTTTAACCCTATTCAGGATTGCACAATGTTATAAATTTTCTTAAAACTAACAATTATTGGGATATTATAAAGTGTTGCAATTAAAATGTTGACAAAAAAAGCCTTAATTCGATGTTCTAAGCTGTTTTAGATTTTCCTAAGTATTATAAAATATATGGGTTTTTGATTATCAATGAGATTTTATTTGCTAATTTTTTTGTTCAAAAGGTAAAAAAAGAAAACTTTATGTTCTTTACGCATTATTTGAAAAAAAAAATATCTTAAAGTCAACACTTTGCTCGGGCAAGAAAAATTGAACCCCATTTAAATACAAAGTTAGCCTTTTTTATTAATCGTCAGAAAGTGATGAAAAAGCAACTTTGTCTTAGAAGGAGTATTTTCTAAGAATTTGACCAAGAATCACATCCCAAAGTATATGGCAGACAAATTACAGGATACCCTGTATAGTTGACCATGGCGAAAACAGAAATTTCTAAATCAAAAGCACATATTTTTAAAGATTGACCTTGCTTCTTGTTTATTTTTCAGGGAATTTAAGTCGAACAGAAAACTAAAGACGTATGCCATTGACTTCTTCACGGCTAGTCTTGTAGTACTGTAAAGTTTAAGTTGATTGATGTCCCAAAACATAGTAATGCTCATACCATCAGAGTTAAAAAATGTGGAGGCAGTCCTGGTACATAAATGCATAAATGCAAAAAATTCAAAAACTCCGTCTCGTTGTAAAATTTACTACATCGTTTTCATTTGTAATTGTGTCAAACCACTCAACCGACTTGCGGGCAAAAAATTATGCATTTATTTGTCTAGTTCAAAATAAATTGTTGCATCGATTTTAGAAAGACTTTAATCTGTACCAGCCAGTATTGCACTTCAACTCAATGCTTCAAAGACATCTTGAATCAACTCATTCCGTGGATTTGCATTACAATAAAAATTGTTTGGAAGTGAAATTCGGCCTTCAGAATCAAGTGTCCGTGGCTTAGTGGTTAGGTGCGTTGGCTCCTAAGCAGAATGTCGTGGGTTCGAGACCTACTCGTGCCCAAAGTTTTTTATTTCATCTTTCTCGGGCATTGCCTTTTGCGAAGGACTGACAAAATTTCCAAGAGTATGAAAAAGTGCTTCTCAACTTTGCCGTTCGGAATCGGCGTTAAATTGTAGGTGCCCTAAATTCTTCACACGCAACCAGAGAATTATTGATGAGAGTAAGCCACTTAGGCCTTGGCTCTTCAAGATCTGTCGCGCCACTCTCTCTTTAATGTCCAATAATTGGCTAATGTAAGTTTCCTGAAATAGAAGTTTTTAAACGACTCCATTCGTCTGCAGCAGTTGACCGTGGTATAATCGACAAAGTTTGTCCTCAGAAACAAAAAGATTCATAGCTCCAAATTCTTAAAGTTGCGGTTATAGGCTTCAAGTAAATTTAAGTGCGCCATTGTGCTCTCATCCGACACAAATATTCGGCCATTACCAACTTTTTTGAAATATTGTAATGTCAGTTTTATGTCTAATAGTGTGCTCACAACTCCAGAAGAAGAAAGAGCCAACTCTTTTTTTAATGTCAGATCATATTGATACTAAAATTAATGATAACAAAAATGATTTCCCCATTCCACCGAGTGCATCACAAAAATATGAACCACCACTCAGACTGATTACACTTTGCATATCTAATGGTGTCATACACATAGGTACTTTTGTTGATCGGCTCAATAGTTTGGGCAAATATTCTGAATCCAATGAAATTTTATTATTGTCCTTAACGTAGTATTGTTGTCGAGCAACCAATTCACTTGTGGCAATGCTTTATTCGCAAAACGGTTTTTTCGTAAGCAACTGGCACATTTCCATTTGAAAGCATTCAATTTCCCATCAGATTGGCATTTGAAAAGACTATTGACTCAAAGCTAAATAATTTCTGTTTTTGGCTTAAATTTGAGCACACCATGTTTTTCATTCAGACAATAATTATACGTGGAATTCCTCCAGTTCGTTAGTGTTGATTAAATTTTATTAATGACACATTCCATCAACATTCAAAACGTTATAAATAACAAATAACAATATAATTAACAAATACGTACCCACTAAAAATAAATAAGATAGCTATACATACATATTTTCATACTCTAGAAATTTCATATATCAAAACAACGTTTGCCGGGTTAGCTAGTTCAAATATATTTTCTTAGGTTCACTGACATTTTTTTTTTGTCGAAGAAAAATTATATTTGTCAAATATTTTTTTTCTTCACTGACATTTTTTTGATTTTTTTATTGAAAAAAAAAATATTTGACGAAATTTTTAAACTAAATTGAGTGTTCGTATATTGATCAGTTTTTTTTGTAGTGCGAAATACAAAATTTTTAACATTTTTTAACAATTAAACCATTTGTGATTTGAAAAGTATACATTTTATTTTTGCTAAACCTTCTACCCTAAAACCTCTTGCATTTAGAGAAAAAATTAGGAAAATCGGTCAACCAGTGTGCCCGGTTAGCGAACGAACACAAAAAATAGGCTGTTCTTTTATATATATAGATAGATTAAAAAGTAGATTAGAGAAAGGTTTTGAAACGTTTCTAAAATCATTTAATTTTACTCATTTGTCGTTTGCTGATCTTTCTCATGTGAAAAGTCCTTAAGACCTCAATGCTGCCATAAGGGGGATAAGCAATTTAATGTCCCCCTGCAGTTTTGCACATCGACAATCTGCAAACTGACCATAAAAGAACATAAGCTCCTGCCAATCCATTACCAATAAATTGTATATAACTCAATTTTACCAAATTCAATAAGATTATGAACGTAAAGCAAGACTTTAAAATTTTATGTTTCACTACAATATCCCTTTCGTTCGAGTCTCGCTCTTGATTATCATTTAAGAACGCAACGCCACTGAAGTGTACTCGGGTTTTATTAACGTCAGGGGCAGTGTAAACACGCCTGCTAAATGTATTAAATGGTCATCGATATCATACCAAATAAAACGATCCAAAAAATAAAAATGTCCTTTTCATTTTGCTTCGGGGGATTAAAGTTATTGAATTTTTATATTGCTCTCTAGAAGCGAGACACATCCTTAAAATCACCAACAACCGAATTCGCTGCTATCTACAGCCAGAGCCAGTTCAGTCCAAGAACGAATTGGATATAGGAGCAGGAGGTTTCAGCTCAAGACGTGGCACAACGACGATTCCACAAGCCATTATAACATGGTTTTCAATTCGATTCAATGTAGTGTTTTTGTTTGTTTTGTAGTCTGCTGTGATGGAGGATTAAGAAACAACAATTTTTACAACACTCATAGTGGTACTGGTTATTGCTCCGATTTAAGGGATATTAACACTTTGGTCGGTTTATTATTGCTTTTTTTTTGTAAGGTGTTGGTTTTGCTGCTTGTAAGTGCGGTGGGTGTATTCGGTTCGGGAACATAATGTTCTTGAAATAAAACGAAAAGGACACATTATTTTATTGGTTCAGCATTGTAGGTACTTAATGGCTTGGCAAGTATAATTTTGTTGAAGTGGCAGTCACGTGTGCTGCAATGAAGCGCGTTTAATTGCGAACTTGATAATGTGACCTAGACACATTAAGTCGTAAATTTAGAGCACACCTGCTCTGCCTGCTTAGCTCTTGCCGGAGAGGAATTTTATTTTGAATGTTAATTTTTAACCGAAAGAGTTACTATGAAACCCTAGCTATTCAACTGAAGTTTTACAACCGTGAATGAGTTCACAATTTGGTGTTTAAATTTTTCTCAAAGAGCCAAGAAAAAAAAATTTAAAAACCTGGAGGGAAAGAAGAATAAGGAATTCTTTAATTTTGACGTTTGAGCTTTCATGTTAACGTAAACGTATGTGAAACACATACAAAATATTTTTTTTCATGATATTTCATTTCAAAGCTTGAACGTTGACATCATGTGTAAAACTCTACATCATTTAAACGACCACCACGCGAATTGTTACAAGCATCGATACTTTTGAGGTTATTTTCGACCACTTTTTGACACATATTGGACGGTATCTTAGCCATAACTTGAAAAATCTTGTTTAAGATTTTGTAACGAAGCGTCACACTTCACAGCTCTCCGACCGACCAACCCCAAGAAAAACTCAGTACACCCAGACTATTATAAAACAATCAACCGTACCGCCCGGACTATACAACTACAAGCAACCCTAACACCCAGACTATAAATTATGTCAATAAAACAGCACCATAGAGTATTATGTATTTTTGTATCCACTTGTAATTTTGTAATAATACAGTTCACATCTAGTTTTTACATAATAGTTATCAAGTAGAAGGTAAGAGTTGTATGTAATTCGAGAAGTATTTTATTTTTTTCTCCCACCGCTACTAGTTGGATAGCAACGAGTTATGGTGCATAGGACAACTATTATTGTTCCTATTTTTTGGTACTAAATATTAGAAGCTATATTGAGCTTAGTTTCCCTCCTTCCGAGAATCCCCCTCACTTCGTGGCCGTGGCGCTGGATTAGATTTTTCCCTCCTTACGAGAATCCCCCTCACTCTGAGGCCGTGGCAAAATACCTCCTTCTGAGAATCCCTCCACTTCGAGGCCGTGGCGATAGATTGTAGTTTCCCTCCTTCCGAGAATCCCCCTCATTCTGAGGCTGTGGCAAAATTACCTGATTCCGAGAATTCCCCCTCACTTCGAGGGTGTGGTTAAATTTATTTTTTCTCCTTCCGAGAGTCCCCCTCCCCTTGAGGCCGTGGCACTAGCATATTAATAAGGCTAATTTTAAGAGTATACGTAAGGATAAACCCCTATGTACATTTAAGTTTAAGTTGAAGTATTTCAATAAAGAAGAGTTAAAATCTAATTGGAGAGAGTTTGGTGTTTTCTTTGCTGAGTTTTCGTGCTTTCCTCAGACGGATCTTGGACTCCGGCGAGTATACCCCAGCCCGAGTAAATTAAGCATCACAATTTAAAGAATTGTCTGCATAAACACTGTCTTTCGTGAAGCCTCACAAAAAAAGTTCAGCGGTATCAAATCGCATGATCTTCGTGGACAGTTGATATCGCCACGACGAGAAATTACGCTGAAAGAAGGTAAATGTCTCTTGCAATAAATCCATATTCGCTCGAGTTGTGTGGCATGTGTCACCGTCTTGTTGAAACCACATATTCTCCTAGTCATTTTCTTCAATATTGGGCAAAAAAAGTGGGTTATCATATGTCTATAACGCCCCGAATTAACGGCGAAGAAGTAAGGTCTAATTATACCTCCGGACCAAAGAGCGCACCTCTCTTCAATTACTTGAGGATTCTCAGAACCCCAAATACGACCATTATGATATTATTAACATACCCACGGCCACCGAGTGAGAAATGTGCTTCGTCGTCACTGTCCACCGCCACTGGTGTTCAAGCGCCCATTTGACGTATATATGATGATGTTGTGAATGGTCAGCTGGCTTCAGTTGTTGTGTTTGTGTGAGCTGGACTTAGGGTAGGTTAGGTGATAAGGGGTGGGCACAGCGTCAAACTGTTGCATACACGGGGCCAAATGATCCATTGTGATCCCCTATAAAAATAAAAGTTAGCATCTTGCTAAGCAAGAGCATGATGCTCTTCAAAGTTTCCGATTAACTTAGACTGGCTCGTTAACGAACCAGTCTATGTTATCTATAAATTTCCTCATGTTTGTAATTGAGACCTGTGCTAGATCATCCAGTTCACCAACAAACTTGTTCCCGCAATGACGGAGTCGGTTAGTTTGGAGGTCCGGACAGTCACAGAGCAGGTGTTTAATAGTTTCTATTTCTTCCGAAATGGACTTTATATGGATTTAGGTGCAGATCCAAATTCAAAACACGACATAATGTGCCGTAAGACAGTCCTTATTCCTGAGAACGACGAGGAATGGACACATTCGGGTCTTCGGAAACACTTTTACGTTCATCAGCGATATTTTCAGTGGTACGAGCGAAACGTTGATGTTCAGTATCTGTAACCAACAGAGTCTTCTCAAATTTCTTAACAATTTTGCCAATTACATGCGTAGTTGGACGATTATGTTAACCATAATCTACTCTTAAACCAGGATATGTGGCTGTGGCCGAATCACCTTTTTTGTAGAAGGTTTTAACAATTCTTTTGCGTTTTGCGATAGCTAAGCCAGCCATCCATTTACGCAAATGTCAGACTTTCAACGGAAAAAAAAGTGGTTTGACAACTTATTTTGACTGATGTCGAATTCCAGCCAAATATTTTTGAAATCGCAAAATGGATAACCCGTTAGTTTCTATTGAAAAAAAGATGAATAGGTTAGTTTAAGCATTTTTCCTTAATATAATTCACGCCTTCAAGAAAACCAAACTAAAACAAATCATAGGAAAGTTAACGTTCGCATTTGTTTCAATTGTTTCATTCACACTCGGTGTTTACAAATAAAATCATATGAAGGTCAGCAGTAGTTTTGGACTGAAAAATTAATACCTGCTGATCCACCAGAGCTTTTGCTTGCCGTGCATTGCCATCAGAGGCCCTTCGACTTAAGGAAAGATGGTAATCGTTGAAGGGAAACAAGTAAAACGGACAGGACGGTAGTATTTTTCTATAATCTAACGAGTGTTAGCGTAGAAATATCAGGAATCTCTCGGGATTTTACGTACCCTTATTTTTCCGGTATGCGGGGATTCACTTTGCTACTACTAACCATAGAAAATCTAAAGGGTTTTTCAATAGGGACGCTACAAAAGGGACAGCAAACTACGCCATATTTTTCCCGTTCTCTTGACATTTATCTTCAATTAGGTTTGCCATTTCAAAAGTTTACGATCCAACAACGAGTCAAAATTATTAAAATTTACTACCGAAATTCAGAGTCAGTCGTCAACACTTTAACGTACAATTTATGGTCGTCATAATCGTCCTGCCAGATCAACAATTGAGCGTCTAGTGGAAAAATTTGAATCCACAGGCTCAGTGCAAAATGTTCCCGTGCCAGTGAGACAAAGAAGTGCCCGTAATGTCGAAAATATTGCTGCCGCTAGCGTATCAATTGCGGAAGACCCAAATCAGTCTCTCACACGTCGTACTCAAGCGTTGTACATTTCTGTGACGTCGTTGTGGCGAATTTCGCGAAAAGATCTTGGTCTACATCCTTACAAGATCAAATTGATGCAAGAACTGAAGCCGCTTGATCCCCAGAAGCGTCGTATGTTCGTGAATTGGGCTGAGCAACAACTTCAAAATGATCCGGATTTTCATCAAAAAATCATCTTCAGTGATGACTTTCATTTCTGGCTGGATGGCTTCGTCAATATGCAAAATATGCGTTATTGGTCAAGCAGCAATCCACATGTGCTTCACGAGGCACCATTACATTCCGAAAAAATCACTGTTTGGTGCGGTTTACATGCTGGTGGTGTCATTGGGCCGGACTTGTTCCCTGATGATCAAGACCGACACGTTACTGTGAATGGGAATCGCTACCGCTCAATGCTAAACGATTATTTTTGGAATGAATTGGATGATATGGACTTGGACGATATGTGGTTTCAACAGGACGGTGCCACATGTCACACAGCGGGCCAAACAATCGAATTATTGAAAACGAAGTTCGATGAGAGCGCATTATCTCCAGAAATGGACCTGTGAATTGGCCGCCTCGTTCTTGTGATTTAACGCCGTTAGACTATTTCCTGTGGGGCTTCGTCAAATCTATCGTTTATGCCAACAAGCCCGCGACGATTGATGAACTTCGAACGAATATCAAACGTGAAATTGCAGCAGTATCGGCCGATTTATGCTTGAAAACCGTCGAAAATTGGGTTCAGCGTCTGGATTTCTGAAAGCGTGCCCGTGGTGGCCATGCAAAAGAAATCGAGATGTACTTCCACAGGAATAAAGAATTTCATTAATATCCAAAACCGTTTTTGTTTTATTTAAGAAAACTTTTGTAGCGTCCCTATTGAAAAACCCTTTAGAACTTGATGAAAATGCAACAAAAACATATATGTTTATGTTCACATTTGAGTGGCTCTGGTGACTTCATCTTAGCCACTTCCCTGGTAATGGAAATCTTATCAGTGTTTCCAAAAGTTGCTGCCTTACGAGTGATGCAAATAGCTCAAATGATTCTCACTCAAATAAATTCCACAAAAGTCAATATATAAAAAAAATCGATGGTGAAAAGTTCCTTGCAAATCAATTTGAGTTAACACATATGTAAAGCTTAGAGGAAAACCACATTTAAATTAAATTTTTCATCAGCTAACTATGTCAGATGAATCTTTCTCCACAGTTCAGATAAGAGAGCAACATTTTCCTCTTTCAACATTTTGCAACAAATAAATCAACTGAAATCGAAAATATTGAAATCCTTCAATTAAATACCGGATCCATATCCAGATTCCAGACATTCAACGATCCCTCCGTCCTATGGCAATTAATGTATTTGTTGCAGAGTGGCGATTGGAAAATCGAAATAGAATTCCGATTCCTTTGGTTCTTTTTTTTGCATTTGGAGCCAAATCGATATGTCATTAACAAATTCTCAAAAATGTACTAAGCACGTTTGTGGCAGTCAAATGTGCACAAATTCAACGACGACACGACGGCAAAGTTTTCCTTGTATCGCCTTTAACGTTGTCGATATCGCTTTGTCGAACAAGATTTCACAAGGGATACATGGAACAGCAACACACCCACAACAAGCACAAATATCTTCTTTATTTTCAATTCTGTTTTCTTGCAAATTGAGTTCTCATTCAATTGAAGTTATATGCAAATATCAGGATTTCCAGATCCTTGGTTACCCAGCATCACCTTAATGTATTCTACCATGTCTCGCTCTCGGTGTATCCTTCCTCCCTCCCCAGTTGCATCCTCGCAGCAACATGCATCGATTCAATCAATAATACCGCCTGAAGACACCACTTCGCTTCGTCGCCGGCACACCGCGTCATTGATAATAAATGCCTTCTTAACAACAACTCTAGATACTTCCATCTACCTATCTATTATATTTGTCCCTGATGTGTGTTTCACTTCAGACAATTGCATGTCCCTGTGCACTCTTCGAGTAGGTAAGGTACCTACTGATGCTATTTACCAATCAATTCCTTGGCTCCAACTATTCAAGCACAACGCAGGAAATCTCAAGAAAACGTAGAAGACGATGCCAAGTCCTTTTGGTTTATATTCATTTTTTGTTCATCCTTTCGAAGTCGTCTCGATCGAAACTCTACGTTTTTATTGTAATTCTAATCAGAGATATCGAAAACCCACATCAATAGTCCCCGAAGGATCGATTTCACTCTATTTCTCGTAGTTTGATTTTGTTGCTGCCCTTCAGGATGCGCCCACCACCACCAACAATTGTTCAAGTTACACACAATAAATTACATCATTGAAATGTAATAGCATTTAATTAAAATAGCGCATTACAAAGTGTATTTAATTTTGCAGAGTTGCAAGGCCGCGAGCCAGGATGGAATATTGGCAAAGTTGGGACGGGAGAGTACCTTTGCCTTCGGCGAGTAATCGAAATAAATCCGCTTTATCGATTAACAATTCTATTGGAAAAAACTATGCGAATTGTGAGAGGGAACTATGTATATAAAATGGAGAACTTTCGCCCAGTGTTTTTTATTCAGAGAAAAATAAAAGGGAATAGTTTGAAACTCCCGCCAGCGATAATATGCAATTAATTTTCTTTAACTTTAACTCTCTGCTCTCTTTTGGAAATGTTTATAAGTAGAGAACATAGCCAGAAGCGTCTTGCAACGTGTTGTTTCAATTCGTATCGAGGAAAAAGAGGGAAGTAACTACAACAATGCGTCGTCGTTTGTATTCAGACTACTCACTCAAGGATCTGGACTTTGGTTAAAGAAATCCAATTTTTAGGGATAACGTTTCTTAAGATATCGAGTGAGTTCTGAACAAATTTATTTCATTTAAAGACATGTTTTGATTATAAGTTGAAATGTGGTCTTAGTTGCTTGGCCGCACGCAACTGCAGGAATCTTTTTTTATGAATGTGAGATAAGTAGCCGACGACAACGTACGACCAACACAGGACGCCTTAAACAACGAAACACAAACATAGACATTTACACACGTAACAGAAAACAGGAACGAACTGCACAACGAGGTACATAGACACTGTACGATTTAACGGTACGAACATTAGGAAACATTATTACACACCAGACAGTGATCGCGTCCACTAAAATTAGTTCGCACCATTATTGTGTCGGCTTGGTTGCTAAATTTATCTTGGTCGGTTATCTTTAAACTTGTTATTTCCATAAATTGTGATTTCTTGAAAAAGTGAAATAAACTGAACCCTTACTTACTTACTATACCGGCTCGCAATCCACGAAGGATCTCAACCTGAGACACTGCAGCCTTCCATCGGGAATGGTCCGTTGCATGCACTCTTCTGTTGCCAAAACCAAGCGCTCTGACATCCGCAGTCACTTGGTCATTGTACTGCAGGTTCGGTCTTCCTTCTCGTCTCGAAAACGGGGAATGCGATGAGGAGACTTTCTTGGCTGGAGTGTTGCTGTAGTCCATTCGCTCGATGATGTGGCCGAGCCAATTTAGTCGTCTTTTATTGGCTTTCTGGACTACATTGGCACAACTTGGCACAGCTCGTAGAGTTTGAACCTTCTTCCCCATTCGCCATCGTCACATACAGGATCGAAAATCCGTCAAAGAATTTCTCATTCGAAAGCACCCAGTGTTAATTCCTTCCTTTTTACTAATCGTCCAACAACAACAAACGCGCCGTCACGTCGTAGAGTAGGACTGGTAAAATCTATGTTTTGTATAGCAGAGGCAGACACTTTGTTTTTCGAGTGAGGAGTTTTTAACAGAGTTGTTTTGCCAAACCGGAGCAGCAGCGATTCGCTAGGATAGTCCTTCTACGGATCCCAACTACGGTGTGGTTTGTGGGATTGATGCTTGTTTGAAGGTAGATGCACTCCTTAACTACCTCGAAATTGCTGTTGCTAACATGACTGCTGTGACATTTTGTCCCAGGTGGTGAACAGGTGTTTCTTTGTTTGTTGATACCATGAACTTTGTTTTGTCCTCATTCACTTCAAGACCAACAAGTTTCACCTGTCCTTCAATCGCTGTGAAGGCCTTAAAAACAGCTCTCGTGGATCAACCTTGTCTAAATACTGCAAAACTTGGATGAGCTGTTACCCATTTGCACACTAATTTGCGTATTGTTTAGCGTCATGCGGCAAAGCTGGATCAGTTTGTTCGGAATTCTGAATTCAGACATCACTATCATAAGATCTTGGCTGTGGATGCTATATCATAAGCAGCTCCGAAGTCGATGAAAAGATGTTGGGTTTCGACATTAAATTCGTTGGTCTTATCCATTTGCCTCAGTATAAATATATGGTCAATCGTTGTTCTGCCAGGCCTAAAGCCACACTGGTACGTGCCGATTATTGTGTTGTAGAACGAATTAAGACGCTCACATAATACTTTGGATACGTACGCCACGGTAGTGGTTCAGCGGTTCATCAAAATACCTCCTTCATATTTAAAGTGATTCACAGGAATGTCATCCGTCCCGGCGGACTTGTTATTTATTAACATTTGGATGGCTCTTTCTAACTCTTCTGTGCTAGGGGCTGGGACTGGTCTTCATTGGCTGGTCTTGCTTCTCTTTCATCATTGGCTCGGGAGACATTATGCGCATTCAGCTGCTGTTGGAAGTGCTGCTTGAAAACATCTACAATTCCATGTGCTTCGGTGACTCGGTTTCCTTCACTGTTTCGAAGAGCCTGTGTACAGGTTCCGAAACCAGAAGCTAATTGCTTCGACCCTTTAAAGAAACGCCGGGTGTTGTTCTTTGCCCGAGACTTTTCTAGATCTTTGAGCTGAAAAACTGCGGATGCTCTTTTCTTCCTTCGCAGGGTCATTTCCTCATTTCTCCTTTTGGAGCATCTCCGTTGCATCATCTGCAAACGTGCATTTTCCGTCTCTCTTTTCAATAACGCGCACTCATCATCATTACACTGGTCCTTTTTCGGGGATGGCTGGTTGCCTATGGTGGTCTACATTTACATCAGTAGTCTACGGCTACATCATTTTATTGTTTCGCGAAATTGGATCCACAAGGTGTTGAATTCTATGGTACTTGGAAGGATGGCGGAGAGTCACTCACTCTGGCATTATCCGGAAAGCTAAAACAACCGATGTTGAACTTTTTTCTTTTCGTCGTGTAATTTGATAATCGAGCCCTAAACTAAGCGATTACCAGAAAGTGGTCATGAGTTGACATTTGATCCTCGGAAAGTGCGCACATTCAAGATGTTGGATGCGTGCCTTGCGCCGATTAGCACATGGTCGATTTGATTGGCGGTTCAACCATCAAATGATCACTAGGTTGCTGTGTAGATCTTTTGTCTTGGAAAGTTAGTGCTACTTATTACCGTCCTCCTTGCTAGACTCCTCAGCATCGTCGGTAGGGGCGTGTGCACATATTATAATGATGTTTTATAGTGTAACCTTGATTCGGATTACAGCCAGGCGATCACTAATTGGCTTGAAATCCATACATTTCGATCTCTGTCCATTTACCACGACAAATACGCATCCAAATATGTGCATTCTTTGATGAAAGCTGTAATAAATTTCACAATCTTTCCTGTTTATGGTGCCTGATCCTATCCCTCGTATTTCCTGGATCGCAGTAATGTTTGCCTCTGTCTTATACGGCTTGCGTGAGGATAGATCCAAGTTCATGAGTTGCATCTGGAGTAACGAGTGTTCATTTATTCCAGGCACAAGCTTTCAATTCGTAGTCCGTTGTGTTTCCGATGAAATTGACATTGACTATTCACTTACTTACTTACTTACTTAAGGCGGCGGCGCGGCGCTACAGTCCGTTGTGGACTTGGGCCTCAATCAACAGTCTCCACCAGCTAGCTCGGTCCTTAGCTAGTCGTCTCCAGTTTTGAACTCCAAGTTGATTGAGGTCCTCTTCCACTTGAGTACGCCACCTGAGTCGCGGTCTTCCTCTCCTCCTACAGATCGGAAG
>CAKKXW010000001.1:22363887-22385262 GCA_920937365.1 Sphaerophoria rueppellii
TCGAGATTACATTTTTTTCATCACTAAAAATAACCTAATAAAAAACTTTCATTCCAGTATGCCATTTGGAATAACGAGATTTTAGTGTCGATTAATAGAAAGTCACTTACGGTTTTCCAATCCCGATTTATGTTTTGGCGGGCAAATTCCAATCTTTTTTGTTTGTGGGCTGCTGTTAAATTTGGAGCTGGCACCATTTTTCCCCGAATAATCACTCCACTGCTTTTTAAAGCACGAGAAACAGTTGAAACCGAAACTCCTAAACCCAATTCGTTACGAAATTCCGGCAAAGAATGCACCGAATTGGATGCAGCATTGATTAAACGCCTCTTGTCGCGACGTGTCAGCTTCTTCGGACGTCCGGGTCTTATTTTTGTCCCATAAGATTCTGGATGTTTTAAAAAATTTAATTTAGTTTTAAAGAATCGTGAAATTCGTCTTAAAATAGCCCTTAGGCCGCTTGACCGAAAAGCCAAGATTTTGCCTTCTTCAATTTCGCTTAAATGCGTACCGCGTGGCATTGTTGTTTTTTATTTGAAAGCACTTGACTGAATACAGCTTCGAAGAGATTTGCATTGTGCGGTTATATTTTTGCAATACATCAAAATCGGTTTTTAATTTTTAAACACCAGGAGAGGAAATAACGGTACTTTATTTTGTTCTCAATTTGCTTGATCAGTGATGCAACTCCATAAAAAAATTGTAGGGAGTCACTCCTATTGTAGGTTTTCTTTTAAATGCATTTTTTCGGGTGCTGTTATACTTATGCAAGGCACTGTAGCAATATCCGGATGAAAAAAAGCTTTATTAACATATTTTTCCATGTTAGTTTGAAAAGGTGAAAATTAAGTGCACTCGGGCGTATGACTACTTTTTTTTCTTAGGGGTACTATACTATTTCTTTTTATCTCTTTTCTCCATGTAGTTAGAAGTAAATCTAATTCGAAGGATTTCAAGCTTCAAGTATGTATACACACACACACACACACACACACAACAAAAAAACAAAAACAAAACAAAATAATCCAACAGAAATCTGTCTTTTTAAATTGTCTGGCCTATTTTTTTCTGCAATATTGAATTATTTCCTTTTCTCACAGATAATACCCTAAGCTTAGTGTCTTAATGTTTTCTTGAGAAAAAAATATTTAAAAGATCGATGGTAACTCTCTGACAATAAAACAATAATAATCGCTCAATACTTCGATGTCCTTTCAAAATACAAAAAAAAAATATAAACATAAAAAACAATATCCTCTTGAACTTCATCCTTAAAACCCTCGCAACATCGAGATAGCAAAGTCATTGGTTTTTATTTTCGAGAATTTTATTAGCTCCAAAATTTATTAGCCTCACCCAGCCCTTAAATTATTTTATTTTTCTGTTTTATTATTTTTTATTTTTTGTCTTTTTCTTTAAGAGTGTAAGAAAAATTTATTTATCTTCCCTCTGCGCGCATTCATTTAATTTATTGATAAATGATAAGGATAAGCTCGCGCCAACGCTAACGCTTACGCCAAGGTTAACACAAAGCCCCTACAGATTACAATAAAAGTTTCCTATTTCTTTGGCTTGCCAAAAATACAACAAAAAAAAAGTAACAGAAACATGAAGAAAGACTCAATTGGGGTTGGTTATAAAATATGAACATGAAGAAGAAGAAGGACCTTTTTAACACTACATTCGTTCCATATACCAAAATTTTGACAGATTCGGGAAGAACGAAACGATAACTTTGCAAATTATATTCTATAATAGATTAATTTGAAAATATGGGTTTTGCGTTTTCGGTGAGCTGAAATATCATCCGGAGACGATGGCAAAAAGGAAAGGAGAGGTATCAAATTGTGTGTGTTGATCTTACAAGGGTAAGAACATACCACGAGAAACATAAGTTTTTGTCGCCTTGAGTGGCATTTGTAAGTGGCTTGTTTTTAACAAGAGAACTGAAATAATTAATTTATAAAACTTAAATAACATCAGCGACACACATACACAATCTGAGGTTGGATTGACAATAATTAGCTAATAATATGGGATGACAGTATGTGAAATGTGACATGTTGAATACGACTGAGGGTTAAGGAGGTTTAATTTGGAACGAAAATTATTGTTATTGAACCATGTTTGTTTGATTGATGTGAACAAGTGTAGCTACATTAAATTGATTAGATTTATTGGCTGATCTTTGATTTAGAAGGGGGATTGCGAAAATAACATCAAAAGTCATTAGCTTGATTATTAATTAAAAGTTCTTCTGAAGGTTGATTTGCTAGGAAGCATTGAAGTGGAGAAAAAGACTGTTTTGAAGTCATGAAATATTTGTATTCATTGAAGGAGAACATAATTTTCTGTCTTGTAACGAAGCGTTTTGCTTTTTTTAACAAACACTCTCAGATAATGCCGCAGAGAGCTTATAGCAATCTGTTTCTTACGAAAAATGTCTCATCACTTTGTGCAGTGTTAGTTGTTAGCAGACTTATATAAAAAAAAGCACTTAGAGCCAATTTATTGACTCTCTATTAACTTTAAAATCGACATTAAAAAAGGGAAATTTTAGATTAAACGCAAAATTGTTTTATTGAGTTTCTTTTATTGATTTTTTAGACATTAAATTTAAAAGAGTTTTTAGTTAAAATGCCAAATTCGGCTTTTTAAGAGGGATATTTAGAACTATTGGAGCTTTTTAAAAAGGTTTCCATTTATTCACTCTCCATTAGAGAAAAATGCCAGTTTTCATTTCAAACTTATTAATTGTTCGAAATAATAATATAAATAATAATAGTTTGGAATATTTGTTGGATTTAAGTGATAAGGATGAGTATAATTTGCTTCAACCTGAATGAAGACAATATCGAATGGCAGACAGCATAAATATGGAAAAGTGGGATGACCAAGATTTCTTCGTACAATTTCGTTTATCCAAACCGACTACTGTGGTAAGGGTACTCGAAATTATTCGAACCGATTTGGAATACTCGCTTGAAAGGTAGACAAGTGTTAATAAAATGAAATAGTCCTGACTAAAGCTGTTTTTTTTTTTTAATTTTATAATTTCAAGATCACGTTATATTCATCCAATTGCTCAATTGCTCAATACCCTACGTTTTTACGCTCTTGGATCATTGCAAATATCTATCGCCGATTTCGTTAGTGTAAGTGTTGCTTCTGTTTCCAATTTATTGCCAAAAGTTACGTGGGCCATTGCAAGGAATCGATCAAGATTCATATATATGCCCCAAACTATATCTGAAATGACTGCAGCTAGCGAATAGTTCTATAATTTTGGCCGATTTCCGTGAACTATCGGTGCAATTGACGGCACACACGTACAAATTCAATCTCCTAGTGGTAAGGATGCAGAAAATTATCGGAAAAGCAAAGGCTTTTATTCTTTTTATGTGCAAACATTGTGTTCGGCCAATATGAAAATTGTTAATATAGTCGCTCGCTGGCCTGGTGCATCCCACGACCAAACAATTTTCAACAACTCGCAACTCAAAATAAAATTAGAATGAGGCGATTTTGGCAATTTTATAAAGATCGGGGACTCGGCCTATTGAAACATACGTTTTTGGTGACTCCTTTCGTCAACCCGGATAACAATTTTTAAAAATTTGTATAATTAAAGCCAGATTCGTACACGAGACGTCATAGAGCGCACATTTGGAGTGATGAAACGAAGGTTCCCAGTGCATGCATCAGTTTTTTTATTTTCTATAACTAATGCATGTCGTAGAATGCATTGAAGAAGAATATCTTCCTCTACTTCTGTTAAATTCGTAGTACGGGCTCGATTTTCCATCATTTTGAAAAGAAAATAAATTTTAAATTTAATTTACTTAATTTTTCAAAAAACGTAAAAATCCCTGGGATTTTTTTAAAGACTTTCAAATTTTAAGTTGCCATTAAAAACAGAGTTTTCAACTAAAAGAGAATGAATAAAAGGAACATTTTAATTGAGGAATCTTATTGGAGGCAATAGTAAAAAGCGGTTTTAACTAACAGCGTTTTATTGTAAATGTAATTGAGTGTCATTGTTTTCATTGATATGAAAGTCAAATAAGTTTTCATTCGCATTCAAAAGCTTACTCAGTCTTGTCAGTGGCTCATGTATTCCGTACTTTGTTCTATGTTTAGGAACTTTAATCAAACTATAGGAACGCAATATATAATCTCCACCTCGATAATTATAAAAGAGGCTCTAGATGACTACTACATTGTGGTTTACCCAACTTGGCGATGAAAAGTTTTGAGGAAGACTTTCTGATCTTCTTGCGCAGGCAGTTTAACATAAGGAATTGATTTGACTATTTTCACTTATGGCATTTTTGTTTTGTGTTTTTTTCGAAAATTAGTGACTGTAGTAGTGCCAGCTACATTTACAAAAGAGTTTCCCTACTCATTATTAGATATACTCTGACAAATATCACCCACCTCTTAATATTTTCTTTGACTTTGAGTGGTCATTCTCACCACTGTTCGTATAAAATTCAGCGCTGCCGAAATTACTATCAAGAGAGTATTTGTACTCCCTTTCAGTGTACTCCCGTACTCCGCTATGCTCGAAAATACTCCCCTTGAAAACTTAAAGGAACATTATAAAATTATAAATATTTACTACTAGGCTTTTATATTTATTTTGAGCGAACACAACTAGTTGAGTGGTGTTAAATCGCACGAACGAGGCGGACAGTAGATTCATTTCCATTTCCATTTCTTGAGGTAACTCGCTCATCAAACCTACCCTTCAATAAAGTATTTGTGAAACTTTTGTGGCTTGTAGCACCATCCTAATAGGTAATCATAGTGCGATAACGCCGGCTATTCAGAACGCCATGGAATTGAAATTGACTGATTTGGATCATTTGCTACGGACGCTTGAACGGCATGTATTTTTTTCGAAACTTCGAACTTACCACTGTCAGCCTCTGCCCAGGAATTGATAGATAATGAAGTTCCTACTCTTAATCTTGCGAGTTCGCTAAGCTCGTGTACTGGGGGTACCCAAAGCCATTGTTCTGGCATTTAGAAGGGCCGGGCGCTCACACAAAAAATGCTGGAGTGTTACCTTCTGACCGGAACCATACAGCTAGGACAAAATTCATTGTATGGAATACCAAGCTTCAAGGCATGTTGTCCTACCGGCCAGTTGCCTGTGCAAATGGCAACTATTCTGCCAATGTCTGACCTAGGTTTTTGCAGAAGTTCCTTGGTACGTTTGTGGTCGTAATTGTGCCATATCTGTCTCGAGATATTGCAGTTGGTTGATTGTTCCATCTTACGTTATATGTAAAAAAAAAATGTTTTTATTATCCGTTTTCATGGCTCTTAAGGGAATCCTAACTTCCTCAGCAAGGGATATTTGAAGGCTTGATCCCATTCCGGTCAGTTCATTAGCGATTTCATTACCTTGAATGTCGCAGTGCCCTGGTACCATGCTTAGATTGATTTTTATATTGTGGTTAAAACTTTAAAACTTGCAAGCTGTTGCTTGCAATCTCTAAAGATTCCGGACTAAGTCAGGTTGCTGTTTAAAGCCTTGATAGCTGCTTGGCTATCAATAAAGATTGCAAACTTCAGATTTGACTGCTTGTTTTAGAATCTTACATGCTCGCTAGGAATTCAGCTTGAAATACGCTACATCTGTCGGGCAGTTTAAAGTATTTTCTAATAGCCAATTGTTCGTAAAGACACCCGCCGGAACACCGAGTTCCATCTTGGAACCATCAGTGTAAACTGTCGAAAACCTTTCTAGGGCTATTAATTTTCTAATTTTGCCTAATGGGAATTTCAACCTTAAGCTTAAGGTTGATAACGTGTAGTCAGAGGGTTCTAGTAATAGATTTAGAATTTTAGTGTAAACGAAAGGCTTTGCAGTCCACACAACCGATTCTCTCAGTCTTAAAGCACTACAAGAGACTGTTACGTGAATGTGAAGGTCGATGGGGAAAAAGATTCAGAATGACTGTGAGTGCATCAGTCGGGCAAGATCTAGTTGCTCCCGTAGTTCCAATGCAGGTAGTTCTCTGAACTTTTTTTAGCTTACCTATGTTATATTTTTTGTCTAGTGTAGGTCACCAAACAATTGATTCTTATGTCAGAATGGGGCGAACTAGAGAAAGGGTACATTCATAAGTTAAGTTCAAAGCTGTAAAATTTTGATTTTTTTTCTTCTACCCAAATAAAAAGTGTTCATTTAAAAAAAAACATAGTTTGTTTGTATACTCCCTTCAATATCAAAATATTCCCCTCTAGAACTTGAAGTCACTCCTCTGTGAAAATTTGAAACGACAGCCCTGATAAAAATGACTTCCGTACAGTTAAGAAGAAATGACTACACGTTCATCACTTGTTTCTTTCCCTTTTTCCCTAATAGATTTTTAAAGGCGGTCCGACTTGAATATGCTTTCAAATAAAAATCAATTTCTAATGGAAAACTGCCTGCGCAAGAAGAAATGACTACACGTACATTACTTGCTTCTTTTCGTTTTTCTCTAATAGATTTTCAAAGGCGGTCGGGTCGGACTTGATTGTCATAAATTGTGAAAAAATATTCGATAAAATAAAAACCGGGTGTTTCTGTCAAAAAAAATTATTTTGTTTCACTTCCCTTCCTACAAGTTTCTCATTGGCTTCTATTTCTATATCTGTGTGAAAATATGTGTGAATCAACAGGTGATTTTTTCTGAGTTTTCCTACTCATTATTAAATTTACTCTGATATTTGTCTATAATAGATATAGCAGAGGAAAATTCAACAGCATTTGATGAGAATACTAAATCAATTAAGAGATTCATATAGTTCTTTATACATCTTAATTGCTGAAATATTATTGTCCAAAAAGTGAAGTTCCTGCTGCGATGAACTTGCAGAGGCTTCAAGATGACACTCGACGTCTGAAGGAACACAGTCAACGTTTGGGAGATAAAAATAACTTAGCAAGAGAATATTATTTTCAAAACCAACAATTTCTATGACATAGTCAATTGCGAATGTTCAGTAAACACTGTAAAAAAGACTATTGATTGTATATAGTTGCTTTGATGCATTAGAGAACTCTAGAGAGAATTGAGAGATTGAAAGGGAAAATAAAAAAAAAAAAAAAAAACAGGAAATAACAGAACAGCAATAAGACCTCCTCCACCAACCAGATTCAAAGCATCCACATGACGGTCTTTCCTTTAAACGAAGAATTCTTTATCAAAGAGTTCAGAATCACGTATAGCGACATTAACCATGTTTCCGTAAATACAAATATGAGCCTTTCCGTGTGGCTTGAGAATTTTTAAAAATTGAAGTAGTTTTACTTCGAAGTCCTCTTAGATTTTGGTAGTAAAGCAAGATCCTTTGCAGTGTTTTGGGTCCTCTTCTATACGGGAAATCAAATTTTGTAAATTTGTCCATCTGTTGGGAATAATAAATTCATTTACATGGCTGTTTGTGGCCATGAACAATTTAAAATGCTTTCAAAAAGAGAATTTCGGGCGGTTATTTTGACAGATGCCACAAAACTACATTTTTGGTTTACATATTTTTTGACATTTTACTTTATATTCTACTAGATGTTTCAATACGTCATATGGTTTAGTATTGAAAAATAAGCGTGATAGTTTGTCATCAACAATAACATCCGACACAATATTTTTACTATTGGCCAAACAAGTACCGGCAGATCAACCAGAGCTATTCCCTGCTGATACAGTGCTACCATTAAATCCTGCTGTTTTGCGTGACACCATGTTCTGTTCTAGTATTTGCAGATCGACCAGAGCTCTTTATTGCTTTTTTAGTGCTACCAAGGGTATAAATCCTGCTGTTTTGTGTGCCATCAAGTTCCGTACTAGTACCTGCAGATCGGTCAGAGCTCTTGCCTGATCCTGCTGTTTTGCGTGCCACCAGCAGCAGTATAAGTACCTGCTGTTTCACCAGAATTTACGAATACAGTTTCCTCATTTAGATTGAGTGAGACTAAGGAACATGAAAGCATAACAGTCTTGGAGTTGGAAAAGTTTTCATCGTGCTTGAGTTAGAAGTTGTTCAAATCTATGTGTTTTACTCTAAAAAAAAAAAACAAAATGTTGGTAAACTGTGTTCTCCATACTTAAAAATTACCAAAAGGTTGTTTTCAGCCTCATGATGCGCATCGTCAGAAAAGATTATCCAATTCAAGCAGCAAAACGACATCAATGACTGATGTTGTCTCAAGAACTTTTTGCATAAGCTTGCATGCAGCAAGAGCTGGAACTTCTGTTCGCAAACCAACACTTTACATGTTTTCTTTTTCAGGTAAAAAGAAGAAAATTGTGTTCGACTTTCTGTGCATACTTTGGTCGATAAAAATCAAATAAATCATTTGATCCTTTGTGCATTTCCCACCAGAAAACAATACATTCTATTTAAAGCATGGCACCCATGAAACGAATCACTTTGTGCCTTGCAGGCCTCCCTGGGAGAAGATATAAAAATAAAATATTCAAAGCGCGATATCAATGAGAAACACTTTGGATAATTATCCTTGAAATGCTCATACCCTCCGCATTGAAGCACCATGGCATCGAAACAAAAGACTTTGCGTGCTCATTTCACGTCGATGACGACACCATCACCGTGCTCCGCTATATTCAGCATCCTGGAGTCAAGCCATTTTAAGGATTTCCTAGGTGGAAAACTTCTACTTTTGCACAGCACTCTCCTGTTGCGGTCGAGGTGATGGTTTTCCGTTGCAATATTCCTTTTATATTCAATACATTTGGGTCAAGTCCTGGGGTTTTTCTCAAGAAAACCCCATCCTCATTGGATCGATCGGCACGATTGTTAATGCACAGCACTATCGAGGACAACCTTTTTATGTTCGCTGAATCAGAAGTGCTGATAGCTCGGATGGTGGTTATAAAAGTAGTAACTGTACAATATCCTGCCCGCCATCATCAATAGCCGAACCACTTCCATTGGCACCACCATCACCGCCAAACCATCACCAACCACTAGCCTTAGCATATACTTCAAGAGTTCCTGAACTTTGTGTAAAGACGAAACTTTAACACAATGGACTCTTTAGACGCGATTTTGTTGTCGTGGTTGTTATTTTGTTTTTTTAGTTGCCTTGCCTCACCGAAAAAAAAGGCAAAATGAATCTTTTTTGGCAAAATTAACCATTTTCAGCAATGGGTCGACAAAAGAACATCATGAAAGAATCATTAAGCAGAACCCCACCACAAAATGGGCAACGATTGCCTTTTGGTCCGGAGGAATTTCAGTCTATATCCGACTCCGGCACGCCTCGAAAACTATACACACCCCAGACCTTGTGGCCTTATCTCGAAAAGCATATATATCCCTAAATGTGAATCGTAAGCTCTTTCCTTACCATACACGCATTCCAATTTGCTTAAAAGGGTTGCTCAAAGACTACGCCGAGAGTATATTGACCGAAATAAACATGATTTCATGCTCATATATCAAAACAAGCACAACAAGCAAAAGCAACAAGTCCCTTCCCTATCCCTAAAGCTGAGGAGGCTGTTTTTGTTTTTATGTTTCTTATGAAAGCCAAGGGCGGCGTTTGTTGGGCGGTTGTCGGTGGATCATCAATTTCCAGAATAGAAACATTCGGGGACGGGCCATCGACGTATAATCCTAAACTGGGTAATATATATTCAGTCGAGGAAAAGTTTGTTCCCATGTTTCAACCTTCTACTGAGCCGACCGCCCGCAAGCCACTCCTCGTCCCGCAGAAAATCCAGCATTTTCGCAGAAAAACAAGCTCACACAGGCACACCATCATCGGCTAGAGAAAGAAAGCCCAGAGATGAGATGAAATTGAAATGAAAAACATGTCAAACATTTTGCAAAAGATTTTCCCACTTGAATTTTATCCAAAAGCAAGCAAACGCAAAGGCGGAATTTTCGTAGAAGAGAAAACCAGAAGAACGAAAACACAAAAATGAAAAGCGGAAAGTTGGGGTTTTTGTGGCTCTATTTTTAGGCAGACAGATAAAGTGGTAGCCACAAAAAATGAAGTGTTTGCTTTTTTGGTCGGTTGAACGTTGAAACGGTTTTTTGGTCCTCAAGCTATTATTTGGAATCAGCATACAAGACTATAACATATGTGACCTATGCATGGCAGTTTACTTTATTTTTCTGATTTTTTCTATGGACACAGAAACGATTTCAAGACAAAATAAGAGTTGAGGATTGAGATGTATACAACGAAAAATGAACAACGACTTCTGTGAACGAAAATTGAATCATTAAATCAACAGAATAGATTCGCAAAGATGATATCACACAAATATTAAAAACCGAAGTCTTGATTAATGTAAATAGGGAACGAGTACTAAATCTATTAGATATAAATGTTATGTTGGTTTGTGTTCGCTTCAAAAACTTGGTTTTAAACTAAAGAGGAATAAAGGTAGAAGGTTGTTATGAACGCATACAAAAAAAATCATTCAAATCAGTCCAACTGCTTAAGAGGAGTTCAGTGATAAAGATTTTATGGTTACATCTACGCCCCAGTGACCATTATCTTCAGTTTGAGTTTTCTCTAAAATTCAATCAAGTTTCGTAACCGAATTTTTGATTGAATTAGTGCGATTTCGGTGCCCCAGTTATTTCTAAGTGTTCGTGTCATTTTAACATCGACAACAGTCCCCAAGTCTTCTCTAATCAGCGAGAACAAATATTAATTATAGGAAGACCCGGTTCTGCATAATTCTATTGTTCTTTTTTTTGTGCTTGTTCTGGTACTTCATAATCAGTCGCAAGACTTACAATCCAGATGCTAAATGTCAGTGCAAAAATCCTCAGTTAAAGCTGAATTCCAGAGTCCGTCCCGATACTGAACGGTCAATAATTTCACTCAAACTTGAATAGATCTATAAAATGTATGAAAGTCTTATTGTTTCAAAAAAAATTGTATTAAGTTTGACAAAAGTATGATTCAGTTATTGAAGGCTAACCAAATTTACGTCAGTTTGATGAAAAACGAATTTACTATTTTCCGTCTCCTAAATTTTTGGTTTGAAATAACAGGGAATTTGTTCAAACCACTCCTTATGGACAAAAATCTAGGTAAAAACAGTGACTAAAGAGGGAGACGCTGTACTTATATAACGAAGACAGTAACCGAACGGACAACATAACCTCTTTTTTAAGCCCTAAATAAAGGGTTTTTCAATAGAGACGCTACAAAAGTAGACCAATAGGGACAGAAAACGACGACATATTTTTTCCCGCTCTCTTGACATTTCTCTTCAGTAAAGTTTGCCATTTCATCATGGAAAGGTATACGATCCAACAACGAGTCGGAATTATTAAAATTTACTACCGAAATTAGGAGTCAGTGGTCAACACTTTAAGAGTGCTACTCATTTTCAGCGATGAGGCTCATTTCTTCTTCGAAGCCATCCAGCCAGGCTTCGTCAATAAGCAAAATATGCGTTATTGGTCAGGCAGCAATCCACATGTGCTTCACGAGGCACCATTACATCCCGAAAAAATCACTGTTTGGTGCGGTTTACATGGTGGTGTCATTGGGCCGTACTTCCTCCGTGATGATCAAGACCGGCACGTTACTGTGAATGGGAATCGCTACCACTCAATGCTAACCGATTATTTTTGGAATGAATTTGATGATATGGACTTGGAGGATATGTGGTTTAAAAAGGAAGGTGCCACATGTCACACAGCGGGCCAAACAATCGAATTATTGAGAACGAAGTTCGATGAGCGCATTATCTCCAGAAATGGACCTGTGAATTGGCCGCCTTGTTCATGCGATTTAACGCCGTTAGACTATTTCCTGTAGGGCTACGTCAAATCTATGGTTTATGCCAACAAGCCAGCGACGATTGATGAACTTCGTACGAAAATCGAACGTGAAATTGCAGCAGTATCGGCCGATTTATCCTTGAAAACCGTCGAAAATTGGGTTCAGCGTCTGGACCTCTGCAAGTGTGCCCGTGGTGGCCATGCAAAAAAAATCGAAATTCATACAAAATGGCATTAAATGTACTTCCACAAGAATAAAGAATTTCATTGATATCCAAAACCGCTTTTGTTTTATTTAAAAAAAACTTTTGTAGCGTCCTTATTGAAAAACCTTTTAGGTCTTTGAGAGTTTGTCGATAATTGAAGGGTCTCTCAAATGCTGCGAACGTTAAAAATTGCTTTGCAAGATTGTTGCAAAGTGATATGAAAGATAAAATAAATTCATTTCTGCCCAAACAGGAACCCACTCTAAGCCTGCTTTGTTACTGGTCACCGCACATCAAAAAAAGACATGGTTCAGGTTCAGTATCATCGTAAGCCAGTCAACATAGTTTTGCAACACTCAGCATCCAGAAATATTATCCCTGTCTTTTTTTAATTATTTTTTATTATGTTTTTGTTTTACGAAGACAAGGACCATAATTGTTGTTCACAATAAGACCAGTTTAAGCCTTAGAAAACTATAAATCAGTGGCTAAAAATCGTATTTAAAAGAAACCACTATATAAACCCCATGTCATTAAAGCAACATGGACATTGAATTGAAATCAACTGACGAAAAGAATGTTCTCTTAAGAGATAACTTTAACTCTATTTGCTTTTATTGATTATTTTTCATTGTTGATCAGGTTTCACCTCAAAAACCAATACTCGTATTTGTTCAAAGCAAATGTTTGCATGACTTTTAATTAAGTGCTTCCTCAACTGGCATTCAAATGCACGTCGATTGTATGTGACCTTTTCAATTGCGATTCAACAATGAATTGATTTTTTTGTTTTTGTTTTGAGTAGAATAGTATGTAGTCAATTAAAGACAATCATTTTTATTGTTACACGCAATGGGATGCAATTGGATTTAATATTATTTTTATTGTTTGTGAGAAATATTTTTTTTGCTTGCGACCTATAGAATATTTGGAAAGTAATTTGATCAAGTATGACATTACGGTGATAAAGAACTCGAAAAAGTGGGTCCTCCGATTCCGTCCGTCTGTCTGTATGTCTGTCTGTTAACGCACCTACAGCTCTTTAACCACTGGTCCTATTGACTTCAAACTTGAAAATTAGACGTTTGAGCGAAGACCCATATCTAATTTTTTTTTTTGTTACATATATTTTTTTAGGATCAAAATTTAGGGTAGCCACCATTACAAATTTTTTGACCAAAAACCAAAAGTTTCAACTCTCTCAAAAACGACTCCTACGATTTTCTTTAAACTTCCTCGAATATTTTCTTTAAAGATATTGATAAATTTTATGTACAAAAAATATTTTTGTGTTGCTCCAAAATAGTAGGGTAGAGTCGGCACCCTTCGACAGTGGGGCTCCTTCGACAGTCATTATTATCTCTGTGTGTAGGCCTTTAAAAATGCTGTTAACAATTGTGGATGTACTAAGGGCACATGCCAAACATATGTCAACAGTTTCAGAAGGCTGGCTTCAAACCCCGCCATGATAGGATACAAAACATTAATTTGGACCACGTGATATAATTTTCAGGGTAAGTTCTTAAGATTTTCGTAGTCGTGTTTTTAATTTTTTCTAGCAGTGAAGTGTTTTTTTAATAAAATACTATCAGCCTTATTTATTAGATTTCACTAATACTCGTTTGAAACCCGGAATAGTTATAACGAGAATAAGCACGTACATCAACCTATTCCTATTTCTTATTTATAAAATATTTTCCAACTCGGTTTAGTTATGCCCTGCTTATGTCCAATTTTGAACTGTAAAATTGGCCTATCCAAAACTTTAGTTATTGAAATCTGACACATTTGTATATTTTTTGTCAAAAAAATATACAAACCTGACACTGCCTTTCATTTTTTCATGAAACAAATAAGTAAAGAGCAAAATGTAGCTTTTTTGAATTGAGCAATGTTTATTTTGATACCAGCAAAAGTAGGTATGAAGACGAAGAATGGTTCCAAATAATTTTAAGAACTATATACGTTCTGAAGATTTTAAATTAATGGCTCTTTTGGACTCAAATGCATCTGCCAGACATTTGAAAATTTGACAAAACATTTGTTTGACAAATTTTATTTTCAAAATGACATTTAGGTACTGAAACGGACTTACACCGGCTTTAAACCTCCTATGAAACAGTTTTAGCTTAAGCCCGTATGATACTACATTTGTTCTCTATTTTTTCGCCATTAAAAATGAAACAAGAAAGAGTAAGCATTTCCTTACCTGATTTTTCTATAAGTGTGAGTGTGTACTCACTACTTTAGTTAATGTGAAATTATCAAAAAAATTCATTAAAAATGTAACCCGAACTACATTTTTAATGGGCTAGTCACTTTTTTGTTGACAATTTTATATGAAAGTGTGCTCAGGAAAATTTGTTTGACTTGTTTGTCAGTTGTCAAATTATACAAAAACAGAAAACATTAAACTTTTCACAAATCAACAAAATATTTCGCTGAAAATAAAAAGAAATTGGGAAAAAAATTGAGAAAAATTGAAAATAAATAAATACATCCAGCTTCGTTGCAATCTGAGTCAAGGATATCAATTAACATCAATTTTAAAGAAGCGCAAGGATGTGTGTTTGTAAAAGTGGGACTCGCTCAGAGACGATTGGCGTATTATTGCAGACGGCTTTTAACCGTCTATCACCGTCTATCTTAAACTTTAAAATATTGAAATAGTGAAGAATAAAATAATAGAATAAATACAGTCGTTAGCTGTTTTTGTTTTACCGTTTCCTATTACCGTTTATTGTACGAAGAAGTTGGTTATATTTTAATTTAATCTAAATTCTACGAAATTACAAAAAATAACGGAATTGACAACTTAACAACTACATGCAATGTCAAAAGTTTTCTTTCTCTGTCTTTATTAAATAATGTTGTCTTTTTTTCTTGAAACTGACATTTTGATATTTTTAATGCTAAAATAACGATGAAAAAAATGTAGTATCATACGGGCTTTATTCCGACTCTAATTTTTGTTTATTTTTTTTATAAATAAACTTTATTCTGCCTTTAATACTCGTTTATAAATAAGGCTGTATGTGTTTATTTATAATATTCTTAAAGCTTATTTGATTTATATTACTTTGGGCACCTCCGACAGGCTTTTGAAGCTACCTATCCTATATTTATCCAATACAAAAATTTGTTAATCCTCAAAATATTTTCCGATTGTTAAAGAAAATGGTTCGAGTTTATAAAAAAAAAAAACCTCCTGTGGATGAAGAGGTTATGAAAAAGGCACTTACAGATGTCATCAATAAGTTGGAATTTAACAAGTTTCTTTTGTGTGACGGTGTTAACTGAAGGAGACTTTATTTTGGTGAAGTTCTTTGATAAAAAAAAACATATTTTTTGTTGCTGAAATGGGAAGAAGTCCAAGGTCATAACACATTTAACGTGTCCTCTCTGCGAAAAATGACTAACTCTTGGATACTCATAAATCCAAATGTACCAGACATAAGCATGATCTTGAGGAGCGATATTTATGCTCAAATGTCAAAACCGACGCATCCTCCGGGCATATTAAGGTCCCAGAGGAAGAGCATCTTTAATATCGACTTAAAAAATCTTAACGTTCGTTAGACACTTATTTATGATTTATTTATGTGATCTTATGATATTTCTTATGAATCCATTTTCATTTTTTTTTTTACAGTTTTTGATACCAATCTACGTATTTTTATTTTACTAGCTGCCCCTGCAGACTTCGTACTGCCTCAATCGATAGTCGATACCCCTTTACCACACTACCCACTACACTTTAAACATTACCCGCTTGTGCTACCCAGTACGTCTACCCATATCCGCTACCCCGTTGCGACACATATCTCTGTTACTTGACAGTACGAACGAATTTAGGTTCGTAAGCAGTCTTGGAGCCGCGAGTTCTACAGTCTAATCTCTCAAGGAGATTTTCCCATCACGAATTCTCTATTTTCCCATTGTTTAAAATACATTCAAAATTTGACTTGGGGTTCTCTTGCTCTTCAGGAGTTTTCCATTTTACCATTTTAAAACTAATGCATATCATTTGAAAGAGTGATTTTGAGATTTTTGTTTAGTCAATTATTTTTTTTGCATTTCAAATTTTCCATTCTTCATTTTTTTTTACTCTTTCTTGCTTTCCAGTAACCCATTTTGAAATTTTCCAGTTTTCCATTTGAAATTTTACATTTTTTCATTTGAAATTTTCAAGTTTTCCACTTGAAAACCAATTTCATGCAATTTTCCTTTTTGAAAACCAATGAGTTTTCAGAATTTTTCATCTAGAACTTTCTACTTTTCAAATTCGAAAACCCATCTAATTTCCGACCTTTGTTTGGTTTTTCCAGTTTACCCACTCTTCCATGAAGTTTTTCCAATTTTTTTCTTCACATAAATCATCACTGAATGCAACAGAATCAACCATGAAAAATTCACAAATATCTGTTGGGCCATTTCACACAAACAAACACACATCGATTTTTATATATAAAGAGATTAAAAATATATTTTCAAATTAAAATAATTTAAAAATGAATTGAATTCTTATAGCAAACTATATCATGACTTTTATTTAAAAAAAAAACTAACATTATAATGCATATATTTTCAAAAATGTGCAATGCTGTCGAAAGTGCCCCACTCATTGTAGAAGATGCCCCACCCTGGGGCACATTCGACAATTTTCTACTTTTTTTTAAATACAAAAAAAAAAACAATAGAAAACATGTTTGTTTTAAATCTATGGTTCCGCCAATATGTTGATAAAATCATAAATTTAATAAAAAAATGTTTTTAAAAAAATAAAAAATAAAATAATGATTTTGTTTATTTTCTGTTAAGGTGTCGAAGGGTGCCGACTCTACCCTACCTCCCATAGAACCGTTTTTTTGTCATAAGATTTTCTCAAAAAATAAATATTAATAAATAAATATGTATTGCCCAAATAATATTTTGCTTTCAAAAAAACTTCAACAATTTGCTTGTATTTAAGAAAATATTGTTTTGTTTTTTTTTTTTTCAAAATTCTGTTTCTCAAAAACAGATCAATAGGTTTTTTTTATTTCAAAAATCAACAATTTTGTAAGAAATCATATGACATCAACTTTTTTCAGATTGAATCTATTTTTGACTTTCATATTTCAATTTCAATTTTTGTTTATGAATTCTTTTTTAATTCTTTTTTATAAGTTATAATTTGGAATAAATTAACAAGTTCGTACGATCCACTAGTGCACACGTTTTTTTTAGGGGGGGGGGGGATTTTTTATATACTTAGTTTTGGACATTTTCATGTTTCAAGCTCACCAACCAGAATTCGAATCAACCCGTTTTAAGGTAAAGGGTTTTTCAATAGGGACGCTACAAAAGTAGACCGATAGGGACAGCAAACGGCGCCATATTTTTTCCCGTTCTCTTAACATTTCTCTTTGGTAAGATTTGCCATTTCATCGTGACAAGGTATACGATCCAACAACGAGTCGAAATTATTAAAGTGTAAGTGGTCAAAGTGGAGTCAGTGGTCAACACTTTAAGAGCGCTACGTACAAAAAATCATCTTCAACGATGAGGTTCTTTTCTGGGTGGATGGCTTCGTCAACAAGCAAAATATGCGTTATTGGTCAGGCAGCAATCCACATGTGCTTCACGAGGCACCATTACATCCCGAAAAAATCACTGTTTGGTGCGGTTTACATGCTGGTTGTGTCATTGGGCCGTACTTCTTCCGTGATGATCAAGACCGGCACGTTACTGTGAATGGAAATCGCTACCGCTCAATGCTAACGGATTATTTTTGGAATGAATTGGATGATGTGGACTTGAGCGATATGTGGTTTTAACATGTCACACAGCGGGCCAAACAATCGAATTTTTGAGAACGAAGTTCGATGAGCGCATTATCTCCAGAAATGGACCTGTGAATTGGCCGCCTCGTTCATGCGATTTAACGCCGTTAGACTATTTCCTGTGGGAATACGTCAAATCTATGGTTTATGCCAACAAGCCAGCGACGATTGATGAACTTCGTACGAATATCGAACGTGAAATTGCAGCAGTATCGGCCGATTTATCCTTGAAAACCGTCGAAAATTGGGTTCAGCGTCTGGACTTCTACAAGCGTGCCCATGGTGGCCATGCAAAAGAAATCGAGTTCCATACATTATGGCATCAAATGTACTTCCACAGTTTTATTTAAGAAAACTTTTATAGCGTCCCTATTGAAAAACCCTTTAATTTAAGTTAATGTCTGAAGTTTTTCTTTTCCATAGTCATTCATATTTTAAAAAATATGAAATACATATAATACTTTTAACCATTGACATCTTTCACCCTAAGCTACTCTCGTAGTTATATACTCAATCTCCGAGGACATGAATATTTCAAGAATAATAATTCCAAGAAAATAAAGGCACCAAAATATCATAAAATATTAAACAAATTTTGTTACAAAAGATACTGGAAACAAGAAAAGACTATTAACAATCGAAGTTGTTTCTTGGAAATTGCTTAATTTTTGGAAATTGAAAACAATTCGGAGATGATGTGGAATATCAGCTGGCAGATATTTGAATTAACCTTATCCTCAGATGTTGGCATTTTTAAACTAATTCCTTGAAAGCTATATACCCAATTAAATTGGATATTATATGTTGACTTTTATATGGAAAAAAATTGACATACAGATTTAAGGAAAGGACTATCCACATTGAAAAACAAGTCGTTTTTGTATTGATTTCCGATTGTAGGAAGTCGGACATGCACTAGGGCGATGGTGTGCAGGTCTTGAACATTCTTTTTAGCAAGCCATGTTTTAACTCTGTCATAAACATACATATTCTTTAATAATAATACACTCCACAGAAGCAAGCAGACTGTGATGGTAAAATTTCCATTAGCGAACAATGTTGGCTGCGCACTTAAATCTTCAAGGACGAAACAATAAATGAAAAAAACAGCAAAAGATACATGAGGACACTGGAACTTTTTAACGTTGCCCAACCAATTAATCTTCCATTTTCGATTACATTGTATCCAGTTGTCGTGTATCCATATGTCCATTCGATAATCGTTAAGCTTCCCTCGTTCTTTTGCGGCAATAGATTTGTTCGTTTTTCCTTGCGACATGAACAGAGCCTTTTTTTGACCATCAATATACCCGCACACCATATTTATCAACCGATAAGCTTCCTCCCTACATTTTTTCAATTGATGTTTTCTTTGGATGAAGGTACTTTTTCTTAAATAGAAGATCCTAGAAGTGGATGTGGATAATGCTTTTTCACATAACAAACTGCATTTTTATGCCACAAAGCATATACATAATACGTTCATCGAGCGGCAGGACAAAAAAAAACTATCAGAAGCCAAAGGCAAGTCCTCTGAAATGGAGACGACAACGAAAACAACTCGAACGACAACGACCACGATACGATGCAAGTCGAAACGAAAGTAGAAAGGACCTACTGAAGTAAAGTACCCCCAACCCCAAAGGAAATCCAGTTGAGTGCATTTCAACGAATTGAAAATCCGCATGCATATCCTTTCAATGTGTTCAGTTACCTCAATTTTTTTTATTGTCAGTCCTGGGGATACAACAAATTATATCTAACCAAAAATGGAATAAGGAAAAAAATGTTGGTCTACTAACTCGGAAGATATTTTTTCCCTAATATGGTCCCCTGGATTTAGTTTGCATAGCAAAATAGGTGAGAGTGAGTGTGTGAGAGAGCCAGCCAGCCAAAAAAAAGGATACTGTCATGTTTCTTCATTGAAGGCATCCGTGTGCACACGAAGAAAAAAAAAACAAACAGACAAACTGGAAACTGTAGAATAATCCGCTTTCAAGGATTTGCAACTTGATTTGTTGACCGATGATTTTGAAGAATACGTGATTCCGTAATCAAATGGCTTAAGGAGGGGAGCTGTTTTTTTTTATGGCTGTTGACGTATGCGGTTTCGTTTTCATTTTCGTGTTCAATTTTGTTGTTGCTATTTTTGTCTTACAGATATTTCGGTTCCTGTTTCGGATTACCGAAAGATTTTTTTCTATTGAATTGGAAACTCGAGGAATCACTATAAATAACATTGAAGCCTAGGATGTATTTCCGGTTTTTTTGTTTGTTTGTGGGCTGTTGGTTGCTTTCGGGTTTTCTTGTGCTAACCGAGAGAGGATTTATTTTGGCAAAGGACTTATGTCTATGTGCTTTCAATGTTGTGTGTGTGTGTGCGTTTCTTGATTTTTTTTTTCCATTTGAAATGAACGGAGCTCACTATACTTGAAATAAAATCAAGGGTAATTTGTATTGGATGTTCTCTTTTCTTATTTTTTTTTTATTTTGTTAAAAAGTTAATAAAGGGTAAATCAAGGTTACTTATTTGAATATGTAGACTTGGATATTTTGCAGAGTTAGATGAGGGTACTTATGGGTTAGATGTGAGCAATTTTTGAATTGAATTGTTGTTTTTATTTTTTTTTTCTTGTGAATTTCGTAAAGGTATTATTGAAGGAGATGAAAGGGATAAGGACAACAAATTACTTACGACTTTCTTATGGTTTCTTATTCCTGTATGAGCTTGGACGGGTGTGGGTGATAATTTGATTTGAAATTGAGACATTTATGAGCAAATGAGATACAACAAGCTTTGACCTTAAGACTTAAGGTATACAACAGGCTTATTATTCTATGAATAAGAACTAATGAAAAAGAAGATAAGCCTTTTTTATTTTGGGTTTGGTGAGAGTTAAGGAATATAGGAACTTTGTCGTCCCTTTTCTAGAGGAAAGAAGGCATGCTTTCAAAGCTGATAGTTAAAAATGCTTAAAGTCTTAGGCCAACATTTATTTTCGTATGATATTTGTATTGATGAAAACGTGTTTATTTTTTAAGTAAAAATTTACTTAGCATTCTCCCACGAAACGGTAACGTTTTAAGAACGCATACATTTTTCTACACCTCATCTTTGACCGTCCACGGGGTAAGCCTTGACGTGGCGGAGCGGCTTACGGTAACTACTACTATGAAGCTTAGAGCTATGCGATCGCGAAACTTGATTTCGCAGAAGGGCCTCCCATGGTCGACAGGTCGAAGCGGAGTAGGCTGTTACTACCAATTACCCCGCAACGAAGGAGTGTTCCCACCAAAGCACTCCCACCGAGGGACGGCAGCGAATGAATTTCTTCTTTGGAATCAACGGTGGCGTCTCCAGTTCCAGTTAGGCCGAACTACTTGGTGAACACCTTCACGGGCTACTTCGACTTATTTGAACCGGGAAGACGCTTTAGTTCAAAGCGCTAGCGTATCGAGATTCGAAGTATCATCATCAATGGCATTCGGCGAGGCGGTGCAGTTCCGAATGGGGCACCTGCCAGTTTCTACTCCACATCTTTTTACATACGCAAGAATTTTGCAATGGC
>CAKKXW010000001.1:22395067-22417529 GCA_920937365.1 Sphaerophoria rueppellii
ACTGTGAGTTCCGGTTTTTGTTGTCGTTGTTGTTGCTACGCGTTGTTTAAGCGAGTTTAGTACTACAACTATTTTCGAAATTAGCTCTCTAGCCGGGAAAGGTTAGAGTCTCGTCGCTCAGGTTGCTGAAGCTCTTCGTCTAAAGAATAGCTAAGTAACCTAAATTCGTGTTTAAATTTTCAAAAAATATAAAAGCATTAACACTTCCCAACACTTGTAGCGGGCTATTGTTGACTCCACAATACGATTGACTATTTTGATCCAACGGTCTGATCATCGACGGCGGCAAACACGGCTCCCTGAGTCTAAGAGCGTTGTTAGTGCACACGAACAATCGAAATCGTCACCAATGAATCGATAAGAAATCTGCTTCTCGAAGTCGTTGGACTCGCTGCTCTGAGATTGGAAAGGGCCGATCTCTCGATTAAAGCTTTTATCAACATCATGATTTGAGCGAATTTGTTGCGCATCGTTGTTGTTGCTGTTGTTTTTGGCCTTGAGTGTCAAAACTGGTTTGTTGTTTGCGCAATTTTTAGCAATGTGACCACGTGCACCACATTTAAAACAAGTGAATTCTTTTTTGTGATTGAATCCATTAACAGGTGAATCGGCAGGTTCTCTCACATGATTTGGATCTTTTTTCTTCAACAGCGTGTTTTTATACTTGTCTCGAGCGATGTAAGATGAATGTGGCTTTTGAGCAAAATTGTCACGTTCTCGGCTATTGATCTTAAATTTTTCATATTTCCTCAATGCGTTTTTAAGTTCTTCTATGCTATTGGCATTATACAACATACTCTTGTTAATCTCAGCATCACTTATGCCTTTGATTATGAATTGGATTAAATCCTCCTCTTCAATCGGATTATGTGATGCAATTTCTTGCATCGATAAAACGTATTGTTGTATTGTTTCATCACGTCGTCTTTTCCTCGCATTAAGCTCATTGAAAATATCGGCTTTTGTTACGACACGTTTAAATTCACCCAAAAGAGCGTCTCGTAGTTCAACCCAGGTTCGTGTTTTCAAGGACCTTATGAAGAGTCTCGCAGTTCCACTGAGGAGTCTTTTTCCAAAAATGAACTTGGAACGATCATTTAAATGAAGAGTTTCCGAATACTCCTCAAAGTGCTCTATCCAACGGTCAATAGGAAAATTGTCATCCCCGGTAAATGGACATAGTAGGTCTTCGAAATCTTTAAAACAATTTGAAACTTGTGGAATTTGACTAGGATTTTCATAAACGTCTTCCATCTGTAGCTCCTTAAGCTTGCGCTTGAGTAAAATAATCTCCTCCCTTTTCTTACATGCTTCGCGCAGATTATTTAGCTCCTCATCGACGTCGTCAGGTTGTACCTCATCTGGTTCTTCCTTCCTCATGATCTTCTGACTGGTTTTGACTTACATGCGTGAAATTCTGTAAAAGACTTTGTATATCCTCCTTGGCATAACCTTTGACTGCATCTTGCACTCGCAATTTTAACACCGCCTTAGTTCCATCGGTTTTTTCGTTAATGGAACGTAAAATGTCTTTAAGTATTGCAACAGTTGCTTTATTAATAAAATTGTCAAATTCTTGCGACATATTTACGAAACGACTTTCAATATTCAACAAAATTACACTTAATTTTTCTTTAAATACTAAGGGATCAGATCTCACTTCTGAATTTTGTAGGGAAAAGTCTTCAGCCAATGATTAAAATACTTAGAGTCGAGCTTGTACAGTTTGACATTTATTCGGAAAAGAAGAAAGAAACAGCTAGCGAAAACTGTATTTATAGCTTTAGTCATGTTATATATAATAATTGCATACGGGATAATCATACGACCAGAGAATAGAGATTTGTATATCGGTTTCTATGTACTCGATAGACGCTGTGAAATAAAACGAATAAAAAGTAACGAGTTAAACTACAGGGTGTTCATTTTTTCAAATGCCTACAGAATCGAACTATCTGTTATTGTTTTGCCATAGCCTAACCTTAAAAGAATTCGTGGTATGATGATGAATGCACCTTATTGAACAGAGAGACGGAAACTGCACGCTTGCAAATGCTGCAATGGAAAACAAGAGCAGCAAGAGAAGATTTCCGAACAAAAAGAAAAAATGAAAAAAGAACCTGCGAAGGAAGAAAAGAGCATCCGCAGTTTCTCAGCTCAAAGATTTAGAAGAGTCAAAGGCCAAGAATAACACCCGACGTTTCTTTAAAAGGTGGAAGCAATTAGGTTCTTCTTTCAGAACCGGGACAGAAGCTCTTTGTAACAGGGAAAGAAACCTAGTTACCGATGCGCAGTGAATTGTAGACCAGGGCTTAGGCAAGGATATACGCTGTGTGATATACGCTTAATGTGATTTCTTCAGTTGACATAGTCCTGGAGCGTACTATACGCAAGGCAGGTGTGAGCACAGAAAACACTATCTGCAACTATTCCACCCAGCTCTTAGGCTATACGGATGGCATAGATATCATCGGTCGATCCAAGACAGCTGTGTTTGAGGCCTTCACAGCGATTGAAGGACAGGCGAAACTCGTTGGTCTTGAAGTGAATGAGGAAAAAACAAAGTACATGCTATCAACAAACAAAGTAACATCTGCCCGCCGCCTACGACATAACGTCACTGTTGGTAGCAGCAATTTCGAGGTAGTTAAGGAGTTCACATACCTTGGAACAAACGCCAATCCCACAAACGACACCTTAGTGAAGATCCGAAGAAGAATAACCCTATAGCGAACCGCTTGAAACAACGAACTGTACAAATATGTGGATGTAGTCCAAGAAAGCGAAGAAAATACGACACATTGGTACGGCCATATTAAGCGAATGGACGGCAATGCATCAGCCAAGTAAAACTTCTCATCGCAGCATCGATGTTCGTGACGACAAGTAAGAACGAACCTACGGTACAAGGATCAAGTGACTGTGGATGCCAGAGCGATAGGTTTCGGCGACTGGAGAGTGCATGTGAGAGCCATTGCCGATAGAAGGCTGCAGTAACTCAGGCTGAGATCCTGCATGGATTGTGAGCCGGTGAAGTAAGGTACTTCTTAGATGTTATTATTAACATTATTTCGTAGCCAAAATACCTTCCTGACATGCAAAGAGACGGAGCACAACGCTGTGAACGAGAAATAATCATATTATCATCTTCGTCACATTAAAATTCCAACGTTTTGACCGGATGTATACATTGGATTTTTCTCCAGCCCGAAATTTTCAAAAAATACAATTCTCGCAAAAAATTTGAAAAATATCCAGCCATTAAAGTAAACTCGTTTCCATAAACTTATCCAAAAGGATATGAAATTATCTCGAATCACTTAAAATGTATATTAAAAACACAAATTTGACTGATCTTTTTCGCAAGAACCCCTACATATTTCTATTTATTAGAAAATCGATCAAACCGCCTTGCAATAAAAAGTGTTTCTGGGATCACTGTTTTTGTAATCGATGTAATAGAGCTCTACCTACACTTTCACTTTCACTTCAAAAACGTTTAAAATGCTTTCCAAGGTATAAACAAACAAATTTTCCTTCTTAAAACGAAAAAAAAACTTCCATTCAAGAAAAATAATAATAGTGTCATTAGTGCCTCTTCCCAGCGCTCGAATAAAAATAAACAAATTTGAAAAAATCTCGTTTGGAGGTATTTCTATCTCTACTCACCCTACCACGGCCCTGAAAAAAAAAACTTGGATTTAATTTAAACATCAATCATAAATGATTGTGTTTGTCCCACTTGAACACAATTTTTTGTTGGTTCTGACGCTCTAGTGTCATTAATCATAAATTTAGCCAAACCCATACAAATTCCAAAACAAACAATTTGAATATTTACCTCAAATCAAAACAAACAAATCTTCAACCACAACAAATCTGTCCTAAGGTACATCAAGAGTGTCTGCCTACCACCCTCACCATCTCAATGGATCTCCGAGATGCTAATCCAATCCTCAGGCACTTCAGTTTCCACTCACTCGCAGCTCAACTTTTGTTTTGCGCGCAGTGGGGTACTAATGTTTGAATTATTTTATTTCGTTTTGCAGAGAGTAACACCCACCCCCAGAGGCGTATTATTTGTCGTTTTTATTTCTTATCACCCCTCGCATAACAGATAGAGCTTAATTTAAACATCTTCCGCTCTATACCGCATATACAATTCCCTAAATCATGTCACTTGCAACTTCAATTTACCTTTGACAACCGAACAAAGGAACCAAACAACCAACCAACAACAATTCAGCCATAATCACAAAGTAGAAATAGAAACACAAATAAATCTAAACGCAATGTTCCTTTTGTGCAAATATTTGTTATAAACTCTCCAAAAGCCTATATCTATCTGAATCTGTTTTTTTTTTTAAGTTTGGGTTGGGCTCGATGTGTTTTTTTGTCGACGAAACGATGTCTTCGTCATTGTATTTCGTTCCCGCAAGACAAAAAAGAAAATTACAGGTGCGAAGCGCTGACGCGATACAAAACCAAGGGTGGAGAAGGCTGGCATCAAGGGCAAGCTAAGCGGTATCGCATCACAAATTAAGGTAGCAATGTTCGGAGCCTCAGCAAACAAACGCAATTACGAATGGGGATGGTAGTGAGCCAACTACCCCCGAAATCCAAACAAACCTAGACAATACCGATGATGGTGCGAATAAACTGACACGAAGAGCTATCGTGTGGTGGTTGGCAAGGAGGGAATGACTGCATGGACAAAATTACAATAAAAATGATACAAAAACAAACCGAAAGTGGGTTAATGTTTTCTCCTTGTTCGTCCTCCCTGAGTCCTGTACGGAAAAGACTCCCAGAGGTCATAGAAAAACAAACCATCAGAAGAAAGAAAAAAAAAAAAAAAAAACATTCCCAACAGTATGACGCGCACTGCTGGTGGAAACTGAAAATTAACCCACGTACTTGGAGTTGTATTTGTGGTTTTGACGTGAATGCTTTTCAGGTTGGCATAGGTCTTCATATCGCTTTGCCACACCAAAAGGCCGAGCAGCCAGCGGCAGTATGAGAGAAACTCGGTGCCATAGCCATTGATGGAGAGTGTTATAAATTTCGCTTTTTTTGGGGTGTCAAATAAAATATGTTACTGGTCGGAATAAAGAACACCAAAATGTCGAACACGTAAGTTAAAGGATTTTTCCGCTGGAAGGGCTCACTTGTTCAGGACTCAATATTCAGAAATTGTTCTTTTGAAATAACAGAAGAGAGGAAGAGAGTGCTTCGAGTTGCACAGATGAACTTGCGCAGCTCAGGGATAACTCTTATACTAGCTGAAGTTTGCAGACAGATAAGGCAATGGATTTTGAGTGAGCTTTACTGTTTCTTTGAGTAATGGTAAGGTAGTGCATTTTGAGCGTTATTCAAATGAGAAGTTAAGGAAGTGTTTACGTTGTTCGTTTGGTTTTAATTAATTCCTCTGAAAAGTGATAGACACGTCATCTGTAGAGGTATCAGGTTCATAGCATGTTTGTCGGCTGTAATCAACTTTTTTTACTGTTGCTTGGTTTCTGTGGACTCTTGATTCATCGACTGACTGTCACAAAATGACACAGAAACTCCTTCGGATTGTGCTTTAACAGCTTCAAACACAGCTCTGAATTAGTCTCACAGTTACACCTACTCTTGAGCTTTCCCATGCTCAAAATTTTATGCAGGATGTAACCACGTGATCTTCTCAAATGCATACTGTTTCAGCTATCTGATAGCTATCAGCTATCTGGCAAACTATTAATCAACGGAATGCCAATACGAGATAGTGGATTTTTATCACGTTATCTTCTTTGTACTCGTTCTTGAAGCAACTAGACGTGGTTGGTTAGAAACCGACGTACGCCAGCGTAAAGACTCATCAAATCAATTTTTGACTATCGTCATCGAAGAAAATCTGTCATGGGTACAGCATACAAGAATCGAAAAACCGACCTATATGTTCTATTTCCATACGTATACAGATTCCGCGGCCTCTCCGGCTTCTACATGCCGGAAACGACGTATCGCATCCGACAGTAATTACAAGAGTTGTAGCCGTTTACGGGAATGTACTACACGATAAAAAAATTCCTCTTGCGATACTGACACCATCATTAGGTTAAGTACTTACACTTAGCGGAAGGTACAATTTTCCGCTTGTCAGTGAATCGACCTAAAGGGTTACATTTCCAAAGTGCTGCATTTGTTTTTCAGCAAAAATACTTTAAATTTCGAAAGATTTAAACTTCTCTTTAAAAAGGGATTGATTCAATCACAAACAATTAAAGCAATGTAAATTAGCACTCATCGCCCTGACTAAATCGAAAATTATTGAAACAACTACAATTACGCTAAGGCCATTGTTCATTTTGATATAATAATTGTTCACTGTGTATCTTTGTAAACCTCTATTTCATTATAGCAACCAATATTTGACCAGAACACATATTTGCATCGCTTTTAATTAAGTGAAATCCATTCTGACACGCGAATGCTCCTGGATTTGAATAAATCTACAGAGTTGCAACTTGAGGGCCATAGAAGTGGAAAGTGTTGAATTATGAGTGTCATTTTTTGTCAAACAATGAAGTGAGATCTTGTGTGAAAGGAATTGACACTAGCTGTTATTGTTAGACAGAAGCAAAAGATTAATTTTTTAGAGAGAATCATAAGCTGTTACGCTTGGTCATTCATTATTCCTTTTATGTTTCATTTACAATTTAGCTTTCTTTTTCTGAACAATGTTGTTGGACACCTTTTATTAAAGGAGGGTCAATATATAGAATCTTGTATTACCTGCAGAAAACGACTAAATCGGTTTTGTGTGGGTTGGCACCTATAGTCCACTAAAATTTGCCCAAAGTGTTAGTTGTTTATTCAGAAAGCGTTGCAGGAGTTCTTTAGAGGTGAAAGGATGCTTTAATGAAGCGTTCGTCATCCACAAACGCAGTCATTCTGAAACCCTCCGCATCCAGGCCAGTTAAAATTTCATTTACTAGTAGGTTGCAGAATACAAGTGATAGAACACCGCCTCTGCTGATAAATCTTCAAGCGGAAGAGCCGCGAAGTTTTGAGTTCATCTTGCATGCTCTCATTGATTTTTACAGACTAAGTTGTAACTACTCACTATCGTATTGCCATGCGATTTCTTTAACATGGTTTTTGAGAAGACACCACTCCTCTGTTATTAACACGGGCAATATCAGACAGGAGCCTTTCATCGGACACGATGATAGCCAACAATTCCGTGAACCCGACCAAGAAGAAGTGAAAACTGCAATATCACGGCTGAAATCCAAAAAAGCCGCTGGAGCAGATGGACTAGCTGCTGAGTTGTTCAAAGCAGCAGGAGACGAGCTAGATAGGAGCATGCACCAAATCATCTGTAAGATATGGTCAGAGGAATGCATTCCCGATGAATGGAACCTCAGCATTTGCCCGATCCCGAAAAAGGGAGATCCTCTAAACTGCGCCAACTATAGATGAATAAGTCTACTAAACATCGCCTACAAGATCCTCTCTGCTGTAGTATGTGAACGTCTGAAGCTTTTCGTCAACAATCTGATTGGTCCTTATCAATGTGGCTTCAGGCCAGGAAAGTCAACCATTGACCAAATTTTCACGTTGCGGCAGATCCTGGAAAGGACCTATGAACTCCAAATCGATACCCACCACCTTTTCATCGATTTTAAGGCCGCGTATGACAGCATCTACAGAGACGAACTGTACAAAGCTTGTGCAAAATGACGATGGAGAACTCACGCTGCTCCATCAAGGTTGGCAACGAGCTCACGGAATCTTTCGACGTCAAAAAAGGATTCAGACAAGGTGATGCACTGTCATGCGATTTCTTTAACATCGTTCTTGAGAAGATAGTGCAGAACTCCACCGTCAACACCAGAGGCCCTATCTTCCAAAAATCTGTTCAACTTCTCGCGTACGCCGATGATATTGATATAATGGGAAGAACATAGCGTGATGTCAATAGCGCCTTTGTGAGAATTGAGACAGAAGCGGCAAAAATAGGTTAAGCGGTAAATGAAGGAAACACGAAGTATATGCTGTCTTCGAGGAAGGACGCCCAACATCGACGGCTCGCACAGAATATCTCAATAGACGCTAATAATAACTTCGAGGTAGTAGAGGAGTTTGTCTACCTAGGCTCCGCTATAAACACGGGCAATAACACCAGCGCCGAGATCAGACGAAGAATAACTCTTGCTAATCGTTGTTTCTTTGTCCTAGCAATTGAGTGGAAAAGCTCTCACTCGAGTAACTAAGGTAAAACTGTACAACGCATTCATCATTCCAGTCCTGCTATGGTACAGAAGCTTGGACTTTGACAAAATCGGATAAAATTGCCTTAGGCTGTTTCGAGAGGAAAGTTCTTCGGGTCATCGAAGAAGATATAACAGCGAACTTAACGGGTTGTGCAACAATATGGACTTAGCCAGAAACTGGAGACAACTAGCTAAGGACTAAGCTAGCTGGGTGGGACTGTTGATTGAGGCCCAAGTCCACAACGGACTTTAGCGCCACTCTAGGTAAGTATCTAAGTAAGTTTAATGGTAATGATGATCGGATCCATGTGCCTTAGGCTGTTTCTAGAGGAAAGTTTGCCGGGTCATCTTTGGCCCCGTGTGCATTGATGGAAAATGGGGAAAAGGATACAACAACAATGACATGGACCTAGCCAGAAGGGTCAAGATCCAGAGACTCGGAGACAGATGGCTCGGTCATTTAGAACGGATGGACACCAATGCTTCGGCCCTGAAAGCCTTGGACAGTATTCCCAAGGGTCGTAGAAAGAGATGAAGACCTCGACTCAGGTGGCGCACACAAGTGGAAGAGAACCTCAATCGACTTGGAGTGCAAACCTGGAGATACCTAGCTAGGGACCGAGCCGGCTGGCGGAGACAAATGATTGAGGCCCAAGTTTGCAAAGGACTGTAGTAAGACTCCTAAATGAAGTAAATAAAGTAGAGGCAGCAGATAAACTTAAAGAAAAAGGTAATTTTAAGTTCCTATTTTTGCATAAAATTCCCGAACACAGTATTCTAATATTTCAAAGGAATTGGTAAACGACTAGTCTTCGTATTTTTATCACAAGGAATTTTAAATCTCTATTTATTAATAAAATAAATTCACGAGTATTTCAGCAAACAACCTTTTCCTACATTCTTGTTCGCTAATGTTCGATTCAAACCCTACGCAACGTTTTGAGTACCCCATAAACGCAAGTAATGTTGAGTTAATTGAAAAATGTTTGTGTTCTACTGATCCTTTGAAAATTTAATTAAACAACAAAAGCCATTGTAATTAATCAAATTAAGCCAAATCTCTATGGATATCATTTATACTTGTGGTCGCAGAGCTAGCATGAAAATCTTCAAAAGAAAACAATTTGCAGGAAGTAATCAAAACGATTTTTTAAAGTTTTTTCTTGATGAATTAATAACAATTTGGAAAACGATTTTGCAGGTAGGAGACTCTTCATATATCTTGTAAAAAATTATATACCTCCTTCAAGAGAAGGCTTTCTGACATACCCCGTTTGTCTTATTATGGTTGCCTCTAATGCAAAACTATGCTCATAGTAAAACAACACCATTAAGTAGTTTACCATGCAAAAATAGCTTATTGGATAAAATTGTATCACATCCATAAGTGCACTTTTCCATAAGACACGAAATTCACACTCAAAACCTTATAAACTTCCACTCAAACAAAAAAACTGAACACTACGAGATTTTCAAACATTATTGCCACTCAAACATCCATCACCTGCCATTCAAAATCCAATTTTCAATTTTATTTTCAATCGTCATGACTCATGACATTACAAAATTATGAACGAAACGATTTGGGGTGCGGTTGCAGAAGCACAGAGATGCGCCCAAGCCATTCTCATTCTCGTCCTTGATACTGACATAAATCCGTAATAAAATTTTGCAACAAAACATTTTCGCCACTTTTCGTTCTCATCTTCATCCTGATACCATTATACACAACAGAACGACGGGAAGCACTTAAAGGATTTTTAATTGCACAACAATTGTAACAGCATTTTGAAATTTACTCCTTCTTCTTCTTCTTCTTTTGCTGTTTTGCTTCGCTTCATCATTGCATGGCAAGGATGAGGTTTTAATCCTTCTTTCTTATAATTCATCAGTATTATAAGACCAAAAATGGATTTGCAGAAAACTCTATGAGCGCGTTAACCCAGTTTTAGCCTGATGGTTATTTAGATGGCTTTATTTGTGTTTAAAGTTTTAGTTGTTGGATGGTTGGGTGTGGGTGTGGGTTATATGTAGCGACTTTTTTGTTGTTTTCGCGGGTAAAGGAAATTATTTTACAACGTAAGCGTAAAATTAATGAAACCCATCAGCTAGGAGAATTAATGGTTCTTGTGATTTAATTAAAAATTTAATAAGGCATTCATCAAGGAAACGGAAATACTCCTATACACACATACATTTACCGAAGTGAACAGAGCTAGAGGGAACTATTTGTAGGAAGAGCAAGATAACAATTTGAGTTCATGAACTGTTGTAGCTTTGACGCCACTTGTGGGCTTCAGGTCCTTGAAATCAAATCGGTTTGCTATTATATATTGTTCATAATGTGTGAGGAACGATTTAATTTAAGATTATTTCAATGCATTTCAATGTCGTGTCAGGGGAAGCACAAAGAGTGAATCTTAAGGCATTTGATGAATGCTTGATGATTGAGTGCTGGTAACATTGTTCAGAGACAATGTAATGTTGCAGACGATGAACGATAAGTACCTTTAATTTATGATCATTGACTTCCAGTCGTTCTATCGTTGCGTTGTAAGAAGCTTTGAACATGAACCTGAATGGGAGGCATGTAAATGTTATGGATAGGTATTACAAATCTCATTCTCAGTTGTTTAATAAAATAGTTTTGATGACAAAACTAAGTGTCTGTGCAAATGCAATCTATGTATGAACTGGATCAGGACATTTGGTCTACTTGCATTTTTAATCAAAAAACATTTCACTAAAACAATCCAGGAACGAAACATTTTCAAGTAATTTCACTTGCTCAGTAAACTGTAAGGCATTAATCACTGTACTTCTGCATTTTCTTCTCACATTTCCCATTGTTATTATAGGCGTAAAGACATAAATCTTACCCTTTTAGACAAATGAATATTTTTCCGTTTGATTTTGCACTTTGATTCTAGCAATTCAGATGCTGCGTTTGTTCAAAAAATATCAATCCATCAGCAGAGTGCAATTCCACAAGTTGTGATGATGACTCTTACGATAGTATTTAAAAGCTGCAAACTGAAGAAAAGCGCAAACAACCTGATCTTCCATTATCGGTATGCATCTCAAATACTCACATCAGAAAAAAATTCGAAAAAATCATTCTTAGCGGACCCAAGAAGTTGTACAATGAGCACAATACTCTCCCCGACATTCATATTGGATTAGGGCAAGCTAACTCCTTTGCTGAAATTGTTAGACGCCCCCCACATCTACCCAATGCCACCAAGGATATTTTATAGACGTCGAAAATGATCTCTTTCATAACCTCATAAACGATCATTTAGATTTTATTGTCTTTTCTTTCTTCCAGTAAGTTGGGGAAGCCGGAAATCGCAAGTCGACAGTTTGAAGCATTTTTACTGGCGTGGCCAATGGTTCGAAAATGGAACATCTCCTCTGTTGTTTTCAACAACAGCTACAGATTTTTGAGCCTTAAAGCTTAAAGATGTTCAACTCTTATTGTATAAAAAATTATCGTTCAACGCATAGACATATTCAGTAGGTATACCAGGAAGGTACTATAAAAATACTTCCACTGACCACAGACACATCCAGCAGTCAACAACAGGCAATATAACGTGGCACAGAAGAAGCATGAATTGATTAACGTCAGCACCTAGCAATTAAGCCTTATCCGACGTGTGACCATTCACACAGGTGTCGTTTTTAAGTGTTGACATTCACCCTGATGATCCACCAGCTACAAAAGCACACCTCAAATTTCAAAAGAAAGAAGTGGGTACCCTGCAACCGGATTCACACTAGTACCAATTGAATTAATGCCAGCCCTTATTCATCTTGGTTTGATTCTAGGCTACTATTCAGGCAAAACACGGAACTGCACTCAACCCTCGTTTACCGAAAGAAGAGCCGTTGTACGGTCACGGAAACTGCACTCAACTTTCAGTCACCGAAAGAAAAGCCGTAACCGCGATTTGCGAACAGCAGCTGAGGCCAAACTCAGACAACCACAACCCCCGCGAAGGTCCATCCCACTAGTGAGGTGGCAAATCCTCACTACCCGCGGTACCCAATTGCCCCTGGGTGAGGGGTTGGTGTCACATTTTGGTTCTGTATAACCATTCGTTATACAGACGTTGTTTCATTTTTGTGACCTTTTGAATTTTGCAGCTTTTATCCAACTGGCGGATGAGAGGCTCCGCTCACCCTCTGTCAAATATATCCACATCCAAGGGATGAACCAGCCAATCAAGGGATATACCCAACTGGGCGTCTTATTTCATTAACGTCTATCCACATTAAGTATTCGTTGATCTTATTTCCTCATTTAATATATCCTTAGATATATTATCTGTTAAGGATCGCATCAATCTTCATTATAAGTCCTGCTTGAATCCGCTAATTCCATTAGACAAAAGCTGCCTACGTCCGCTAGTTCATGGCAATAAATTGAAAAGAACCTCTCAGAGGCACCACTTGAAGGTGTAGGTCAGCACTTACTGGGGAATATGTACTCGGAAACATGTTTCTTTTCTAAATTTCCAGGTCCATGATTTTACCTCCACGTGGCACAGAAGGGAAGTCACCAGAACGACCTATAGTCAACTGACAGTGGTCGAGGATACATTGTAAGATCAGCCGGTGAAAGCCGTAAGACCAGCCGGACTAGTCCTTAAGACCAGTCAGTGAAAGCCGAAGACCAACAGACTAGAACTGCAGCAAAGAGCAGGAAGGAACATCACCCTGACAAGCCAAGTTTGAAGTTGTCCAAGAAAGGTGACCAGCTCACGACCACAAGGAGAGTCTTAAAACATTTTACAAAACCAAAAATTTGATATAATAACGAAAGGAAAACATTTTTGTACCCAACAAAAGTTTATAGTTTCTACTTCTTTAGTCAAACCCTGGAAACGACGAGCAAAACTTAGGCCTTGGTAAAAAGAATCATAACAAAATGCTTAAGTATTTCAGTAAAAACCGACTTTACGGTAGACTAAAGAATAATTGAAAACGGGTTTTAGGAGAGAACCACGATTTCAGACATTCAAAATTATAAATTAGACCAAAATAAACCGGTTCTGAAGCCACTAGCTCATAAACAAAGTACTTAACGTTCCGGCGTTTCTTACTTCTAGTACACTAGATTGGTATTCGGCAACGCAGAAGCGAAAAACTGGTTTTACCTCATCGTGCGTTCGAGTCCTACTCATGCCCATAGTTTTCATTTCATCTTTCACGGGCACTGCCCCTTGCGAAGAACTGATAAAACTTCCAAGAGTATCATCTGTCATGAAAAAGTGCTTCTCAGCTTTGCCGTTCACAATCGGTGTTAAATTGTAGGTCCCCTCAATTCTTCACACGCACCTAGAGAATTGTTGATGAGAGTAAGCCACTTAGGCCTTGGCTCTTCAAGACCTGTCGCACCACTCTATTTATATTTATTTTTTCTTAAACGATATAAACTTGAGTTTTTTGATAGTTCGATTTGAATTTTTCAACGTTCTGTCGGTTGATATGCAGTCGGTTGATCTTAAATAAAAGATCGGTAAGGATTATGAATTTTAACGGGTTTCAGCTTAGGGAAGAAAAGATTTGTCAGGTTTTATAACACACTTAAGGGCCAATTCAAACTGTGTTATGAAATTATAGCTTGAAATGAGTTGAATAGATTTGATTGCCTTCTCTTTTAAACTCCTGAAATTCGACTGAGTAATCGTTTTCTATTTATTTTCTAGAAAAAGCAACGTTTTTTGTTCCCTGTATCGGAATTTCTTTCCTCAGTTTTTATTTCCATTTTTTTGTTTAAGTTTTCGATTTCCCGTTCTCCAATATCAACTTCACGATTAAAATTTTCAAATCCAAGTTTCCTGGTAACTCTGTGTTAATTCCAGTGAAAGTTACTTCCGTCCGAAGAAATTGAGTTACTCGATTCTAAAGAAGTCGTCTTTTCAGCAAACAATGTATTTACATTTTTTAGTTAAAATATATAAAAAAAAATCTGTTCATTGTGTCACTTTGCAAAACGCAAGACATTGCCAAAGACAGACTTTTCCGACTTATGAACTTATGAACAGAACCCACATGGTTCAAAACAAAAAATTAAAAAAAGCCCAAGACATTAATCGTCAAAAATGTAACAAAAATTCACAAGTTCTTCATGCATGTGACATCTATATGGCATTATCCTTCAGCAAAAACTTTTCCCTTCCGAATTTACCACACAAAAAAAAAAAAAAAACAACATATTCCCGCACTCAACTCAAACATATGCATGTGGAGAAGGATTTCATTTATGTTTACTTACAAATACACTTCACAAAACTAAAAAAACGAAATGGACAAAAGCCAAAAAAAGTTAACAAATTCCGGCATAGAAGATTGACATGGTTTTTCCATTGTTTCGAAAACAAACTCACGAATAAGGAGTCGTTCACAGAGAGTGCACTCCTGGTCATTCCTATATTTTTCTGAAAAAAAGGAAAGGAAAAAAAAAACAAAAATCCACACAATGACTCAATCAAGAACAAAATTAACAACAAACATACGACGGAATAGACCACATCGGATACGAGTGTTTTGTGGAAGGTCTTCACTTTTAATTCACTATTGATTCATCAAGCATGCACGAGTACTACAAAATGTAGACCCATTGTAGATTTTTAAGGTACCCCTATTCAAGCTGAAGTGGGGTTTCTGATCCTTGTCTAGGATTTGATTTTTTTTAAGGAAGTTCCACGCTACGATTGTCTGAATGGTTCTAACATAGTTTTTCTGTTGTTTGAATTGGAGCAAGGCAAACATTTCAAAAACTCACACACTTACAATACTAAGAAAATCCTGGGAATTGTGAGAACAGTTGTCCTCAATTTTTGGGAAAGTTTGGAGTAGGTCTGGTCATTTTGTCAATTCATTGTGCCATGAGGAAACTGAACGAGAGGCAGTCAGCACTATTGTCCTGCTTTTCGAAAATGGTAGAAATGGCTTTCCTTTCTTGAAAATCCTTCGTAATCCTGGAAGCTACTTACAAAAATCTATTGAAACATACTTGACCAAAGAAATGTCACAAATTAGTATTTTCCTTCGTGAAAAAAGGCCACCCTCACGCGCTTGGACTTAACAAAGTTTTTAATTAGTTTGCAAATAAGTAACACCATTGCCCATCAGGATACATAAATCGCACCCAATTTCATTTTAAAATCTAGACAAATGGGCTTGCGATAGTTGTTTTTCAAGTTCCACTTCTTCCACTGCAGCCATTGGGGGGCAATTTTAAACTTTTTATATATTTTTTCGCCAGGAGGGGGCACTGATGTGTTATGTTAAGCACGTTCGAACAATAGAAGCAGTAGATATCTGAGAAAAACGGCAAGTACATTGTAAATTGAACACATTGCATGAGAAAAGTGGACGTGGGAATACTTAGAGCCGGTTGGGGTCCTTTATTGTCTTTCGCCTGCCAGCTCTCACCGTCTCACGTTTTCAATGTTCATTCATAAAAAAGAAATTGAAAAAGCCGAAGAAAATTTACAACATCCCGCCAATAAGGGCCTTCTAAATAACAGCAACAAAAAAGTTCGCCCATAAACAGAATCAAAGACGTGAACAATTCACTCGACGGAAGGCAGAGACGTTGGTGGTGCAGCAAGACGATAAACAAAAAAAAACAACTAGCTATAAGGTGTAAAGGTCTTCGTGTTGCTTTGGCCCGCTTCCTGCCCGCGTGTGCCGTGACTCCATAATAGCCTGTTACTAGTTTGCCTATTGGTTGATGTTGAAGATACCTAAATAAACATTTCGCAGAGAGGACTTGTGCCAGCGAATTTCCCACATCATTGCGCTTCTATTTAACTGTATAAAGGACCATCATGAGGGTGTTATTTCAATGTTCGGTATTCGGTATTCAAGCACCAGCCAGCATGTTCCTATTGTGGCTGATGCAGAAGTTTGCATTGTTGTTGTGTGTTGATAGTACATTTGCATGCATCGGAGCTGTCAAAATATTCGAAGAGAGTCTGGTCAGGACAAGTTTTCATGTCAAAACCAAGTATACTCCTCTCTAATATATGGTGTGGAAGGAATCGGAACAGTTTGTCACACTTTTAGGTATTTGAATATAATTACTGTCATTTTGGTTTGAAAGCACTTAGACAAAAATTGGCCACAAATTGATTTTGTTTGGGAAAATTTTGAATATAATTGGAATTCTGAAACAGGTCTAATTATTGTAAGTGTTGCATTTGAGTTTTGGAAATAAGAGTTCTACACACGAATAAGGAAGAACTCTGGATAACACATAGTTTGACAATGGGTGGTCTAGGTTAATGGCCCACAAAAACACTTAGAACATTTTTATTTGTCAATTTGGTGGTATGCCTTTCGGTAGCAAGGCCAAGGAATTGGGTACACTTAATGACGAAAGTGTATGATTATTTAATTTTTACATATAAACTTTCATCTATGTTTTCATCCAAAAGACTTTAAAATCACAATCTTCAAATATATATAAATTCTTCAAATTTCAAAGGAAAACTTATATTCTGAAAAGCTCATCTTATCAATTTCTTTCTTGACCAATCTTCCATCTCCCTTCTTTCAAACTAAAGGTAAATAAATAAGCCTTTTGAGCTTCAAACCACCCCTTTGTCAAGTGTCAAGTTTCATCAATATTTGTTCAGTGATTTAAGACACTTTTACATTTCCGTTTTGGAGATAGGGAGATTCATGGCTTGCTTTCTTCAACGCCAGGTTTAGGAAAAGGCAAGCCAGTCTATCCCCTTATCGGAGAGGCTGTTTAGGGCACAATTAGTTCGGGTAAGAGCCTCTGGTTGGGGTTGGGGTATGCGACCGCAAGTCATCCAATGGATGTACACAGCGATTGTCAGACCCATTCTCACCTATGGCTCTATTGTATGGTGGAAGGCAGTGGAAAAATCAAGCTATCTCAAGAGCTTGAATAAGGTACAGAGACTGGCCTGTATAGGAATAACAGGGGCTCAAAGATCCACACCACAGGTTGGGTTGGAAATCATCCTGGATCTCCCGGCTCTGGATGAGTTCATAAGGCGCACGGCAGCCAAAACCGCAATTCGTTTAATAGAACTGAGTTTTTGGAAGCACAGCACTTATGGACACGGGTCAATCCTACAAAGATATGACATGATTCCAAGACTGATGGAGACCGACGATTACATCCCCCCTCTACTAGATTTTGACAGGAAATTCTCTATTTGCATACCAGAAAGACAGAGATGGGATCCTAATTCACTGATAAGTGAACAGGGTATCCCTTTCTACACTGACGGTTCGAAAATAGAATCAGGAACAGGTGCTGGAGTGTTTTGCCAATCTCTCAACATCAGAGAGGCGTATAAACTCCAAGCTGAATGTAGTGTCTTTCAGGCAGAGATCTATGCCATTGAAAAAGCAGCTGAATTGGTACATCATGAAAAGCTTAGCTCCTCGGAGATTACTTTTTTCGTGGACAGCCAAACTGCCATCAAAGCCTAAGCCAGTGGGACCATAAGATCAAAGGCAGTTTTAAACTGTTGCAAAGAATTAAATAGAATCTGCCACATTAACCAGGTTAAGCTCTGCTCTGGGTTTCTGGACACAGCAATATAGAAGGGAACGAAAAATTGTAGATGAACTAGCCAGGAAAGGGTCAGAAGCAGACACAAGTAGTACTGACCATTCAGATAGCGGACCATTCGTCCCGATTGGGGTACTCAATAACTCCTGGAAATCCAGGGACGACTGCGTAATCTCTAGAAGTTTATGGCCTAACATTAATGAAAAGGAAACTCGGTACATTTTATCGTTGAGTAAAAGGAACATTAAAATCCTGATAGTTGTACTAACGGGTCATTGCGCCATTGGCACAATGGCCAACAAGATAGGGGCTTTTGCACCCGATTTCTGTAGGAGCTGTCAGGATGAGGAGGAAAAAGAAACCATTAAACATCTGCTCTGTGACTGTCCGAACCTCCAAACAAACTGTCCAAACTCCGTCATTTCGGGAACAGGTTTGTTGGGGAACTGGATGATCTAGCACAGGTCTCAATGGCAAACATGAAGAAATTTATAGATAGCACAGGCTGGTTCGTTAACGAACCGGTCTACGTTAATCGACAACTTTGAATAGCATCGATGCTAACTTTTATTTTTATAGGGGATCACAATGGACCAGTATAGGCCCCCGTGTATGCAACAGTTTACGCTGTGCACACCCTTCATAACCTAACCTAACCTAAGAGAACCTGGTTGGTAGAGGAAAAAATAGGTACAGATAATCCCCCGTCCGGTTAAGTCACAATCAGGTAGTGATAAAGCCCCCGTCCGATTAAGGCATAATAAGGTTGGGATTGAGTCCCCTGCTGGTTAAGGCACAATTAGTTAGGAATAGAGTCGCCGGCTGGTTAAACCAAAATAAGGTTGGGATAGAGTCCCCGGCCGGTTAAGGCACAATTATGTTATATGGGATAGAGCCCTCAGCCAGTTAAGGCACAATAAGGTTGAGATGGAGCCTTCGGCCGGGTAAGGCACAATTAAGTTGGGGTAGAGTCCCCGGCAGGTTAAGGTACAATTAATATGGGTATTAGCCCCCATCCGTTAAGGCACAAGCAAGAAGAGATAAAGCCCCCGGCCGATTAAGACACAAATAGGTTGGAATATACTCTCCAATTGGTTAAGTCACTATTAGGTTTGGATAGAGCGCCCGGTCGGTTAAGGCACAGTTAGTATGGGATAGAGCCTTCGGCCAATTGAGGCACAATAACGTTGGGATACGGCTCTCCATTAGGTTGGGATATAGTCCCCGGCCAATTAAGCAACAATTAGGTTGTGATAGGCACTGCTGCCAGTTAGGGCCCAATTCGTATGGGATAGAGCCCTCGGCTGGTTAAGTCACAATTAGGTTGGGATAGAGCCCTAGGCCGGTTAAGTCACAATTATATGTTGGGATAAAGTCCCTCAATTAAGTTGGGATGGACTCTCTGGTAGGTTAATGCTCAATCATATTGGGATAGACTCCCCAGCTTCGTTGCATTGCTTTGATTTTTCTTCGCAGTGGGAGGTTACCAGGATCAAGTCTTACCCTTCTTCGAAGATACTGAATTTTACCGTTAAATATTATTAATACATTCAACTTCTGTATGCACTGCATTTCTGATTCAATTAAATTTTGTTAAGAGTTAAATTTTTATAAAATTTTCTGCAACGAATCTCTTGCCCCAAATTTGTTGCACTCACTGTGCATTCTATAATACATCACACCGAACACATGCCTTGTTTCTGCATGCAAATTTCCCTACACCCCATGGTATAGCTTGTTTTCAAGAGCATGGAAATGGACATCTTCAAAAGCCATTATACGAAAATGAATCTGCATTGAATTTACACTGCGGATTTCCACAAAATGGGAACACTTAAAATCCTTGTTATTTTGTTGTTATATGTGTGGTTGAGTAGCAAAAGCGAAAAATCACTTATTTGGCTGGACGCACAATAACATTTATCACAGTGGGATTAAATTCGGATGGCGTTTAATTTGCATGCAAAAAAGTTTGTCTTCCTTTTCACTTCACTTCAACCTTCGAGTTGTGAAAATTATTCGTCAACATTGTAATGAGCTTGAGTTGTCTGTTTAATCATAATGCACTCATGAACACGTATTATTTTCAGGTCCTTGCAATGAAGATTATTACCAATGGAACTCTGTTAAATTCTCCAGACATGAAGAAATATCTATAACAACATTATTATCATTTTTTTCTTTTTCGAAAGAAATTCAAATTTGGAATTAAGTAAAAATATTTTCTCAAATTCTACATACATTGGATTGAATGCTATTTCGCCTCTATGCACATTCAACATGAAATCTTTCAAAGATGTAGAAGCTTGTAACTTTGAAGAAGTCACAACGGCTATCAACGGAGTATGCTTGTGCATTGTAGATGGTCCATATAACTCCCCTTAGCCCCATGGAATGCAGTTTAATGTGCTTAACACTAGCCCAGACGCAATTTTATATAAATTTATTATCCTGTTTCAGTAATTTATATCCTTGGATTACAAGAATTCGTATTTCTGTTATGCAAGTAGTTCATTCCTATGTTTTGTAGGGGAGTAGGGGTTAAAACTATGTAAGTTTTCCGTAGGGACAAGGCGATGACCCACATGGATATCAAAAAATAAAATATTTTGCAGTAATTGCTTCACCTAAATGTAGATTTGAGGTTAAATCGAAATAGGGGGTAGTGGAAGAAAGAAGCCAATTTAAACTTTTTTGAAAAATTGATGGGGATAAAATTGGGAACATCGAAGCATGTTAAAAGGGTGTGTGGACATTTTTTCTTTAACTCTCAACAACGTCAAATGCCACAGTCATTTCGGTCAAACCAAAACGCTTTTGATACCGATCAAAAGAAATACCTTGTTGCACTCCATTATGAATATTAAAAATACATTTTCGTGCTATGCCAGCAACACTTGCAAATTTGTTTTTTTGAAGCAACATTTTTTGCAGCATAAACACTTACCCTAGTCTTCCTTAACTTGCATGAATATACGACCTTAAACTTCAATTCAATTGCATGTCGTCTCCTTATGGTGTTCGTTTCAAACACAGGATTATTTGCATTTTGAGCATGAAGCTGGATGAGAGAAAAGCCTATTAGACTGATATCGGACTTAGACAATCACAGAGGACATGATGAAATCGGGAATGAGAAACAAAAGAAGCCAATAGATAAACGGAGAGTTGTACTACATCTGACTGGCAATTCTCTGTGAAGACGTAAATCTCTATAACACGATAATTTTGTTGTACAATCTTTAACGTACCTATCTACTAATGCTGCTTGGATACTGGTATATATCCCGAAGTCCTCATCAACTTAGTGTCATCGACACCGTTTTGCCAACCGGTGGCATGTAGCAATTATTTGAAGAGATTTTTATTCAGAGACATGAAAAGGGTTTGACAATAAGCCAGACATCGGCTAGCAGCCTGCGTCAAATTAAACAAACGCCAGATCTCCTTCCTCAGAAAGATGATTCCTCAATCGAGTAGAAATCCAATATCCATGGATCCTGCCATACTGTCTGATGTAGCACGAATAAAGACAAAACCAAGATTGAAATTGTTGCTTTGAAAACAACACGTGTAGCATTATTTTGTGTGTTTTCTTCCTTCATGATGAATATTGGACGAAAATGCCCGAAATTAAATACTTACCTTAATTTGAACAGAACTGATGTGCCTCATCAACGAAACGAAACAGAACAATATAAAACGATACGACGAACGGATAGGAAGGATATCCATTACCATGGTTCCTGAAGGAACAAATCTCTCGCATCCGCAAGAAGTGTTCATCATATTGATTTTTGGCACTGATGGGTTGGTCTGTTGTTAAGTCTCTCATTAGGTACATTCATTGAATGTACTGCAGAAAAATGGAATTTTCCGCCTTCGAGCGGACATCAAATTCGTTGGTTCGTTGTCTGTCCTCGCTTTGAAGGCAGATAATAGTGTTTGAAGAAGCAACAAATAGGCGTCAGTTTAGGGATTCGTAAATCAGTAAAACACATCCACTTTGTTGCAATTAATGAGAGATATGTTTGTTTAATCGGGCTCATGCGGTGGTATGCTCAAGTTTGAGTATCGAATTTCATTAAAAAAAATTGACAAAAATGGAAAGAATTTAATTGATACCAGTGCAGAGAGATGCCTCCTGTCAACAGAACCTATAACATGTTGGAGTGTACACTATGTCACACTGAAGTGATGATAGAAAGGAGTATGGGCGCCTAAACTCTGGCTCCTTGTCATATTGAACCCCAGTTCGAGGGATATCCTTTACGGGCTATTGTTTCTGGTGTCATTAATTTGAGTATATTTTGTTCAAAAAATTCATTCGCGATTTTAATTTATTTGAACGAATATTCGTAATTACTTCTCAGTCTGATAAACTGCAAACTTTTCGAGTGTTCGGTACCTTGTGTTAGGTCTAATTTTGAATATCCGCAGTTGCTACGTCTTGGCTGTACAGGCTGATTTGTTTCAGTATTTGTTGGCGATTTATCAAGATGAGAATCCAGCAGAGAAATAATAAATGTATACAATTAATTAAATTGTTATTATATATTTTTACCAACTGTCCTGGGTGACGATCGAATCCAAAAAGATCGAGCCTGTGGTCTTTGTTATCGGGCATTTCCTA
>CAKKXW010000001.1:22436064-22452414 GCA_920937365.1 Sphaerophoria rueppellii
CAACAAGTTTCGTCGTCCGCTGCTCGATCTATCCTCGTACGTGGTTTAGTACACATTCTATACCAGTCTCCTTACGTACGGGCTACTTACCTTGTAATCGTAACAAACGGGCTAGGACTTTTTCCCTCTAGGAGATTTGACGCAGTTGATATCTCCTTATTCAGATGATTTGTAGCGGATGCATAGGTCTTTTCCAGGATCTGCCGCAACGTGAAAATTTGGTCGATGGTTGACTTTCCTGGCCTGAAGCCACATTGATAAGGACCAATCAGATTGTTGACGAAAAGCTTCAGACGTTCACATACTACGGCAGAGAGGATCTTGTAGGCGATGTTTAGTAGACTTATTCCTCTATAGTTGACGCAGTTTAGAGGATCTCCCTTTTTCAGGATCGGGCAAACAATGCTAATGTTCCATTCATCGGGCATGCATTCCTCTGACCATATCTTACACATGATTTGGTGCATGCTCCTATCTAGCTCGTCGCCTGCTGCTTTGAACAACTCAGCAGTTAGTCCATCTGCTCCAGCGGCTTTGTTGGATTTCAGTTGTGACATTTGCTTGAGTCGTCATCAGGGTATCCGTCCGTTTCCAAGCCCTGTTGTTGCTTCGCCACTAAAACTTTTTCTACGTGGTCGGGAAGTCACCCCAACGCACAACCCCCAACCTGGAGTACCAGGCACTTGATGTAACTTCAAGTGCAGGAGCCGGAAAAACCGCTCCTTTTACGGCCTGGGCTTCAAATAAGTCAAAGTAGCCCGTAAAGGTGTTCACCAAGTAGTTTGGCCTAACTGGAACTCGAGACACCACCGTTGATTATAAAGAAGAAATTAATTCGCTGCCGTCCCTCGGTTGGAGTGCCTTGGTGGGAACACTCCTTCGTTGTGGGGTAATTGGCAGTAACAGCCTACTCCGCTTCGGCCTGTCGACCATGGGAGGCCCTTCTGCGAAATCAAGTTTCGCGATCGCATTGCTCTAAGCTTCATAGTAGTAGTTACCGTAAGCCGCTCCGCCACGTCAAGGCTTACCCCGTGGAGGGAAGAGGCACCTTTCATGCATGACAATTAATATCGGCTTATTTGTATGTTTAGTGATTGGATTTTTTTTTTTTTTTTTGGAAACTCATGATAATAAGATTGAAAAAGATTAAAACAGAACAAGAACTTGAGCCTCTTGGATGGAATACAAAAAAGAGCTGTAAGAATTATTGCTGATAGAGAGATCACTGACGCATTCACTTCTTTGGACCACCGCCGTAACGTAGCGTGTCTCTCCTTGTTCTCTCGCTACTTTCACGGTAATTGCTATAGTGAAATAGCCAGTTGCATTCCTCCTTTCAAACAATTCGCCCGTAATACTCGCACTTCTAGGAATGCCCATCAGTTTACCCTCGAGCCCAACTTCGGACGTACTCTTGAGTATAGAGAATCAGTTTTTAGCCGTACTACGAGAATGTGGAACTCTCTTCCACACTCTGTCTTTCCCAGTCATTACAATGTTCAAGAATTTAAGACCAATGTGCACTGACACCTCGTTTTCAACCCCTTCTCTTCTTCCTAATGCACTCACCGTGTCTCTCGCATAAAAAGGGTATAAGAATCCCTTGATTGAGTGCAAATTATAAAAACAAAAAAATAGTTATTTGAAAAATTATTTAAAAAATGATAATCAAAGCAATAGTCGCGTTGATGTTTTCAATTGAAAGCTATTTGTTTATCAATTTTCAAAGTAGTTTCATCTTAAATTACTGAAAATAGCAGTCATTTTCAATATAAAAGACCCAAAAACAGCAAGCTTAAATCTTGTTTGATAATTTGCTATCCAGTTTTGAGGCGTAGAAATACCTGTGGATATCTGCCACATATATTTTTGAAACCTTTAATTGAAGTGGCTCAGTATAAAATTTGTAAAGTAAAATCTTCAAATATAATAAAAGTAGAACGTTGAATTCTTCCGCACTTCGTTTCTTGGTTTTAATTACAATGTTCCAAGTTATGTTATCCTCTAGCTCTTGCACTATTATGATTAACGTACCCTGTGTCAAATCAAATAATCGCGGAAGCCATTTCAACGAAAGTGACTTGAGTGACAATGAGTTTCAGTGTTGCTAGTAGTCTCATCCCATAATAAGTTCTTATCATCCAGGTTCATCCCTCTAATTTCGGCCACAAGAAGTCTATTATTATCTAGCGATAACGAATACCATTTACGGTGAGTGCTTGGCCGACCTCATTTTCGATGAAGTTTGCCTCAATTTGGATTCTTATTTGTCCAATCGCAGCAATTTTGCTTATTAAGGAATCCACTGTGGTAACAGTGTATCTCGTTGATGATAATGATTTTCACTATTCGCTTCTGTCTGTTCAACCAACGCATTGACGATGCTTGAAATGGTCAGAAGGCTTCATGTCTTGAGTCAATTGAAGCTTGTTGGTGTGTTAACACAATTCTTTATTTAAAATTCACATCAATCATGTTCAGTTTGTTGAGTTGACTGCTCTTCTGCTACATTATCACGAACCAGTTTAATGTTATCTGCGGAACAAACTGAACGGTTTGCTGAAATTAACGCACAATTCTCACAATAGTGGACACATTTCGTTGATTATGTTGACCCTAGAAAATCACGAAGTGATTTGATTTTTGTCCTGACTTCAACAATAATAACGCGCTGCTCATGGTTGAATTTGCCAAACGCTGAAACAGAGAGAACTGTCAAAATATATAGATCAGAAAAGTTGACGCTGAGATGTGACTCACAATCAACATCGTGCATAAGGAAAATTTTCAAAAAAAAAATTAAAACATTGTAGGAGACGTTTGTGAGAAAAATTCCAATTTAAGAATTTGAAAATTTCGCTTATACCACTGGGTAAAATAAGGTTAGAATCGTGCTTTTGTGTAGTTGTCGATAGTGTGTCGACCATATCCAGGGTATTCCAGTGGAGACCTTTTCACTTTTAGATACTAATTAATGGAAAAAAGATGGAAGTAATGCCAACAGGCAGTGCCACACATCAACGTCCTATTCTGCATGAGAAACCAATCTAGGAGTTTGAACTGATAATGGCAGTAAAATCTGAACGTCAAAAGTAGAAACAATAAAGCTCACGCTGTTTTCTGTTTTTATAGTAACGTTAAGTTAGGTTTAAGTGGCTGTGGATACAGGATCCACACACTTACATAATACCAAAAAAAATGCCCATTGTGATACCACATGAATCTAGAGAATTACTTTCTACTTTGAACATTTTATAAAACAAAGAAGATATTTAATATCCTAGTTAGCTAGTTCACTGGGATTATCGTAAAAATAGTCTCCCAGATGAAGTTTGCGTCTTAAGGAAACTGCAGGGCATTTGCAGAGAAGGTGAGAAATTGTTTCTTCTTCTTCTTCGTCCATACAACTCCCGCAGAAGTCATTTGAGGCTACACCAAATCGAATTGCGTGTCTGCCTGTAAGACAGTTTTCCGTAAAGACACCTATTAGGCAGCTAATTTGAGATCTGCTTTGAGACAACAAGCCTTAAGAGCGCTTTAGGTCAAGTGACGGCCATATTAGTTTTGTGATTGCGCACGTTGGTAAATTTTACCACCTAGAGTTTGTTTTCGTTGAAGCTTTTCTTTTAGCATGAGCTTAAATGTAGCTATCAGTGTACCTACCTTCTTCCGTTCAGGTGAGATGGGTATGACTTTTCCATTTCTAGCGAGCTCATCAGCTCTTAAATTTCCCATGATGTCTCTGTGACCCGGCACCCAACAGAGGTGAATATTAAATTGGTGAGATGATTGACAATCGACGGCCGTTTGAGAGTTCAGTTTTGGATCCATCCCATTCATCTCTGGATGCAATGGAGATCTGGAAGTTTTTTTCCCAAATTGGGGTTTTTAAATGGTGTAGTATATGACGTTCTTGCAGGAGAAAAGAGCTACTGTAGCTTTATTTACTCTTTCTTGATCGTAAGGTTTCCAACTAAATTTTTTGTCTAATGTTAGACCAATATATTTGGCTTCATTGGTAAAAATTAGTGGTACACCTTTTATTGAAGGAAGTACAATTTCTGGAATTTTGTATTTCATTGTAAAAAGGACGCGGTCAGTTTTTTTGAGGATTTATATTAAGTCCACAGTCATCAGACCACCTAGTAAGCATATTAAGTGCGTTTTGGAGGAGATCTTTAAGCGTATTAGGATGTTTTCCCGTGACGGCGGTAGCAACATCGTCGGCATATACAATCACTCTGTAGTCTTCATTCTCGAGTGGTATTAGCAGTTCGTTAACTACTATGTTCCACAAGGGAGGGGACAAGACACCACCTTGCGGGGTGCCTCTGCTGACAGACCTTCTCGTACAGAAATCTCCCATCAGAGTTGACGATATTGGCGCAAAATTATAGTCCGCTAATGAACAATTTTAGTGTGATACTAGCTTAAAATGACATTTGAGTCATGTCTGAAACGTAATTTTAAGCTAGTATCACACTAAACATGTTCATTAGCGGACTATAATTTTGCGCCATTGCTTTTAAGCATTAGATTAATCAACTCACAAAGTGAGAATTCAACGTTTAGGGTCATCATATCAGAAGTAATAGCAGATGTTTCAACGTTGTTGAAAGCGCCCTTAATATCCTGGAAGTCAACCATAGTATATTCATTTTGCTCTAGGGAGTATTCGATAGTTCTTTCCAGAGTGTGCAGAGCTGTTTCTACCGATTTCCCTTTGCACTAAGCATGCTGAGACGTAGATAGTCTCTTATTAATGCTATTACTTAAATGGATATCGATCAATCGCTTCCATCGCTGAGGAAGAGACCAGATCTAAGCAACTTTTGAAAATCATTTCAATGATAGGTAAAGTTATATCGCTGGTATGTTGTAACTCGGCTGGTATGATTTGATCTGGACCTGGAGATTTTTAAGTTTCGAAACTATTCAGAGAGCCTATGACAATTTTTCTTTCGTAACTAGACCTTGGGGGATAGTTAAGTTTATACCCGACCTGGGAGGGTTTGTTGTATTTAAGATTTGGAGCTATCTGGGAAGTGTGTGTCCAGTAGCACTTAAATAGTATCTCTGCAGAAATTAGTCCATGTACCATATGAGGTTTTGAGACAACTGGGAATGGTTGGACTTTTCGAGAGAATTTTCCTTAATCTCGATGCCTCGAAGATTCTTCTATTGAGCTACAGAAGGATTTCCATCAGGATCTTTTGCCTATTCCCAATTCATTTCTATACTTTTTGAGGGATTCCTTATAAAAATTCCAATTTTGGAGGTATCTAGACTTTGTTGCACGATTGAAAAGTCTTCTACAACCTTTCCTAAGTATTTCCAGTTCAGCAGCCCCTCAGTATGGTTTTCTCTTTCCCCGTACTGTAGTGAGGGGGCAGGCAGTTTCCATAACTTTATTGAGGGCTGCTGTTATCTCATCGACTTTTTGATCGAGCTCAAAAGCGCACAAGGGATTACCATAAATTTCTAGTATATCAAGTTAATTTTATTTACGCATTAAATTTAAATCATTTGAATTCAATGTGAAATCTGTGTTATTGTTTGACTGTTAAACCTGGCAAGTTTCGGTTAACATTTCGAGAAAATTGTAGACTTTTGTAAGCCGCTGTTTGTATTTTATCCTACTATCCTATCCTATCCTATCCTATTTTACCACAAATCATATTAAATCAGGAATTGTGACGTAGGACGATTCAAGAGCTATTCGATGTCAGTGATGTAAATAAGGGTTGTTGGTATAAGGGCAAATACAGACAGACAGAAATACGGAATCGTCGAAACCTTTATTCCCTCTCTCCAAGCTATACGACCGTTACGATCTTAGGTCTACAGGAACCCTAAGGCCTATTCGGGCAGCGGGTTAACTTCAAACGAAATGTCTGAACACTCGGTTTTTACTTTCTTTTAGTTAAAAACGCCACCAGAGCTTACCTTTGTAAATTAAAGTCTGCTTATAGCATTAAAACACACAATAAAAACAAAATTTCATAAAATATACTGATGTTTCGTACATAATCGATTTTTATTATTGTTCTTCTTTTTTTGAAATTGTTCTTAATTACTCTTCTCTTCTTCGTACATAATTATAAGTTTTTCTTTGTAATAATAATAATTATAGTAAATAGTTTCTTAAATTAAATGTTATTTTGTTTTATTATTATATAAACTTAAATTAAATTTTATGTTTAAAAAAGTCTTCAATCTTACAATTTTATTTGAATACTATATAATTATTTTCTATGCATATTTTTTTTGTCTTATTCACAATAATAACAATAATTTCTTAATTTTTTGTCTGTTATTTTTTCATTAACATTCCAAATTAACAAACCGATGCGTTCGTTTTCTTGCATTTTCAATTCGATTACTGATTACAAAATTGATATATTTCCTTGAATAAATATTTTTTTTTTTCGTTTATAAATTGATTTAATTTAATTTCCTACTTATCATGTAAATTATATTCACAATAATAATAAGTCTCAGAGTATAGGTAGCGTGAAGGGGCCATTTTGAGGGTGAATCGCGGGAGTATCAGCCGTGAGCGTGTCTATTCTAATTGAAATTCTATTGTTTGTTTTTTTTTTCATTTTTGTTTCCTGCAAATCCTGCTAAGTGGTATGCGATTGTTATCCATATTTATTCGGTTTGATTTTTTTTTGCACTCAATCAACACACCAGGTGAGAAAAATATCAAATTTGTTTTCCAGATCACAAAACCAAACAAACAAAGAAAAAAATGGACCAAACTGCATCAAGCATAATTTTGTTCATTTGAATTAAAAAAAGAAAAAAAATATTTCAGGCCGATGGATGAGCCAGTTAAAAACTAGAAACCAAATGTTTTGAAACATGCTTGATGCCGCGAATCACCCAAACAACCGAAGAACTTCGGTGGCGACCGGCGCGCCGGCACCAACCCGAGCACAGCAACCGCTATCATTCATTTTGACGCGAGCTCTCGGTTGCCACGATGCGGAATTAAATTTAATTTGGAAAACCACACTTGTGTGAAAATTATTTCGAGACGGTTTTGCTTTGGTTGGTGTATAGTTTGTGTTGTATGGCTTAAATCAATTTAATAAAATTTGTTATCAAATATTCAATTGTGTCGGAACTTAATGCAATTGGTTTGTATTTTGACGTGACTACGGGCTTAAGGAATATTAAATCAGATGATGTCTGCATTTGGGTTGTGGTTTTATTTTGGTTTTTCTATTTTTGTCGGCAGTTTTTTTGTTGGGATGGAATTTTCGTTTCTCAATGGGAAATTAATAAACTCAATAGCGGCAGGACTTTGTTTGGTTATGTTTTTGGCCAATGAAGTGTTACATTAAAAAGGGTAGTGGAAAAGTATTAATTTAATTTATTTTATGATATTGTTACAAAATGTCGGATTTTGTGGTGGTAATGTGTGGACATGGTTTCTGTTGATTTTTGTGCTTAATGTCCATGAAATATTACCAAAGTAATCACTTTGAGCCAAATAAGGTTCTGTTAATTATGTCGCCATTTGAAACTGACGAACATTAATTGGAAATATGTTTACTCAACTATAGATTTATTATTTATTGATTAATTTAAAAACAAACAGTTACAAAAAAACAAAAAAAAAAAAAAAGTGTACGGCAATAATAATTTCATGGTACTTTTAAAATTCAATTCAATACAGGAATGCGCTAGTAATTTATAAATTTTTAAGGTAAACCCAATGAAATTGGCGTAAATGTAAACTCCGAAGACTCTCTGGTAAAGGCAAAGCTTAAAGCTTGTCTATCAAACGACAGGTTTAATCAGTTGCCTTAGCACTCCATAGAATGCCAGAGACTACAGGAAGCTCTTGATTGAAGGACTCTCTACCGTACTCCCAGATGCCATAGATGTCAAAACTCTGTGAAACCAGGAAAGCGAAGTAATGAAAAACGAAGTCGAAGAGAAGAGTACCTTCCAAACAAAAATGAGACATGAGAAAAAACTGTAAAGGTAGAAGAGAGAATCCGCAGCTTCTGAGCTCAAAAACTTCAAAGAATGAGATGCCAAAAACAATCTCCGACGTTCCTTTAAACGGGGTTCCAGAACCGTGGCACAAACTCTTCAAAACAGTAAAGGAAGTATAATCACCGAAGCACAGGGAATAATAAATAATGGATTCAAGCAGCACTTCCAGAAGTTTCTGAACACCAATAATGTCAAGCGAGCCAATGACGAAAGAGACCAGACAATGACAATCCAGTACCAGCTGCAGAGAGCCATCCACAAGCTAAAAAATGTCAAGTCCGCCGGGTCTACAAAAAAGGCAATCCTATATCATGCAAAAACTATCATGGCATATCCCTGTATACAAAATCCTATCAAATGTACTGCAACACAACAATCGGCCTTAGGCTAGGTAGAGCAACGACAGAACAAATATTCACACTGAAGCAAATCCTGCGAAAGACCAACGAAATTCAAGTCAATCTTTTCATCAACTTTAAGGCTGTTGATGATAGCATCCACCGCCAAGACCTTATGATGGCGATGTCTGAATTCGGGATCCTGAACAAACTTATCCAGCTGTGCCGCAGACGATAAACAATACCCAGTGCAGTTTTCATGTGGGTAACAGCTCATCCGAGTTGTTTTAAAAATGCACAGGGTTTAGACAATGAGATGTGCAGTCATTTGATTTCTTCAACATAGTCCTGGAGAAGATAGTGCGCAAGGTAGGTGTGAGCACGAAAAACACTATCTTCAACAAATCCACCCAGCTCCTATGCTATGCGCACGAGATAGACACCTTTGGTAAATACAAGAGAGCTGTACTTGAGGCCTTCAGGCGAAACTCGTTCGTCTTGTTGTGAATGAAGACAAAACAAACGACACCTTAGTGTAGATTCGTCAGAATTATCCCAGCGAACCGATCCTACTTCGGTTACGCCATATAACTGGGTTCAAAACTCACTCGAAAGACAAAGTGCCTACTTTACAAGACTTTGATTTTACCAGTCCCACTCTACGGTGGCATCAAGTTGTGGAAGTTAAGAAGAAAGAGGAAAATGATACTTGGCACTTTCGAAAGAAAAATTCTTCGGCAGATGGTGAATGAAGAAGATGGTTCAGCCGTAAACTGTACGCGCTGTCCCAAGACATGGATGTTGTCCAGAAAACCAAGAAAAGACAATTAACGGGTTATCCATTTTGTGGTTTCAAATTTCTAGGGCTATAATTCAACATCTATTAAACTAAGTTGTTAACCAATGTTTGTTTTTTGTTTTTAGTTGAGAGTCTGACATTTACGAAAATGGATCGTTCAACTATCGCACAACGCATAAAAGTTATTAAAACTTACTACAAAATGGTTATTCTGCCACAGTCACATATCGTGCTGTAATAGGGGAGATTATTGTTTACATAATCGCCAAACTACGCAAGCAATTTGCAAAATTGTGAAGAAAAACCATTTTTGACGTCGAGGCAAAAGAACAGACGGCTTGAGTGGGCAGAGAGTCTTAGAAACTGGACTTTGAATCAATGGCGAACAGTTATTTTAAGTGACGAGTTCTAATTTGAGGTGTGTTTTAATGATGAACGCAAGTGTGTGATACGAAGTTCGAAAGAATAAGTCCACTAAGACTACCTTAAACAAACTGTAAGAATCCCAGCATCGCTAATGGTATGGGGATGCATGTCGGGGTGAGGCGTTGGTAGATTATTTATTGTTAATGGTCAATCAATGCTGAAAAATACCAAAATATATTTGAAGAGCAACTTCTTCGTTGTTATATCTTTCAGCAGGATGGTGCTTCTTATCATAAGGCTACGTCTACGATATCTTGGTTATTTGCTGAAGCCATTCCTTTATTGCAGTGGCCAGCCAACAGCCCAGCCCTTTCGCCTATTGAAACGATTTGGCACAAAATGAAACTAAAATTAAGAAAATATTCGGAAAGGAATTATCAGGACCTGATAACTAAACTTGAAGGTATCTGGGGTTCATTACCCTTCTGAAGAATGTCAGAAATTAGAAGACACTATGGCTCGGCGTATTAATGCAGTGATCGAAAAGGTGACGTTACACAGTGGTAACACCCTCTTAAATCTTATAAAGGGTTTTTCAATAAAAACGCTACAAAAATAGACCGATAGGGACAGCAAACGACGCCATATTTTTTCCCGCCCTTTCGACATTTCTCTTCGGTAAGGTTTGCCATTTCATCATGAAAAGGTTTACGATCCAACAACGAGTCGAAATTATTAAAATTTACTACCGAAATTCGGAGTCAGTGGTCAACACTTTAAGAGCGCTACGTACCATTTATGGTCGTCATAATCGTATCGTCCTGCCAGATCAACAATTGAGTGTCTAGTGGAAAAATTTGAATCCACAGGCTCAGTACAAAATGTTCCCGTGCCAGTGAGACAAAGAAGTGCCCGTAGTGTCGAGAATATTGCTGCCGCTAGCGCATCAATTGCGGAAGACCCAAATCAGTCTCTCACACGTCGTTCTCAAGCGTTGGGCATCTCTGTGACGTCGTTGTGGCGAATTTCGTGAAAAGATCTTGGCCTACATCCTTACAAGATCAAATTGATGCAAGAACTGAAGCCGCTTGATCACCAGAAGCGTCGTATGTTCGTGAATTCGGCTGAGAAACAACTTGAAAATAATCCGGATTTTCATCGAAAAATCATCTTCAGATGAGACTCATTTCTGGCTGGATGGCTTCGTCAATAAGCAAAATATGCGTTATTGGTCAGGCAGCAACCCACTTGTGCTTCACGAGGCAACATTACATCCCGAAAAAATCAATGTTTGGTGCGGTTTACATGCTGGTGGTGTCTTTGGGCAGTACTCCTTCAGTGATGATCAAGACCGGCACGTTACTGTGAATGGGAATCGCTACCGCTCAATGCTAACCGATTATTTTTGGAATGAATTGGATGATATGGACTTGGACGATATGTGGTTTCAACAGGACGGTGCCACATGTCACACAGCGGGCCAAACAATCGAATTATTGAGAACGAAGTTCGATGAGCGCATTATCTCCAGAAATGGACCTGTGAATTGGGCGCCTCGTTCATGCGATTTAACGCCGTTAGACTACTTCCTGTGTAGGGCTTCTTTAAATCTATGGTTTATGCCAACAAGCCAGTGATGATTGATGAATTTCGTACGAATATCGAACGTGAAATTGCAGCAGTATCGGCCGATTTATGCTTGAAAACCGTCGAAAATTGGGTTCAGCGTCTGGACTTCTGCAAGCGTGCCCATGCAAAAGAAATCGAGTTTCATAAATAATGGCATCAAATGTGCTTCTACAAGAATAAAGAATTTTATTGATATCTAAAACCGTTTTTGTTTAATTAAAGAAAACTTTTGTAGCGTCCCTATTGAAAAACCCTTTAGAAGAAACATTTTGCTAACCTGTATGTATATTAAGGGCTGAAATTTTTCTGTTACATAATTTTTGATCATTTTGAAGTATCTACTTATAAATTTTAATTTTTTTACTTTTCTTACTTTTACTGAAATAAATGTTTTATTTAATTAAGTTAAAATCGCTTGGTAAACGAACTATTTTGGACATAATAATGTCAAGTTGACACAAACTACGCACAAGAGATGTAATATAAGAGGTCCGCCATCTAACGTTTTTTTCAACTAAAAATAGCAACACTTAGCTCATGACTGATTTGACAGATAACTTGTTTTATCCTTCCGCTAAACGAATATGGTTTTGTATATTCCGATAAACCCAAAACGAGTCACTGTTTGCTGCGGATTTTCGTCCAGAGGCATAATTGGGCCATTTTTTCGAAAATGAGAAAGGAATGACCGTTACAGTCCATGGCGATCTTTAGCGGGCCATGTTCACAAAAATTTAAGAGGAGAATATTGGCAACATTTGGTTTCAACAGGACGACCGGCGCTACGTGCCACACAGCTGAAGCTACACTCGATGTTTTGGGCATTGTTTTTAAGATCGCATTATCAGCTGCAGAGCCAATGTCGTTTGGCCACCTCGGAGCTGCGATTCGACACCGTTGGACAATTGGTGCCGTAAAAGATAAGTGTTACGCCGACAAGCCAGGGGCAATTGACGCTTCAAAGGAGAATATTCGTGAAGCCATTGGTTAAATACAGCTGAACACAATCGATAATGTGATGTTCTTAAAAATTGGACCGATCGTGTAGACTACTGCATGGCCAGCCCAGGCAGCCATTTGAATGAAATTGTTTTCCATTAAAATATTCAGCAGTTTTTTATAGCATTTTCAAAAAAAAAGTTATTTGGCGGACCCTTTATTTGAATAGGTCTATAAGAAATCAGACAAGCCTGATTACAGTTTACAAATAACAGTTTGATGGTCTCGACAGAACCAACGATTCCCACACCGATTCTCATAAAAAGGTGAAAGAAATGATGGAATTTTAAGATACACTCTTTCGTTGTGCAAAAGACAGTCATCTGAAGAGCAAAAGCCTGCAATGAAACCGTCGATAATTGCCAGTTCAGTTGGCTTTCAAGTTCCTAGATCTCTTAATTTCACTAACTCCTCAATATTAACACACATTTTTTCAAAACAGTGTTGGAAAATAGCTTATTCAATTCTGCTACACGCATAGCTTCCAAGGATGAAGTATGGATTTGAATGTAAATTATTCCAACTCACGCTCAAATTTCAAATTAAATCTGCCATTTTGTCCATGAATAATAAATTACACCAATACACACACATGCCTTGCTCCAAAATTTAAAATAATAAATTAAAAAACAGAAACAACTAAAAAGGTAAATTTCAAAATCGATTTAAGCCATTTAACCCTTCGTTTGTGATTTGTCTTTGCCAAGCTAAATGTTAGTTTTTGACATTTCTTACAGATCATTTGTCACGGATGGCATTTATCTTATTTTACGTTGGAATATATTCAAAATAAGAAAAAAGAACCTCTCCACCTCAATTCGATTGTCTTATAATTCATTGTTTTTACTTTTTTTCTCTTTTTTTTTTTTGGTTGGAAAACTCTTGACTTGGAAAACAATTTTCATGCCACATTAGCATGAATCTTTTGGCCCCTAGTGTCCTGATCCCGATAGTGATGTTGGTGGTGTCTGTGTATGAGTGTAATGTGCTGGTTGGTGTTGGTGATCCGTTATAATGGGATTTCAATTCAAAAACATAACCAGCCCTTTATCACAAAAGTTGAAAAATTCTCCTCTCTCTCTATCTCTCACACTCATCTCTCCCTTGGGCACGTTCTCACTCGGAATGAGTGGATGAGAGTGCAAGAGGAAAAGAAAACGAAAAGGAAAAGTCCTTGATTCGATTTGGCTGCTATTGCTAGTGCCATTCGCCATTCGACTTTTGATATGAAGGACTTTTGTTTGATTTACATCATCGACCTCACTTGAATGAGGAATATGAAATCTCACCTCAATAAATTGTTACCATCACCTTTCCTACTGACACGGCGATGGCCTCCTCTGCCCCCAAACGCCCCCTTTGACCCTCTCATCCTTACAAACTTTTTCTGTCCTTTTCTTTTTTTCTTTTTGGCATTTACTAGACTTTTATTCGAAGCGATTTGCATTCATATTATGACCTCTTGTCCTTTTTTCCGTTTTTTTTTTTTTTTTTTGAGAAAAGGAAGTTACCACCCAGCAACGTCGTCCTAGAATTTAATTCATTATTATTCATCGATGCGGTCGACCATCATATTTCTTGCATGTTCTAGATTGCAGATACAGCTGATGAAGAAAAAACCCCTGATGATCCTTTCCATGCTTATAAGCGAAGGTACTAGACCAGGAACGAACCCTGTCACCTAGTTGTTGTTGTTGTTTACGAGGAAGAAGGATAAAGATTCTGACGCCAGAGGCTCTCACTGACTCCCAGGCAGGGCAGTTATGGATGGTATACGGGGCTCTAAGGAATGCGAATGCAGTAGTGAAACACACTTGGAAGTCGGAATTTATGCCGCACTGAGTGTCGGTGTCGTTATGACCGCAGGACACTCTAAGAATATCCTCAAACTCTTCCGATTTGATGTATGCCAAATACATAGGTGGTTTTGATTGATTAGGTCAGAGATAAAAGCCCTACCACCATGCGGGTGTGACAGCTGTGCGGTCAGGAAGCTGTTGCCGTCATCATCCACGCCTGGAGTATAGTTTCAAGGTGCTGTAGATTGACCCGAAGTGTTAACCTCATTGTTGTCTTTCTTTGGCCTAATAGGACTCTGCAACAATTTGTATCCTGCGTTCCTATGCGGCAGCTGGACTTGCACGAGGAAGGTAGTTAGGTAGATACGTGTGTTTGTGTGTTTGTGTGTGGTATGTGCAGGCTGCAGAGTTCCTTCTAAATTAGCCAAGTGGTAGAATGATGGAATTCTCTGCGCCCAGACTCCTCCTATCAGAGTAATTGCCGCCTTGGGGTGTAGCTAGCCAAAAAGTTAAGGGAAGGTGACGTTGTGACAATTGTCTGGCGGGAGATGTTCGTCGTCGTCGATGTCACTGTCGTTTCGCCACAATTCAGTTCTGATGACCCCGATTCGTTGATGCTGCTGCTATTATTGTCGTCTATGATGGCAGTTCCCTCTAGTTGTGTTGCACTAGTTCGTCTTAACGGCACAGTTGTGGATCCGGTCGTTGTGCCGGAATGGCTGGCTGAATATGGTGGCGGTGGTGGGGGTTTCCGGTAGTCTAGGACACTGCTAGTGTTCTTTTTAACGGTGGGTGGGCGCTGGTAGGATCCGGTTGATGGATAACGCAGCAGTTGTTTTGCCAACTTATCGCTGATGGGGGCCGGCGGAGGTGGAGGTGAATCGGAGCCACCATTTGGTGACGATGAAGATGCCGGTGGTGCTGGAATACAGGACATCTCTCGCATCAAGTCCATATATCTGGACTGCAAATAGTCCGTTGTGGACCTACTGACATGGTCGTATTTACTTTTGCCCAAATTGCCGCTGTTACTGTTATTTGCATAATGGCTTGCGGCGGCAGGGTTCGAGGTGGATGAGATGGCTGATGGGGCATCTTGAGTGGTACTACTACTGGTCGGAAATTTTATTGTTGCTGTTGCAGATGACGATGTCAAGGATGGGGTGGTGGTGGTGATGGGCGATTGGGGACGATAGATGTTCGAATTGTGAAGCTGCTGATGATGGTGGTGGGAATAGTGGTCTTGAAGCTGGTCAGTATATGAATTCTGGTTATTTGGTGTCGATGTTGTTGTTGATGGTGGCACAGCTGATGGTGGACTGTAGAGGCTGTTGTTGCTGTGACTTTTGTTTTTATTTCCAAACGAACGATGATTCGAACTGGGCAGTAGGTCGGGTTGGTATTCGGCTGTGATGGTGCCATCTGCATTTTGATGATGCCCTTTTAGAGGTGCAATGCGATTGACTTCGTTCATATTGGGACCGTGTGGCAGGTAAATCGTGTTCGACGGTATGTGGAGAGAATCTGCAATGAAAATAAACAAAACACGTTTTTGTTGTTTTTTTAAATAAATTCAGAAAAAATAAACGGAACAAAGAGTTTTAAGCAGCTGTTGGCAAAAAAAATATTGCAATGGGACACTTGCAAATATGGAGCATATTTTAAAACTGGATCTTTTAAAAATCAACTAAAATTTTAAATGTGTATAAATAGAGAATTTAACGGGTAATTTTTTAGCTGGTTTGGTTTTGGCAACACTGGTTTTGACAGCTGACGTGTGTTAAGTTCCTTGTGTCACTGTCAAACAGCTTCAGTTTGGTTTGCAATTTAACCATGGATTGTCTTACAAATGAACAACGCTTGCAAGTTATTGAATTTTACTACCAAAATTCGTGCTCGGTTCGAAATGTTCATCGCGCGCTGCTTCTATTTTATGGTCGGCATTCTCGACCTTCTGAGCAGTCTATTCGGAAGATTGTGACCAAAATTTTGCACCAAATTTACTTTGTTGGACATTAAACCACCAACACGTTTACGATCTGTGCGTAGTGAAGAAAATATTAAGGCCGTATCAGCTTGTGTGACAGAAGACCGCGAAATGTCGATTCGGCGCCGTTCCCAGCAGTTAGGCCTTTCTTACAGCACTACGTGGAAAATTTTGCGGAAGGATTTGGGCGTAAAGCCTTTTAAGATACAGCTGGTGCAAGAACTAAAGCCAGCCGACCTACCACAACGCCGAATTTTTGGTGAATGGGCTCTATGCGTGTCTAGCATTTGCACAACCACCAAATTACAGGTTGTTTCATTTAAACCACGTTTTAAAACCAGTGTTAGAAGGCTTATCTGACGAGTCTTCCAGCTCTTACGGCTGGTATTTTATCTTCGTCGCGCGCTACTTGTAAAGCTT
>CAKKXW010000001.1:22455257-22466772 GCA_920937365.1 Sphaerophoria rueppellii
AAACATTTGTAAATATATACAAAAATAACTTAAAATTAATTTGGGTATGCAGTTTTCAAGACCATGTACATATGCATATTATACTCCAATTTTAATTTTTAAAATTGATTCGTTTTTGAGATACAGAATTTTGAAAAATAAAGTTAAAAATATTTTTTTTTTAATCAACAATATATGTGTACTTTCAAAAAAAAAACTTACGCTGATCGGACTTTAATTTTTCGAGAAAATCTAATAACAAAAAAAACCGTGCTATGGGTGGTACCGTTTTGGAGCAATACAAAAAATTTTTTTTTGCATAAAATATATAAATGTTTACAAAAATTAATCTCGATGAAAATCGAAGGAGCCGTTTTGGAGAAAATTAAATGTTTTGGTTTTTGGCCAAAAAAATCGTATGGTGGCTACCCTAAATTTTGATCTTAAAACAAAAATAAAAAAAACTGGGATATGAGTTTTTGCTCAAACCTCTAATTTTTAAATTTGAAGTCAATCGGATCAGTAGTTATGGCTGTAGATGCCTGTTAACTTCCAGACAAACAGACAGACGGAATCGCAAGACCCACTTTTTTCGACTTCTCTATCATCGTAATGTCACATCTCATTCTCATCTCAAATTTTGTTTTTTTACGAATTCAATACTTGCCATTATATTCTATATGTCGCAAGTAAAAATTATGGAAAAGAATTGAAAAACGAATAGATAATTCATCAGATTAGCAAATATAGGCATGATTTTTTTAAGAATATTGTTAATTTCTGCCTATCCATCGACCGAATCCCTGCGAAGCGGGCAGGGGTTTTGCTAGTTATTCTATAAACGAATGTTAATGACATGAGTGTAAGCCTCTTAGCCCTAAAGCGTTTGCCCATCAAGAGCTTTATCCAAAAAAGTTAATTTATTAAACAAAATTTTGTATGCACTTTTGTTTTAAATATGTATTGCCCACGAACGACAGTGCACTCAGCAGTAAGATGCTGTCATACACTACCGGTCATCGCTGATGAAGATTCCCTTCCGAGCAAAGGTTAAAAAACTTTTCCATTATGAACTGGACGTTAAGAGAAGGAGACAAAAAATATGTTTGTCCCGGAAATAATTGTCTACCAATATAGAATTATTTATTTATATCCTTCCAACCTGCACCTCAATTAGGGAACAAAAAACCCCACTTTGACGAACCATTAACCATGCTTTCCTAGTAATTAATTAAATTCACCACATTTAACTCTCCCTAAGTGCTTTTTAGCAAAGCCCTATACATAATTTGCGCATCGGTGCCCCGCCAGATTTCTCGCTCCGATTCTGATTTGTTGCTCTACGCATTCTCTGTGCCCGCCCCCACATCCATTCCAATGACTGTAATAAATTTAGTAAATTTGTCACGTCATTTCGTATGCCAGCACATAATCACTTACATTATATTCAATAAAAGCCTCCACATCCGCCCACACAGCCACTGCCTGCAATTCACATAGCCACCATAGTAGATTAGCACCATTAAATACATGTCCCTTTGTCAAAAGCCATTTTTCGAACAACTCGATCAATTAAAATTCGCCCAATAAAACTTTACCTTCTTTGACAATTGATAGCGCTCTTCAATTACCCATAAATTTTACCTATCACCCCGAATAGTCCTTGTCGTCTGTTATTTTCGGTTCTTTTTCTGAAATTTCATCTTCTTACACTCGTAAGCTTCTTTCAAAGCCAAGGATTTGGGTTTATATAAATTTTTTTTTTTTAGATTGGGATGATTCAAAGTTTTGACATTCCTACAACACCATCAGCCAGGTCGGATTTCAGAGCATACCTTTTAGCACTTTTGGTACCTTTCTAATATTATTATCGCAAGCTAGGCAGAGGCTGAGCGCGTCCCAATTGTTTCTTTATGGCTCATTTATTTTTTGATTTATAGCCGTTTTAGGCGGACCTTGCGTGAATTATGAGTGCCAAAAACCTGTGCATAGAACTTCAAGCTAAAAGGATACAAAATCCTATAGCTAGTGAGTGAAGAAAAAAAGCTGCAACAAAATTTATTAATAAATTCTCCCCATGGTTCAACGCTTGTAAATAATTCATGGAGCCGCACGAAGAAGTGAAGATTTATTGGAATGTTTTCATTTTACACCGTTTGTTCTTTTTTTTTTGTGTTTTGAAGTCAACTTGGGTCTTTTTCTTCTTTTTTCTCTCGCGAGAAATGCGATACGATGCTCAACAAACTGATATGCCTGATTCAGGAATTGATTACGTTTTTTGTTTCGTGAAACATTTGCATGTTTGTCTTGCTGTAGCCATAGTCTTACAAGCTACATGGTTTGTAGCTACACATAGCTTGACAGCTTGTTTTAAATGTTGTGTTTTAATCAAAAGGAACGTGGTTGCGACATGCTTAATTATGATGTTGAAACCCGTGTTGGTACGAATTAATGTCAAATTTTCTTAAATTGAATTTGATGGAAAAGAGATATTGCACGGATTTTTAGGTGTATGCAAATCAGTCACGATTCCTTGGATACTGGGGTTGTGCCACCCAGGTTAACACACGTCACGTATTTTAAAAACACGATTTTTACTTTGAGGTTTAAGGTCGAATTGTAGCTTAACATTGGCTATAGGACAAAGAGGTATATTTGTTTCTTTGAAGATAAATAATTGAGATAACTATTGTTGTTCAATTGTATTGGTCCATTTTCGGCGCTGTACGTAGGGATTGAGTCTCAATTTCGTGGAAAATTTTGCGGAATAATTTAAGCTTGAAGCTTTTCAGAATACAACTGGTGCAAAATTTAAAGCCCAACGGCCTACAACAACTCAGAATTTTCGGTGAATGCGCTCTTGAAAAGTCGGCTGAAAATCAATTTCTTTTATCGAAAAATTGTGTACATCTACGAAGCTCTTATCTGTTTCAATGGATAGATGAACAGCCAAAACTTTCAAGAGCTACCAACAACACGGAGTAAAGAGCCATAAAACACGACCAATGCGATGGCCTCATTGCGTGAGAAGTTTCCTGGTCGCATAATTTTACGTTTTGGCGACGTTAATTGGTCAACAATATCATGTGATTTGAAACTGTTAGACTTTTTTCTTTGGGGCTACACGACCCTAACTCTTAGTGAAAATGCGAAATGCTTCGACAAACTACCGTTCACTATGAACAGAACATGGACCAAAATTATCTATTGTACCAACATTTATATTCGAGACTCGAGCAAACGTCAAATTCTATCCACAGTTGGATCCTACACCCCGAACTGAAGCCTATAGAGACCACCATGGGAACATCGTAGTGGAAACGCAGTCAGTGCTGAGGATATGGAAATGCCACTTTTCCAAGCTGTATAGTGGCGAGGACGAGCAAAACTCCGCTAGCAACACAGAACCATTTTTTTGGGTGCAGAACGTAAACAATTCCACCCACCTGACATTGACGAAGTGAAGATAGCGATATCTTAGCTTAAGTAGAACAAAGCCGATGGAGCAGACGGGCTATAGTCGCCAAACAATTCAAAACTGCTGGAGATGATTTGATTAGGAGCATGCACCAGCTAATTTGCACAATTTGGTAGGAGGAAAGTATGCCCGACGAATGGAACCTCAGCATCATATGCCCGATCCTCAAGAAAAGAGATCAACTACAGAAGTATAAGTCTCCTTAACATCGCCTACAAGATCTTGTCTGCCGTGCGGTGTGAAGACTTTCGTCAATAACCTGATAGGTCCTTATCAGTGTGGCTTCAGACCTGGAAAGTCCACCATCGATCAGGAATTCATCCTACGGCAGATCTGGGAGAGGACCCAGGAGCATCAAATCGATACCTACCACCTTTTTATCGATTTCAAGACAGCGTAAGACATCGTCTGTAGAGACCAACTGTATAGAAAAATGTCTAGTTTTCTAGTTTTGGCATACCAGAAAAACTTGTCCGTCTGTGTAAGATGACCATTGAAAACTCACTCCATCATGGTCAGAAAAAACTTGACGGACGAGTTCGATTTCAAAAAAGACTTTAGACAAGGCGATGCGTTGTCATGCGATTTCTTCAACATTATTCTTGAACAGATTGTGCAAAGCTCCAACGTCAACACCAGGGGCACAATCTTTCAAAAGGCCATCCAGCTACTAGGATACGCAGACGACATTGATATTTGGAAGAACACAGCGTGATGTCAGTGGAGCGTTTGTGAGTCTTGAGACGGAGGCCAGGAAGATAGGTCTAGCGGTCATCATCCCGGTCCTCATGTATGGTGCAGAGACATGGACCAGGACAACATCTGATAAAAACGCTTTGGGCTGCTTTGAGAGAAAAATTCTTCGAGTGATTTTTGGCCCTGTCTGCGTTAATGGATAATTGGGACGAGCTGTACATCGACACTGAACTAGTCAGAAAAGTTACGGTCTAACGACTTAGATGGCTGGATCATCTTGAGCAAATGGAAATAATGCTCCGGCTCGTAGAGTCTTCGAATCCAAACCGGAAGGACGTCGCAGAAGAGGAAGACCGCGACTCCGGTGGAGCACACAGATGGTAGAGGACTTGAAACAACTTGGCGTCCGAAACTGGAGACAGCTAGTTAGGGACACATCTGGCTGGAAAAGTTTGTTGGAAGAGGCCTTGGGTCCAACCTGGACTGTAGTGCCACCATAAGTAAGTAAGTACGTATAAGTTGGATCCTACTTCTACTTTTTATCGACAGTGAAGAGTTTTTGCATGTTATGCGTGTTAAATTATACATATATCGCTGCAAACAAATTTTTTTTATTGATTTTGGTTTAACTGAGAGAGTAAGGGTTAGGGAACAATTTCGTGCATTCCAGCCATACAGGTAGCAAGTGTACTAAAATCCTTAGGGTAGCTATAACAAATTTATCATATCTATATTAAATACTAGCCGTCCACGGGAACGTTGTTCCCGCTCTTATGAAAATGTGAGTAGTAACCTAAAAGTGCAGTGTGAAGTTTTCGGGATCTATCAGGATCATTTGGCTACATGGCCACAGTTCTTCTTATCCTTGAAGTCAAAGTTGTTGACTCGATAACATTACTCATAATTTTCTGGACTGAGAGTATGGTAACCTTTCAATGTGAGAACGTTCGGTGGTATGCTTAACAAATAATTTCAGGATTTCAGCTGGATAGTTGACAACTTCGTCTTTGCTTTCTGTGATCTTTTTTTTTATAATTTGCAACCATTCAAGGGATTTTTATACCCTTTTTATGCCAGAGGCACAGTGAGTAGGAAGAAGAGAAGGGGTTGGAAAGGAGGTGTCGGTGTACATTGGTCTTAAATTCTTGAACATTGTAATGACTGGGAAAGACAGAGTGTGGAAGAGAGTTCCACATTCGCGTAGTACGGCTAAAAAATTGTTCTCTATACTTGAGAGTACGTCTGAAGTTGGGCTCAAGGGTAAACTGATGAGCATTCCTAGAAGCGCGAGTATTACGGGCGAATTGTTTGAGGGGAGGAATGCAACTGGCTATTTCACTAGAGCAATTACCGTAAAAGTAGCGATAGAACAAGGAGAGATACGCTACGTTACGACGGTGGTCTAAAGAGGTTAATGTGTCAGTGATCTCTCTATCACCAATCATTCTTACAGCTCTTTTTTGTATTCCATCCAAGAGGCTTAAGTAAGTAGCTGGAGCACCAGCCCAAAGGTGGGAAATATACTCAAGCTTTGGACGGGTATAGGTTTTACAGATAATAGCCGGATCAGACGGGGAGAAAAATTTCTTGCACTTAAGAGACCCAAACATCTTGCGGCATTTTTGGCGACATCGCGTATGTGCTCGGACCACAAGAGGTGGTCAGTGATGCACATACCGAGAATCTCGAGATGTTCGGTCTCATTGATGTAAGTGCCACTCATGGACAGTGGCAGGGAGGTATATCTCTTTAACGATACAAGCTCAACGCAGTTTTTAATTCCCCATTGAACAATGCTGTTTAAGTCAGAGTTTAATGAGCTTATCATATTTTGCCGTTGCACTTCCATATCCGAAGAGGAGGAATGTGAATCTGGGATCGAATATGAGAAGCTAAGGGTACTATCGTCAGCGAAACAATTTATTGGATCAGAATTAACAGACAAGAGATCATTAATAAAAATGAGAAAGAGGGTCGGAGACAAAACGGAGCCCAGGGGCACACCAGCATTTATATTGTGGGTTTCAGACTTGAATCCGTTCAATACAACTTGTATTGAGCGATTCGAAAGAAAGTTTCTAATCCAACGAAGAAGGGATTCATCGATACCGAAAGCACGCATTTTCGATAAAAGAGCAAGATGCCAGATTTTATCAAATGCCTTTAAAATATCTAGTGCAACTATCTTACTTTCTCCAAAAAGATTTGTTCCACTGTTCAGTGAGATAAACCATCAAATCACCAGTGGACCTGTTGCTGCAAAAGCCGAACTGCCGGTCATTAAGAAGCTTTCGGTCTTCGAGATATTTCTTAAGCTCATAGTTTATCAGCGTTTCCATGACCTTAGAAAGAAGGGTTGTAAGTGCAATCGGACGATAATTGGAGGGAGAAGAAGATTCGCCTTTTTTTTGGAATAGCCTGGACAAATGCTGTTTTCCAACTGCTCGGAACGAGCCCAGAAGAGAAGGATAGGTGGAAAAGCTTACGCAAGGGTTTTGCCAGCGTGGAAGAACACCTCTTCAGAACAATAGCGGGGATACCATCCGGGCCAGCGGATTTATGTATGTTGAGATCCTTTAGGACTCTCGCCACAGCACGAGTGCGGAAGAAGATTTGTCCCATGGAATCATTGACGCGCTCAAGAACTGGAGGAGTCATGACACTCTCTGGCAGCGAAGAGTTGGCGGCGAACTGCCTAGCAAAAAGGTTAGCTTTCGCGAGCGAGCTAACAACTGGAGTGTCATTGTCGACGAGCGTAGGGACAGATGAAGAAGAAGAATTCTTCATGTTTTTTACAAATGACCAAAAATTCTTACTGCCTTTGCGACATTGCAGTATTTTTTGCCGTAATTTTGGGTCATGTAAAAATTTGGTCCGCCGAATATGGGCATTGCAGGCCTTCCTGGCTTGTTTAAACTTGTTCCGGTTTTCCTCAGTTGGGTTGGCTCTAAAACACCGGAACTTTACTTCTTTTTCCCTGATAACCTCCTTACAGCTTGAATTAAACCATGACTTTTCCTTGGGTTTGATGCTTTTAACCCTATTCGGGATAAAAGTTTTCATTCCCAAAATAATCATATTAGTAATCATATCTGCGCTGGAGTCTACGTCACTATCGAGGAAGCATAGTGACCAGTTAAAGATCCGGAAAAAGTTGTTGAGACCGTCCCAGTTGGCTTTCTCGTATTGCCACACGGTTACAGAAGATTGCTGGCAATAATATATATTGCGAAGTTTTATCAATTTGCCTCATTTCCAATATCCATCAATTATTTCACAAGACCTTATGACATTGGTGCGAATTATAGAATTACCTCCCAACACACAAAATAACATACCAAGCTTGAGTATGCGACATGTGTAAACGATCGTATTTCTAGTATAAACAAAAATTGTGAACGATCGAACAATTCGACCGACATAAAAGATAATCACAAAGTCACCCCTAATAAAAATACAGATAATTTACGATTCAACTTCTTTGAATCGTTATCAAATATCCTTATGCATATGTTAACCTAAAGATATCTTTCTGACAAAGCAGCATCACTGCATATACAAATATTTTAAGATAAAAAGGCCTGGGATGACCAGCAAGGAGATGAGCTGTAAATCAGAGTTCAGTTCGAATTGTTTTAACTAAAGATTACCCCCACCAGTGGTAAGGGATCTGAAGTTATAAATAATTTAAAAATAAAAATTAAAATACAAATGTAAATTGTGTTTTTTTTATTTTTTAAAAATTGATCCCGGAGGATCAAATACGAAATTTGCGCGGGCCGTCTGCCAAAAATTGGTCGTACCAAGTCTATGTTATCTTCTCAGGGTGAATATAGCTTTCTGATGAAGAAAAAATCATTGAAATGGTATCAGTAGTTTTTGAGTTTATTCATTACAAACAAAGACCGTTTTTTTTGCTTCAATGACTGCACTATTACATGTTCATATATGCATATGGTCTCAAAAAACATTAAAATTTACTTGTCTCTTCTCTACTTCTCCCCTCTATGGAAAAAAACACAGATAAGTTCATTAAAATTCCACTTAAAACTAAATTGCATAATAATATGTCAAACAACTAGATGACAACAAAAGCAATCTGTCGAAAATTTCAATATACCTCGAAAAAGTTTTAAGTACTTCCTGTTTGATTAATTAAAACCACACACACACAATGGAGGATGCTATCCATTGCATCAAATAATATTTTCAAAATTTAATTAAAATAAATTCCCAACTTAAATTCCATTCATTTTCACAGGAAAATATATATTTTCAAACAATATTTGATTACAGTATTCTAACATGGAACTACCTTTGTACACAGTCATACTCTTGTACTCGCTTACATGTGTGCGGAACTGAAATGCTATTGTTATGAACTGAAATATATTCATCAACCTAAATCCCAAAATCAAAATCCGCAGCAATATAATAATTATTATTTTTCTATTTCCATATCAACGGTTATGCCAACACAACATGGAAGCTTTCCCACGTCAGTGTTGTTGCTTCGTTTCGTCGTCGTTCGGCGACAGGGTAAGTGACATTAAAAGCGAAAAACTAGACAAAAGATTATAATATTCTTTTAAAGACTTTACACCCGAATAATTCAACACACATAAAAACAGCGTTGTTATATCTCAATGTCGGTCGTCCTGAGATAAAGACAGTCCAGTATTCTGCTTAAAACATAATTATAAATTTACTTGTTTTGTCGTTTTTCTTACGGAGAGATTGTCTTTCGTTCTGTTTGCTCTCTTTCATCCTGTCTCTTGAATCTGGATGTCAGAATGACAAATATCATGTCTCTTGAAATTTTAATTAATTCCTAGCGTGGAATTCCAAGCACGCACAGAGATACCCTCCAAAAAAGCACCAAGACAACAAAAACAAAAAAGCAAACAACTCTAAAGGTAGAAAGGACGAAAAACTCACTCTTACCTTCAATGCTTTTCTCCAGATAAATCTTGTCGGAATGAGCCAATTTCGTGTCTGTCATATCGTCGCCCATCAAGTGATGTTTCAACTGCTGATGCTGATGATGATGATGCAGCCCAAGCCCCGGGCCACCTCTACCATTATTGCCACCCACTCCGTTCTCCATAATTTTAATTGCCGCATATTTATCCCCATTTGTCACCTGATGTTGACCCAGGACCGTGGCCTCGCCTTTTTTCTTCTGATGAATCAAATGGCCATCGCCAACACCACCCCCGACACCACTTCCATGCAAATGATGATGATGAAATTGCTGACCCACTGATGTCTCACTGCCTGCCGCAGTGGTTGTTGTTGTCGTTGTCATTGTCATGCCCAGGGCTCCACCATTGCCACCGCCGACCACTCCGCCAACAACACCATGACTATGGAAATGTTGTTGTTGCAAATTGCTCTTAAAACGCTTGTATATGCAACACGTGACCATGGCTAGAAACACCGAAGCTGACAGTAGCCCAAGTGCCATTAAGCAAATCACTATGATTAAATTGCTCTGCAAGAGTAAATCCTTTGGCGATTGCTTCTGCACGAGAAGACTCATTTGAACGGCATCCTTGCCGCCGGCATTTTCCGCCAAACAGGTATAAATGCCTTCATCACTCTTTTCGGCGCCGAGTATGGTGAGACGCGAAATAAAAATATCGCGACCGAATTCCTTGCCAGAATTCTGCTCCTCGCGCAGCAATTGGATGTGCACCCGACCGGCATTGTTCTTGTTGCTGCCAATACTCGCACTCACAGTACCTCCTCCATTGCTACTGCTACTTGTGTACATTTGTTTGTTGTAGTCCCAGGCGATTAGAGTATTTGGCGAAGCGTGCACTCGACAAATCAGAGTCACGTTCTCTTTGGAAGTATTAATCGAAGCACCTCGCGAGGGATAGATTATCTTCGGCTTGCAGGCGAACGCCTCTGGCTGATCCTCAATCCACAGCATCCCACGCAAATGTTTGGGATAGTAACACGACGTTGGGGGAGTGTACAAATTCCTGCGGAAGGCGAAATCCCGGAATATCTGCAGTTCACAGGTGCAATTCCACGGATTAAGCTCCAGCGACAGACTGGTAAGTCGTGGCAGAGTCTCAAAGGACTCCTTCCGCAGGTAACTCAGGCGATTACCACTCAAGTAGATTTGCGACAGCAATGGCACATTCACAAACACCGCCAACCCCACAGTGTGTATTCGATTGTCCTTCAGCTCAACTTTATGCAGATATTTGAGATTCTGGAATATTCCGTCGTCGAGCACTTCGAGCAAATTTCCATTGAGCACAAGCGCTCGCACCTTAACCAAACTGGCAAAAAGATTCTCTTGCAATCGCCGCAGCAGATTATTTGACAAATCAAGTTCAATTAGAATCTCAAGCGATCTCAACGACAACGGATCCAAATTCTCCAGCGAGCAATTGCGCACAAAAAGTTTGTGCAAATTTGTCAAGTCAGCAGTTAGAAAGGCATTCTCCTCGAGATAGGCGATTTTATTGAGTGACAAATCGAGAACCTGTAGCTCGGAGCTGAGATTCTCTGGCACACTGGATATGCTAAGATTCTTACAGTCGGCTGTTTTCTTGCCGGAATTCCATTTACATTTGCAATCGCCGCAATTCATAAGCCAATCACTGCTCACGTAGGCGACTTTGGTTGTGAGAATCATAAGGATGTGGATTGTTGCCATCGGAACGAATAGTTCCCCCGAGACACGCATTTTTGTATTCATATTCTCTCTGGACGTGATGTTTTTGGTTTCCTTTTAGCTTAGCCGCAAGTCAGCGTTGGTGGTTCCATATTTGTGTTTTTTGTTTGTTTGTGTTGGTCTTTCTCTCACACTGTCGCACACTTGCTAAAAGCGGGATGATGATGGTCGATTTTGTTTTGATGGAGAATCCCTCGAGCTTGTCGAAAAACAAAATTCCTTCCGGACTTCTTCACACTTCCGTTTGCTTTCGTTTTCGTTTTTCCAATGTCCTTCCGGCTAGATTAGTCCTTTTTATATTGACGTCTATACGTTGAGGCGTTGTTTTCTACTCCATCCACTTTCGATGTCTATGTCGTTTAGTTTTATAGCTTTTCACAAAATGTTTTCTTCCTGTTGTTCTTTTTCCTTTTGTCGGTCTGAAATGAAAAAATCGAAGAAAACGATTCTATTAGATACACAAACACACATTTATGAAAGAGTCTTAAAAAAGTAGAACAAATTAAGACGGACATTTGTTGCGGAGTTGCATATCTGCAGTTATATTTTTCCTGATTAGATCGGCCTTCCTGTAACCTTTTTGCTTTTGCTTTCGTTTGCCTTCACACTTCTTCAGGCCTTCCTTAAAACAAAAAGCTGTTCGAGCTCCCTAAGAGGTAGTTTTGTTT
>CAKKXW010000001.1:22471609-22662275 GCA_920937365.1 Sphaerophoria rueppellii
ACAAACGAGGTGGCCAATCGACAGGCCCTTGACATAACACGCCATTCAAGCTAACTCTTCAAATCATTTTTTAGGTGTACCTAGCTGCTGTGTGGCTGGTGACAAAGTTCTTTTGACACCACAGGTCGTCGAAGCAATCGACATCTGTCTACTCTACCTAGCATGAACAATCTGGAACTGACTGATAAGCGATTGCTTATGTAGAATTATTTGAACGAAGAATTATTTTGCTTGGTTCTCCATGATTCTCACAATTTCGTGTCTCCTTAAATTTCTGTTTTTCAAAAAGGGTGCGGCCTATTTGAGGGCTATTAAAAAATCCAAAAAAAGGAACCATATGCCGATCTTCTTAATTCTCATAAGTTTGAGTTTCAAACAGTAGTAAATTGTCATGCAGAAAAGTAGGACTTTTTGCCGGCAAAAGTACTGTAGCTTGTGGGATTTTGGTGTGATTGATTTCCACTCCAACCCGTTTGTCGCAAACGCTACCCACTAGTAAGACAACCGTTCAAAATATTTCTTTCTCATGTTTCCATGCCAAACAAAATGTAGGTCTAAGAATCCTTATTCTCAATTTTCTTAGTACAAGTTTCTATTACCCATTAAAAGCCTTATCGTAACCAACTTACATTACCCAAAAAAGTTGGAATCGCAAAACTGAATTTCTCTACCAAATGCCCAACAAAGTCCAATTCGCGTCAGTCCTTTTAACCAAATGGGCTGATGTCCTTGCGAACGGATAAACTCGTATCTTGAAAGAAGACAATACAAAATTCATGTTGCCAAGTTGTAAATGGCGTGATGCAGAAGTTTTAATGAACAAACCAAAAGGGTGTGGAGGTGTGTGGAGAGCAAGGGACATCATACAACAAAAAATAAGTTCTAAAGGTTGTATAGTATTATCACCCATTAAAAGGACGGAAATGATTTTCTATTGTTTTCGAAGGATAAATATACAATGGTTAGATTTTTTTCAACTTGCGTTTTTTGTTGTGTGTAGACGTAAGCTTTTGCGGACGGATGAGTGACCAAGAGCGATGAAAGAAGAAGCAGCACACAAAGTTACCTACAGTTAAAGGTTCACAATGTATTAAAACCACTTTGATGCTGGTATAGTTTGGGTTAGTGTAGTTTCATATCCTATTGGTTTTTTCTAATTTTTTTGTAGAATAAGCGTAGAGGACAAGGACATAGCCGATGTGGATGATAATGATGATGATGACTTGGGCGACGACAAATAACAACGAAGACCGAACCGAGGACGGAGTGATTATGACGATGAATGGGGCATTTGAATTCGTGTTTACGATCATGACCATTAGAAAAATTGTGTGCTGTAATAGTTTTTTTATGGTTTTTCTTTTCTTTATCCTTTTTCTTTTATTTTTAAGTTCGCTCTTGCGAAACTGTTTGCTATTAGGTGAGTTCAGTTGCGCCCGTTCCCACACTACGGGTTGTCCTAGTTTTATCCATCAATAAATTTAGGAAATAGCAAGAATAATGGGCAGAAGAAGTATTTTGGAAATATGAGGTAAATTGCTGGAAGATAAATTAGTTTTGTGGTTTTGTTTTCAATTTTTAAATAATTTGTAATTGAATTTCGTTTGGGCTAAAGTGGAAAAATTGAAAGCACAGATGAGGGTGTTATTGGTATATTATTTTAAACACACAGCCTTATTGTGAGTTTCACCCGAACAGCATTCCGCCTGAAAAAATTGTTTTTCTTTTTTCAATTGTTTAGAGTTCCGTGTGAAAAAAATTCTATATGCTCGAAAAATTCCCCTTATCGGCTTGTGGAACCAATATCGCAAATTAATAAAAAATGTTGCCGAGACTACCGTAGGTCACCAGCCACAAAAAAAAAACCGTGGTATGATTACGAGTGCGCGGAAAATGCATGTTTTCAGATGCTGCAATGGAAAACCAGAGCAGCAAGAGAAGACTATCGAACAAATGAGAAAAAGACCCTGCGAAGGAAGAAAAGAGCATCAGTAATTTTTCACCTCAAAGATCTAGAAGAGCCTTGAGCCAAGAACAACACTCGACATTTCTTCAAAAGGTCGAAGCAATTAGCTTCTGGTTTCAGGACCTGTACACAGGCTCTTTGAAACAGTAAAGGAATCCTAGTCAGCGAACGCGAAGCATAGGGAATTGTAGATGATTTCAAGCAGCATTCCATCAGCTTAAGAAAAGAAAGACCAATCTGTGCATGCACTAGATTATCAACAAAGTGTGGGGGAAGAATGTATGCCTACTGACTAGACCAGTCAGTAGGCATACATTCTTCCTCTTGGAGCAGATAGTGCGTAAGGCAGGTGTGGGCACCGGAAAACATTATCTTCAACAAATCAACCCAGCTCCTAGGCTATGCGGACGACATAGACATCATCGGTCTATCCAAGAGAGCTGTGCTTGAGGCCTTTACAGAGATTGAAGAACACGTGAAACTTGTTGGTAGTATTTCAGTAGTGCAGTATTTCAGGTTGAGATCCTTCATGGATTGTAAGCCGGTTAAATAAGATAGTTAGGGTATCAGAAAGGCGCGGGTTAGGACTGAAATTGGGTTATCGCAAAGCAGTTTCAGTCTGGTGCTGTCCGAAGTTCTCGGCGTAGTTAAAGAGACGCTTTGCTCTCAGTGGACAGCTTACTTGTTTTTAGGTGTCTTTCTGCCCGCCTTCTAAATGAAATTGAACATTTTAGACCTGATTTCCCAAAAAGGGAAAAGAGGTGTGAGTATTGCAATCTGAATCGATGGGGGTTTAGCTTCGGCGAGACGAAGTTCGCTAGGTTTGCTAGTATTCCAATATGAAATAAAAATACATTGCAATTCAGTCGTGAATTTCAACTTTTATCTGTTACTTAAGACTTCAATAAACTTTGCTAATTAGTATTACATATTCTTAAAGGACAGACAATGTTATTCGTTCATGTACATCGATTCAAGCAGTATGAACATGTGAACGAACTCCTGCAAACATCTCATTCATAATTAATGATCAAAAAAAAAATAAACCAAAACTCATAACAGAGTCCTTAAAGTTGTTTTGTTTTTTGCCTCGTGGCTCCTAATTTTGAAGCGCAATCAATAGTCAATACTGATAACAGATACCATTTAAGTGGAAAAGTTCAACATTTATGAGCAGCGCCATAATTTATGTTTATTTCTTTTTTATGCCCTGCAATTAATATTTCTTACTCATTCTTAAATCCATTTGCATGTGTATGAAAAAAATGGACGAAAACTGCTTGTTGTTTAAGTTTGCAAGAGTTTTTCCCCCTCATTTGACTAATTAACAAATTCATCGAAGCACGTATATGCCTTCCAGATAAAACATCTAACTTTTTTTATAAAGCAAAACGCAATTAATCCTCTGCACGCGACACACCAAAAGCAAAAGCAACAGCAACATACAACAGCTAACAGCAACAAACAACAGCTTACAGCAACAGCACCAGCAACACTAAACTAAACTGCCACGAGAAATTAATTAGAAGCAATTTAATTTCTGACTTTGAGCCGCTTTTCGTCATGCCATTTGGCTCATTTGGGTTCATGGGGTTCGCACGGCTCATACTCTTATCGTTGTTGGCCGTAAAAACGAGGTAATTAAAGCGATATGTTAATTCTTTACGTTTCATTCGTTTTCTGTTTTTTTTTTTTTTTCGTTTTTTCTCAGTGTTGGTAAGGCTTCCTTTTTTTGGTTGTTATTTTCGTTTTTACTAAAAATTGTACTGGAATATAAATTTCATCGGTTTTATTGTCATGTTGATGACGGTGGAGGTTTGAAAAAGTCCTTGCTAGTCTAAATATGTATTTCACAAGGGAACCAACCTCTTTTCCACAGGGTGGTTGAGCCATTTTAATTTTCCTAGATACCCAGTTAATAACATTCGAAAGACCTAAACCCTGAGCATAAGAACAAATTTATGCATAGTCTTAGCCCAAAGTAGAATTTTGCTAAGGTTTTTGATTTTAATAAAATATAATTATGTGCTAAAGAAGGGATTTATGAAGAGTCTAAGGATGAAGACAATTAATTTTGATTGCTGTACGGAATTTAAATACCTCTGGCGGAAGTGGTTTGATGGTTTCTTCTTTTTTCATTTTCTATTTTCTTATTTTGATGAAATAATGTATGAAGAAATTGCATAAATCCGTTTTTAAGCCTGAAACATGTTTGTTTTGTTTTAAAAATATTCTCATGGGTTTATTTCTCTTTCCCTTGGGCGAGTATTTTGATCGTTCAGGAATAAGGAAATAATAAAAAAAGAAAAAAAAACATTGAGCTGTGGTAATTTACTCAAACAAGGAAGTCTGCAAATCTAAATATGGAAACATTTGGTAAAATTTCACGATTTAATTGTTCTTAGAAGGCAAGGAACATAAAATTTGGGTTAAAAAGAATCATATTATCGAAATATAAGGATTTTCTGTTTTATTTAAAGAAATTTCTTGGGAAAATGGGAACAATTTTTCAACTTCCGTCCGGGAAAACATTTTAAAATTCAAAGACATCTTCAGACGGTTTCTTCAGAAATATTCAGAACCCGGAAGCAATGTATGGACACACAATTATTGATATAAAACCTGTCCGTAGCCTGAATTCGAACGTTGATTATCCGGATTCGTCCGTTGATTGTCCGGATTTGTCTGTAGATTGTCCGGATTCGTCCCTTTATTGCCTTAATTCGTTTGTAAATTGTTCGGATTCGTTCGTTGATTGTCCGGATTCGTACGTTGTGTGTCCGGATTCCTCCGTTCATTGCCTGGATTCGTCTGCTGATTATCTAGATTCATCCGTTGATTGTCCGGATTCATCTGCTGACTACCCGGATTTATCTTCTGATTGTTCGGATTCGTCCGTTGATTATCCGGATTCGTCCGCTGACTGTCCGGATTTGTAGGTTAATTGTCCGGATCGGCCTGCTGATTGTCCGGATTCGTCCGTTGGTTGTCCGGATTCATCTCTTGATTGTCCGGATTCGTCCGCTGACTGCCCGGATTTGTCCGTTGATTAACCGGATCCGTCTGCTGTTTATCCGGATTCATCCGTTGATTGTCCGGATTCGTCTGCTAATTGTATCGATTTGAACGTCACCCAGATTCCTCTGTTTTCATTTCTCATATCCGTCTGTCTGAAATTCATAATCTGCTATGAACATAGACCGAATACACAAGAGATCACAATAGTCTACGTTGACAAGGCTGTCAGCCGCAGATTACTTATGAAAGTACCCCCAAGTGTTTTTCCTGGGATCATACCCTCAGGAAGCAAGAATGATCTGAAAGCTAGGTGAAAGCCAAGTTCCCGTGAATTGTGGTGATTTGTGGTACTTTAAGTGGCAACTACCAAGCCAGAAGAGGTAATAAACAACAGCAGATGTTGTTGGGTCATTTTGAGTGAAGGATTTTGCTAAGGGATGACACTATTTTGGAAGATCATGAATCTGATCAAGCACACAGATAAAAGAGGACCTTGAGAAAAACTAAGATAATGAAAATGAAGTCTCTTTATAAGGTATCTTGTACGTGTTGATTTGATACTGTTGTTTGAAGAGGCCCAGACCGGACACCTACTGTAGCGCCATCTTGAGTTGGTTAGTTATTAAAACATGTAACAAAAGTTGCAATAGATATTGAAAAAAGTTTTATTTCGCGATTTAAAAATACCAAACTTGTGTGAGAAACATATCTGCCTACAAAATTAATTTCGAGGGAGCAAGTCCAAGAAGCAATGATACTAAAATTACATTATTAAATTAAAATGTAAGCTTAACTTTCCATGCGCATTAAATACACATTTAAGTACATTAAATTAACGTAAGACCTTTTACTTAGCATGTAGGTATGAAGTACGTACACAAACGCAAATAAAATACTAAGATTGATGCATGGCAACTCATTAGATGATTTAATTCATTGAATGAGTACTCCTTGCTATATTTTAATGCAAACCATTTTGTTACTAATTTAACTGATGGTCAAGTATTGTTTGACAAAAAATTTTGAAAGAAGTGAATTACACCTAAAAAAAAGGATAGTTTCGTCCGTTTGCAATTTACACAAGAACATACGACTTGTGTTTGTATTTACTTGGAAAACGTCACGTTTCACTGTTTATTTTATTAAACATAAAAATCTCTAAAGCAGATTATTATGCAAATGGGAAGCAGGACAGCAAGAAATTTAACGACAGGAAAGGAAGTCCGCCTTCTGAAAGCTTTACTTATGCACCAGCAAACACATTATCTAGGTACAAATAATATATTCTGCTGCACTGTACAACAGTTTTGTTGTCGCTGGCTTTTGTTTTAATATTTTTCTTAAGGACCCAAAGTCCGTAATTAGAAAAAAATGAAACATCCTAATCGCATTATGTTTTTCAATTTTTAATGTGCATAGAATTAAATTGTTGTTAAGACAATGGAAATTTTTTGACTAAAATAAAACATAGTGAATGAAGCTGCAGCAGTATAAATAGTTTATTTGAAGCTTGGACAAAATTCAGAAATTATTTAATACAAAATCAACTAAAAGTGATCTCAGTAGATATCCTTCATAATCCAAACGGAGTGAAATGAAATTTAGTTTTATTATCTTCTTACTCAACATTTTCCCCTTCGAAAAACCAATCACGACATTTTCGAAATACTCATATTTAACGACAGACTAAATAAAAACGACTGCAATTCTTCATTGCATGGATTTGTATATCCTTGAGGGCCTTTTAAATACAAATTGTCATAATCTTCAAGCCACCATTACCACAAACTTTGAAAGTAAATCATCAACCCACTTTCACCCTGTTTAAATACTTAATATCCCACTACATCCGCAGTCGAATTGAAAATAAAAAAAAATTGTCAAACGAACCTCATTAGAAATAAGTATTTGTGCTCGATAAATGTTCAAAAATATCATCCTCAAAAAGAAAAAAAAAAACAATTAAATGAGGCAAGCCAAGAAGACTTCTTACGTTTGTAGGTAACTCATTATTTGCACCAGCACCGAAACGCTATACTGTATATCATCGGTAGCCCGACGACACCCACCACAACTTATTTCCTCGACTCGACAAAGCTAGTAGAGGCAAGAAAGTAAGAAAAAAAAAATACACAACATTTAAAATTCATCAAACCCATGTTGACACTTTCCTCGACGCTACGTAGGCACTTAAAATCTTTATTGCAGCATTCGATAAATAACGAGTTTTCATCGATTTGGTTTCAATTACTTTTTTGCGTTTATTTTTTTTTTTTTGCTCCTCTTGTAGTCCTTGGTCCTTATCAAGCCATCAAACCATCGCTTTTTTTCTGTTGTGTACACTGTACCATTACATCGCTACTTGGTGATGAACGATGAAGAGTGGGAGACAACAGGGAAGAAAAAAGAATCCTCTTCGCCAAAATGCTGATTCACAAGCTCTTGGAAATCATTTAATGATGCATTTACCGTATACCTTCGGATATAATTACCATCGCTGGTAATGGATCCATCATTATAAATGGCTCTTGCAGGCGTTGGTAGTTGGATCGTTCGTTTTGGAAGGTAGAAGAATGAATTCTAGTAAAATTGCGCTGATGTTACATTCGCCAGGAGTATTGATGCAAGTTATATTCGAGCCGGTCGATATAAACTTTTATTCAACGAATGCTTAACTTACACGAAAACGGCTTCAATAGTTCTCTCGCTTGTTTAACTTAAGTTTGAAGTCTCTTGCGCTTCTTGGGCTGGGCTAAGTTTATTGACGTCAGGCAAGATAATGCAGTTTAATACTTCACTTTTATTGAGCGTGACTCACATCCTTAAGTTGTCAATAAAGTTTAGTGCATCGAAGTACGCGACTTTCAGAGATAATGTTTAAACTGATAGTGAAACTGTTTTTTCCCCAGAGTCAAGAAGAAAACCTCAAGGAATTGAATTGAAACTTTATCTTAGTGGCCTTTTTTTACAATTTGCACACATTCAAGGGATTTGTATAGCCTTTTTATGCCAGAGACACAGTGAATGTATAAGGAAGAAGGGAAGGGGTGGGAGAGGAGGTGTCGGTGTAAATTGGTCTTAAATTCTTGAACATTGTAATGATTGGGAATGACAGAGTGTGGGAGAGAGTTCCACATTCGCGTAGTGCGGCTTAAAAAAAGGTTCCCTATACTATGAATTTATGTACTAATATGGCCGAACATGAGGTAGTTGAAACTGTTAGAAAACCAATCTGTTTAAAAATAGACGTGAACGGTGGATAACAAATCAGCAAAAAACCAAGGCCTTATTGGCTTACAATTCCCAAGAATTGCTTGAATGAGTTACGAAGCATTTTTCCGTGACAAATGATACTGTTGGAAGCTTTGGCAGTACTTCACAAGTAGCAGTAGCCAAGTACTATACGGGGAGGCTAAATGGTGATTATGTCAGCAGTAGGTATTTACTTTTTTACATTCTTGGCGACCCACACATTGGGAAAACATTTCCTGGGATTTCCCGTAAATGATACGCTCGTTTGGCTTGCAGAAATAGCGGACAAAAGCGCTGATCGGTGTTCAACCTCTCTATCCTAAATCTATTTTCTTATTTGTATAACCAATTCATGCAACAATGTTAACGTTAGCATGATTGCGGCTAGGGACGCTACAAAAGTAGACCGATAGCAAACGACGTCATATTTTATCCCGCTCTCTTGACATTTTCTCAGTACATTGCATTTCATCATGGAAAGGTATACGATCCAACAACGAGTCGAAATTATTAAAATTTACTACCGAAATTCGGAGTCAGTGGTCAACACTTTAAGAGCGCTACGTACAATTTATGGTCGTCATAATCGTCCTGCCAGATCAACAATTGAGCGTCTAGTGGAAAAATTTGAATCCACAAGCTCAGTACAAAATATTCCCGTGCCAGTGAGACAAAGAAGTGCCCGTAGTGTCGAGAATATTGCTGCCGCTAGCGCATCAATTGCGGAAGACCCAAATCAGTCTCTCACACGTCGTCTCTCAAGCGTTGGGCATCTCTGTGACGTCGTTGTGGCGAATTTCGCGAAAAGATCTTGGCCTACATCCTTACAAGATCAAATTGACGCAAGAACTGAAGCCGCTTGATCACCAGAAGCGTCGTATGTTCGTGAATTGGGCTGAGCAACAACTTGAAAATGATCCGGATTTTCATCGAAAAATCATCTTCAGCGATGAGGCTCATTTCTGGCTGGATGGCTTCGTCAATAAGCAAAATATGCGTTATTGGTCAGACAGCAATCCACATGTGCTTCACGAGGCACCATTACATCCCGAAAAAATCACTGTTTGGTGCGGTTTACATGCTGGTGGTGTCATTGGGCCGTACTTCTTCCGTGATGATCAAGACCGGCACGTTACTGTGAATGGGAATCGCTACCGCTCAATGCTAACCGATTATTTTTGGAATGAATGGATGATATGGACTTGGACGATATGTGGTTTCAACAGGACGGTGCCACATGTCACACAGCGGGCCAAACAATCGAATTATTGAGAACGAAGTTCGATGAGCGCATTATCTCCAGAAATGGACCTGTGAATTGGCCGCCTCGTTCATGCGATTTAACGCCGTTAGACTATTTCCTGTGGGGCTACGTCAAATCTATGGTTTATGCCAACAAGCCAGCGACGATTGATGAACTTCGTACGAATATCGAACGTGAAATTGCAGCAGTATCGGCCGATTTATGCTTGAAAACCGTCGAAAATTGGGTTCAGCGTCTGGACTTCTGCAAGCGTGCCCGTGGTGGCCATGCAAAAGAATTCGAGTTCCAGGAATAAAGAATTCCATTGATATCCAAAACCGTTTTTGTTTTATTTAAGAAAACTTTTGTAGCGTCCCTATTGAAAAACCCTTTACATTTGCTTACGCATATCCCAAAGATAAAGTAAACATATCTAGGCGTCATCAGTAGCATCAAAAATTAAATAATAGAAAAACAACTACATACACCGCAGAACTTTTCAGACTGAGTTTTGGACTCAGGTATTTGTCCAATTATGAGAGCCCAAAACATAGAATCGGCATTAACCAAGACTTGATCAAAAGGACTTGAACAACCAACCCGTGCTGAGTGTTGATTTTCATATACTTCAAACTCTTACAGACAACAATGAGATACTGGAACTACTTGCTTGATAACTTGGGACCTATCTCACTAACTACATAGCAATGTGCTTCAATAAAAAAGAATTCAATCAACAGTCTCTTTCTAGATAGCAAAGGTCTGTGGGAATAATAGATCTAAGTAGTTCGATGTCGATTTTCTAATCCCGAGCGAAGAGGCAAATTTGGCCCTATCTATCATGAAACATTTTCACTGACATGCCAAAACAAGGTATCTATTGCTCTCTTTGATAGACGTGGTCTTGAAAATGATGCCAAAATAAAGTTCTTGCTTTCTTCGTAGAAAATTTGATCCATCTCAAATATGACGAACAACTTCAATGATGGACAGAAAGTCTGTCTTCCGAGATTTATGAAGCTTAAACTAAGATAGGTATACTCAGCCTATTCAAGGTATTCTTGTCTAAGCACCTAACGTCGAGTTGAAGAATCAAACCAAATAACACAACCAAACTTCACACAACTTTTTATTCAACAATTTCTCAAATCAAACAAAGTTAGTATAAAATGAATTGAATTTAATTGAATTCAACTTATAAAACTACAGTAAGGATGAACTGATTTCCAGTTCTCGCCGCGGTTTCAAAGTGACATTTGTGAAATAAACGGTTGAGCTGTGAGCTTCTGTTACCGGCACTACTCTGCTGAATAAGAGTCGGCTTTTGCCCCATCTTTGATTCACTCGGATGGAGTGGTTTGAAGAATGTACACACTCTGTTCAAAATGAGACTTTTGTTCACAGTCAAGCCTGTGAAGTAGAAGGTTGGGCTGTTGTTGTTATATTATCGGATCGGAAAGAAGCCCCGGTGGGTTGGAAATTTATTTTGAAGAAATACAGTCTCAAATAAATGGGCAGCTCTTCGAATCCAAAGCGGAACGGAAACTTACGAAAATCACTAAGATACCTCGCCTTAAGTATTTCTTGGCTGCACTCAAAAAATTTTCCTGGTAGGCAAAATATGGTAGAAAATACAAGCCAAAAAACTGGTACCATTGTCCAGATTTCGTGGTAAATAACTCCAGATTTCATGGTAAAAATAAAAAACCAGAAATCTGGTAAAATCTAACAAGAACCAGGAGAATTTTTTTTTACCAGATTTCCTGGTAGAAAAAACCAGGAAAAAATGTGGTAAAATACTCCAGATTTCGTGGTAAAAAAGTCCAGATTTCCTGGTAAAAAGAAATCTGGTTTTATTTACCAGAAATGTGGTATTCTAGTAAATTTTTTGACAGAAAATGTTCTGGTTAATAATACCAGCGTCCTGGTAGAAAGTATTTTGTTTCCTGGTAAAATGAAGATTATCTGGAATCTGGTAAATAGAACCAGAAAATTTATTTTTTGGTATATTTTTTTCTGGTAGATAAAACCAGTCTTCTGGTACTTATTACCATAAATACTGGGAGATCAAAAATTATCTTTTTTCTGGTTAATAATAAAACCAGGAATTTTATTGTCTGGTGTATTTTTTTCCTTGTACGTAAAAAATATTCCTGGTATATTCTACCAGAATTCTGGTATATTTTTACCAGGAATACTTGAGACAATTTTACCAGGAAAAAAAATATTCCTGGTGTATTCTACCAGAAATCTGGTATATTTTTACCAGGAAAAAAATATTCCTGGTGTATTAGAATTCTGGTATATTTTTTCATGGAATACTGGGGAAAATTTTTATGGAAAAAAATATTCCTGGTTTATTCTACCAGAATAAGGGTTTTATTCCCGGTATAATTTTTACCAGGAAAAAAAATTCTCCTGGTATATTCTACTAGAAATCTGATGTATTTTACCAGGAATTCTTTGAAAAATCTCCTGGTAAAATTTAACAGGGTTTTCTGGAAAATTTTACCAAGACGCCTGGTAGGAATCTAAAAACCACTTTTTCTGGATAAATTTAGCGGGAAATCTGGTCACCTGTACCAATTTTTTTTTTTTAGTGTGGTACTGCATGTGAATTATACAACCCAAAAACCAAATGCGTTTTACATGATGGATTATGTGGTTTTCCGTCGTTGCATTCTGTTGTTAGCCTCCGTAGTTTACAGAGACGAATCGTCGTAGCTTATTTATCGAGAGGATGGTGGTCTTACTTTTGCTTTTTCACGTGTTTTTACGGGTCCGCTCCTGAATTTTGTCGAACGAAATAGATTAACCGTAACAGCCTTATTTTAAATTGAAATGTTTTGATTCTATTTAAACATGATAATAACGAGTTTGTTTCGGATTTTGCCGAAAAAAAATTTGAGAACTTAAATATTTAAAAAAAGACAGGCATTTCTGGATTGACTTTTAGTATCGTTAAATAGCAGACTCAAACTAATAAGTATATTTTAATTTAATAAAAGGCGCGTTCTCAAAAGGTTTTTATACCCTCTTTGCTACCTCAATTTTTCTTGAATTTCTGTAATGTATTCCACATTCACGTAGTACGGCTTAAAAACGAATCTCTGTACTTCACAGCACGACCGAAATTGATTCGAACTGAGAGGTGAACTGAGCGTTCCTAGGATGGCTGGTCATACTGATTTGTTTAGAAGAGAAAAACAGATGACCGAAGAGATTTACTTATTGTTTTTTTTTTTTTCAAATTTAATATCCACAATTTGGAATCCTTGTTCGGGTGTTAAACGATTCCTGATGATTTGACAAGCCTTACTGAATAGATGTGTCAACACAGTTTGACATACTTACCTATCCTATTAAGCCATAGACAACAACATACAAAACCTCATTCAGCTAAAAAAATAAACACCCTTTATACTTTTACACAAAAACACAATTTTAATCGAAACGGCTGTCAATCATTCGAAGGCTAAAAGCAAACAACGAAATCTCATTTTCACAGAACAGAAATAAATAGTAGTTTCCCCAAAGCGAAGACAATAACAGCCCTTACTCTTTGATTGACAATATTATTTCCCTACAAAAAACGACACATTACACACATTTTTATTCATTGTTCATTGTTCACTTCCAATCAATAAAATAATATAACAACCGATAATCCCGTTTTGGCCTTTATATTTATAGTGTAATCCGACTAAAAGCCATTTTGCCGAATAATCGTTAAGCCTTTCAGCAAACATTATGATGGAACGAGAATAATGCCATCAACAGTTAACCAGTTGTGTCAAAAGTATAACACGGATAATCAACTGACATTTCCTATTTACACAGACATTCCAAACAATTTGTTGAATTGTGAGCTTATCCTCACACAAATAATATCCATTGCAAATTACTTAACCTCACAAGCATACACACACACACATGCATCCTTATGATGTTGTACTTACATAAAAACGAGTGTAAACAGAAGGACATCGAACTATTTAAGCATATTGCTCTTCCATCAGGATATAGTGTTGCAAAAAGAGCATAAAAGGACATGTGTTGTTTTTGGTACAACCTTTAATTCTGCAAACGAATTCAGTAAATTGGTCAAAAATATTGGTCGGTGGTTAACAAAGTCCTTGTCGGTCGTTCGGTAACAATAAATCATAAATTCGAACAGCTTTGAGCTCAGCAGATACTGCTGGGCCTAGCTGTGTATGCCCTCCCATGGACAGAAGCTTATTGCCTGTCATATTTTGTTCGTTTGTGTGTGGTGGATTGAATATTGGCTTTGAGGAAGAGACGAGAAGGACACGACGGACGAACAGTAACTAGCAACAAAAAATATTGCGTGTATTTCGCTTTTAATGAATACAAATTGCATATCCTTTTAGCGTGAAGGAGGAATATTTGCGTTAATTTATTAGTCGTTAGTTGGTGCGGCATAGTCAGAGTAGCTATATAGTGGATTTGTGGCATGGGTGTGGTATGGGGTTAGACAAGTGATTTCCAGTGTAGTTTCTTTTGTCCTGAACATCCACAAGTTCATATTGGAGAAAATATTTCCTGGAAATATTATAAATTACTATTCAATCAAAAAGTATGTTATAGGGAGTGTCTTTAATCACAGCCAGGGGGCTCCCTTGAATCGTGATACTCGTGCGTGCTCAGTCAGTCTCCTTGATGCCTTTACCTACTTCCATCACAGCTGTTATGCATAAAACAATAATAACTCCGTCTTCGGCTTCGTGCGCCCTTCTTTGTCATTATGGCAAAAGCAAAACAAAACCTAATGGCAGCGTCATTGATTTAATAAGTCGAAATCAATGAAAAATGTTAAGGTGTTCCTTGTGCCATGGTTTAATATTACTTAAGCTAGCAGCACGAGCTTTTCTCGTTCCATTAAGCCAGGGGCAACAAAAACAAAGAGAAGGAAGGACCTTAAGAAAGGCTTAAGCATGTTTCCTCTTTCATTGAACAAACATATTGATTTTCTTTCCGATAGAAAACTAAAGTGTACTCAATTGGTTGTTTCAAATTGTAAATTGTTGATACATATATAATTTCCAAGGGATTATTGTAGCTTAAAAACATTTCTCAGGTGTTTCCGTACAATAGAAGGAGAAGGACTTGCTTTTAAATTTTAAATTCTTGCCAAGGTGAGGAAGAAGGTTCGTTTTTCTCACTGTGATTTCTGGTCAGGGAGAAGACAGAACGGAAGGTCAGAGACTTTGTGAGGATTTAGAAAAATAATACTCTTTGAGGATTGGTCGGAAAATGAAACAAACAAATTTTATCGCAATGAACAGCAGAATTATATTGAGTCTTAAATGGGATTTCGTAAGAGAAGCTCTTTTGCGTCCAAAGGGTCATGATAACAGAATAAATTCCTAGAACATGGCAGAGATTGCTGAGAGCATTGAAATTTTCTAGGACATTAGTGGGGGTGACCAAAAACATGATGAAATGGAGTGTGGCGCTAAATAATTATGATTTTCTTAGAAATTCCTCAACCTGGCTGACTGCTACTTTTGAAAATCAAAAGTGTATAACAGCATGGCTCGTTTACAGTATCATTGTTGATGCTTAAGGCATTGGACAGTCTTCTTAAGTCGCTAAGGCTAGCAACGAGTCGATAAGGAATTTACAAAAAAAAAAAAAACTTAAAGACAGCTTTCAAGAGTAAAGTTGTCTGATTTATTTGCTCTGTTCTGTTTTTCAAGTCTTTTGTGACTTATGGCTTAGGAGTTATCAAAATAAATCCAATTATTATTTTTGTTTGAAACAGTTCGTTTAGTGACTTAAAAAGTTAGTTCTTATTCTTAGTTTATGTTTTCTTGGAAGAATAGATTTTGTTACAAGGCTGAGGTTTGTAGAGGTATTTATGTAGCGATTGAAAAAGTCAACTTTTGTTTGTGCAGTTTATAATTATATTAACGCGGTAATAGACGACGAAGAGAGAGAGAGAGAATTATAAATAACGATGGAGAAGTCTATGTTTAATTATCAGCAGTTTTATATTTTAAAGCTGCTTAGAAAGAAAAGCTTGACAACAAAAATATACCAAGAGAGTAATGATGATAAATTAAAGAGAAGGTGTATTTTGAGTGCGTCTTAATTTTGTAGTAAAATGGAAAAACAAAACAAGCCAAAAAAATGCTCATGTCTGATTTGACAGAACATTAGTTTTACTTCCGGCGCTGGGAAATAATGCGAGCGAAAATTGCGTACGGATTTTGGAAGAAGAGAAGCACCGTAAAGTCCGTATGTTATCTTGTGAAAAGAGTGAAAGATACTGGCATCCTCATCGATGAACCAAAGCGTGAAGAGCCAAAAACAGTGCATACACCCGAGAATATTGCTGCTGAGGCAGAAAGTGTGCATGAAGCGCCATCAACATCAGTTCAAGGTCGGTCGTTCTCAACAATTGAACATTTCGGAGGCATCATTGAGACGAATTTTGCATTAAGATCTTGGTATGACGCCATACAAAGTCCAATTGGTTCAGGAGTTGAAGCCAACTGACCATCCAGTGCGTTTTCACTTCGCTAAGTGCCAAATTTGCCAAAATATGTAGCTCATTTATCATGACTGGTATGTTAACAAGCAAACTTTTAGCATTTGGTGGGGCACAGAAAACCCGCACGCATATATTGAAAAGCCGATACACCCAAAACGTCACTGTCACTGTTTGGTGCGGATTTTGGTCCAGAGGCATAAAATGAGCAAGGAGTGGCTGTAACAGTCAATGGCAATTGTTATCGGGCTATGTTGAACGAATTTTTGTTCACAAAAATTGAAGAGGAGTATATACATTTGGTTTCAATAGGCTGGCGCTACGTGCCACACAGCCGAAGCTACAATCGATGTTATGCGCCCTGTTTTTGGAGATCGCATCCGAGGTGGCTAAACGACATCAGCTCTGCATGATGCATTCAGTAGTTTGTTGTATAGCATTTTCAAAAGTTGTTTGGCGGACCCTTTACAAACAGTCTGAATGGTTTTCAAAGTCATGATCAATGAACGTATAATTTTGTGCAGGGTTTGCTCAAATCTAAGCCACAAATGTACTATTCTTGACCTTGTGACCTATTGATAGTCATTGCCAATGCCTTATTAGAGATTTGGAACATCTTTGGGTATAATAAGCATTCGTCATATTAATATATTTCCACCTCCAAATTGCCTTTTAAAAACCTGGCTTCAACAACATTTTTCAATAACATTTTTCTAGCGAACTCTTGCACAGGCATGATTGGTTCAAATTACACGCAAAATAACCCGAGATCCTCCCTTCTGTTCTTATTAAAGAGGTGCAAAGCCTAGTTAATTCAATGGCGCAAAATTATGTTCGCCCTTAATTTAACTTATTATCACGATACTAAGCAGTTTTTTAACTCCTAAATAGTTTTCTTATTTTTCTCCAATGATAGACTACTATCTACTCTGAAGTCAATGTCATTTTCAAACAAATTGTAAAATAAATTTGATAGTTCTTTGAAATTAACAAAGTCAACACACCTTTCAAAATGTTTAGTGACAAAATAATCTAGGGAAAATTTGTAAAAATTAAATAAGTTTGTTTGGATATTGGAAGTTCACGATTTTTCACAGTGTCAGGTATATCAATATTTACCACTTAAAGCTCAACTTTAGTTGGGCTCTGAGATGGCTGAGAATATAAATAAATCGAAGTCTCCGTCCTCAGAAAACATTTTCAAGAAACTTAGAAATTAAGTACAGATGAAACACACACATGACTGTATCGGTGTACAACCAAGAAATAGGTCTTTGTTGACTAAACTGACTGAAATGGCATGTTAAGCTAGTATTAAATAAATAAATAAATAAATAAATAGAGTGGTGCGACAGCTTTTAGTTTATTTAGTTTATTTATATATATAAATGCTTTCACATTAAAACATAAATTATCTTTTAGCAAGTGAAGCTTTGCTTTGAATTATTAAATTTGAACTACAGATGTAGTACATGTACATTTGTTAAACAAAAATTATTAAAAGCAAGAGACAGTTGTAAAGAAAAATTAATAATAATTAATTGTAGAAAAAGAAAACGAAAAAAGAATTATTAATAATGATAAAAAGCATAGTTACATCTTCGTGAAGAAGTAGATTAACAAAAAATAATGTTTTCTAACGCGCGTAGTATGATTTTAGTTCCGCTCCGAAACGCCCAGTGCCACCCAACTCCCGTATGTGTACCGGCAATCCATTACACAGGCGAATGGAGCCAATAAAGAATTGTCGCTCTGATACAAGCACTTAAATCGCGGGAAAATGAGTTGATGAGATCTTTTTAAGGATCTAAAGTTCAATTTTTCAAACAAGTACATTGGTTGTCGGGTTTCAATTATCTTTGAAAGTAAGGTAAGAGCTTTATAAGCGAGAAGTTTTTCAAATGTCATACCAAACAGTTGCTTAGCATGGCCAGAAATATGTTCATTTCGTCTTATATTGTAAACGTAGCGCGCCGTATTATTGAAAGCTACATTCAGCTTTCTCTTACTTTCGGAATCGCAATTTCTAAAGACTTCAGCTCCGAAAGTTAGAATAGGAATGACTAGGGTTTTCGCTAATAGCATACGTGTTTTTTGTGAAGTAAATAATTGTGCGACATCCAAAGTTTCCGCATTGTGCCCGTAGACCTTCCCAACAATAGAATTTATATGGTCATTCCATGTTAAATTTCGATTGAAAACAATTCCCAAATTTCTCGCCTTATCTACATATTCCATTTTAGAACCCTCAATGCATATATCCGGAAAATAAGAAAGATCAAGAATTCGTTTACTTATTACAAGACACTTTGTTTTCGAGGGGTTCAAAACCAGACCATTTTGTTGCGACCATAAATTTATGGCCAATAGGTCATCATTTATTGTTTGCACACAATCTTCAATTAAACCTAAATTACAGCTAATATAAAGCTGTACGTCATCAGCATACATATGAACCGAGGATTTGACAGTCGAAGTCAGTTCATTGACATATAATGAAAACAAAATTGGACCTAAAATTGAGCCTTGTGGTACACCTCTATTATTACACAGGAAATCTGAAATCCGATTTCTTATCGATACAGCTTGCAATTTACCGTTTAGATATGAGGATACTAAAGCGACAGCTGAACTTGAAAAATTATATTGAAAAGCATGTTTTCTACACATAATAGTATGATCCACATTATCAAACGCTTTCGAAAAATATAAAAGAACCAAAAATGTTACCTTATCATCATCTAGAGACATTCTGATGTCATCTGTAACTTTGATAGTTGTCATGATGCAACTATGACGTTTTCGAAAACCTGATTGTAGTGGTGAAAGTAGACAATGTGTTTGCAAGAATGAGCTCATTTGTTCTTGTAAGACTTTTTCAAAAACCTTAGACAAAAATGGTAGATTGGACACAGGTCTATAGTCATTACTATTTTGTTTTTTAAAAGATAAAATCTTAGCAACTTTCCATTGTGAAGGATAGTCGCTTGGCTTTTGAAGAGCCAAGGCCTAAGTGGCTTACTCTCATCAACAATTCTCTGAGTGCGTGTGAAGAATTGAAGGGACCTACAATTTAACGCCGATTACAAACGGCAAAGTTAAGAAGCACATTTTCATGACAGATTGATACTCTTTGTCAGATCTTCGGAAGAGGCAGTTCCCGTGAAAGATGAAATGAAAACTTTATTGGCACGAGAAGGACTCTAACCCACGATGTACTGATTAGCAGCCAACCACTAAGAGCAGCTACAGAGAATAAATACGTGCTATTAAGTTCATAAGCCAATCTGAAAAATTCCATGTTCAGTTCTTGAATACTTTGAGATGATACGTTTTAATTTTCCGGGGACACCAGAAAATGTAATCACAAATTCAATTCAATTATAGCAAGTACAACACTACAAAGAGGATAGTAGAATAGCATGCAAAGCATCTTCAGTTAATCAAACAAACTTCATCTGGAACTAACCTATTCAAGAAGACATTTTTGTTTTAAGGAAATTCTACAATCCATGAATATTCAAATTTAAATTCAACAAGAATGAAAATTCCAAAAACCATTGATTTTGTTTTTCAAAAGCTCTTTAAAAGCATTTGATTTTCATTTCCACAATTCAACCTAGCTTGACAATAAATTCAAGATTCCACTTCAACAAAATCGTTTATTTATTTATTATTTAAGTTAAGAAAAAAAAAGAAGTAAAATAAGAAACAACATGAAAATCATCTCCTGGAAAATTGCAAGATGATTGCATTTTTCATACTTCATAGATGTCTTTCCTGCATGGCATTCCACTTGGTTATTCCATTTTCCGTGCTCCACTCGAAACAATGCAAACACAAAAAATTCCCAACATGGAAAGAAATTTTCCCGGAAATGGTGTGCATTTTACCGTTACCAAATCGCATATATAAACTTATAGTAACCTATTCTGCATGAGCAGTGTAAGAACAGCACAGAAACAAAAAAAATGATTACGTTCATGGTTTGGTGCATTTTAATTTCACACTCATTTTCGCTGTATTGCTTTGCAACAATGGGTCCCAGTTTCGTAACTTGGCTCGGCTTTTGGCTTTCAAGAGAAGAATCTCTTCAAAGTAGCAACTTCTTCTTAAGAACACCAGAGTACCTACAACGAACAAAGTGAGACTTGTGGAACTAAACAAGGACCTCAACAACAACTGATGACGGCTGACGAGTGACGACTGACAACACACGACCTAGGACGACGACACGATGAGCCATCATAATGATGATGACGGAGAGGTGATATGGGCTTGGTTACTATTACTTTTTCGGAATGAGGAAAAAAGCCATGATTCAGTGGTGTAAGGAGGATAATATCTTTCATTCAAAGTGAAATCCCGCCGCAGCCATCATTCTTCTGACTGCATCATGGAGCACCTCTTTTTGCTATGGCTCTATTCAACCCAATCCGAGTTGGCTGACCTCCTTGCTCCACCCTCTGCAGCAACACCTGGTGCTAAAGGACAACGCTCCATTTTCTTAATCTTTCTTTCTCTGTACGCTAGTGTGTGTATAATTGATAGCAATATAGTGCCTCAGAAGTAGGTGACACGATGGAGGAAGCAGCCAAAGTGCAGTACCTACCTACTCGGCACTCAGAGCTTATGTTATCCTTGAAGCACGTTGCACACGATTGCGAAACTTCCGCACGACCAACAAAAAAAGAAGAGACAAAAAGAAAACCAAAACGCTCCAAACCATCATCACCCAGGAGTGCTAACCAGGTGTGAAGCCTCTGTAGCTGCTGCTGCTGCTGACACAGATTGTGCACAAGCTTCACAGCTACAACTGTATACATACAGACATCTTTCTATGTAGGAAACTGGGTTATGTAATTGGCATGAATTACATCCCTTTTTGTGGCAGATACCAGTGGTGGGGCGGTGACAGGCGATGCGGTGGTGATAGTAAGAGCTCGGTGATGATGATACACCGCAAACAACTTGATTGGGTAAATAAATTTGCATTTCTTCACGTTTTACATATTCTCTTCCTTTTGTATCTTCATCCTCGTTCCTCATTCTCGAATTTCGATTAAATCCTGTGGTGACGTGCTACAAGGACATAAGCAAGGCTACATAATCTTTCTTGATTCTAGATTTTTTCTCTTAATGTAATTTATACTCTTTTAGTCGTAATGTCTTTCCCTTCGTGGCACTGAAGTGAACAACAGTTTTAAATGTCAGTTTTCCCTTTCTTTTTTTTTTTTTTTTGTTATGAATAACTCGAAAGCACATTTTTTTCTACTTCTCTTATCTGATGTGTGATTCAGTTGGGCTAGTGTGGTGGGGGTAAAGGCACCGCTGCGAGCTGAATTGCGGCCGTGCGTGATTCGTGGTTGCCATGTACTGCATCTGACATTTGTTTTTCAAACATGACATTTTAAAAATTGATTTCTATTTAACTGCGTTTCCGCAGATGTGAGTTCGAATTTCCGTAACATTTATTTTTTTCTCGCTCTGGCGAACAACGAAAATTTTAGTAATTGGAATTTCATACCAAATGGAAAGCAACTTTAAATCGAATTGAAAACCATTGCCCGTTGGCTAAAAACACCTACTAAATGACTGGATCGCAAGAATTTGCTCTTACTGTGTAAAAAAAAATAACGTGTGCTAGGGCACACCTTCTTCGGAATCATGGGTTTGGCGGGAGTTTTGTGTAGGTTTTTCTACGGTTCTTTGAAAATCAATAATCGAATAACTGTTGGACATGTTTTTCGAAATGAAATTTTAAATAAATTTAACATAAATCTGAAAGCATTTCATAAACTATCGAGGAAAAAGTTGATTCTCTGCTGCAGGACATCGCTATTTTTATTTTTCATTCACATTTCAAAAACAGTCGTTTAAAGCAGTCAAATTCTTTTCAATGAGGAAAAAACATCGTTGGAAAATTTGATTTTTTTAACGTTCATTTCACCAGAGAAATTGCGGTTTCAGCTGAGGAAATTCGAGAAAGAATCTTTGAAGAAAGCCCCACTACCTTCTTGTTTGGCAGTAATTGTTGCCCAACAGTGAACGGTGTTTCGACTGCCTTACATCATCTTACGACAACGCATCGATTGGAAATAATACTAGCAACAGTTGTCACAATTTGACCAATAGACCCAGCTTGTAAAGATTGGTGTCTGCTTTTTTCGAACAAAAAAATCAACCATACCCTCTTATTGGTTATCAGGTGAGATTTGTTTATGAAATGTGTTGGACTAGTAACAGCAATTTGACACGTTTAATTCTAAGCATGCACGACTATTTTGGAGATTGCTGCTATAAATTCTCAGCGAAACTCTTGGGATCGACTTCTTTACCCATTTTCTTATTTCATTTAGTTTAGCCCAGAGCAGTAAAAAATTATTCAAAACACTTCATCTTCGGTCCGTCAACCTCTGACTGAAGCCACCAAGCTTTAAGAAAATTTATTAGCCGGCTTCAGATAAACGAAGCCACAGGAGCATATGACCGAACTGATAAGACGTGGAGGAACATTACTTCATCAACTAATCCTCGAAGTCTCAAAATTTCATGATGATATGAAAAACTACTGATAGAAAATTAATTTTGTTTGAACCTACTGTGTTTTTGTTCATTATCGACAGAGCTTGGAATAGTTCGGCAAAGTTTCTATATTCGCTTATCCACCTATCCGCCATTTGGACACATGACTGGAACAAAAATTATGTTTACTTGAATGAGTATTACAGAAGACGCTGTTTATAAACAACTAGCCGACTATGGGGACCTCGTCTCGCCACGTCAGAGCATCTTCAGAATAATTGTAAATAACACAGATATTGTTAAAATGCAATGTGATTTGCATAGAGAATCTATTTACCTAGAGTCGCAACTCGCTCTCTTTTTTAAAAAATCACTGTCCAAAAAATTTGGGGTGAGTCTCTCAATTTACTCTTATTTTTCATGTCCGTGAATCTGTGAAAGAGGTGAAAAAAAAAATTCAATAAGGACATGACCGCACTGTTTTAAGGGTGAAATAAACTCTGCCAACGTGTTTAAATGTGTTTTTAGTTATTTATTCGTAAATCATAGTTGAATTCCATTTAAAAAGCAAAAACACTATGCACTGCACTTTGTACTGTTATTTAAATACCTAAAACATGAATTTCATACAATTATTTTTAATTTTTTTAAGTTTTTAATTTAACTGACTTTTATTTTTGAATTTTGAGCGCAGGCTTTTAAAATTGAGCCTAGGCTTTTCACCTTATTGAGCCCAGCACACAGGCCTACCCATTGCAAATGTATTGGTTCGGCCTCCCATTTGAAATGCATTGAAAAGTCTATACATTTACATTGGGTAGTATATTTTATCAAATTTAATTTTTTTCACATATTATTTTTCGTGCCTTATCAACACTTTTCCTGATACATTATTGTGCATCTGCAAATTTTTCATTTTGTATGTGAATAATAACAACTTTGAGGAGCATGTCTAATCATTGCAATTGATATAAAAAAAAGCAATAAAAAAGTCCACATTTGGTACCAAAAAATCAGTGGAGTTGTTAGCGCAATACGTAGTGCATTGGCTTTTCAACTGGCTGGTCTAAGGTTCAAAATCCAAAGATGAGAACTTAAAAATTGTTTCAATTAACAATGAAAATAGACAGCACCACTAATGAAAGGAGTCTGAAGATCGGCTTGGCAACCGTGAAATAGCTATAACTCCAGCCAAAAATGGAATTGACGGGAAAAAAAGCCATTGGTGTAAGCACCTCTAGAAAAGGTTGTTATTATTCACATACAAAATGATTAATTTTTTTAGTCGAAAGAGAGTAAAATGCCTTGAGTTGCGACTCTAGGTATACCTCCTCTGTGGTGATTTGCTTGAATCCAATTGAAATAGAGAACTACATATCTGAATTTTTTCGAAGCCTTACAACTTACTTTCTACATTCAATAAAGCATGCAGTAAAATGCAAATTCAACACTTTCTCGTTCTTCTGTTGTGTTTTGGCTATTTCACAAAATTCAGAATTCCATACAGGTTTCGATTGTCCCCCTTTTTTACTAACTTTCACGTCTGATTGTCCCATAAACTTGTTTTGCCTAAGGCTATATCTACAGATATAAAACAAAATCAAATTTAAGCCCTATTTGGCTTTTTGCTTTTTTGGTTTGGTTTTTCCAGTTTTTCCAGTTTTCCGACTGTTCCAGGTTTTTTAATTTTTTTTCGCAGTAACCACCACTGAATACAACAGTGTTAACCATGTACATTTCATAAATATCTGTTTGGTGTCCATAAGAGACACACAAACGTTCATCCATTTTTATATAATATAGAAGATAAATATACAAAATTATAGTTTAAATTAAATTGCGAAATTTTATATTAAAAAAAAAAAAAAAAAAAAAAAACAGATTGTCCTCCCCATAGAATGACCAAACCAACTGATTTTGTGATCGAAGAATTATTATGCTTCGTTCTCCATGATTCTCACCATTTCGTGCCTAATGTTAGCAAAACGAAAAAAGGTACTAGATTTCGATCTCCTTAATTCTCATGTCATAACATTGGCTGACGAAAAGTATTAAATAGTCAAGAAAAAAGGTAAGTAGGTTGTAGACCAAACAACTGCACAACTGATCATCCGAAAGGCTGCACTATATCGAAACACAAAGTGTAAAAAGTACAAAAAAGTGAGTGTACTCGTTTTGAGAACTTTGTGAAAAGTGAGAGCTCGGTCATGGTCAAGCTTTTGTTAACTTTCACTTTTGAAAATGAGAAGGAAATATTTAGATATGCATTTGTAGTAGCAGTACAGCACATAATTTCCACTATTTTGTACTTTTCGGCACTTTGTGTTCCGATGTAGTTTAGCCTAAAGGATGTCTAAATTTAACAAGTGTAAGAGAAATCGGCATCCCGAAAAACTGATAACAACAGTCCTTTTGCGAGTATACAAACAGTATATGCTGTCATCAAGAACGGACTCCCAACACCGACGTTTTGGTGCAGAAGCATGGAGCCTATCAAAAACGTACGAGAGCACCATGGGCCGGTTCCATAGAAAAGTTCTTCGGAAGATCTTTGGTCCTGTATGCATAAACGGTGAATGGACTAGAACACGAACTGTACGGGCTGTAAACCCACACTGATCTAGCTAAAAGACAGAAGGTCCAATGAACTCAGATGGCTTGGTTACGTGGAGAGGATGGACACCAATACTCAGATAGCGCGCGCAAGTTGAAAATGACCCCAACCAACCTCGGCGTGCGAAACCGGAGACAGCTAGCTAGGGACCAAGCTGGCTGGAGAGGTTTGTTGGTTGAGGCCGAAGTCCACCCCGGATTGTAGCGCTACCTTACGTAAGTATGTAAGGAAGCACATTTAATGACAATAGTTAATGTTGGTAGATTCTGGCGGACTGGAAACCTAGCTCATTGGAGCCCACATGAACCGGCGGCGTCGGCGCAGAAAGTTCAAGTACAGTTCATGATAAGAGGCAGATCAAATTTTCGCTGAAAAAATAATGTAGACAAGAACACCTAAGCCCCACTCAAGCCGCTTAGGTTGGCGATCAGGATTGATGAAGTATTTTGTTACAGGACCCCTGGGGCTTGGTCTCAGTGTGTTGGCTAAAAAATTTTGGGTATATTCGGTTAGTGGCGTAGATGTGTTTGAAGTATTTTGTACAAAATCGAGCAAGCCGTTCAAGAATTGTGGCCAATGTAGCGGTTAGTGTGGTACAGAGGTACAACAGTTAAGGTCTTTTATTTATCAATAGAGCCATAACGAAGTCTACCGGGTCTGCTAGTAATAAGTAAATAGCTTGTAACAATAAAATTATGAAATACTGAATTGAATATTTTGTTTTCAGTGTGAGATCACCCAAATGTAAAAGGCAACTATGAGCAAAATATATAAAAAAAAAATAGTTTACTTATTGTGTTCTAGGAATTCTCGGTTTGGCAGCTCGGCAGTCAATTAAAAAACAAAAACCGACATGGCTTGCTTCTAGTCTTTTAAGTGATTTTGTTTTGACAATTTGCAAAAGCTATCTTATTGTATAAGTGATTTCTAGAACGGCTTTTGGGCAATATTTAGCAAAAAATATGCCTCTGGTGACCTATGTTTGTGCCTTGTTTTCTATTGAGCTCTTAATTGTCAAATTTCATATGCGGATTGCAGGGATTTGGACCAATTAAAAACAATATAATTTGCGGTTTTTTTTTTCTGGTAATATGAGGGAAACTGAGTTGGCGAAATCAGTTGGCAAACTGAGTTTCAACTCACTACTTTCATCCACTAATCCGGTTTGCTGTTAGCTGGACTTGTTTGCAAGCCCCTCTTTCCCACTGGGCACTCTGGGCAAGTGCCCAGGGCCCGTGATCGATAGGGGCCCCTCGTCCCTGCCAGATTACGAACTTATTTACTTATCCGGCTCACTATCAATGAAGGAACTCAGCCTGAGATACTGCAACCTTCCATCGTGAACGGTCCCTCGCATGCACTCTCCAGTCGTGGAAACCAAGCGCTCTGGCATCCGCAGTCACTTGGTCCTTGTACCGTAGGTTCGGTCTTCCTTGTCGTCTCGAACCTGGGGGCTGGGATGAAAAGAATTTCTTGGCTGGAGCGCTGTCGTGCATTCGCTCGATGTGGCCGAGCCAATGTAGTCGTCTCTTCTTGGCCTTCTGGACTTCATCCCCATCCTTGTACAGCTCATACAGTTCGCGGTTGAACCTTCTTCTCCATTCGCCACCGTCGCATACGGGACTGCAAATCCGTCGAAGAATTTTTCTCTCGAAAATGACCAGTATCAATTCCCCTTTTTTACTTATCGTCCAGCACTCGGCGCCGTAGAGTAGGACTGGTAAAATCAAAGTTTTGTATAGCAGACACTTTGTCTTTCGAGTGAGAAGTTTTGAACCCAGTTGTTTGGCCAAACCGAAGCAGCAGCGGTTCGCTAGGGTAATTCATCTTCGGATCTCCACTAAGGTGTCATTTGTGGTATTGATGTTTGTTCCAAAGTAGGTGAACTCCTTAACTACCTGCTACCAACAGTGACGTTTTGTTCTATGCGGTGGACAGATGTTGCTTTGTTTGTTGATAGCATGTTCTTTGTTTTGTCCTCATTCACTTCAAGAACAACGAGTTTTGCCTGTTCTTCAATCGCTGTGAAGGCCTCAAGCACCTCGACCGATGATGTCAATGTCGTCCGCATAGCCTAGGAGCTGGGTGGACTTGTTGAAGATAGTGTTTTCCGTTTAAAGAGTTCCGCAGGTATGCCATCCGAACAAGTCCGCCCGTTATATTTTTAGCTTTTGGATGGCTCTTTCTACCTCTTCTGAACTGGGGGCTGGGACTGGGTCTTTATTGACTGATCTTGCTTCTCTTTCGTCATTAGCTTGCTCGACATTATGCGCATTCAGCAGCTGTGCGAAGTGCTGCTAAAAAACATCTACTATTCCCTGTGCTTCGGTGACTTTAATGTGACTGTCAATAAAAATGAATCTAGAAACATGGTTATCTTCTTTCTTTGTTTAATCTAACAAAATAGTGTTCTGTCAAAGTCATAGGGGCCCCATTATCGTAATATGCCCAGAGGCTCCAATAAGTTAAAGAAAGCTTTGCTTGTTTGCCCTCAGCTCAGTGCTGAGAAACTGTTATAAGTAGACAAATTGACCGATTGAGTTTCAATTTTAAGATTAATCAACCAGCTGATGCACAAAAAAACACGACTTATTGGATTTTCAACTAAACATCAAAACTCCTTAAAACTTAATCCTGTGAAATAATAATCCCCGGAATTCAATGAAACATTTTCAAATAACTAAAACAAAAAGAAAATAATTTCTTTTTCCCTTTCGTTTACTTCTTAAATGTTTCCGGATTAATTGGAAAACATTCCAAAAAAGTTTTTTTCCTCAGTGATGAGATTAATTTGAAATGTGTGTTCATGTGTGTGTCCTACTTTGACTCCCTCAGGGTATTTGTAATATCCAGGCCATTGCTATTGTTTTTTGTTTCTGCCATAGAAGAATGGGAAAACAAAACTTTATCCTTTGTACGTTATGCCAAAAACTGAGTGGCAACCATTTTCTTAATATTTTTTTTTTTATTTAGTCTTTAGAAAATGTCGCCTTGCCTGGATTTCTATATGGTTGTCGCAAGTGTCTTCATATCACTGACATCCTGTTTGCTTTTTATAAACATTTCGGTGAAGGGATTATGTTTTCTTCCACTTTTTTTGTCTTTTTAGTCCGTTAGTCTGTTATTTCCACCTCCAACGCCAGTGGCTACACACAAATGTATATGCAAACATAGCCAGGACTACGATGACGGGTTGTATAAGGATTCAGGTATGCCACTCATTCGGTTTGTTTGTTTGCTTGTAACACCTGCTTTATCTGTGATCCTTATCATGGCAAAAAGGAGCGCACAGCAGGCAAAACGAAATACATATTTACATATGCACACACAATGAAAAGTCCTCTGATGTGGGGGGAGGGGGGTAGCAGGTCGTTAGAAAAGCGAAAATGTTTAATTAAAGAAATATGTTCAAACACAATTTCTTTTCTGTAGATATAGGTTAGGCATTAGAGCCGAAAAAGGATATGTATGCCATATTGAATGTGATTGTGTGTGTTGTCTGTGTGGGTATTAGGCTTCGTGTCAAGCCATGTTAGGTGTGAATTCGGGCATACAGCAAAATGACACAAAGTTTTCGAAATGAAAACGAGAACGAACAAACATGCTGCAGCTACAAACGCAAAATGAAAAAGGATTCTCCACATAATAGGACTTTTACTTTCTTTGGAGAAAGGTTAAAGTTAAAGAGGTTTTACTTAAACTTTTTCGGTTTGATGAGGTTGGTAAATGGTATTTTGCAAATATTTTCTCCTTGTAGCTAACATTAAGACAACATTAAACTTGTTAACGAGGTGTCTTTTTCATTTTGTGATGTGGGGCGGGCGGTTTTAGGGAAAAAGGATTTTCTACACCATGTGATGAAAATTTCCATCGAGAGGAGAAGATACGCCAGGCCCAGGAACAACCTCTCGTAACGTAACTCGTGCGAATGTAGGTTTGTTTGCGGTTGGTTATGTCTTTTGTATGCGTGTGTGTGGTAAGGTGTATTTTATAATTTTCTACGAAAAGACGGTCGAGAGTTGAGACTTGAGAGTAGACCGCAAATCTACTTACCCTAATGCAGTTGTGGTCGTATTAGTCCACCCGGAGGACTTGCCGAGGAGCTCTGTGTCCTGGAAGAGTTTTTATGTGTGGAAATGTTTTTTTTTTTTTGGGAGATTAAGTAAATTAAGCAAAACTATTTAAGTTAGCTCAGATAGAAATATCATACAGCAAAAAGCAGAGATTTCGGAATATGTTTATAGTTTCAGGAGGCAAAGTCAAATTATTGAGAGAATATGTACCTTTTTGAAGAGGTACAAGTTTAATTAAATTGCCATGGTTGAGTTGGTAAGTTGGTCTTGGTCTTGGTAGTTTTTTGATCTTCTTCAAGTGAACATCATCGTTTATCTTCTGTTTGAGCTTCAGGGGTCAGATGAGATATTTCTTTATTTTGGAATTTATGGAAGCAATGTCAAGAAGCCATAAAGTGATTGTTTTTGTAGGGGAGGTATATCTATTGAGATATTGACTTTTGTGGTGAAATTAATTGTTTTGTAATACATTTACCTGTACAGACATTTCTCAAATATCTTCTTTAAAGTTTAATCCTACTTGGGTCAAACAGGATAAGTAAGTATTCTGTGGGGATATGAACAAAATGTTGATAATTTAATCTGAAATATTTAAGACTTTTATGGATGTAAATAGAATGAGTAAGGTATTTGTGTAACCTTTTTCAAACATCAATCATTTTGCTTGCAAATTCATGTTTCCATTTCGTTTTCGTTAATGAAATGTTTCAATTTCCTGCAACATATTTTCCATTCACTTTACCTGGAAATTAAGTCGAAATTAATCTGTTACAATAAAAAGTTTATTTCATTTGATAAGTGAATTAAAGCTTTTTCAGACCTACAAATGATGAGTTTTGTCATTGTCTCATATTCATCATCATCTATTATCATATATCTCAACAGATTTTCTGTTAGTTTTGGAAATTTCAATTTAAAAAATCTATGACCCCAAGACGTCTGGGTGACTTCCCGACGAAGTTGCGAAGCAATAACAGGCCTCAGAAACGGACGAATACACTGATGACGAAAGAAGCAAATATTTAAAGGACAACGAATTTCGATATGCACGTGGAAAGTTAGGTCCCTTAAGAGACCGCGAGTTGCCGAACATTAAGCGGAGACTCTCAACTGCTAAAAAGCAGACATAACCGCTTTCCAGGAAATGCGATGGGATGAACCCGGCTAGAGGAGGATAAAAAAACTGCGATTCAGGCTGATCGTTTTTGCTGTGGGACATACAAATGTTGTGGTAGCAAGCACATAGTTCCCACCTCTCAATATCCATAAAGGAACATGGAAATCTCCTGATCAATCAACCGTCAACCAGATCGACGGAAGGCACTTGTCCATCGTTTTAGATGTTCGAACTTTCCGAGGAACCAACATCGACTCTGACCACTACCTCGTCGTAGCAAAGGTAATGCTACGAATATCCCGACAACTGCTAAAACAAGAAAATGCTGCAAGTAAATTCAACGTCAAACGGCTACATTCACAAGAGAACTCCAGATCCTTCTCTTATCGAGTTTCAAGTAACTTCTTAAGAAGTCCTATGCTGCCAACATCAATTATCGAAGGCCAGTGGCAACATTGTATGAAAGCAATTAGAGATGCCGCCTCTAACGTGCTGAGTTCCACACAACCACCAAAACGATACCCCGATATATCAAGGATGTTGCGAGAGTTAAAAGGAGGAATGAGGTTAGGAGGTTTTACCGAAAGGCCAAGTAGCTGGCTCAAGGTCGTCGAACAAGAACCGATGCCTGCAGAGATGGACAAGGGAATATCATAGTAGAATCGTAGTTTATGCTGTTGGAAAGACCACTTCTGTAGACTGTACGAAGAACAGAATCCCACCGTCAGACAGCAGGCATTCATTGGACAAAATCAGCCAACAATTCCATGAACCCGAACTAGAAGAAGTGAAAACAGCAATATCAAGGCTGAAATTTAACAAAAGCGCTGAAGTGGATGGTCTAGCTGCCAAGTTATTACAACCAGCAGGCGACAATCTAGATAGATATGCTCGAAAGAATGCAAGCCTGATGAATGGAAACTCAGCATCCTTTACCCCATACTGTAGAAGGGAGATCTCCTAAGCTGCGATCACTACAGAGGATTCGCTTACAAGATCCTCTCCGCCGGATCCTGGATGGTCTTTATCAATATGGTTCAGACCAGGAAAGTCAACCATCGATCAAATTTTCACTCACCTTGCCCCAGCTCCTGGAAATAACCTTTCATTGCAAATCACCCACCATCTTTTTATTGATTTTAAGGCTGCTTTTGAAATCACGCTGCCAAATCTAGGTTGGCAACGAGCTTACATAATTTTTCAATGTCAAAAAAGGGTTCAGACAAGGCGATGTACTTTCATGCGGTTTCTTTAACATCATTCTTACGAAGATAGTGCAAAGCACCTCCGTCAACACCAGAGTCACTATCTTCCAAAAGTCTGTTCAACTTCTCGCATATATGCCGCGCCGTTAATATTGATATAATGGGAAGAACACAGTGTGATATCAATGGCGCCTTTGTAAGAATTGAGACAGAAGCGGAAAAAATGGGCGAGAAAGGACAATCAACACGGTTCAGACAGAACGTCACAATAGAAGCTTGGACCCTGACAAAATCGGATGAATGTGCCTTAGGCTGTTTCGAGAAGAAAAATATTCAAGTTGTCTTCGGCCCCGTGTGCATTGATGAAGAAGATTCAACATAGATTTTTACGGGTTGTAAAGGGTTTTTCAATAGGGACGCTACAAAAGTAGACCGATAGGGACAGCAAACGACGCCATATTTTTTCCCGCCCTTTCGGCATTTCTCTTCAGTAAGGTTTGCCATTTCATCATGAAAGGTTTACGATCCAACAACGAGTCGAAATTATTAAAATTTACTACCGAAATTCAGAGTCAGTGGTCAACACTTTAATGAGCGCTACGTACAATTTATGGTGTCGTCATAATCGTCCTGCCAGATCAACAATTGAGCGTTCTAGTCGAAAATTTGATTTTCATCGAAAAAGCATCTTCAGCGATGAGGCTCATTTCTGGCTGGATGGCTTCGTCAATAAGCAAAATATGCGTTATTGGTCAGGCAGCAATCCACATGTGCTTCACGAGGCACCATTACATCCCGAAAAAATCACTGTTTGGTGCGGTTTACATGCTGGTGGTGTCATTGGGCCGTACTTCTTCCGTGATGATCAAGACCGGCACGTTACTGTGAATGGGAATCGCTACCGCTCAATGCTAACGATTATTTTTGGAATGAATTGGATGATATGGACTTGGACGATATGTGGTTTCAACAGGACGGTGCCACATGTCACACAGCGGGCCAACAATCAGAATTATTGAGACGAAGTTCGATAGCGCATTATCTCCAGAAATGGACCTGTGAATTGGCCGCCTCGTTCATGCGATTTAACGCCGTTAGACTATTTCCTGTGGGGCTACGTCAAATCAATGGTTTATGCCAACAAGCCAGCGACGATTGATGAACTTCGTACGAATATCGAACGTGAAATTGCAGCAGTATCGGCCGATTTATACTTGTAAACCGTCGAAAATTGGGTTCAGCGTCTGGACTTCTGCAAGCGTGCCCGTGGTGGCCATGCAGAAGAAGTCGAGTTTCATACATAATGACATCAAATTTACTTCCACAGGAATAAAGAATTTCATTGATATCCAAAACCGTTTTTGTTTTATTTAAGAAAACTTTTCTAGAAGGGTCAAGGTCCAGCGACTCAGATGGTTTGGTCCTATAGAGCGGATGGACTCCAATGCTACGGCCCGGAAAACCTTCGACACAATTCCCGAGGGACGAAATAGTAGAGGAAGACCGCTACTCAGGTGGCGCACTCAAGTGTAAGAGGACCTCAATCACTTGGAGTGTTGAACAGGAGACAGCTAGCTAGGGACCGAGCTGGCTGGCGGAGACTGAGACACAAGTCCACAACGGACTGTAACGCCACCTTAAGTAAGTAAGTAAGGAAGTAAATGGCCCCATCTTTGAATATGCAAATTAAAAACGAAATTCCTAGAGATCATAATTCCATGACATGTATTATCAGAACTCGTAAGAGCACATCTTGAAATATTTTCCATCCATCCCCTTATATACATGAGTTTATCTCCATTTTTTCACTTACTTAAGTCATAACAATTTCTCACCCGTAAAAACACACAAAGATTTCTTTTTGTTTTCGAATTCATTTTCCAAGTAACCGAGCAAGCATTCTACCCACTCCATCAGTGCCCAAACGACGACAAAACTATCCAAATAATTAAAACAAAAATAAACTAAACCTTAACTATCTGTTCCAATTTTTTAAATAAACAAAAAAAAAAAGAAAACAACTTTCTCCGCTTCTCTCTGAACCTTTTTGTCTTCCAACAATTTATGTTTTTCTGAACCAACAAGCGCAGCAGTTAGCAAAAAAAATATAATAATTCTCAAGGATAACAAAAGTCTGCTCTTGCATTGTTCGAGCGGAGAAAGCTGTTCGTTGCAAAAAAAAAAAATTAGAGCAAAACTCTTCTGTTTAATAGAAGGAAAAACACTGGAAAAACTGGAGACTGCTCAAACAAAAACTTAGCAGCAGCAACAAAAATAAAAAAATAAAAATAGAAAAAAACAAACAGAATGAAAATGAGAAAAAAAAAGTTCAATCTGAAAAATTAATATTGTATCTGGAGTACCTATAAGGTGGCAGGATTTTCGTGTCCATGAACTTGCTTTCAAATTGCTCATCCTTTGGCACTTTGATGTTGAGTTTATTTTCTACGGGTTGCTTTTTAACTTTATTTTACTCTGTACATGTTTTTCCATTTTCCAATAGTTTTCTTTCTGAATGAATCGTTTAAGCCTGAGCCCAAGGTTGGATATAAACAATCTCTCTGGAGAGTCAGGAAACTGTGTCAACTAGAGTCTACACAGTTAATACGAAGCGAAACACAAATATACATTAGTAGATAGTTATGTATTTGTGTGTTAAGCATATAGATTTCAGGGATTATGAACTACTCGTAGTTTTGAAATCGGTATTTATACATTACTACTCTTGATGTGTAGTAGGGTGACACCTCAGGCTCAATGCTTGATTCTGAATTCAGCGCATTGTGTGTATTTATTATTTTTAAAAATAATTGTTGAGAGATGTCATACTCAATAATGTACTACAAAAATTCAGACTCTCGAAATTACTTTTATTTATCTGCCTCTCGTATAGCTGATTAGTGATAAGTGATAACAGTCGACTTAGTCCAATCTGAAGCTTTTCCTTATTAACATTTTTCCATTTATATTTTAAATAAATTCAAAGTAATAAATAGTTTTCATTTGAAATTTTGTCTCCAATTTGCTGTTATTAATAGCTAGCGGCCCGTTCCGGTCTCGATTTAGGTTGCCAACCATTTTTTTTTGTTTTTTTTAATTTGAAATGAGGTTCAGTCGTTTACCTATCACTATTTTGTGTATAAGTTATCATTAAATTAGCTTAACTCGATTTGAGGATAAGCAATGTTAGCCAAATAAAATAAAAAAAAGTCAATAATACTCGATCTGGATATATTTTAAGGACTTTCAATTTATGTGACAGTCAGTAAAGCCTTTGTTACTCGGAAAAACATTCCATTGAAGTAAGAACAGCATACAAAAAACTAATTTGTCTTTTTTTTTACATCAGTTCTTTTTATTAAACAGCCCTGTTCTAAATCACGTAAATCCACCTTTTTCGAACTAGCCCACTTCCTTTTTCAAAATCGATAAATGTTGGAGACTCAAAACGATGAGAATCATGGAGAACGAAGCAAAGTAATTCTTTAATCAATTTGTTAAATTTTTAATAGATTTTTTTGGACCTTTAAGGGGAAGATTGCTCTTAATCCTTTTTTCAATAATAATATATACATGTAGATTTCAGTTTTGTTAAATTAAAATTTAAACTATGTACATAGGTATAAAAAAAAATAGAGTGGCGCGACAGCTCTTGAAGAGCCAAGGCCTAAGTGGCTTACTCTCATCAGCAAGTCTCTAGATGCGTGTGAAGAATTGAGGGGACCTACAATTTAACGCCGATTCCGAACGGCAAAGTTGAGAAGCACTTTTTCAAGTTTTGTCAGTTCTTCGCAAGAGGCAGTGTCCGTGAAAGATGAAATAAAAACTTTGGGCCCGAGTAGGATTCTAACCCACGACACGTTCTGCTTAGCAGTCAACGCACCTAACCACTTAGCTACGGACACTACTATACTAAAGGTGTACAAAAACCCAAAATTATTAATTAGAATGGCTTTCAAGTCATTTGTTGTTTGATTTTTAACGTTACAAAATAATTTGCATTCAATGCCTCTAAAGGAAAACTAGATAAAATTGCATTGAACGGATTCCTACCTCTCAATATGAATGTCGTTAAAGAGTGTCCAAACCAATGCAGCATCTTCAAGGTGAGAACATACAAGGCAATTAATTTTATTCTATACAAGGTGATTCACGAGCGTTGTGCCAAAAAGCTAGAGCGTGTAGGTTGAGTTGGGACAAGAAAAAATCGTATGGTAGGGGGGGGGGGTCTATTCAACCCCGTTTAGCTTAGTTTAGTTTAGTTTAGAAATATTGACTAATTTCATAAAAAAAAATATTAAAAATCAACGGTATCGTTTATAACACTGTGTTGTATTGATAACGACTGAAAATGGACCTGAAATTTTTCTTACTATGCCTGGGGGCCGCGGGCACCTGTCAGTGAAGGGTTCTACCTGCTAGGTGCTTATTTTTTTTATAAAATAAGTCAATTTTTCAGAAAATTGCCCTTCCCGGCTAAACGGGGGGGAATAGACCCCCCTCCTATTTCTTTAACCAAACCTTTATAAATTCCAATATTCAATTGTCTTTATTGACATTGCTGTTAATTTACTCAGCAAAGTCAAAAGTCGGTTAATGTCATACTGCAGAGGAATTTTATCATAGATTTAATATTAATTTATAAACATCTTTATATCATCTGCAAAGATAAGAATTTTGTTGGTTTGAACACTTAGCGGAGCATTGTTAATTGTAAAAATAAAAAGAAAGGGGTCCTAAATGGCAACCTTTATGGACACCAGATTGAACAATTAATTGTTTACATACATGATGTCTGAATTTTAACGTTACAATGAAGGTAAAAAAATGCATTGAAATCGAGTGATTTTTCTATGCCTTAGAGCTAAAAAACTATAGGACCGAGAAAATCTAAAATTACCAACATTTTATACGTGAGTTTTTTTTCAAAATGTATGGGAAATGAATTTTACTCTAGTCTTCTATCTGTCTATATTTTTCCAAATTTATTACGAACTGATAAGTGAGCCGACCTACTTTCGTAGGTCCAGGTCGGACCAAGGCTTCATCCAACAAGCTTCTCCAGGCAACTCCATCCCTAGCAAGTTGTCTGTAGTTTCCCAAGTTGGTTCAGGTACTCTACCACCTACCACCTACCAATCATCTAAGTCGTTGAACCTTAAGTTTTCCAGCTGGGTCAGTGTCGCTGAACAGCTCGTTCTTGGAATCTTCATTTCCATTCTCCATTTATGCAAACAGGACCAAAAATCACTAGAAGAATTTTTCTCTCACTAGAAGAATTTTTCCCTCATCGGATGTTGCCATGGTCCATGTCTCTGCACCATACATCGCCTAGTTGCTCGAGACTTTACTACTCAATTGCATTCTACATAAGTCCAAAGAAGCAGCGATTGGCGAGAGTGATTCTTCGTTTGATTTCAGCGCTGGTGTTGTTGTCTGAGTTTATAGCGGATCCTAGTTATAAACAAAGCCCACTACCTTCACGTCGATGTTGGCTGTCCTTTCTTGTCGACAGCATTAACTTGGTCTTGTGCTCGTTAACCGCTAGACCCATCTTCCTGGCCTCCATCTCAAGACTCACAAGCGCTTCACTGACATCACTCTGTGTTCTTCCAATTATATCAATGTCGTCTACGTATCCTAGTAACTGGACGCACTTTTGAAAGATTGTGCCTCTGGTGTTGACGTTAGAGTTTTGCACAATCTGTTCAAGAATTATGTTGAAGAAATCGCATGACAACATATTGCCTTATCTAAATCTTTTTTTTTTTTAAGCGTTTTTTCCGACCATGATAGGTTAGGTAGGTTAGGTTAAAGTGGCTGTGGATACAGAATCCACACACTTAGGCCAGAAGAAAAGGCCCATTGTGATACCACATGAATCTAGAGAATTACTTCTTACTAGTCGAACCAATTTGAGCTTTTTATGAAGCGAAGAAGACACTTGATATCTCTATTAGCTAGTTCACTGGGGTTATCATAAAAGTAATCGCCCAGATGAAGCTTTCGTCTTAGTGAAAGAGCAGGGCAAGTGCAGAGAAGGTGAGAGATTGTTTCCTCTTCCTCCTCGTCCATACAGCTCCTGCAAAAGTCATTTGAGGCTACACCAAGTCGTGTTGCGTGTCTGCCTATAAGACAGTGTCCCGTAAGGATACCTATTAAGGAGCTTATATGAAGTCTGCTTTGAGATAACAAGTCTTTTGAGCGCTTTAGGTCCAGTGAAGGCCAGATGAGTTTTGTGGCTGCGCACGTTGGTAAATTGTGCCACCTAGAATTTGTTATCTTTAAGGCGGTTTCTTTTAGCAGAAGTTTACATGTAGCTATCGGTATACCTATCTTCTCCCTTTCAGGTGAAATAGGTATGACGGTTCCATTTTTAGCGAGTTCATCAGCTCTACAATTTCCTGCGATGTCTCTGTGGCCCGGCACCCAAGAGAGGTGAATGTTAAATGACGATCGACAATCGAGGGCCGTTTGAGATTTGGTTGAGACACCGTCAAGAGATTTAATGGCAGCCTGACTGTCAGAGAAGATGCGGATATCCGAAGTTGATATCACGTTTTCTCTTAGCCAGGAGAGAACCTCTTTGATCGCTAAGATTTCCGCTTGGATCCGACCATGATGGAACAGCGTGAGTTTTCAATTATCATCTTTCACAGATCTGCCGTAGGGTGAATATTTGATCGATATGGTGGACTTTCCGTGTCTGAAGCCTTTTTGATAACAACCTATCAGCTGGCTTACGATAGACTTCAAACGTTTACACAGCACGGATGAAAGATCTTGTAGACGATGTTTAGGAGACTTATACCTCTGTAGTTGGTGCAGTTCAAAGGATTTGCTTTCTTGAGGATCGGGCATATGATGCTAGATTCGTCGGGCATGCTTTCCTCCGACCTCATTTTGCAGATGGGCTTGTGCATGCTCCTAACCAAATCATCTCCTGCTGCCTTGTACAGTTCGTCTAATCTGCTGCAGCGGCTTTGTTCGACTTAAGTTTAGATATCGCTACCTTCACTTCGTCAATATCGGGTAGGTGGAATTCTGCGCCTGCTGCACCCAAATTGAAACGTTCTGTATTGTTGGCGGAGTTTTGCTCGTCATCGCCATTATACAGCTACGTTGTTCCCATGATGGTCTCTACAGGCTTCGGTTGGGGTGTTTAATTCCTGGAGGTTTGTTTTACCTTTTTGTAAAACTTCGAACCTCGTTCCTATTGTTACATCCCTCTATCTCCTCGATCGCAGCTCTGTTGCGCTTTTTTTTCTTTCTGAGAAGTTTGTGCTTCTTTCTCTTTTTCTGCTCGTAGAGCTCACGAACTGTTTGTGCTCCTCTTTGCAGCTGCAAAAACCAGGGGTTTTGTTTCTAAGTAGACTTTCGGAGACACGATCGGAAAAGGATCCAGCAATCTCTTGCGATTGTAGCCGTTTGACGTCAAATTTTCTCCTAGCATTTTCGCGTTTTGGCCTTGATCGGGATATCCGCATTCGTGCCTTGGCTAAAACAAGTTAGTGGTCCGAGTCGATGTTGGCACCTCGGAATGTAAAGACATCTTGCCTGCTTGAGAAGTGTCGTGCGACGATCGCAATGTGATCAATCTGGTTGATAGTTTATTGATCAGAAGATTTCCATGTCCCCTTGTGTATTTCGAGATATGGGAATCGCGTACTTCCTACCATTACGTCTCGCCCCACAGCGCAGTCCATTAACCTAAATCCGTTATCGGAGGTGGTGTCTTTTAGATTTTTTCTCTACTAAGTTTAGAATTAAAATCTTCAAGGACAGTTTTAATGTCATAGCTAGGGCATTTCTCATATAGGTCTTGTAGAGGAGCTCGTACAACCTGTCTTTGGTTTATCCTTTTTCTCAGTGGGGGCGTGAGCGCATATGAAGCTTAAGTTGGTGTATTTAGCCTTGATTCTAATTTTAATGATGCGCTCATTCACTGAGTTGAAACTCAAAAATGAGTTTTGAAGTTCATAATTTTTCAAAATCATGTCACTTCTAATTCTTTATCTTCGGTTTTAAAATAAAAAGCAATAGGAAGTGTATAAGGTCAACGTTATCTGATTTACAGATCTGCACCCACACATTTATATTCATCGTTGACCTATTATGTCGTACCTACTCTTTTACTTGTTCATGGTATGTGAAGTGCCACTATTTAAAATATTCGTTCAATGCAATCTTGTAGTCTGAGTTGCTGCAACAAGAGTTGATGATTTTTTTTTTGACCACCCTAATCCATTCCAAAGGTCCACTGTACATTTTGATTTACATAAGTGTCAAGTATAAATCTTTCCTGCGTATAAATAATATTTTACATTTTACACACACATACACATGCGATAACAAAATCATACCGTTTAGGGACACACATTAGAAACCGGATAACAGCAGAAAAAAGTTCCTCAGTGAGTTACTTCAGTGGTCGAAAAATGTTTGCAGAGTTGTGTATGTACATATGTGTGCTTTCTTTTCTAACGGATGTCGGTTTTCTGGTTTTTCGAAAAAAGAAAAAAAAACGCTTTTACAATGTTCAAGAACTCTCAGCCCTAAGCAAATTGAATTTCTGATTGAAGAATAAAAGCAGACGAGAATTAATTTCTCCCTCAGGATAAACACAAACAAAAAAAGTTTGCAAAACAGGACAGAAAATTGAGCTTTTCGTTGAAAGATGTAATAACACAAAAATATCTACAGATATGTACGACAGAAATTTATCAAACTTTAGAATCGAGGTAAAAAGTTAACAAAATTTTGTTCGACAGATAAAAAGTTTTTCGAGTTTTTTTTTTCTCTTTCCCTAGGACTTCTTGTTAGCAAAGTATTTCTTTTCTTCTTCTTCTCCGAAAGTCACTTGTAGAGTAGAGGTTGGGTTCAAGGAGATTATTAAACATTTTTCTTATCTACTTTCTTGATGAAAAACTTTAGGTCATCAGGTGTGTGTGAGAGTTGAGGTTGTTTTTGTTTGTTTCTTTTTTCGGTTTTGTAAAACGCTCCCAAAGATCTATTTCAAAGTGACTTAATTCCCAGAGCGGCACACACAGAAGACATTTCTCTTGCTAATATCCAAATCTATAATAATCTATGGTAATGAGAACCTACGCCACAAGTGATTCTGCTTTTAATCTGGATAATTTGAAACCATCTAATATTGATTCCTCTTGTGCTTTGGAAATTATTGGTTTGATCTATTTTGTGTACCTATAGCTGCTATTGCTACTCGAATGTGTAGTTGAATTGAATTCATAATAGAAATAGAGGGTGGCTCAATCTTGTTTATAATTAATAGTTTCGTAAATACAATTATTACTAAATTAAATTTTGTCTACGAATGTTATTGAGCCGGATGGGTATCATTAGATGAATTCAGCATTTATGTAAGTTCAAAATTAATTATTAGGAATTGGTCAAAGAAACTTTGTAATAATCCTTTAGTCATCGGTATGAATTTCGGCTGTGGTAAGCATTGAATTTGAACATTGACGAAGAATTTCAATCAAATCTTGGTTCAATAATTAATTAAATATTAGCATGAACAGGAACACTATCAAAATCATGCATTTTCATCATAATTGAAAGAACGGTGACATGAGCAAAGTTAGGTTCTCAAAATATTTATGTCAACAGTAGTATGCATTTTTTGGGAAAATTGATGACAAACAATCTTCGAATCTTCGAGTTAAATTCAACATTATTTTTTTTTTGGAAGAAAACTTTGTAGTTTCAGCCTGATATTTGCTCGAAGACTGAAATTGTTGAGTATTTTCAGCAGATAATAGAAATTGATAATAATAATTGGATAATGTCAAACGAAGATTTCTTTTTCCAAAAAGAATTTCTCTCCTTCTACTTTGCAGGATATTGTGATTATCGTGTTCGTGGCAATCACAAATAATTGGCTTTTCCAATAAAAAAATAATCTATATCTATACATATACTCTATTACTTAACTAATATATAAAGCTAAATAGTTTGTTCGTTTGAACACGGTAATCTCTGGAACTACTGGTTGGAATGGTAACAGGTGATTTTTTAGCTGGTTTGGTTTTGGCAACACTGGTTTTGACAGCTGACGTGTGTTTAGTGCCTTGTGTCACTGTCAAACAGCTTCAGTTTGGTTTGCAATTTAACCATGAATCGTCTTACAAATGAACAACGCTTGCAAATTATTGAATTTAACTATCAAAATTCGTGCTCGGTTCGAAATGTTCATCGCGCGCTGCTTCCATTTTATGGTCGGCATTCTCGACCTTCTGAGCAGTCTATTCGAAAGATTGTGACCAAATTTCGCACCAAATTTACTTTGTTGGACATTAAACCACCAACACGTTTACGATCTGTGCGTAGTGAAGGAAATGTTAAGGCAGTATCAGCTAGTGTGACAGAAGACCGCGAAATGTCGATTCGGCGCCGTTTCCAGCAGTTAGGCCTTTGTTACACCACTACGTGGAAAATTTTGCGGAAAGATTTGGGCGTAAAGCCTTTTAAGATACAGCTGGTGCAAGAATTTTTGGTGAATGGGCTCTTGGAAAGCTGGCCGAGGATCCGCTTTTTTATCGAAAAATTGTGTTCAGCGATGAGGCTCATTTTTGGTTGAATGGGTACGTAAATAAGCAAAATTGCCGCATTTGGAGTGAAGATCAGCCAGAAGCATTGCAACAGCTACCAATGCATTACGAAAAAGCCACTGTTTGGTGCGGTTTATGGGCCGGCGGCATTATTGGGCCATATTTCTTCAAAGGTGATGCGAATCGCAGCGTTACTGTCAATGGTGAACGCTACCAAAGCGATGATAAAAAACTTTTTTTTGCCAGAAATGGAAGTTCTTGACTTGCATAATATGTGGTTTCAACAAGACGGTGCCACATGCCACACAGCACGCGAAATAATGGCGCAATTGCGAGGCGAGTTTGGTGAACAGTTAATTTCACGTTTCGGGCCGGTCAATTGTCCGCCTAGATCGTGCGATTTGACACCATTAGACTATTTATTGTGAGGGAATGTCAAGGCTAATGTTTTTAAGGGACAAGCCCGCTTCGATTGACGCACTGGAAGCCAACATCCATGCCAAAATATTGGACTCAGCGGAAGGGCTACCTGAGACGCAGCCGCGGTCAACATTTGCATGAAATTATCTTTAAACATTAAATTGCAAGGTTCAAGCTATCGATTCAAATAAATATTTCATTCATTTTTTCGAAACCTCTTAAAAATCACCTTTTATAATTCGTTTTGTGTTTTATACTCGACGAAGACTTTAGGCTACTCACTGGAGAATGTGGAATAAACGGCAAAAGATGTTAATTTTTCTGTGTTTTACGCGCTTATCTCAGGAACTGCTTAATCAAATTGAACCATTATTTTAATGTTGAATGGTCCATTTATCGCAGAAGGCTTGAAACTATATAATATTTCACTGCGACCAATAGGAGCGAAGCGTCAGTGAAAAATGTGGGGAAAATGGCAAAAAAGTATTCATTTTTGAATCGAACAATTCTTTTTGTGTTGAATGGTCCATTTATTTAGCTTCAAGCTAATATGTTACGAAGAATAAGATCAAAGCATCAGTGAAAAGTGTAGCTAAAACGGGGAATATTATACACATACGAAGGCTTCGAGTTAAGAGCAATTTCGATTTAGAGAAAGTCCACTGTTTAAAATAACTTTGGAACAAAATTCCTCTACGGGTCGAAGACGCACCTCTGGCCAATGGATGAGGTAGAGGCGGACAAGGTCACGGGTAACTGCTAGTTAATAATTATAAATTAGTACACACGCTTTGAAGAACCAACGTCTACGTTATTTAAGGTTAGGCTAGGAGGAGTTTGCAATGCATTAAGCTATTTCATACTCGGGGGCCTCTAGAGATAACACATTCGTACCTGTTATTATTTTGCTAATTTCTTTTTAAGTCTGCTTTCCTTTTTTGCACGCCGATAGGGATATAATGGTTTCATAACTTATTGGTTGCTACCACTCCTAATGCTTTCTAGCCTTTTCCCTGCTAGTTCGTCTATTATTTCATTCTGTTCTAAATGACTATGTCGAGAAACCAAAATTTAAGTGCTTACACTCTTCAACTACCTTGAGTTCGTGTAAGAATTTCAGAGGCGAGTTGGACTTTTATGCCGATTTATGAACAGCTGAGTTGAGACGCACCTGTCCACTACAGATGAACGGGCTGGTGGTCAATTTTGTATTAGGCCAACGTAAATCCATTTTATTTCTATAGACAATTGTAACTGCATTGAGGTGTTCGATTTGTTTTTCTTCATCTTGGAACCAGAGTATCTTGTTGTATAACATTTTAATTGCACTAAGAAGAAAGAGAAGAGAGTGTCCGTAGCTTAGTGGTTAGGTGCGTTGGCTGCTAAGCAGAATGTCGTGGGTTCGAATCCTATTCGGGCCCAAAGTTTTTATTTCATCTTTCACGGACACTGCCTCTTGCGAAGAACTGACAAAACTTCCAAGAGTATCATCTGTCATGAAAAAGTGCTTCTCAACTTTGCCGTTCGGAATCGGCGTAAAATTGTAGGTCCCTCAATTCTTAACACGCACCTAGAGAATTGTTGATGAGAGTAAGTCACTTAGGCCTTGGCTCTTCAAGAGCTGTCGCGCCACTCTATTATTATTTTAAGGCAAAAGAGACTGTGACAAATAGATCAAAAGTTGATCCTTTTAACGTCGGCTCACTTTTACTTTCGTTGTAACCGGTAAAGATTCAGAATATATTATTGTGCTGTCACCGCAAAGGAAAGAGGTGGCTATGCAAGTATTTTTAAGGCACTACCGCTGGAAATTTGAAGGTTGATACTTTCTTAAATGAAACTAGCAACCACCCGCTAGAATCGTCAGTCAAAATGACACGTCAATGTAAGTTATACTGTTCTGAAATCCTTGGGAATTTTCATAGAAAGAGTTTAAGTTTGAATACACCAAATTAAACACAATTCATTGACTTGAAAATGGAGAAATGTGGAATCTTTAAGATTGAGATTCTTTTTCCAGAAGCCTTAAACCTATGACAGCAGAAACATAAATCAACAGAATTAATTTCCTATCTCTTTGAAAGTTGTTCAAGTGTGCACAGGTATACATCTTGTTTACAGGAAAATTGTTCATGCTTGGCAGTGAAAGCTATTTTTCATTTCAATGCTTATAATTTAAGGGCCTCATATTCATGAAACTCGATACTTAAACAAAATACTTTACATAAGAACAAATGGAGTAAACATTTTCCAATTATTGTGCATTTTCTTGAAATTGAAATGGGTACTGAATTTTAAAAACTGCCGAACATTTTACTATACATTTTAAAATCTGTATGGCCCATTTGAAATACCACATGGCTAAAATTCACTTCAAATGGTACAAAAAAGTGCTTTTCTTTTTCCGAAAATGCTTTTAGTCTCTGTCTGACAGTCGACAAAACTTATTTATCGTGGCTTTTATTGTCCTATATGAATTATTATCTGCTTTTTGTAAAACTATTTTATAAATCTGGCACCGGTTAAGGTGAATTCAGAAATAATTGGTCTGACAAAAACTTTCTTTTATTAAAAAGGAAGGAAGGAAGGTGTGTACGTAGGCCAAAATGATCTTAGTACTTGAGTATGTGAAAAAAATCGAACAAATTTGTAAAACTAGTCGAAAAAATTTCAACGAGAATATCTTTGTAAAAAATAGAGTTTATGACCAATTTTTTTGAAATACCATTGATACGTGATAATGAAATTTGAAATCAGAAACTTGAGGTTAGGTTAGGTTAGGTTTAGCGGGCTGATAGTTGATGTTGTCACGATCACACTTAGATCAATGTAGATCCATTGTGGTACCCTGAAGTGTTGTAACTTCCTGAAAAGTAAGTAACCTATGAATCATGTGGTTCGATGAACCATTTAGAGATCTTGACAAAGTTTAGTAAGCTTTTGCATGGCAGTTCGGATAGTTCCTCTAGTTCATTGAAGAAGAAGTTGCCTAGAGTTTTCTTTCTGGTGAGACAGAGTGAAGGATAGTGGCAGAGAAAATGAGCAGTGTCTTCATGCTCATTCTCATCACCACAGCCTCTACAAAGGTCATTCGTACTGAGCCCCATCTTCTTCTTATGGTAGCCGAGTAGGTTGTGTCTTGTAACAATGCCGATAAGGGATTTATTTCTGACGTTATGTTTTAGTTCACATAAAGGGATTCCTGTATGATGGTCTATGAGAGAGGGTTCCAGTGTAGAGCCTTCTCTTGCAAGTTCTTCTGCCTTTTCGTTGCCTGGTACATCACTATGGCTACGAACCCAGCAGAGACTTACGTTATGCTTACTAACGTTATTACCTTTAGCTCTTCGCGATAGCAAGAAACAAGCTTCGACTTGATTTGGGTGGCAGAGAGAGCTTTATTGCTGCTTGGCTATATATGAAAAAAGTGATGTCCGCGTGTGATATCGCCATCATGGATATATGTTTAGCAGCATTTTTCAGTGCCAAGATGTCAGCTTGGAAGACGCTGCTATGGTCGGGGACCCTAAATGAATTGGCAAGGTTGAGGCTTTCAGAGTAGAAGTCTGCACCTACTCCAGTATCCATTTTAGAGCCATCGGTGTAGATGGTAATGGTTGAGTCGTTAGTGTAGGGCACACTATCTTCCCAATCAAGTCTATTGGGGAACCTAGTACAAAAAGATTTGTTGAAATCTAAGTAGAGGGTCATATAATCTGTGCAGATATTGTTATCTACGTATTTCGTAAGAATAGCTGCGTGGCCGCTCTGGCTAGTTTTCCAGATGTTATTTTGGCTGAGTCTGAGGGCGCCGTTGGCTGCTGATTCTTGGACGAATAGGGGGGGGAGATTGAGGATCGTTTCTAAACCCGCAGTTGGGGTAGTCCTCATCACACCACTAGATAGATGCAAGCCATTCTTTGTACTTTGGTAAGTGTTTTTAAATTCGTGGATTTCTCCAGCGCTTTCCACCAAACGAAGTTGCCATAGGTTAAAATCGGACAAACTTGAGGCTAAAATAGGAACTTCAGGTTTTGACCAAAAAAAACCTGTTTCTGTTGTTTAAATGACACCGTAAACTGGTAGTTGTTTGGTGCACTATGGGGTATACGTACTATTTTTTTTAATACCTCTGCGTGAGTATGTAGCCGTGGAGCCAAGATATTTTATTTCTTTTTAAATTTGATAATAGTTATCGACTTAAGAGTCACAAAACTTGATTTTGTTATTAATAAATTTAAATAAAAAATACCTTTTATGATTCACAATAAGTAAACAGATTGAGTAGCACTTAGATTACAAAGAGGTTTTTAAACTTTTAAGACTTTTCATAAAATCCAGAAATTCAGTGGTAAACACACCCAAGTTCTTTAAGTGCATTCGAGTTACACTGTTACTATGTAAAACATTGACAATCACGAAAAATGTTTTAACTTTAAAACCAGTTTGTTAAATTCATTTCGTGTATGCTTGGACTAAAGAGTTAATTATTCATCCGATGTTAGTTTTAGTGCTCTTATTCTTTTTACAATTTTCTGTCAGTTGTTTTGGGTTTTATTTCACATGATTAAATTCCACAATTGATCAAATTATGGTTCAACTACTTCTAGTTCCAGCCAGATGCAAAATGCATCAAAACAGTTGAAGATGTTCCTTATTGTTATTCAACAAGTTCCATTTTTATGAAATGAATAACTTAACATTTTTTCAAAGTCAAACATATTTTATTTTCTTCTAGTTCACTGAATCCTTCTCAAGAAACAAAATCTAAACTTCTACCTTAAAAAAACGATTTTTTTCTTTGCTATTGATAACAAAAAAGAAGATGAGCAAGAAAATAGAAAAAATCACATTCTATCTTTTTGATGTAAAATGATACGTTTATGTTGGAATACGAAAATAAAATGGCAGGTGATAGAGAAAGAGATGCTTTTAAAAGATAAATCGAAAGGAAATAGGATTCATCCCAGCAAACAGACAAACACAGCCACATAGCAAAAAAAAAAGAGGAAAATGTAACCAAAAACCCAGACCGTTGCTGTACGAAAAAATATGAAAAGAAAAATTTTTAAGGTGAGAGTTTAACTTAAATAAATACAAACATTCCATTCATGTACACTGTCTAAGGATATACACCTCTTAGTTTTTTTCCTGTTTGTGTTCGAGACAAAGTGACTCGATGTGTGTATTTGAAAGGATTTTTTTTTCTCACAAGGAAAAACACTTCTACTTAAATTGAAAAAAATGATTCAAATTCACACACAAAATAAGAAAGACGCTTTCGTTTGGAAAAATAATATTAAACTTAAGTGTCTTGACAACAATTTAAGTACGAAAGAAGACGTCGTCATAACGAAGGGATAGAACTTAGTGAGAATCCTTTTTTGTATTTTTATGGCAAAGTAAAAGCGAAAACGAAAAGCATAAATAGATTTGAGTGATGAGTTAATTCAAGTGAGTGTTTGTTATTCAATTGAAAATATGTCCGTTATGAATACAAATCAAAGACATATACACTTTTATCCGAAAACCTTTATGCATTAACAATATAATGGTGTTATGGGTGTTAAAGGAAACAATCACAATACAATGTTTATGGGTCGACAATTCTTTTATTTAAGTTGGGGTTGACGGTTTTTTTTTAGATATTTAAGGAAAGCAACACATTATTGGTTTGGGTAGTTTAATGACCCTTAAACTGATTTAATAAAAGATTTATACAATAATATCCTTTTAGGAAATTCGTCATAAAAGAATCAGAATCAGAAAAAAAATTGTTAAACGAAAGGATATCAGTATCAAAATGTATGTCGTATCTACTACGGGAGAATGCAAAATACTAACTTCTTATGATTTCATTTATTTTTAATTTTCAGCACAGATTTTACAAACCTGCGATCACTTTGTGTTATGAATATTTTTACGAGTAAATAATGGGGACTAAGTTGTTTCTCACAACAAGTGACAAATAGAATAATGTGTTTTTTTGCAACCCAATCTGGTTGAAGCGTGTCCCTTTAAATGTTCACTCCGGCGTATACGTACTATTTTTAATATTATCGTGAACAAAAATTAGAAAACAAGAAAAATGGAAACAGAGAGTTTGTTTTCAACACCTAATCAACATTAAACACAAAAAAAAAACAAAGCTTAGCAATCTAATATTGAAAATTCTGTCTGATTAAGAAATGTTAAAGAAAGGAGCTTCTGAGCGCTTCATCTTTCTCTCTTTCATTTCATTCTCTCGAACTAGGTGTAAGATCTGTCAATCAAATCATAATTCATTCTTTTATCCATGTTAAGGTTTCTTTTTTAAAGAACTGAAACTCATAAAATTTTTATAGCAATCCGACCCAACAAATAAAGTGTTTTGAAGAAAAGTTAATTTTTGATACTTCATGAGAGGAATTGAGGAGTTTTGTGATCGACACACTTTTGTGAACGTCTGAAGCCTTTCGTCAACAATCTGATTGGTCCTTATCAATGTGGGTTCAGACCAGGAAAGTCAACTGTCGACCAAATTATCACTTTGCGGTAGATCCTGGAAAAAATCTATGAACTCCAAATCGATACCCACCACATTTTTATCGGTTTTAAGGCCGCGTATGACAGCATCTACAGAGACGAACTGTATCAAGCTATGTCTGGTTTTGGCATCCCTGCCAGACTCGTTTGCTTGTGCAAAATGACGATGGAGAACTCGCGCTGCTCCATCAAGGTTGGCAACGAGCGACGTCAAAAAAGGATTCAGTCAAGGCGGTTTACTGTCGTGCGATTTTATAAACATCGTTCTTGAAAGATAGTGCAAACTCCAACGTCAACACCAGAGGCACTATCTTCCAAAAATCTGTTCAACTTCTCGCGAACGCCGATAATATTGATATAATGGGAAGAACACCTCGTTTATGTCAATGGCGCCTTTGTGAGAGTTGGGACAGAAGCGCAAAAATGGGTTTACCGGTAAATGAGGGATAACGAAGTATATGCTGTGTTGGAGGAAGAACACCCAACACCGACGGTGCAGATAGAACATCACAATAGACGTATATCACTCCGAAGTAATACAGGAATTCGTCTACCTAGGCTCTGCTATAAACACTGGCAATAACACCAGCGCCAATATCAGACGAAGAATAACTTTTAAATTGATTGGAAAGAGCCTCATTCGAGCAAATAAGGTAAAACTATATGATGATGAGGGTCATCCTAGTCCTGCTGTATGGTGCACAAGCAAGGAACATGACAAAATCGGATGTGCCTTTGGCTGTTTCGAGAGGAAAGTTCTTCGGGTAATCTTTGGCCCCGTGTGCATTGATGGGGAATGAAGAAGAAGGTACAACAGCGAACTTTACGTGTTGTACAACGACGTGACTAGCCAGAAGAATCAAGATCCAGAAACTCAGATGGCTCGTTCATTTAGAGCAAATGGACAACTATGTTCCAGCCCGGAAAGACTAAGGCACTATCCCCGAGGGACGTAGAAGTAGAAGAAGACCACGATTCAGGTGGCGCACTCAAGTTGAAGAGGACCTTAATCAACTTTGAGTGCACACACTAGAGATAGCTAGCTAGGGACCGAGCTGGCTGGCGGAGACTGTTGGTTGAGGCCCAAGTCCACGATGGGCTGTAGTGCCACCTTAAGTAAGTAAGTATTAAAAAAATAAATCTATATATATAAAAGAACAGCCTAATTTTTGTGTTCGTTCGCTTACCGGGCACACTGGTTGACCGATTTTCCTAATTTTTCTCTAAATGCAAGAGGTTTTAGGGTAGAAGGTTTAGCAAAAATAAAATGTATACTTTCAAATCACAAATGGTTCAATTGTTAAAAAATGTTAAAAATTTTGTATTTCGCACTACAAAAAAAAAAAACTGATCAATATACGAACACTCAATTTAGTTTGAAAATTTTGTCAATATTTTTTTTTTCATAATAAATCAAAAAAATGTCAGTGAAGAAAAAAAATATTTGACAAATATAATTTTTCTTCGACAAAAAAAATGTCAGTGAACCTAGGAAATTATATTTGAACTAGCTGACCCGGCAAACGTTGTTTTGATATATGAAATTTCTAGAGTATGAAAATATGTATGTATATCTTATTTATTTTTAGTGGGTACGTATATTGTTATTGTATAAACGTTTTGAATGTTGATGGAATGTGTCATTAATAAAATTTAATCAACACTAACGAACTGGAGGTATTCCACGTATAATTATTGTCTGAATGAAAAACATGGTGTGCTCAAATTTAAGCCACAAACAGACATTATTTAGCTTTGAGTCAATAGTCATTGCAAATGCCAATCTGATGGGGAATTGAATGCTTTCAAATTGAAATGTTCCAGTTGCTTACGAAAAAACCGTTTTGCGAATAAAGCATTGCCACAATTGAATTGGTTGCTCGACAACAATACTACGTTAAGGACAATAATAAAATTGCATTGGATCCAGAATATTTACGCAAACTGTTGAGCCGAAGTTAAACGATCAACAAAAGTACCTATGTGTATGACACCATTAGATATGCAAGGTGTGATCAGTCTGATTGGTGGTATATATTTTTGTGATGCACCCGGTGGAATGGGGAAATCATTTTTGTTATCCTTAATTTAAGCATTAATATGATCTGAAATTAAAAAAAGTTGGTAGTGGCGGAAAATTTGTGTGGGATGAGAGCACAATGGTGCACAAAAAATTACTTGAAGCCTTTAACCGCAACCTAAAGAATTTGGAGCTCTGAATCTTTTTGTTTCTGTGGGCAAACTTTGTGGATTATACCACGGTCAACTGCTGCAGACGAATGGAGTCGTTTAAAAAACTTCTATTTCAGGAAACTTACATTGGCCAATTATTGGACATTAAAGAGAGAGTGGCGTGACAGATCTTGAAGAGCCAAGGCCTAAGTGGCTTACTCTCATCAATAATTCTCTGGGTGCGTGTGAAGAATTTAGGGCACCTACAATTTAACGCCGATTCCGAACGGCAAAGTTGAGAAACACTTTTTCATACTCTTGATACACTTGGAAGTTTTGTCAGTTCTTCGCAAAAGGCAATGATCGAGATAGATGAAATAAAAAACTTTGGGCACGAGTAGGTCTCGAACCCACGAAGTTCTGCTTAGCAGCCAACGCATCTAACCACTAAGCCACGGACACTATTGGACGTTGGAAATGGAATAATTTCACTTTATTCTGAAGGCCGAATTTCACTTCCAAACAATTGCTATTGTAATGCAAATCCAAGGAATGAGTTGATTCAAGATGTATTTCCAAGTGTCAACAAAATTACAAAAATCACGTTTAGTTGAGTTGAAGTTTTATTTTTTTAGTTATTTAGATAAAAGTCTTTCTAAAATCGGTGCAACAATTTATTTTGAACGAAATAAATAAATGACGGAATATCAAAAATGGAAACGATGTACAAAATTTTACGACGAGACGGAGTTTTTTTCATTTTTTGGATACATATTCCAGGACTGCCACCACATTTTTTAACTCTGAAGGTATGATTTTCAATTTCTATGTTTCGGAACATCAATCAATTTTGCAGTAGTATAAGGCTAGCCGTAAAGAAGTCAATGGCAAATGGGCTACCAGACATGTCATTTGATTTTAAACTTCGTCAGTTTCCTGTTCGACTTGCATTCCATGTCAAAATAAATAAGTCGCGAGGTCAATTGTTAAAAATATGTGGTATTGATTTAGAAATTCCTGTTTTTTTCATGATCAACTTTACAGGGTATCATGTAATTTTTCTACCACCCTTTGGGATGTAATACTTGGTCACATTCTTTAATAATCGATCTAAGATAAAGTCTGATTTCTTACTTTTTCATCACTTTTTGTAGAATTAAAGAGGCTAACCCTTCCCTGACTTATGTTAAGGTCAATTTTTAAATGGTATTCAATTTTTCTTGCCCGAACAAAATTTTGACTTCAAGGTCAATTTTTTTCAAATAATGCGTAAAAAACATTTTTGCCTTATGACCAAAAATATTATTTATTATTAAAATAAAATCCCATTCATAAGTGCATACAAAAACCCATACATTTTATGATACTTGGGAAATCTAAAAGGTAGAAAATAGATATTTTTATTTTTCAATATTTTTATTCCAACACTTCATAATCTCCCAATAATTGATATGTAGTTTTAAGAAAATGTACAACACTGTACATTGTACAATCCTGAAGAGGGTTAAAAGCAAAACAAACTCCCCCAGATAGTTAAATTTGGGATATGTTTAATGGGTACATGAACTAAAAAATTGATATAAAAGAATTGAAAAACCAATATGTAGATTATTCATCAGACTAGCAAGTACAGGCACGATATTTCTAGGAATAATGTTCCATTTCTGCAAATCCATCGAATAGCGTAATCTTCAATCCCTAATTTCACGGCCGTTGTTTGCCCTGCGAAGCGGGCAGGGATCCTGCTAGTGTTCGTATAAAAATTTTGTTAGTAAAATTCAATTTTTTGTTTTAATATTTATTGAAACTTTATTAGTTTTATGTCTTAACGATTTGATGGTAAAAAAAAGTCTGATCTTCTGGTGATGCTGACCGGCGGCGTAAGTCACCACGTCATCTCATCTCTGATGTGATGTGTGTATGAGGGTTGAAATATGAACCGAAGATCGATGCACGTTTTTAAGTGGCATTCCGATGATCAAGTGATCACTAAGATTACTTGCCCATCGTTTATTTTATGTATTTGTAGATAGTTTGGTTTGGTGTCAATGGTTGATCATAAATTCATAAAATCATGTTCAATTTCTGGGGTTAGGTTTTGGCATTCTGGACCATTTGTAACTAATATATGTTTATTGAAATATAATTAAAGACAACCCCTGAAGAAGTCGTGAAATATCAACGAAACGCCGGTAAAGATGAAATAAGAGTATTTTTATTTGCATCCAAAATCAACTGACCCGCTTAGAAAGAAGCAAAACAAACTTATAATCAAAAAAATAGTGACATACTCAAAAATGAAAAAAAAATTTCCCTGCTGATGACCACATTTTCAGTGTGAAGTTATAGCCCTTGAATTTATTTTTAAGGACTTTTTGTCTACACAATATTCAAATAAGAATAAAAAACAAAAAAGTTGCTTCACTACGGCATATACGTAATGCAGTATATTAAAGTCAACAAACTCTTTGTGTCTGGTTCTCCAATGTCGTTAAATATAGAGAGTAAGTAGTATTAACATTACCAAACAACCATCAGAAACAGAAATGCTACTTCTGATGTTTCACAATATCACATCAGATGGTTATACAAGCCAGGAGAAGAGACCAGCACCGAATTTTCAAACAGCTATTTCGGTTTGCGCTTAAACAGCACAACGAAGGAGTGTTCCCACCAAGGCACTCCCACCGAGGGACGGCAGCGAATGAATTTCTTCTTTGGAATCAACGGTGGCGTCTCCAGTTCCAGTTAGGCCGAACTACTTGGTGAACACCTTTACGGGCTACTTCGACTTATTTGAAGCCCAGGCCGTAAAAGGAGCGGTTTTTCCGGCTCTTGCACTTGGAGTCACATCAAGTGCCTGGTACTCCAGGTTGGGGGTTGTGCGTTGGGGTGACTTCCCGACCACGTAGAAAAAAGTTTAGTTGCGAAGCAACAACAGGCCTCGGAAACGGACGGATACACTGATGACGACCCAAGCAAATGTACAAAGGACAACGATTTTCGGATATGCACGTGGAATGTTAGGTCCCTTAATAGACCGCGTGCTGCCGAACAGTTAGCGGAGACCCTCAACTGCTACAAAGCAGATATTACCGCTATCCAGGAAATGCGATGGGATGGACCGGGCAAAAGGAGGATGAAAAACTGCGACATCTACTATGGTAATTGTTACCGAGAGCAACAACAGCGACTATTTGGATGCGGATTCGTCGTGGGAAGCAGACTCAGGCAAAAAGTCTTGAGCTTCAAATGTGTGAGCGAACGCATCACGACAATCCGAATCAAGGCTAAATTCGGCAACATCAGCCTAATATGTGCGCATGCCCCCACAGAAGAGAAAAAGGACGACACCAAAGACGAGTTCTACGAGCTCCTCGACAAAACATACGAGCAATGTCCTAGTTATGACATTAAAATTGTCCTCGGCGATTTTAACGCAAAGCTGGGAAAAGAGGACATCTTTGGTGGAACGGTCGGAAAGCACAGCCTGCACGACACCACATCCGATAACGGATTCAGGCTGATCGATTTTGCTGCGGGGCGAAATGTTGTGGTAGCAAGCACCTGGTTCCCTCATCTCAACATCCATAAAGGTACATGGAGATCTCCTGATCAATCAACCGTCAACCAGATTGATCACATTGCGATCGACGGAAGGCACTTGTCCAGCATTTTAGATGTTCGAACTTTCCGAGGAGCTAACATCGACTCGGACCACTACCTCGTCGTAGCCAAGGTAGTGCTACGAATATCCCGACAACGGCCAAAACAAGGAAATGCTGCAAGAAAATTCGACGTCGGACGGCTACAATCGCAAGAGATCGCCAGATCATTCTCTGATCGAGTGTCAAGTAACCTCTTAAGGAGTCCTATGCCGCCAACATCAAGTATCGAAGAACCTAATAAAAACAGCGAACTTTACGGGTTGTACAACGACATGGACCTAGCCAGAAGGGTCAAGGTCCAGAGACATCAGATGGCTCGGTCATTTAGAGCGAATGGACACCAATGCTCCGGCCCGGAAAGCCTTCGACACTATTCCCGAGGGACGTAGAGGAGAGGAAGACCGCGACTTCAGGTGGCGCACTCAAGTGGAAGAGGACCTCAATCAACTCGGAGTGCAAAACTGGAGACGACTAGCTAAGGATCGAGCTAGCTGGCGGAGCCTGTTGATTGAGGCCCAAGTCCACAACGGACTGTAGCGCCACCTTAAGTAAGTAAGTAAGTAAGTAAGTAAGCTTAAACAGCACCAAACACTGATGTGAAGAAGTCTCATAGTTGCGCTTGCTGTCATGAGTTTGGAAAACGTGTTTTTAATTTCAAATTTCAATTTTTCAATACAAGCACGACAAAGTCTCTTGCAGTACTTTAAACAATAACATTTTTGAACCAATATTTTAAAGACTACAATTCAATTTGTTTTTTTTTCTCCTGTGAATTGAATGATTGGAGAAAATAGAAAGTATTTAAATTATTAAATGTTTAGTCAAAATTACTATAAAAGGTTTTTAGATTATGATGTATTTATTTACTGCTTCGTCTGCCTCCCCCTTGTCTACTGGCCAGCGTAGCATTTAGTTTTGTGCATCATGCGAGCGTGGGAATTTTGTTGAGAAGATATTTTGAAATTGTATTATCTTCGAAGATGTTAGTTGAAATTAAGTGATGTCTAGCACAATTTCGTTCACAGTTAAATACTCTTAAGCGACAACACAGTATGGTCAGAAGGAAAAAAAGGAGACTTGACAAAAATGAGAGACCACAGTTATTTGGTAATGTGAATGAGACTCTTTGGCAAATAATGCATTAACTTCGACTTAATTTGATTACCAGCTATCCAACACAAAAAAAAAAATTTCAATTCATACAAGTAGTTCCTGAGATTAGTGCGTTCAAACAAACAAGCTTTTTATATATATTAATACAGATTATAAGGAGTTCCAGAGTTGCATAACATAAACAAAATATAGTATTGACGAAAGGCAATAACTTGGGATATGACAGGATTTAACGTAAGGCCAACTGTGAATTTCGCTATACTTGCAATTACTCTACAGGTAAGGTTTCTGATATTTTAAACGGTTGAAAAATGTATACTTGAACGTCATCAGCTTTTGCCACAAACCAGGATTGAACCCTGTGGTATGCCAGCAAGGAAGAATTATTTCCAATTTTCAAGTTTAGTGTTCGTTGATCCAAGTGGTCTGGAATAAGACGAAAATTACTTTAATTTCAAGCACCAAATACTGTGGTTGACTTGACAAAAGGCAACCGTATTTGAATATAATAGAAGAAATTTTGACTTCACCAGAGAAAAATAAGCTGGAATTTTCTGGACGATTTTCCATGTTTATAAAACCGCTTACACTACTGCTTCTACAAACGATCAAAACAAAACAATAATTTCGATCCTATTCACATTTCGACAATAGCCGTGTAAGAGAATATGCTGCTCGATAGTAAATTGCCCTTGAGTTATGGGGCCATTAAAGGGCCGACCTGTAAAATCCGTCAATGCATCAGCGTTGACGTTTTCAAATGACAGCACAATAGAATATATATGTTCTTATGAAACTCATCCCATAAGCAACGCATGTGACGGATACGACGGAAAGAGTTGGTTAACTTTCTACTTTTTTACGTCCGTTGATAACTGAATTTGACGACCATTAAATTCAATGTGTTCCCACAGCAATAAAGAAACGCAAAGAATAATTTTGACACGATTTTGATATTTTAATTTAAAATTATTTGTTCAGATTTGCGGTTTGGGAATAATTTTTACACCAAGCAAATGAGACTGTCAAAGTATGCAACGTATTCTATGGGACGATTGCATCCGGCAAATACGTTGGCAGCAACGTATGCACTGTCGCAGACGGATTGACGGATTCTATTTCCTTTAGGCGTTGAGCCTAATAACTTTTTCGAACCACCCTCATAAATTTTAAAGCAAGCTCTATTCCCACAATAACATTATTATGTGCAAGCATTTGCTGTGTTCATAGTTTTTCTTTTTTTTACCTATTCTAACCTTAAACATTAGATCTGTTCGCGTACCCTCTTAATACAATTCAATTTTACGAAAAATTACGAAATCGCACCGAATTCCTTTCGCGTAGTCAAATCTTGTAGTTTTTCGTAAAATAGAGCGCTCACGAGAGAGTAAAATATTTCCCCAACCTACGAATTTCAGGCCAAGAAATTTCTTTGGGCGGATTTGTGAAAAGTGTCAAATATGATTGCATACAACAAAATAATAAATAAATTCAAAACGATCGCTCTGCGGGTTTGAAAGTTTTTATTTTGAGTTTCAATTTTTCAAAAAAAAAAAAAGCTTGACAATGAAAATGTGGGTAAAATTTGTTGTTTTTCCGCTTGCTTACTTTTTTGTAGTTTTGTCTTTCTGTTAGACAATTCTTACCCCACTCTTTGAAATGTCTCCTTTTTACGAATTTTATTGCAGAAAGTACGCGAACGGACCTATAAAGAATTCATTCTAAGTAATTACGTTGATTTCAAGTTAAATTGTTTTTAATTAAAAAAGCTTTTTTAAAACCAACCACCAAAAAAAATATATTTTTTTCAATTCTGTTGCAAATACCCGTTCCAGGAAAAATTCCTCCAATATTTAAATAATTTTCATAGTTTTCATGTGAAGCCATTACACAGCCAGTTTAATTTTCATATTCTCTCCAACAAAAATTTGCTTTCGTCGTGTCTTCCAACGAATTCGTTAAAAGCAATTGAAGCGAATATACAGAGAATTAAGTCGCTTCCTAATGAATACAATTTGCCGAACTCTCTCACAATATCATGTATTCACTGAAAATGTAAACATCAGACGAATACCTAATTACACCAATTATCACAAATGAACCTTATCTTAATTTTAAACTTTTTGCATCAAACAAGAATTTCTGAGCACATATTGTCCTAATCTGAATTCAAAGAAAATCAATTATTACACTCAAGAATTTCATCTTCATTAAAAACAGAAGTTAACATTCACGAAACTCTTCATAATTTCGTCTCTCGTTGCCCGGAATCCACCCAAAAAGTCCTTCACTCTTTGATTCAATCAAATAAAGTCTCTGTCATTGAGTCCATAATAATTTCAAAATGCTTCCGCCTTGTTTCTACTCGTAAAAAGCACCTTTCATGAAATCCATTTCACTCCTCCCCAAATACTTGAATATTACAAATCTATTTTTAAAACATTTAAGTGAAAAATACTTTGGAGTAAATTTTCGTCGTCACAGGATGTTTAGTCATTCAACGGAACTTCATTTCCTTCAAAATTGTTCTTGGCCACATCTGTAAAAACCAAAGGTATACAACAACAAAAAAACAGACCCTCCTTCACCAGAAAACATCGACTTCTTATTTGAAAAAAAAAAAAAATTGTATACTGAATTTGATTTTCCTAATCGGGAAAAAGGAAATCATTTGGCGGAAAGGGAAAAACCGTTTCTCTCGCTCACATTTTTGACGAAACGGAATTTAATTTCATTTATTGATGACGATGACGAGGACGACGACGGTGATGATGACAAATACCAAAGTGAAAAGGAAACAACATTCCAGCGAATCAAAAGTTTTTGGACTTTAATTATTATTATTATAATATTCCATTTTTTTGTTTGGCAATTCATAGTCCTGTTGTGTGTGCTCACTGCTCGCTCACCAGTCGTTTTGTCAGCAAATTAAGGGCAAATATTTCACTCGTGTTTGATGGTCAATGGCCTTTGTTCATGTCATGAAATAGTCAAGAGTTAAAAAATACTCACTTAAGGCCCCATCAGACTGATAACACACTCACACAAAAACTGTGGTGAAAATGTGTGATACAATAAACAGCGCGTGTTATGGGAATCATTGCCATCATCATGGCCAAAATGTGGGAGTTCCGAAAATTTCTCTTTCGGACTGTATATGGTGTGTTACTTAATTAAATTGCGCCCGCAAAGGGCATGGAAAATGGAATTGTTAAAAGCCGCCATAAAAAACTGCAGCCCCAGCCGTAAGACACACAAAAATAAGGGCTGTAAGTAATATCCCCTTGGAACCATAAAACCGATGGTCACATACTGTGCTTCCTTCTGCCTTGCTCTCGGTGTTGTTTTTGTATTTGTTGTTAGGTGTAAAAGGCTCCAAATTAAACATAAACAATGTAGGGTTCGTTTTTCTTCTTTGCTGCTTTTGTTGTTTCGCCATTGGGAATATATCTACTTAGCTGAAATAATAACTGGGAGTAGGGGAAAAAAACAGAAATCTTTACTCTCTTCTAAATGTTTCAAGGACATTGCAGGGAGAACCATAGCAAGTGAGGGTAATTCCCCCCAAACACTTATATTCTCGAGCATGTTCTTCAAATGTTCCTCCAGATTGAGGATTTAAGATTTAGAATCAATAAATCACAGCAGCTCTTGAAAAATTTCATCCTCGCCTTCAAATGGATCAAGTGCTCTTTCTGTTATCGTTTTTTGTTGTTGCTAATGTCGAAATGGAAACAGGTATTATAACGAACAGCGAATTTATAGCACAATCGTAGCCCCTATAGTGTTTTTATCAAAACAAATAAATCATAACCTTAGTTGTGGCTTAAAATTGCTAGGGGCAGCCACTTTGTCGAGTCATCGTCCCGTGCGTCGCGTTGTGCGTCGTCAGGCTCAGAGGATGAATCTCAGGAACAACGTTTTATTTATGTACACACAACGATATATAGTTTATAGGGTGTCAGACCTGAATAAACAATTTATTCGTTTGATTTTTGTTTTGTACCTCCATATCCATATATCCATTATGCAAAGACCAATGCCCCATGTGCTGATACCAACCCAAAAATAATAATAATAATAATTCGTAGATTACATGGCATCTGATTGGAATGCATGAGGGAATACTTAAATAGATGGATATAATGTTAAATGTCACATATGCGGGGCTGTGATGTTTTCATATTCAAAACAGGTGTAGGTTGAATTATTCCAGAGACATGGTGAGACAGATGAGAATGTGGGTCCTCTTTAAGGGTAAATGGGAGTAGTTAACTGTGACATTTTAAAGGATTTTGTTTTGTTTGGAAAAGTGCTCTTTAAATTTAAGATTCCACATTCTGAGACTCATGCAGACAATTTCGCGACATTGTGAAAGTAATAAAACACCAAATTTATGCAAATTTACTTTTTCAAAAAAATTCACCAACAAAAAAAAAACATGGAAATTGCCATCAGAGAAGCTCCGTGGAGGCCATTTAAACAGATGTTTTATTTTCATGGTTATTGTGCTCGTATGCAATATTCCCAAAGGTCTACTTTTAATATCAATGAATATTTTAATATGATTTGTTTTTTTTTTATATTTTTTTATGGCAAACGTTAATTTTAAATTCAAATCTTATGAATTCGCATCGAAATTGAGGCACCCTTTGTGCAACATGTTCAATTTGATTTCCTCTTCCCTCTCACTCTTTCTCTCTCTCTCTGTTGTTTGTGTGTCTCATTGTCATGAAAGACATTTTCTTTAGCCGGAAGCGAAAGGAGTTTTAAATTATTGAGTTTGATTCTCTTTGATGGGCTAGGAAATAAAAAGAAACGAAAAACAAATATTTTATCAAAGTCGCACATTGTCATGGATGAAACAGATTGGAGACACATTGATGACACTGAAATCAAAACGTGGTGTTTAGAATTCAAAGGATTTTCAAAAACGGGTTAGAATTTGTGGGATTATTAGGATAGTCGCCATTGTTTTTCTGTTTTTAGAATAGAAGACAATTGAGCTAATAGTCTTGACAAATGGTTTATGACGTAACAAAAATAAATGTCAAGAACCGATCTGTGAACTGAGATTTAGCTGATCAACTCCTTTTGTCATGATTACTTTCCGTTCAAGTATTCATCTCAACAAACTTTTTTCCAAAGAACAACGTCACGCCAGTAGTTTTCCTTCTCAAGGAGTTTATTCCTCTCTCCACATTATACAATCATTAGTGTGAAGTTGTTGACAAAGTCTAAAACCAATCCAACTTTGTTGAGCACTTAACACGCATGAAAAGCTAAGGGTCTGTTCGTGTACAAATCGTATACGTTGTGGGAACGACAAAAATGTTTAAGCAACTATTTAAACATTCAACACATATTAGGAACCTATATGTTAGAGGAAAAGTTTCAATAATAGAACAATGAATTTTACCCATTGAAAAATTAAAATAAAAAAGTGGGTTTACTCTTGAATTTTTAATCAATGAACGGAATTTTAACAGAATGTGAAAAAAATAGTTTTTTTTTAATAAAACGTATACGCCGTAGTGTACCAGTTATTAAATTGATCAATAAATCGTGTTTTCAAATAAAAATGTGTTGTTTTATAGGTTAAGCGTTTGAAGTTAAGGCTAAATGTTCACAATCTATAAAAATATTGTTTAATTTAACAAAAATAGCTCGTTCAAAGGTCAATGTGGCTGCTTAACAGGGATGCTGGTTTTCGTATTTTATTTTTAATTAAATATTTGTAAAATTGGGTTATAAACGTTTAAATTTTCCATGCAAGCATATTTGTTCATTGCTTTTTAAAATCTTAATGACTTAGACAGTGGACATTGTACAAAACTTCTCAATTAGTAACAAGACACTGAATGGTGTAAAACAGTTTTTTGATCAACAGTGCCTTGTCAAAACAGGGTTATATTTTCAATGAAATAATTGTTAAAAATTTTATTACGAAACTGATGTGAAACACTATTCTTTTTAATAAAATGATCGTAGAAATTGTAAATTGTTCTGTAAAGCATCTTAAAATTATGGAAAAATAATAGTGTGAGCTGTAAATGATAGATGAAAAATAAATGCATATTTGCAACATCATAAATACTGGTGTACAATTTCATAACTCTCAATCCGTTTGTATCACCAACATCGATAAGGCAAATGCCCTAGCAAATTCATTTTATGATAATCACAGAGTTTTCAACTCAATTAATGATCGATTTGAAAATATGGTGCAAGATGCTATCTGCAACTTTAATTCTCTTCATGTTGACACCCCAGATAGTGCTTATGCTGATCTTGATGATCTCATAGTGATTAAAAAACCTTCAATTACGCAAATCAGTTGGTTTTGACGGCATCAAAAATATTTTTCTCAAAAAACTACCAAAAATTGGTTTAAAGTACCTTCTATTTATATTTAATATTTGCATTAAGTTTCAATATTTTCCATCAAATTGGAACGTGGCTAAAATTGTACCAATTTTGAAACCTGGAAACCAACCAAATGACCCCAAGAGTTACAGGCCAATTAGTCTCTTGAGCTGTACAAGTAAGGTTTTTGAACGACTCATAAAGTTGAAAATATCTTGTTTCATTGCTGAAAACAATATCTATCCTCCTCAGCAATTTGGTTTTCGTGAACAGCACAGCACAGTACAGCAGATTAATCGTATAACTAAATACGTCAGATCAAATTTCAATAATCAAAAGTCCACTGGCCTAATACTATTGGATGTTGAGAAAGCATTTGATAGTGTCTAGCATAATGGCTTAATATATAAAATGATAAGTTTGAATTTCCCAAGATATATCGTCAAATATAGTTCAAAGTTTCTTGACGGATAGATTTTATGTTGTTTCTTTAAACGGGAGCAAATCGGAAAAATTATGTATACCTGCAGGAGTACCCCAAGAATCGGTATTAGGGCCCGTTCTCTATAAAATTTACACGTCCGACTTTCCATTATTACGTAACTGCGAATCGGCCATATATGCCGATGACACAGCAATCTTTTCATCTGATGTACTTAGTTTAAATATAGAAACTAACTTACAATCAGCGCTTGAAATTTTAGAAAACTATTATAAAAAATGTGCACGACTGGGTCGTAAGAACTTGCTCCTGCATGCTAAAACTAAATATTTATGATTACTTTAAATTGCAAAAAGAAGTGTTAAAATAAGAGATATAATTTAAGCAATTCTGATTACACTCTTACTTACAGCTTACACCTAGCTCAAAAAAAATCTATATATATAAAAGAACAGCCTAATTTTTGTGTTCGTTCGCTAACCGGGCACACTGGTTGACCGATTTTCCTAATTTTTTCTCTAAATTCAAGTGGTTTTAGGGTAGAAGGTTTAGCAAAAATAAAATGTATACTTTTCAAATCACAAATGGTTCAAATGTTAAAAATGCTAAAAAATTTTATATTTCGCACTCCAAAAAAAAAAAAAAATGATCAATATACGAATACTCAATTTCGTCTGAGAATTGTGACAAATATTTTTATTCGATCGAAAAAAAAAATGTCAGTGAAGATATGAAATTATATTTGAACTAGCTGACCAGGCAAACGTTGTTTTGATGTATGAAATTTCTAGAGTGTATATCTTATGCTTTTTATTGAGTGCGTTTCTGGTATATGAGTATGTGAGAGGTAGAGGCTTATTTATAATGTTGTGAACGTTGATGGAATATGTCATTAATATAGTTTGATAACATAGTGTGCTCAATTCTAATCCACAAACAGACATTTTTTGGCCTTGAGTCAATAGTCATTGTCATTGCAAATGCCAATCTGATGGAGAACTGAATGCTTTCAAATTGAACTGGCACATCTGTGTACACAAACGTTTTGCGAATAAAGCATTGCCACAATTGAATTGGTTGCTCGAAGTCGTGCAGCGTAAGATGTTTTTGATGAAGCACTACTTCGTTAAAGACACTAATCAAATTGCATTGGATTACGAATATTTGCGCAAACTATTGAAACGAACTAACATGATCAACAATAGTATATATGTGTATTACACCATTATGCAAGGTGTGGTCAATCAATTTGTTGGTAAATATTTTTGAGATGAACCCGGTGGAATGGGGAAATCGTTTTCGCTATCATTAAATTAAGCATCAATACGATCTGAAACTAAAACAAAAAAAGCATTGGCTCCTGCTTCTTCTGGAATTGCGAGCGCGTTATTAGTCTTAAACCGACATGACAATATTTAAAGAAAAGTCGGCAATGGCCGAATTGTTGTGTTGGATGGAGTGCACAATGGCACACGAAAATGTACTTTAAGCCTTTTATCCCACAACTTAAAGAATTTGGATCCCTATATCTTTTGGCTGCTGAGGACAAACTTTGCCGATTATACCACGGTCAACTGCTGCAGACGAATTGAGTTTTTATAAAACCATCTATTTTATGGAGGTATTTCAGGAAACTTACATTGGCCACAAATGTTCGTGTGCAGTTACTGAACGATGTATCTGCAGCAGAACTTCCTAAGGAATTATTGGACATTGGAAATGGAATAATTTCACTTGATTCTAATGGCCGAATTTCACTTCCAAACAATTTTTATTGTAATGCAAGTCCAAAGCAACAGTTGATTCAAGATGTCTTTCCAAGTGTAAAGAAAATTAAGAAATCACGTTTAGTTGAGTTGAAGTGCAATATTAGCTGGTGCAAATAAAAGTATTTCTAAAATCGATGCAACAATTTATTTTGAATGAGATCAATAAATGCACAATTTTTTGGCCACAAACAGTTTGACGGAATTACAAAAATGAAAACGATGTAGAAAATTTTACAACGAGACGGAGTTATTGAATTTTTTGGACTCATATTCCAGGACTACCACTACATTTTTTATCTCTGAAAGTATGAGCGTCAATTTCTATATTTCGGAACATCAATCAACTTAAACTTTACAGTAGTACAAGACTTGCCGTAAAGAAGTCAATGGCAAATTGGCTACCAGACATGTCATTTGATTCTAAATAAATAAAAAAAAATTAAGACGCAATGTCAATTGTTAATATTTTAGTGGTGTTGATTTAGAAATTCAAGTTTTGTTCATGGTATCCTGTAATTTGTCTGCCATCCTTTGGAATATGATTCGTGGTCATATTCTATAATTATCGTTTTTAAATAAAGTCTGATTTCTTACTTTTTCATTACTTTTTGACGAATTAAGAAGAGGCTAACTTTGGTGTACCCTTCCCTGACTCATATGTTAAGGTCAACTTTTAAATGGTATTCAATTTTTCTTGCCCGAACAAAATTTTGACTTGAATTAAATTGTTTTTCAAATAATATGTAAGGAACACAAAGTTTTCTTATTTTTACCTAATGAACAACAAAAGAATTATAAAGTAAAATCTCATTGATAAGCGTATTTAAGACCCATACATTTTATTATACTTGAAAAAATCTAAAACAGGAAAGAAAACCGAATTTAGGGTTTTTTTTCAATATTTTTATTGAAGCACTTCAAAATTTCCCAAGAATTGATAGTTTTAAGAAAATTTATAACACTGTGCAATCCTGAAGAGGGTTAAAAGTATACTTATGCTTACCTGGCTTGCTGTCAAAACCCTAACTAACTAAACTCTTCTCAGATAGTTAAATTTGGGGTATGTTTAATGGGTACATGAACTAAAAAATTGATAAATAGAAAAACCAATAGAATTCATCAGATTAGCAAGTACAGACACGACATTTCTTGGAATAATGTTCCATTTCTGCAAATCCATCGAATGTCGTATTCTTCATCCAGCCAATCCCTAATTTCACGACCGTTGTCCGCCGAAGCCCTGCGAAGCGGGCAGGGAATTTGCTAGTATATATATAAAAATAATTAGAATTTATTAAAAAAATTAAAATTTGGAAATGTACCTCGTATATACATTTCATTCCAAAAATTTAAATGCCGAACAAATTCAAACCTTATTCTTGATTTATTGAATTTTTTTTTTTGAAAATCGTCGGAGCCGTTTTTTTTTTAAATTAATTTTTTATATATAAAATTTTTCAAAAATATCTTAAAATTAATTTGGGTATGCAGTTTTCAAGACCATGTAAATATACATATTATACTCCAATTTGGATTTTTAAAATTGATCCGTTTTTGAGATACAGAATTTGAAAAAAAGTTAAAAATATTTTTTTAAAATCCAAAAAAAAATTTGAAATTTTTTTGAAAACAAAATATTATTTGAACAATATATACGTACTTTCGAAAAAAAAACTTACGCTGATCGGACTTTCAGTTTTCGAGAAAATCTAATAACAAAAAAACGGTTCTATGGGAGGTACCGTTTTGGAGCAATACAAAATTTTTTTTACATAAAACACATGAATGTTTAAAAAAATTAAACTCGAGGAAGTTTAAAAAAAATCGTTCGGGCCGTTTTTGTGAAAAAAAAAGTTTTGGTTTTTGGCCAAAAAAATCGTATGGTGGCTACCCTAAATTTTGATCTTAAAACAAAAATAAAAAATTGGGATATGACTTTTTGCTCAAACCTCTAATTTTCAAATTTGAAGTCAATCGGACCAGTAGTTAAGGCTGTAGATGCCTGTAAACTTTCCGACAGACAGACAGACGGAATCGCCGGACCCACTTTTTTCGACTTCTCTATCATCGTAATATCATATCTCATCCTCATCTCAAATTTTTTTTTTTTTACGAATTCAATACTTGCCATATATTCTATATGTTGCAAGTAAAAATGGAGAATAAAAATTAAACGCTTCGAAAACGCAGGCTATTTTTTTCACGAGAAAAAGAAAACTTTGCTTTCTTCCTAGCAATAATCTTAAGCTTAGCGGTATTGAAATTGAATGGGGAACTTCAGTAAGATACTTGGGTATATATTTAGACAAAAAGCTTACTTTCAATGAACACATACAGAAAACAGTTATTAAAGTTAATAAAACAATAAAAATATTGTACCCACTGATCAATAGGAAATCTCTTTTGAGTATTGACAACAAGCTTATAATTTTCAAAGTCATTTTCCAATCTATTTTGCTCTATGGTAGCCCAGTTTGGGGACAATGTGCAAAAAACACATATTCAGAAATTGCAAGTCTCTCAAAATAAAATATTAAAAATGATGCTAAGACTTCCTTGGCACTTCTCAACTTCTGATCTCCATAGCCGTACCAAAATCGATCTTATCTCTGTGAGAATACTTAAATTAAAAGAAAGATATACTATTCGTTGTCAAATGTCTGATAACTTTCTTATCGAAAACTTAAATACATAATTAGATTTAATTTTTGATTGTAATAGTGTTGCCTTTATTGTTTTTGTTTAATATATATATATTCGCTTATTTATTTTTCACTTACTTTATTAATATACTTTTTTTTATTTTTATCTGTTTATTAATTTATATACCCATTTATAAATTTGTTTCCATTTTTTTTCATTATTTATATATTTATCTATTATTTATTTATTATTCAGTCGTTCATTACATGCATTTATTTATTTACATATATGTATTATATTATGTTTCTTATTTATATAATATTGTTTTTTATTTTATTAACATTTTCTTGATATATAATATAAATTTTCCAAACTGTGATATATTTTGAAATTAAAAAAAAAAAAAAAAAAACTGAAAACAATAATAATATTTTCATGTGATATATATAATGTTAAGATTAATAATAAATTCTTAAATAGGGGGTTTTCATGACCTTTCCTCCTAATAAACATGATTCTAAGCATTATAAATTGTAAATACTGTGTATTTTTATAAGAAACAAATTTCAGAAGCAAAGTAGTTTTCTACTATAACTCTGTGTAAACTGGGCGATAAATAAGTACTTATTGTAATGAAAAAATTTTATTTACTGGTCAATAAACATACATACATACATATTTTTTGGTCGATTGAGATATGCTCATGGACTTTAAGTCTGATATTGCTGTTTAGCTTGCCATTCCATTTGCTACGATTATAAGACGACTATCAAGGAGTCAGTTGGTCAGATATTTGAGTCATTAACTTGGCATGCATTTTCATTTAATTGATAGGATACAAAAAAGGAATATAAAAAAAAACACGTATACGCCCGAGTGTACATTTGCTTTCGCTTCTTCAGCCTTCTATAGCAATAGTTCATGAGAAATTAAAAATTGTAAAAACAGTTTCAAAATAATTAATGCTCAGCTGGTCTTCACGCATTGCTCATTTTAAACAGATAAAAAGACGGAGAGGGGGACAGGGAACTTTTGAAACAGTTCGAGAATATATTTGCGTAGAAAAAGAACCAGTTCTTAGTAAACAATTTTTCGGGATAATTTTTCAGAATTACGTATTAGGGTTTTCTGAGGCGGTTAACCAAAAATTATTATATTATTATTGGCCTTTAATTTGTTTTCTTAGAATAAAATAATTTGTTTTTTTTTTTTTTTTCGTTATTTATTTTATAATTTTAAAAGTACAAAAAGAAGTGTGAAATTATGTTAAAACAAACAAGGAAAATAAATAAAACTCACACTTGTTATTTATTTCTTTTGTTTGCATTTATTTACAAAATTATTTCATTGATCAGCACAAGTGGAGTGAATAAAAACAAAATGTACAAGCTATTTTGTTGGCTGTTTTGACATGTTACCTGAGGTTATAAAAAGCTTTGTTCTCAGAACACTTTTTTATTTTTTTATAAACAAAGATGTGAGTTTACTTATCACACATTTTAATAAAAATTCACTAGGGCATTCATAATTTTTGTAGGTTGAGGCAGCAAATTCGATTATGATAATTATTTGACAGATTTATAAACAATCTAGAGGTTTGAGGCAAAAACCAATGGACTATATCACGGGTGTCAAGGCCGATCACATCAGACTCCTTTATTATGTGGTTCTAGTCTAGTTGTGTTCTCTGTTTTAACCGAAAAAACTTTATGAGTTGACATTAGGGATTTGAACCTAGGCCCAGCCAGTTGGGAAGCCAATGCACTACACACTACGCTAACAACTCCACTGATGTTTTGGTTTCCCATTTTTTTGAAAGTACGTTCATATTGTTCAAATAATATTTTGTATTCAAAAAAAATGTTTTTAATTTTATTTTTCAAAATTCTGTATCTCAATAATGGATCAATTTTAAAAATCCAAATTGGAGTATAATATGTATATTTACTTGGTCTTGAAAACTGCATTCCCAAACTAATTGTAAGACATTTTTGAAAAATTGTATATATAGAAAATTAGATTAAGAAAAAAACGGCTCCGACGATTTAATAAAAAAAAAAATTCAATAAATCAAGAATAAAGTTTGAATTTATTTGGCAACTAAATTAAATGTATTTACGAGGTACATTTTCAAATTTTAATTTTTTAATAAATTCTAATTATTTTTATGTATTGATTTTATTTTTTTGTGAGTTAAGTGCAGCCGGCTCTCCTACTATAAGTGATCAATTTTTTAACGAAAGAACATTATATTTATTTATTTCAAGTAAATATTTAAGTGCACTACTTTTTGCAATTTTTGGAACATAAAAGTAATCATAAAAATATTTAGTTATAGTTTGCAGGAGCAAGTTCGTACGACCCAGTCGTTCACATTTTTCTATTTATCATTTTTAGTTCCAAAAAATTGAACAATCTTTTGTTTTTGCTAAGAACTATTCACCATGTATTTAAGTTATGGAGGAGAGAAGTTTCTCTTATATAACGTGTTATCCATTTTGCGGTTTCAAAAGTACAGAGCTAGAACTCGACATCTGTCAAACTTAGTTGTTAAGCCAATTTTTTTTTTTCAGTTGAAAGTCTGACATTTACGAAAATGGATCGCTTAACTATCGCACAACCTAATACTACACCTACATCCATATAAAGTTCAGCTTCCACAATAACTGAAGCTAGCTGACCATTCACAATGTAGTAGATATGTCAAATGGGTGCTTGCACAAGAGGTGATGGACGGCGATTTTTAGAACAAAAATTTTCTTCAGAGACGAAGCAGATTTTTTACTCGGTGGGCATGTTAATAAACAATATTGTCGTATTTGGAGTTCTGAGAATCCTCAAGTAATTGAAGATAAGCCATTACAGAGGGAGGAGTGATTTGACCTTACTTCTTCGAAAACGATGGTGGAAAGACTATTACCGTCAATTTGGAGCGATATGGTCATATGATAAACCGACTTTTTTGCCTGCTATTGAAGAATACAACTTGGAGAATATGTGGTTTTAACAAGACAGTGCCAAATGCCACACAACTCTAGCGAATATGGCTTTATTGCAATAGACATTTCCTGGCAACGTAATTTCCTGTCATGGCGATATCAACTGGCCGCTGGACTTTTTTCTTGTGGGACTACGCGAAAGACCTTGCTTATGCAGATAAATCTTTAACTCTTGTAATGTAGTGCAATCACTCTTAATGCCAACTTTCTAAGCTTATATGTGTTTTATTTACGTTTACTTTTGAAACCACAAAATGGATAATCCTTTACAACTTAAAATCATGGTTAAAAATAAATAAATCATACTAACGAAATCTATGATGATTGAATTCTTCATTTATGCATAGCTATAAATTTATTATTTGCCGCAATAGTTCAAAAAAACGTATTTGTTAATTTCAAAAATGTGTTATTTGTCAATAATTTTTAAAGTAAACTTGGAAATGAGTTTAAGCGAATATATTTTTTACTTACTTTAAAATAAAATTATTTCTATTCAATCAATTTGTTTTAGAGATTATTATTATTTTTTAATCTGTATACTCTGGGAAGTCAGTTATTTGGACGACAGGGGTCGCTTTCATTTCTGGAGATAGTTTTAAAGACATAATTCGGAATAAGAAATTTTGTAATCGGCTCAATATTGAGATATTGGCTGAATGCAAACAAGATTAAAACGCCATCGTTTTTTAGAAAATAAACTTGAAAATTTGCTTATCTAAATATTTTGTTGAAGGCAAGCAAGATTTTGAATGAAACTGAAACTCTGGTAGATCAAAGTTTTTGAACAACGATTACAAATTAGAGGTGCTTCCACCAATGGCTTTTTCTGTCAATTCTTTGTTTGGCTGTAGTTAAAGCTATTTTACGGATGCCAAACCAATCATCAGACTCCTTTTTTAGTGTTGCTGTCTAGTTGTTTTTCATTTTAATCGAAAAATTTGTTGAGTTCACATTTTTGGGATTTGAACCTAGACTAGCTAGTTGGGTAGTCAAAACAAAGGAATTGACGGAAAGAGCCATTGATGGAAGCATCTCTAAGTTGGTATCGTTGTTAAAATACATAAATGGAATTGAAGGAATGCATTCTAACTAAAAAAAAAAAAATAGAGTGGTGCGACAGCTCTTGAAGAGCCAAGGCCTAAGTGGCTTACTCTCATCAACAATTCTCTAGGTGCGTGTGAGAAATTGAGGGGACCTACAATTTAACGCCGATTTCGAACGGCAAAGTTGAGAAGCACTTTTTTCATGAAGATGATACTCTGGAATTTTGTCATTCTTCGCAAGAGGCAGTGTCCGTGAAAGATGAAATAAAAACTTTGGGCCCGAGTAGGATTCGAACCCACGACGTTCTGCTTAACAGCCAACGCACCTGACACGAAAACGAATTATAACAAAGTATTTTTTGATATATTTTTAACGTCGAAACTGGTATCAGATGCGATTTGAATCACTTAAGGCATAACACTGTTTTTCTTAAAATATTTTAGTCCGTTCATCTCGAGAATAAAAATTTTAAGAAATAGAAATTTGGTAATAATGTACTATGAATTCGAGTAGAAGCGAGCTGACCAATATTTTTTTGAATGAAAAAAAAAAAAACAAAATTGAAAAGAACTTATAGAAACTCAGAGCGTCAGAGCTATGATATCCCAAAAAAAAAAACAAAATGAACCTTTTTCAATTTACAGATCGAAACAAAACAAAAACAATACAGGTCAAGAGCAGGATTTTAATCTGAATTGTGTGATGAACAGAAATATAGTCCGAATAAAAACACAAGTGTCCATTTTGATCTTTTTTTATATTTACAACCCTCGTCATTTATTTTGCTGACCAAAAACAAAAATTGAATTAAATAAAAAAAAAGGCTCAAAAGCCCTAAATCTTTATTCCAAAGTCCCTAAATCTCTTTTGGTTTGGCACCAGAAACTTGAAACACTTCAAAACTTTTTTAATTTCTTTTATTCATTCATAATTTTTACTCCATCACTGTTTTTGAAACCTCTCAAAAATGTCCATGTGCGTGTTTTATTTCTTGAATATTTAATTCGATTAACACTATTCCAAGTAAACAGAGAAAAAAACTACTTTTATTACATTATCCTAATGACATGTTTAATTTATTCCTAATTCATGTAATTCTAAAAGCCCGTAATTTTGTGTTCAGTTTTTTTTCATTTTTCTTCTGTGGAAACTTAAAAAGCAATAAAAAGAAAACAACTCTAATTTACATCACAAGACCCACCATTGAATGCAATCGCACACGTGACAGGACAATTGTTCAAATTGTCACTACTTTTGAATGAGTACAAAAAAAAAACGTTGATCCATATCCAGAGAAGGTAATAACAACAAAAACCCGCCCCAAACACTGAAACTAACTTAATGAAAATCGTTCTTTTTTTTAACGCCAAAAGTAATGATATCAAAAGGTTCGTTGTACATAAAATATACAATTATAATTGCGTCTCTTTTCAGTCGTTAGGTTGATGAGCGTGACTCAATTTCGTCATCGCTATTTACTATAGAGTTTTATGTCAAAGAAAAAGCTTTGTCAATAATGTTTAATCCAATGCACTTAGCAGACCATGACACATACTGCTTACCATCAAAATAAATAGCTCCTACACATAGTAAGCAATTTGGGTGTGAAAAAATAATTTATTTGAAAATCATTCAGAGGAAAGACTAATGTTATCCTTAAATCCTTTAATGACAGTCAATAATTGACACACAATAAATAAAGCTTATCAATAAAAATGTCAACAACGAACGACGACATTGTAAAAGGACGGCTGGGAGTCTTACAAATTAGCAAGAACATAAGCCCAGATCAAGCGGATTAGTGAATTTCAAATAAAAAGGAACAACAGTATGACGGCGTGACAGTGACACTTACCCTTTTCACTTCAGCTCCAATCGACCGAGCACACAAGGCAGACGGCCGCACGTGAATGGTGTTATATTTTTCGTTTTTGTAGGGTATTTGTTGGGGGGAGGGGAGGCCGTAATGTGAAAAATCCAAATATAAATCCTTGGTTAATCCTTAATCAATACATATATAATATGGCATATGTTGATGGAACAACAGAATAAAAACAACAAACAACACACAATTACAATTCATGAGATTTGATCCTTCAAACTGATTTGATTCAAGCCAGAGGCAAACTTATGAGAATCACAAGACAACTACATTCGAATCACGTCGTTGGTTGTCGCTGTCGTTGTCGTTAGATGATGGCACACTAAACACAAAAACACTGCTCATTCATCCCCTGGCTCTATTCATATGGAAGACAAACAGAAGACACAAGACACCAAACGTTAGTTTCATTTAAACTCGCACGATAATGGCGAAGGGTGTATGGGGACCACACAAGTAAGGGAGGGCTTGTTGGGTGGAGGGTTAAAAGGTACTGAATGAATTGGAGAAAGGACAGTGCCGGCAAGGTACGACGACGTAGACGCGACGAGACACAATCTGCACCTTTGGTCACACTTAAAAAAGAACTGCACTTGTACTAGATGCTTATTTTTTTTTTTCTTAACAACACAATAACAACAATATAGGCCTGCACTGGTTTTTTCTTTTTTTGTTGTTGCTGAACAAAGACACTTAAAACCTTCTTCGTTGTTGCCTTTGCACTCTTATTCTTTTCTGTGATTTTAATTAAGGCTCTTTCGCTTTTGCCGTGTGCGTGTGAGTGTGTATGTACTTGGATCTTACACCCCTGATCCCCCGACTACTGGTGGTCGGTCTACTTTTTCACTATCACAACAAATACAACAATAGAAACAATGACAACCGAACTTGCTGTGCTTTGTTTTGCTTATTTTATGCACTACTTGCCCTAATGAGAGGAGTCGCATAGTAGGGTCTAAGAAAAGGGTCGCACAGGGTTATAGAGTGCAAAGCGAGAATAACACTTGGTTGGTTTCTGGAATATTTTATGTCGGTATAATTCAAAGCCGCCAAAACACAAACAAAATTCGTCGGCGACCGACCGACCGACGACACTGTAACCTCTTAATTAACAATTTATTCTTATCACTTTGGGACAATGCGCGTAACGTATTCCGTTAGTGTCGCTCTGCATGACGTAAACCCAGTAATGACAAGGTGATTCCGTTTTATCTACCCGGTTGGTAAGTTGTGCTTTTTCTTTAGCTGGTTTTGTAAGATGGTACCAGAGGGATTCGAACGGGTATTTGTTTTGGAAATGGTGTCCTTGCGTGACACTATACCGTTCGAATTGACGTGCAAATTAAGACTAAATTTGAGAAGGAATCATTGTGAGCTTTTATAATATTGCATTAAAATTGAGTGAGCTTTGTTATGAGTTCAGACTGCCTTACCGACAGAGAGATGTCAACGAGTCATGACTCTAGTATTTTGAATGGACTTGAGTGACAATCAATTTTGAGTTAAAGTTGTATGACTTTGGTCAGGCTTGAGTGGAATCATATGACGTTGAGTGAGTTGGTGAGATTATTTTTCATCCTTTTACTTCTAAACAAACTACGAAGGGAAGGTTGTATTTTTTTGTTTGGTCTAGGCTTTCAATGGGGAGGTATTAGAGGGAACAGAGTATTTTTTTAAGAACGAGAAGTAGGTACGGTTGGCTAATGAAGACATTGGTGGTTTTGTGAGCAGAAAGAAAAACAATGTTTTGAAATAAGTTCATGAAGAACAGGTTAAACGATAATTTTGAGGTTTTCTTCTTTCTTTGAGTTTTCTGAAAACAACATTGTACCGAGGTTGAATGGATGTTTGAGAAAGCTTTGGTTTTGGATTATTTAAAGAAAATTTTAAAATTTGCTATCAATCAATTGGTTGTTGATTTTAAAATAATAAAAAAGAAAGGAAACTTAACTTTATCTTTTCATAACGCTTTGAAAACCTTTAGGAGATGATTTATTCTGGAAGAATATACAAATTTTCGCATGACTGGGTGGCGAAAGAAGATTCGTCCCATGGATTCATTGACGCGCTCAACATTGGTCTTAAATTCTTAAACATTGTTATGATTGGGAAAGAAAGAGTACGGAAGAGAGTTCCATATTCGCGTAGTACGGCTAAAAAATGATTCCCTATACTTGAGAGTACGTCCGAAGTTGGTCTCGAGGGTAAACTGATGGGCATTCCTAGAAGTGCGAGTATTATGTGTGAATTGTTTGAAAAGAGGAATGCAACTGACTATTTCACTAGAGCAATTACAGTAAAAGTACTAAAGTAGCGATAGAACAGGGAGAGATACGCTACCTTGCGACGGTGGTCTAAAGGGGTGAATAAGTCGGTTATCTCTCTATCACAAATCATTCTTACAGCTCTTTTTTGTATTCAATCAAAGAGGCTTAAGTAAGTAGCTGAAGCACCAGCCCAAAGATGTGAATTGTACTCAGGCTTTGGATGGATAGAGGTTTTATAGATCAGACCAGACCAGACGGGGAGAAACATTTCTTGCACCGTCTTAAGAAACCCAAACATCTTCCGCCATTTTTGGCGACATCGCATATGTTCCAGAGGTGGTCAGTGATGCACAAACCGAAAAACTCGATATGTTCGGTCTCTTTGATGCAAGTACTACTCATGGACAGTGGTAGGGGAAAGGGGAGGTATATCTCGCCTTAACGATAAAACACAGTATTGAGTTTTCAAAGCATTAAACTCTGTATTGCGCACTGTACATACAATGCTGTTTAGGGCAGAGTTTAATGAGCTTATCATATTTTGCCATTCCAGTTCCACATCCGAAATGAGTGATGTGAGTCTGGAAACGAATAAGAACAGCTAAGGGTACTATCGTCAGCGAAACATTTTATTGGATTAGAAGGTACATACAAGAGCTCATTGATGAAAATGACTTAGAGCGTCGGAGACAAAACCGAACCAGCATTTATATTTTGAGTTTCAGACTTGAATCCGTCAAATACAACTTATATAGAACGGTTCGAAAGAAAGTTTCTAATCAAACGAAGGAGGGATTCATCGATACTGAAAGCACGCATTTTTAATAAAAGAGCAAGATGCCAGACTTTATTAAATGCCTTTCAAATATCATGTGCAACAATTTTACTTTCTCCAAACGATTTTTAGACGTGTTCCACTGTTTGGTGAGATAAGCCATCAGATCACTAGTGGACCTGTTGCTGCGAAAGCCGTACTGACGGTCATTAAGAAGCTTTCGGTCTTCGAGATATTTCTTGAGCTGATCGTTTATCTCTTTTTTGGAATTCTGTTTTCTACTGCTCTAACGAGCCCAGAAGAAAAGGATATATGGAAAAGCTCACGCAAGGGTTTTGCCAGCGTGGAAGAACACCTCTTCAGAGTAATAGTGGGGATACCATGCGGACCATCTGTTTTATGTATGTTGAGATCTTTTTGGGCTTTCGCTAATGCATGAGTACGGAAAAAGATTTATCCCATGGAATCATTGAAGCGCTTAAGAACAGGTGGAGTCATGACACTCTCTGGCAGCGAAGTGTTGTTGGCGAACTGTCTAGCAAAAAGGTTAGCTTTCGCGAGAGCTAAAAACTGGAGTGTTATTGTCAGCGAGCGTAGGGACCGAGAAAGCATATTTTTGACAAATTATCGAAAATTCTTACTGCCTTTGGGACATTGCAGTAGTTTTTGCCTTAATTTTTGATCATTTAAAAATTTGTCCGATGAATATAGGCATTGCAAGCCTTCCAGGCTTATTTGAACTTGTTGTGAAGTCTTTATGATAGACTGAGATTGAGTTTTTTTTCGAGAAGGAGTAGATTAGATACCACTTCCTACGAAGTGTATCGTGTTCTCTTCCAGAGGTCCTCTTCCTTTCCAAAAGGATCTTGAAGGGATGAAAATTTGGAAGATGTTATAAAATACCATTTTTGTGGTTGTATATAGTCTTAGTGATCCAGGAATCCCAGACTGGGATAGAATTGAAATGACCAGCATTGTAACTGATCCATTGATGGGCGGCTCTAAGCCTCACGCATAATTGGCTGCCACCATTTTTAAAGAAGATGTCCACACTCTGGACATCTTCTTAAAAGGCTTAGAAATAAATCTGCAGCATTCTGCGTTTTGCACGAACTGCCCTTATGATAGATAGGTACACATTTCTGCTGACCACTGGAATTTAATAAGTTCATTTAAATTTACCATCTCTCCCAAAATGGTCCAATATGCAGAGGACTGATAACCGAAGTATATAGCCAGATGGTAATGTTTAGGAAAAAGACATACTTCAAGCCTATTGCCTTTAATCTTTCACAAATATTTGCCGTCCAATTAAGTTTTTTGTCTAAAATAGGACCTACTAGTTTCATCATCTTATGTGGATTGACATCCAAGTCACAAAACTTTGCCAAATTAGTGCGCCTGCTTAAGGCATTTTCTAAGAGTTATGAAAGAACTTGTGGGGTTTCCCAGATTTTTTTTACGTGGACTCCAGATCGTTGGCGGCAGATCTATGAATTGCACCGAATAAGAATTTCTGTTTCGGTTATTGTTCGAACATGACTGCTTCATGTGCAGTATACCGGATTCTGTCAACTAACTTAATTTTGGTAGCCTTATTTCGAGCGTGTCTCGGAATTTAGAGTACACTATGGCTAAACAGAATTGTGGCATTTTAGACTCGGAAAATCAAAGAATATTTTTTTATTATCTTAAGCAAGAAAAGTACAAATTTATCAGTAGTTTAGACAACTTTTTAGAATTTTTAAAACTATTGATGCAAACAAAAACCCTTCTCAGAGACCGAATAAAAATTAGAACAACTTTTAACAATGTTACATGAAACAAAACAAATTACACACAAATTAATTAAAGTTCCAAAAACTTCCATTTCTCATTTTTTATTATTAAGTACTCGCTAGCAATGTTAAGAATTCCAACGAAGTTTTTTAATATATTTTAAGGGCGATAGAATGAAACAAAATAAAATTCACACACACACAACCGAAATCCTTCACAATCAATTTAGTTTAAATCGATGCATTTGCCTTGCACAATTTTAATTCACTCGAATGAATACGAAAAAAAGAATGACGAGAACAAAAATGAGAATAAGCTGCAAAAAAAAATGCTTCATTTAGGAGAAATTTAGGAAAATAACAGAAAAAATCGATCCAGAATTTTCCAATTGAATACCTTCACTCTTGGCTCGTTCTAATGTTTTTATTTTTCATTCTTATCTGCATATATCTAACTATTCGTAAAAAGAAAGAAATAAATAAATACATGAACAGGGTGGTAAGGGTTGAGAGGAAAATTAAAAAACAAACACGAATAACTAGAGGATGAAACTTGTTGGCTTTTGTATTTGCCTATCAATATGGCAGAATCGGGCTTCAAAGGGATCTATTACGTCTAATAGTGGAGTTCGAAAGGATTTTTATCACGGATTTGGTGACGGTACAAGATTTTTTGTTTATATCTATCGGAAACAGTTGAAGTGTATTAGTTTAACAAAAACTGGACAATATATGCTACCGTTTAAAAACGGTCCGTTTAAATATATCGCCGACAAATTTTGTTGACATTATTTATTGAAGTACTTAAATGAATAAATAGTTGGCAACATTGAAGTAAAAGGTTTGTTCGATTGCTTTTTTGAGTCGATTTTTTCCTTAACATCTATTTGCTTTTTTCCTTATCTTTTTTTTTTTAATTTCATAATCTATATGCTTTATACAATCCACCTAAAAAAACGTTTGAAACATAATTTCAACTCAATCTGCGTGTAAACGCAACTAATTCATATCAGAGCAACTAACAACCTACGTCATAAACGACCATCAAAGCGGGTCAGCTATTCATTGTGCCAAATAGTCGAATTAAGGCAAAGTTAAGGATAACTGATATTCTTTGCGCTATTGGCTATTCTACCGAAAAGTAGTTAAATTAGGGAAGCACATTTTTTTTTTTTTTTGTGCACGACGGGATCGTGCATACCTGCTCCTTTATTCCAAATTATAACTCACAAAAAACATGTAGACACCTTATTAAAGTTCATTAATAAAATTAGAAATTTAAATATGTAACTCAAATATACAAAAAAAATGTAAGTCATAAGTACTTTTAAGAAATTGTTGACTCTTTAAATTGACAAAAAATCTTGGACTGTTTTTTGTTTTAGTTAATAACTTGTTATGTAGTTAATTTTTCAAAAATGTTATACAATCAATTTGTATGTGCTGTGCAGTATTAGTGAATATATAAATATACATTCTATAATGAAATTTCAAGTTGAAATATTAATCCGTTTTCGAGATACAGAATTTTGAAAAAAAAGAAAAATAATTTGTATAACAATTTTTTTTAAATACAAAATAATTTGGAATTTTTTGAATACAAAATATTATTTGAGCAATACATAGGTACTTAGGTTCAAAAAAAAGGTACGCTGATCGGTCTATTGTTTTTTCGAGAAAATATTATAACAAAAAACGGTTCTATGAGAGGTTCCATTTCGAACCATACAAAAATATATTTTTACCGAAATTACATCAATGTTCGGAAAAAAAATGTCAAGGGTGTTTAAAAAAAATCGTAGGAACCGTTTTTGAAAAAAATTAAACTATTTTTTTGGGCGAAAAGATTGTGTGGTTGTTACCCTAAATTTTGATCTTAAAAAAATAAAATCAAAAACACGACCCACACGAATTTGCTCAAACCTCTTATTTTCAAGTTTGAAGTCAATCGGACCAGTGGTTAAAGCTGTATGTGCGTTAACAGACAAACAGATAGACGGACGGAATCGCCGGACCCACTTCTTAATCTTCTCTATCATCGTAATGTCATATTTGATCAAAATATGTATTTACGAATTTAATACTTCCCAGTTGCCATGTGATGCATAATTTACTCAGACTGGGATATACATATACCCTTCGGAGTCGAAGGTCTGTCTGAGGAGACCACACCGAATTCTCTCTAATTAATTTTTAACTCCTCTTTATTTAAGCTTTTGTATTTAAATCGAAATGTACATATTACTTCTTATGTATTCTCTTAAAACTAGTCTTATAAATAAGATAGTGCCACGGCCTCGGAGTGAGGGGGAATTTCGGAAAGAGACAAAATAATAAAACCTGTTGCCACAGCCTTGAAGAGACCCTCAGAAGGACATAGTTTGCCACGGCCTCAAAGCGAAGGGGACTCTCGGAAGGAGGGAAAATATGACCTATCGCCACGGCCTCGAAGTGAGGGTGATTTTCGGAGAAGGTAATTTGTCACGGCCTCAGAACGATTGGGATTCTTGGAAGGAGGGAAAATTTAAACTCGATCAATATAATATGAAAAACAATATTTAATCCAAAAAATAGGAAGAATATAAATTGCCCTATACACCATGTCCAATACCCTTTATTAGTCAACTGGTAGTGGTGGGAGAACAACTATTTTGCTTCTCGAATTACTTATACTAATCTAAACTTCTACTTTGTAACTATTCGGTAAAAACTGATTGTGAATCATAAAATTACAAATGAACTTAAATTAAAAATACATTGTGCTCTTTGGTGTTTCTTTGGTTTATGGACTTCGAGGTTATTTATAGTTAGGGTGGTACTGTTGCTTGTTGTTGCATAGTCTGGGCAGTACGGTTGATTCTTTTGTTTTAATAGTCCGGCTGCACAGATTTGCTTTTTTCCAATGTTTTTAATTTTTGATGGTTGGTTGGTCGAGGTAGGAGGTGTGAAGTGTGACGCTTCGTTACAGCCATATGAAATGTTTCAAGGGTCAGCTAGTAATAAAATACAGCCTATATTACTCCTTAAAATTGCAGTTTTCTATAAGTGAAAGAATTAGTATTTCCGAAGATTAAAATTTATGGTGTTTGGTGGATCTACTAGTGACAAAATGTAGAAAATTCAGGTTGAATGTAGCTTCCTAATGGTGAAAATTTTTGAAATTGGATCAGTAGTTTTTAAGTTAAGGCATACAAAATTACATACTTTATAATATTAGTATGATATCTCCAGTAACAAATGGCATCGTATTTGAAAAAATATCAACTCTTGTAGATGTCGCTATCTTCGAAAGTAAAGGCTACTACTTTGATTTTTAATTTTCATTGGAAAGCGGCACAATATTGACATTTGACAATAAAAAGAAAAAGAAATAGACTACAGACTATAAAATACACACAGTTAATAGAACGTTTTGTTTGCGTCAAATCCCACCACTGCCATGTCCACTACTGGTAAATTTTAAAGACTAGAAAAGCTCTAGTTTATCACATGTTACGAATACTGATCACACAATCTGTTTTTAGAGTTCAATTTGAATTGCAATGGTCTCTAGATTTTTTCTAAAATACACACACTGGCTTAAACGATAAATTCTATGTAAATGTGGTTAACATTTTTTATTTATCATATTTATACAAATTTTCCTCAAATATGTATGTGTACTTACCTTTAAGTGCGTTCAGAGTTCCATAACCCTCCGTTTTATACCTCAGGTTTTGTTTGATTTTTCCCTTGTCAAAATATCAAAAACTCGCAACAGGCCCTGAGTTCTGGCAGAATTGAAAACATAAACATTCAAGACCACTTACGAATGGCCTTTTTTTTACAGCTGATAAATTGTACAGCTGCTGGCTAAGGCTTTGTTCACCATAAATGAAAATTTTAATTTCAAATTTTAAATTTTCTTCACGTAAAGAAGTTTATATTATAATAAAATATTTTCTGTATAAGATTTGCCATACCCTAACTTTTTATGTTTACTACAAGGTTTTTCGTCTACGAAAAAAGAAGATCCCCGTTCATAGGTTTTCAAAAAGCTGTTAACGATAATACGCCTAACCATCTTCGTTACTCACATTAAAATCTCCATGTACAGCAGATGGACGGCATCAAAATTTTTATAAGGAGTGTAGAGTTTCGACCAAAATTCTACATTAAGTTTTCTTTAGCTTCAAATTTGGAACAAAAATTATCGCAACACTTTTGACAAATATAATCCATAGATTAATCCCCAAAGATTCAAATTATCTCATTACACTTAAAATTAAGGTTAAATACTAATCTGACTGAGACTAAAAATGAAACCGTTTTTTCATAAACTCAAGTTATACAAAAAAAAAAGTATTTCTGGCAACACTATTTTCGTTAAAATAACCGCTGTAATATAGAATTTGACAGCTCACTTCAAACAATTCATTTCAATATGATTCATCATTTTGACTCTGCAGAAAGAGAACACACTTAAGAGTTAAGACACCCAAGAATCAAAACGAGCTTGTTGTTGTTACCTCTTACGCTAAAAAGAGATATCATACGCTTTTCGGTATGACCTTAACTAACATTTTCTCACTCATCACAAAAACATATTTTGCTACAGATCCCAATGGTTATGCACAAAACCGCATACTAAGTTTTCACTACACAAAGGTATTAGATTTTGTATTGCTTTCTATCGAATTATCATTTTGGAAAAAAAAGTTAAAAACAACCATTCTTATCGATGCACCCTGTAAGTATCACATCGGCCCCCCAGCATCGAAAAGCTTTGTGAAAACGACATTTTAATACATTGCTCCAATGTTGCATATTCGTTGATTTCTTACTGACTGCATCTGCAGTTATTTCCTCTTCTTTCGCAAATCGATTTATTGATTTATACATGTGTACGGTGCAACATACCCAGCATACCAACATGCAAAGGACATACATACAAGTGAACATCATTACAAAAGGTTGAATGTATCCTTTTATTTGGCAAGAAAAAACACTTAAGCCAACAGCAACAAGAACATGAAGAAGTTACGAACGGTTTCAGCATCACCAACCAAACAAAACGAATGTCAGGACGAAATCAAAAGCGACGACCGAGGAGACTACACCCTCCTTTAAAACAATTTTTAAATTTTTATTTCTTCTCGATTTTGTTGGTGTTTTTTTTGTTTTTTTGTTTTTACTGATTTTCAATGCTTGTTTTCCCTTTGGTGTCGCTGTTGCTGTTTGTTGCTATTTGTGGAATGTATCCATCCGTTCGATTGGAAAGATTGTCCGCCAACATGTCTGAGAATATATTGATTCACGGTGTACCACGAATAAAACGCCTCCCTTCTCATATTTACAGGTGCTGCAGGACTGCAGTTGGGGATGGTTGCAGTGCGACGAGATAGTTACATACACAAATATTCGCCCATTGGGTACAGTAAATTTATTTACTATGTATTTTCTGCTGGTCTTGCAGATGGAAAGGGATGAATTCGTTTTGGTTAGGTTCCTTTCTGCATAAGAGATGTGGAGTGGGGCTAAGCTTGGGTTCAAGAAGCTGGTTAGAAAAGGAATGAAAAATCGCCTTTGGCCAAGTCCGTTTCCCAAAAGAAATAGCTTTTTCTCTGTTCTGGATGTTTGATTAGCAACGATCAGTTGGGGTTTGAGGGAAATTCCAACTGGTCGGAGGAGGTTCAAACTTACCACCAAATTTAAATTCTCTTTGCAAGTCTAAAAAAGTTGATAAGGTTTCAAAATCCGCAAATTCGACAGTTGAAACCATTTTAAGGAAAAAGGTTAAGAATATCTCAAGACTTTCATCAATGCGCCTGATTTGCTTCAACCAACATTCCACCCCTGACCCAAAATTCGGCGTAAGCGGTGGTGGTCCGTCTGCCTGCCTGCATGCATATCCGTGTCCGTGCTGCTTGAAAGAAGAAACTGGACATCAGGCAGGTCCTTCCTCTTCACGGTAGCTTCCTTTAAGTTTGGTCAAAACTCTCTATATGCATTTCTACAGAGCGCAGTGGATGAATAAAGACGAGGAGATGGCCAAAGATATGTTGGATGGCAGCATTATCTGAATTTCATGCGAACCAAAAAAAAAAAAGAGAAAACCGAAAACGTTTTTATTTGGATTACTTATGTACAGCCCTGCCTTCGTTTGGTTTTTCTGCTTCTATTTGGCAAAGGACGAATTTCTCTTGTTTGCTCATTGCTCTTGCTCTCCCTTCCTTTGTTTGATTCTTAAATTTTTTGTTTCCTTCTTCCGGGTTTTTTTTCGCTTTGTGGTTCCTGTATTCGCTTTTAAAGAACCGTTTGGTTTGGTTTTGTAGGTAAAAAGATTCCTTAAATGGATTTCCTTTTCTTCAATTGCTTCCCACATGCTTTAGAGCAAAGGGAAAGAAATGTCAACTATTTTTGAAGAAGAAAAAAAGGAAACATACATTCATTTTATTTTTCTGAAATCAGAGAACACTATTTCACTTCCTTTTTTGTTCTAAAGTTAAATAACGTTAAAATAATTTAGTTGAGCTTAAAAGATGCTTCTGTTGATCGAGATCAAAGAGTTCATGCTTAGGATTTCAAATCGGTCGTTAAAGTACCAGCAGCACACAGACACACACACACATAAATGATAAAGATTGTTTCTTAAGACGTTGAAAAAGATTCCAACATAAGTGAATGGGTTTTACCGAAAGTGTGAGTCAATGAAATAAGATTTTTAATGTCAGATACAGGAGAGCTTGGATATCCTTTCAGTCATGCCATGCCAGGCAAAGTTGTGTGAAAACATTTTGCTTCTGAGAGAGTGGTGGAGAGAAAATGAGAGGGTCAAAGAATCATTTAAAGTGTCTGTTTTAGTGTTACAAGAAGCTTAGGCGTGCTTAGGCGGCTTTGGTGTTTGTTAAACGAGGATCAAGGAATCGGGTTAATGGTTTCACAATGTGTCGCTTATGGAAACAAAAGGCGTTTATGGTGTTGCATTATGAATAGTTTTGTTTTAACTCTTTGATCGAGTTGGAAGTGCTTTTAGTGCTTCGACTGTGCAAAGTATTCGACGCTTGCTGTAGGCTAGTAAGAGCTGGAGAAGCCAAAAATAGATTCAACTTGAAGAAAAAATTGTCTACGATTTTCTTTGTCAAAACATCACCAAAAATGTCCTTGCGATAACAAATTGAAGCGTTTTTTAATTCTTCAAGGACAACCCATGTGATTATTTTTTATAGTTTTCACCCACTCAAGGGATTTTTCATACCCTTTTTTAAGCCGGAGACACAGTGAGTGCATCAGGAAGAAGGAAAGAGTTTGGAAAGGAGGTGTCAATGTACATTGGTCTTGAATTCTTGAACATTATAATGATTGGGAAAGACAGAGTGTGGAAGAGAGTTCCACATTTGCTTAATATGGCTTAAAAAATTATTCTCTATACTTAAGAGTATGTCCGAAGTTGGGCTCGAGGGTAAACTGTTGGGCATTCCTAGAAGTGCGAGTATAACGGGCGAAATGTTTGAGGAGCAGAATGCCAATGGCTATTTCTCTAGAGAACTTATCGTAGAAGTAACGATAGTATAGAGAGAGACATGAAACGTTGCGATGGTGATCTAACGAATGGAATGACGCAGTCATGTCTCTATCACCGATCATTTGAAGGGCTCTTTTTGAATACCATCCAAGAAGCTTAAGTGTGTTGCTGAAGCACCAGTCCAGAGATGACAGTTTTACTCAAGCTTTGGACGTATGAAGAATTTCTTGCATGGTCTTAAGAAACCCAAACATCTTGCGGCAGCTTTGGTGGCATCGCATAAATGTGCTCATTCCACAAAAGCTGATCAGTGAGTTACATACGGAGAATCGCGAGATGCTTGGTCTCATTAATGCAAGTCCCACTCATGGACAGAGGCAAGGGGGGTATATATCGCTTTAACGATACAAGACAGCATTGAGTTTTCGAAGCATTAAGCTCTTCGCCATTTTGTATTCCTCACTGTTCATGCAATGCTGTTAAGGTCAGCGTTTAATGAGTTTATCATATTTTGAAGCTGCAGCTCCACATCCGAAGGGGAGGGATGTGATTCTGGAAACGAAGCTAAGGGTACTATCGTAAGCGAAATAATTAATTGGATTAGAAGCTCCAACAAGAGACCAGTGATGAACATAAGAAAGAGGGTCGGAGACAAAACGGAGCCCTGGAATCGCCAGCATTTATTTTGTGGGTTTCAGACTTGGACTCGTCCAATTTGTATAGAACGGTTCGAAAGAAAGTTTCTTATCTAAAGAAAGAGGGTCTCATCAATACCAAAAGCACGCATTTTCGATAAAAGAGCAAGATGCCAGACTTGATTAAATACTTTCAAATATCAAATATATATAAAACTAGCAAAACCCCGCGCCCGCTTCGCAGAGCTTCGGCCCACAACGGTTCGGAAATTAGAGATTGACAGGATGAAAAATTCGGTAATCGATGGATAGGCACAAATGAACAATATTCTTATAGAAAAATCATGCCTGTATTTGCTAATCTGATGAATAATCTATTCGTTTTTCAATTCTCTAACATAATTTCTTTAGTTAATTTACCCATTAAACATATCTTCCCCAAATTTAGCTCCCTGAGAAGAGTTAGGTAATTATGATTTTGACAGCAAGCCAGGTATAGGCATAAGTATGCTTATAACCCTCTCCAGGATTGCACAATGTTATACATTTTCTTAAAACCAAAGTACATATTTTAAAATGTATGGGTTTTGTTTATCAATGAGATTTTATTTGCTAATTTTTTTGTTCAAAAAAACTTTTATGTTCTTTACGCATTATTTGAAAAAAAAATATATCTTAAAGTCAACACTTTGCTCGGGCAAGAAAAATTGAACACCACTTAAATACAAAGTTAGCCTTTTTTAATAGTCAAAAAGTGATGAAAAAGAAACTTTGTCTTAGAAGGATTATTTTCTAAGAATATGACCAAGAATCACATCCCAAAGTATATGACAGACAAATTACAGGATACCCTGTATAGTTGACCATGATTAAAAACAGAAATTTCTAAATCAAAACCACATATTTTTAAAGATTGACCTTGCGTCTTATTTATTTTGTCAGGGAATTCAAGTCGAACAGGAAACTAAAGACGTATGCCATTGACTTCTTCACGGCTAGTCTTGTAGTACTGTAAAGTTTAAGTTGATTGATGTCCCGAAACATAGTAATGCTCATACCATCAGAGTTAAAAAATGTGGAGGCAGTCCTGGTACATAAATGCATAAATGCAAAAATTTCAAAAACTCCGTCTCGTTGTTAAATTTACTACAGCGTTTTCATTTGTAATTGTGTCAAACCACTCAAAAGACTTGTGGGCAATAAATTATGCATTTATTTGTCTAGTTCAAAATAAATTGTTGCATCGATTTTAGAAAGACTTTAATCTGTACCAGCCATTATTGCACTTCAACTCAATGCTTCAATGCTTGGAAAGACATCTTGAATTAACTTATTCCCTGGATTGGGATTACAATAAAAATTGTTTGGAAGTGAAATTCGGCCTTCAGAATCAAGTGAAATTATTCCATTTGCAATGTCCAATAGTGTCCGTGGCTTAGTGGTTAGGTGCGTTGGCTGCTAAGCAGAACTCGTGCCCAACGTTTTTTATTTCATCTTTCTGGGGGATTGCCTATTGCGAAGAACTGACAAAACTTCCAAGAGTATCAAGACCAAGAGTATGAAAAAGTGCTTCTCAACTTTGGCCTTTGGTATCGGCGTAAAAATGTAGGTGCCTTAAGTTCTTCACACGCACCCAGAGAATTATTGATGAGAGTAAGCCACTTAGGCCTTGGCTCTTCAAGATCTGTCGCACCACTCTCTCTTTAATGTCCAATTATTGGCCAATGTAAGTTTCCTGAAATAGAAGTTTTTAAACGACTCCATTCGTCTGCAGCAGTTGACCGTGGTATAATCGACAAAGTTTGTCCTCAGCAATAAAAAGATTCAGAGCTCCTAATTCTTCAAGTTGTGGTTATATAATATATAAAAATATATAAAAAATACAAATATTCGGCCATTACCAACTTTTTTGAAATATTGTAATGTCAGTTTTATGTCTAATAATGTGCTAACAACTCCAGAAGAAGGAAGAGCCAACTCTTTTTTTTTAATTTCAGATCATATCGATGCTAAAATTAATGATAACAAAAATGATAACCCCATTCCACCGGGTGCATCACAAAAATATATACCACCACTCAGACTGATCACACCTTGCATATCTAATGGTGTCATACACATAGGTACTTTTGTTGATCGTTTAACTTCGGCTCAATAGTTTGCGCAAATATTCTGAATGGAATGCAATTTTATTATTGTCCTTAACTTAGTGTTGTTTTCGAGCAACCAATTCAATTGTGGCAATGCTTAATTCGCAAAACGGTTTTTTCGTAAGCAACTGGCACATTTCAATTTGAAAGCATTCAATTCCCCATCTGCCATCAGATTGGCATTTGTAATGACTATTGACTCAAAGCTAAATAATGTCTGTTTGTGGCTTAAATTTGAGCACACCATGTTTTTCATTCAGACAATAATTATACTTGGAATACCTCCAGTTCGTTAGTGTTGATTAAATTTTATTAATTACACATTCCATCAATATTCAAAACGTTATAAATATCAAATAACAATATAATTAACAAATACGTACCCACTAAAAATAAATAAGATAAAAATACATATTTTCATACTCTAGAAATTTCATACATCAAAACAACGTTTGCCGGTTCAGCTAGTTCAAATATAATTTCCTAGGTTGACTGACGTTTTTTTTGGCGAAGAAAAATTATATTTGACAAATATTTTTTTTCTTCACTGACATTTTTTTTTGATTTTTTTATTGAAAAAAAAAAAATATTTGACAAAATTTTCAAACTAAATTGAGTGTTCGTTTATTGATCAGTTTTTTTTTTTTTTGTAGTGCGAAATACAAAATTTTTAACATTTTTTAACAACTGAACCATTTGTGATTTGAAAAGTATACATTTCATTTTTGCTTAACGTTCTACCCTAAAACCTCTTGCATTTAGAGAAAAAAATAGGAAAATCGGTCAACCAGTGTGCCCGGTTAGCGAACGAACACAAAAATTAGGCTGTTCTTTTATATATATAGATATATATGTGCAACAATTTTACTTTCTCCAAACGATGTAAAGACTTGTTCCACTGAGAGCTGCCTAGCAAAAAGGTTTTTTTTTGCATGACATAAGATTGCCAATCTGCATGCACTTTTCCTCCCACACTTTGTTTACCCGTTGGACTTGTTATCTCTTAGCCTTGGGATGGTTATTCCTTCCTTTTCTGTCCTGGGAGCTATCTTCATTGTCTGGTCACGCTTCGCTTTCGTCTTGGATCGCGTATGCTCGTTTCTTCTTCGGCAGAGCCTTTTTCTCATTACTCCTTTTAGTTCAGTACACTTCTCGTGCTTCTCTTGTTCTCCGTTGCTGCATCTGCTAATGTACATTTTCCGTCTCTGGTTTCAATATTGCGCATTCATCTTATACCCCGGTTTCTTTTTCGAGGGTGACTGGTAACCAATGGTGGTCTCGGTAACATTTTTAATTATTTCGCGATATTGATTCCATAGGATGTTAATTTCATGTCGAAACTAACATAAACAACTTTCCAAAGTTTGATAATAAGTATATGGGGAACGGGTCGTTATTCTGTATTCCAAAATTCTGTATGAACAAAATTCTGTATCTGAAGAAAAAATTCTGTATGAACATAATTCTGTATTCCATTATTCTGCTTTTCTATAATTCTGTATTTCAAAATTCTGTAAATCCAAAATTCTGTTTTTCAAAAATTCTGTAGATCCTTAATTCTGCTTTTAGAAATTCTGTAATTCCAAGATTGTTTAGTTATAGTGTGCACATTATCAATCAATTTTGTTACAACACGAGCTTTACATTTATTTTTTATTCGCTTAGCGCACGCCCAATTAAATATTTTTTCGTTTTTCTTTCGTTGTAGAACATAAAACCACCGACACACAATTTATCATTTTATCCTTTCCCTTATTAGATTTTAATAATTTAATATTTGCCATTTTTTCTGAATTCAATTTATCACTATTAACTTATAACACTTAACTTAAGCTGTCGAACACAAAAGGGGTAATCATGTGATCCATGTAAACCATATGCAAAGTAATTGGAGAGAGATCCGTTACGTTAGAATTATAATCTATGCTTCAAGGTTCTGCATAGAAAACATCAAAAATCTTTTATCATTTGCAGAACTTTGAAATACAGAATTTTGTATTTACAGAATTTTAGAATACAGAATTTTGAATTTACAGAATTTTAAAATACAGAATTTTGGAATACAGAATTTTGGAATCCGAATTTTGGCCCATACAGAATTTCGACCCCAACCCAAGTATATGAATATTCAAAAAAAAAAATGTAATGGAGAAATATTAACATTTCGTTAGTACTCACTCAAGCGAACCATCATGCACATTCCCATTTGGTCATCTTTTCATCAAAAAATTGAATAAAAACCAGACAGATATATTTGACAAGCTATTTGAGTCTTCTTTAATTTGCAATAAAAAAAAATACTTTTAATGTAGAATGCCAGGTAGCTACACTGTTAAGGCAAGAGTACATTGACCCACGCAAAACTTAGTCCGCATTTACTTTTTTTATTATTCATACTTAGTTCCAAATAGAGTATTTTTACTTGAGGTTCTTGTAGTGGAAATGATTAAGTTCCCTTTTAAGACATCAAAAGGTATTTGGAAGTAAACCGTAGAGTTGTACTTTTTCTCTAATAAACATTTTTACTGTTGTGGTTCTGAGCAAGCTATGATATAGAGATTCATAAAACCGCGTTAAAATGAACGTATCAAAAACTTTTCAAGCTCAGGGAAGGATTTCATTTTATTATTTTTTTTTATTACGACTCATTTCCAAGACGAAAATAGTTTTCAATTTGATGATTTTTTCAAGCATTTTGCAAAATAAACAACAAAGATAACAAACCTCATCGTAAACGACTATTCTATGTTTCCATTATCAGGTATTCTGTAATACAGGGTCATCCATTTTGAGGTTTGAGAAGTAAAAGTAAATAAAAAACATGATATCTCTTTTAAATTATAAAGATTGAACGATGACATTAATGTGTGAAACACTACACCATTTAAATGACTACCACGCGAATTGTTGCAAGCATCGATTCTTTTGAGGTAATTTTCGACCACTTTTTGACACATACTGGGCGGTACCTCAGCCATAACATGAGGAATGTTGGTTTTTTAAATGTTCAAGAGTTAATGACTTATCTGCATAAGCACGGTCTTTCACGTAGCCCCACATAAAAAGTCTAAATGTGTCAAATCGCATGATCTAGGTGGCCAGTTGATATTGCCACGACACGATGAGAAATAACGCGGCCAGGAAATGTCTCTTGAAATAAAGCCATATTCGGTTGAGTTGTGTGTCATGTGACACCGTGTTATTGAAACCAAGTCGTATTTTTCTAGCAGGTAAAAAGTTGGTTATCATGTGACCATAACGCTCCGAATCGACTTCCATCGTCGTTTTCGAAGAAGTAAGGTCCAATCACCCCTCCGGACCAAAGAGCGCATCAAACAGTAGCTTTTTGGGGATGCAATGGATTTTCTCGAATTACTTGAGGATTCTCACAACCCCAAATTAGACAATTTGTTTATTAACATACCCACCGAGAGATAAATCTGCTTTGTCGCTGTAGAAGGCTTTGTTCCTGTTGTTCAACACTCATTTGACGTATCTACAACGTAGTGAATGGTCAGCTAGCTTCAGTTATTGTGGAAGTTGAACTTTATATGGATGTAGGTGTAGATCCAGATGCAAAATACTCCATAATGTGCCGTTAGATAGTTCTAATTCCTAAAAACGACGAGAAATCGACACATTCGCGTCTTCGGAACACTTTCACTTACACAAGCGATATTTTCAGTCGTACGAGCAAAACGATGATGCACAGGCCTTACAATATCTGTAACCAATCAAGTCTCTTCAAATTTGCGTAGTTGGACGATTATGAAAACCATAATCTCCTCTTAAAGCAGGATATGTGGTAGAATCACCATTACTGTAGTACTTACTTACTTACTTACTTATGGTGGCGCTACAGTCCAGGTCGGACCAGGACCTCACCCAGCAAACTTCTCCAGCCAGCTCGGTCCCTGGCTAACTGTCTCCAGTTTCGCACGCCATGTTGGTTCAGGTCCTCTACCACCTGTGTGCTCCACCGGAGTCGCGGTCTTCCTCTTCTGCGACGTCCTTCCGGATTGGATTCGAAGACTCTACGAGCCTGAGCATTATTTTCCATTCGCTCAACATGACCCAACCATCTAAGTCGTTGGACCTTATCTTTTCTGGCTAGGTCAGTGTCGCTGTTCAGCTCGTACAGTTCTTGGTTGAATCTTCGTCTCCAGTCTCCATTAATGCAGACAGGACCAAAAATCATTCGGAGAATTTTTCTCTCAAAGCAGCCCAAAGCGTTTTTATCAGATGTTGTCATAGTCCATGTCTCTGCACCGTACATGAGGACTGGGATGATGAGGGTTTTGTAGAGTGTCACTTTAGTTGCTCGGGAGAGGACTTTACTACTCAATTGCCTTCTAAGTCCAAAGAAGCAGCGATTGGCAAGAGTGATTCTTCGTTTGATTTCAGCGCTGGTGTTGTTGTCTGAGTTGATAGCGGATCCCAGGTAGACAAAGTCCTTAACTACCTCGAAGTTAAATCTGTCTATGTTGACGTTTGCTCCAAGACGTCGATGTTGGTTGTCCTTTCTTGTCGACAGCATTAACTTGGTCTTGCCCTCGTTAACCGCTAGACCCATCTTCCTGGCCTCCGTCTCAAGGCTCACAAACGCTCCACTGACATCACGCTGTGTTCTTCCAATTATGTCAATGTCGTCTGTGTATCCTAGTAGCTGGACGGACTTTTGAAAGATTGTGCCTCTGGTGTTGACATTGGAGCTTTGCACAATCTTTTCAAGAATGATGTTGAAGAAATCGCATGACAACGCATCGCCTTGTCTAAAACCTTTTTTGACATCAAAAGCGTCCGTTAGGTTTTTTCCGACCATGATGGAACAGCGTGAATTTTCCATTGTCATCTTTTACAGACGGATGAGTTTTTCTGGGATGCCAAAACTAGACATTGCTCTATATAGTTGGTCTCTATAGACGCTGTCATACGCGGCCTTGAAATCGATGAAAAGATGGTAGGTATCGATTTGAAGTTCCTGGGTCTTCTCCAAGATCTGCCGTAGGGTGAATATTTGATCGATGGTGGACTTTCCGGGTCTGAAGCCATACTGATAAGGACCTACCAGGTTGTTGACGAAGGGCTTCAAACGTTCACACAGCACGGCAGACAAGATCTCTTAGGCGATGTTAAGGAGACTTATACCTCTGTAGTTGGTGCAGTTCAGGGGATCTCCATTACTGTAGTAGGTTTTAACAATTTGTATGCGTTGTGCGATAGCTAAACCATCCATTTTCGTAAATGTCAGACTTTCAACTGAAAAAATGAAATTGGTTTAACAACTTAGTTTGACAGATGTCGAATACCAGCCCTATGTACTTTTGAAACCGCAAAACGGATAAGCCGTTGTAAATGAAAATGCAGTTTTTATTTTATTTGTTTTTAGATTATTCGTAAATGCACCTGCCTTTATGGTGTCTACTAAAGCAAACACATATTGGTCAGTTCTCCTAACTCCAATTGAGCAAATTCGTGGAAAACCGCATAGGTGCTCTACCACTTTAAAAGTTTATAATTTTCCAAATAAATTCTGACTTCGTTTACATTTAAAACAAAAAATTTCCGAATGAATACTTTACATACCGCAAGAGAACAAAACTTTCGCAATCATATGAGTGTTTCAAACACTTTTATGACCACCAAGCCCAAGTTCTTTAGTTGGACTACTTTTTCAAAAAAAAAAAAAGAAAACTAATGCACAAAAGATTGTTTGGCACTCAGATGTGTCGGTTGATGCAGCAGTAATCATATCAAAATGCAATTCGGAAAGTAAACACCACACATGACCACTTTCGATCCTCCAAGGAGAATACAAAATGACATTTCCCAGAGAACAATGTCCACAAAGTGTAACTAACATAACAAGAAAAGCTTTCCTTCCTTAAAACTATGAATTTATATCTATTTTGCAATTCAATAACAATGAATGCATGTATAATACATTTAATTTAAATGCCAAAGTAGTGTCTCCCCAAAAAGCCCCTATTTTAATATCCATTTCCATTCTGTTTACACTTTACGTAAAATTTTGAAAACTTTAAGCATACAAGGCAAAAACATGAAGAGGTGCTGCTGCTGTGCCCCACAAACACCCAAACAATGGTAATGAACAGCAAGCGAGATGAACAACAGAATGTAGGATTGTGTCTTTGCAGTGACTGCATGAACAATGAATGAAGAGGCATGCTGTTTCGACCGAATTCACACCCCCAGAGTTGAGCCCAGACTCCCTTCGTTGTTATCTTGTACGTTTGAAAACATTCAAACACAAACTAACACACAAGAAAATAATTATCAGATTGTCGAAATCATTACAGAATACATGCGGGCTCCACTTTGCCTTTATGTTGTTTGTAACACCCACTTTTCCTCCCGGGTGGGTTAATGTCCTTCAAGACAAGTTTATTGCTACCAACAATAAAATTTTCCTCATACATTATACTCTTACATTTTTAAATAATAACAATAAAAAAAATATAAACAACAATGGGAGGTGTAAACAAACAACGAGGACGACTCTGACGACCGTAGATTACAAGGAGTAATCATTAACGTTTGGATTTTACTTTCGCGAAAAAAGGGTGTCTTTTCATAGCTGAATGTACAACTTTGGAAGGTTTGTTCCTATTGTCTCCTTGACAAAGAGATGACACTTTAGTCGGTTCAGTTTTTAATAAAATTGTTTGTATTAATTTCGCTTTTTGCTTAAAGATAGTGGTTGACAATAAATTGTTAGGTTTGATTGAATTTTAATTACTCAAGAAATAATTAGCTTGGTCATTTGTTAAAATATTTTTCCGGATTCGAATAAAGGTTTGATCACGTAATTACGTTGAAGCTCCTCTGGCACATTTTATACATTTCAAAACGATGAGAAAAATTTAAAAAAAACACATAAACTTAAAAATGTCAACTCTGCAAACTTCCCGCTAAAATTAACATCTTGCTGCATTATCCTTATGCAGGAAAAGTAACCAATAAAATGATTCGTCTGACATAGCTCTTTCTGTTTGTCTTTTCATTACCAGTAAATGTGTTGCTGTAGTTAAATTTATTATGGACCACCAAAACTCTACACACATGTGTAGGTATAGGTATGTCTTCTAAAGTAAAGCCCTACTTACCTTAACCCATTACTTTACACATCACAACAGTGTACCCACACAAAGCTCCTCTTAAGTAGACGTGTGTAGGTTGAGCAAGCAAAATCCTCTGCCATGCAACGATGAGGACGACCGAGGATGTAAAAGGAATTATTCGTAAAATTTCATTAGACAAAAAAATACGAAAACTCGCATACAAAAATTTAAGAGCTTGAAAATGAATTCCGCCATTGTTACTTTGTGCATATGGTCCTCCTCCTGCTTCCCACAAGCACAAAAATAGCAAAAATCTTATTTCAAGAATTAAATGTTGGTTAATTTAAAACTATTAAACACAAATTGAAGAGAATGAAAAATGAAACTAAATATTCTTAATTAAGAGTATTTTGGGTGGAAATGAAATCTTAAAATTTCTGTCGCAGTTAAACTGCAAGAAATAAAGGAGAAAGTTTCGTGAGTATTCAGATTGAAATGCAGTTACGAGCGTCGTGTCAGAATTTCAAGGCAGAGACACATCGAAAAAACTTTTTTTCAAATAGATAACACGACAAGAACGATGATTCTGGAAAGTCCTCTGCTCGTGTAACGCAACAAAAAGTTATGCGGGTGTGTCGTGTAGAACAATTTCAATAGAAGTCATTGAATAGGGTAAATGTCATACTACTGATAAAGAACAAATTTCGACAAAGACTAATTCTTTTGATTTTTGAATTGAAAATAATTGAAATTTAATTGAAACATTTTTCTGTAGGAAATGTTTAGTTCCCAAATTTTCAGGGTTCCAGATTCCGCTAAAAGGAACCATACCCTAAAACATGAATATTGTGCAAGTGAGTTATTAAGTTCGTAATATTGAGTTTCAAGCAAAGAGCTTCTACGAAAAAATGTATAATCCTTTTATGAAGATAAAAATTAAGCCCTAAGATGTATTTCTGGAGTTTTAAGTTTTCGAAAATTAAAATTTAAATTAATAGGAAAAACTATAAGTTTTGTCATGTATGTCTGTGTCGGTGAGATAAGTATTCAGCAACTTAATAAATTGCAAAAGTTTTTTTCTTCGGAAAACTGTCTTAAATGAGTAAGAAAGAAATTTAAGTTAAATTTATAATGCAGCGTTCCTGAAACTGACGTAGAAGAAGGTAGTCATCAAGGATCCCTTTGATTTATTTTAGCTATTAACGATGCTCCGTTAAGTGTTCGAATAAGTAAAATTCTTATTTTTGCAGATGATATGAAGATCTTCAAAATATTTCATCTAATGAAGATCACGTTCAACTGCAAAATGGTGTTAATAAATTTTGTATGGTGTAAAAAGAATAATTTGAATCATTACCCATGAAAATGTCAGGCAATAACTATTTTTCAAAAGCGTAATCTTACATCTTATGATAATGTTATCTCCCAATACCACCTTATCCCGTGTTTTTAAGGGACTTAGGAGTTCTTTTCTATCCCGAATAGGGTTTAAGCAACAAACCCAAGGAAAAGTCATGATTTGATTCAAACTGTAAAGATGTTATCAAGGAAAAAGAAGTAAAGTTATGGTGTTTTAGAGCCAACCCAACAGGGGAAACCCGGAACAAGTTTAAACAAACTTGAAAGGCTTGCAATGCCCATATTCGTTGGGCCAAATTTTTATATGATCAAAAATTAAAGACAAAAATACTGCAATGTCCCAAAGGCAGTATAAAGTTTTGATCATTTGTGAAAAATATGAAGAATTCTTCTTCTTCCTCGGTCCCAACGCTCGTTGACAATGACACTCCAGTTGATAGCTCTCTCGAGAAAGCTAACCTTTTTGCTAGGCAATTCGCCTCCAACTCTTCGCTGTCAGAGAGTGCCATGTCTCCGCCTGTTGTTTCCATGGGACAAATCTTCTTCTGTACTCGTCCTTTAGCGAGAGCCCAAAAGGATCTCACCACACATAAATCAGCTGTCCCCGCTATTATTCCGAAGAGGTGTTCTTTCACGCTGGACAAACCCTTGCGTAGGCTTTTCCATCTATCCTATTCTTCCGGGCTCGTTCCGAGCAGTTGGAAAACAGCATTTGTCCAGCCAATTCCAAAAAGAGGGGAAACTTCTATTCCCTCCAAGTATCGTCCTATTGCACTCACGTCCCTTCTTTCTAAGGTCATGGAAACACTGATAAACTGTCAGCTCAAGAAATATCTCGAAAACCGAAAGCTTCTTAATGACCGGCAGTACGGCTTTCGTAGCAAATAGTGGAACAAGTCTTTACATCGTTTGGAGAAAGTAAAATTGTTGCACTTGATATTTGAAAGGCATTTAATCAAGTCTGGCATCTTGCTCTTTTATAAAAAATGCGTGCTTCAGTATCGATGAATCCTTAATTCGTTGGATTAGAAACTTTCTTTCGATGTTGTGTTGGATAGGTTCAAGTCGGAAACCCACAAAATAAATGTTGGTGTGGCCCAGGGCTTTGTTTTGTCTCCGACCCTCTTTCTCATTTTATCAATGATCTCTTATTGTCTTTAACTTCTAATCCAATGCATTGTTTCGCTGACGATAGTACCCTTAGCTTTTCCTATTCGTTTCCAGACTAAAATCCCTCCTCTTTGAATGTGGAACTGCAACGGCAAAATATGATAAGCTCACTAAACTCTGACTTAAACTGCATTGAATGTAGGTAACAGAGGGGAATACAGAGTTGTTATGCCTCGAAAAATCAATGGTGTCTTTTATCCTTAAGGCGGGGTATACATCTCCTGCCACTGTCCATGAGTGACACTTGCATCAATGAGGCCGAACATCTCTAGATTTTCGGTATGTGCATCACTGCCCACCTCTTATCAGTAGCGTAGCGTGTGGGGGGCAGGGGGGGGCAAATGCCCCGGGCGGCACTTGTTTGAGGGCGGCCAAAAAAAAAGGTTACCACAACAAAAAACCCTGCACTTGTTTGAGGGCGGCAAGAAAAAAAAGGTAACCAAAACAAAAGAACCCTGAAATAATTTTCGGTAAACAGAATTTCGTATGGTGGCATCCAATCGACCTGTACCTATACCACCACAAACTTCATTTAACCACAAATTTAACATAAGCATTAGACCGAAAATCTACGATGGTAAATCTTTTGCGAATTACGATCCACCCATCCACATTCAGATAAACAACAAAATCTTAAATAACAATTGCTTCACGATTAACGGTTGTTGCGACCGAAAATCTCAAAGAAAATTTCTGAATAAGCAACGCAGCAAAACAATCCCTCATTAAATATTATTCTTTGACAAGCAGAACACATACTCTTTTGGGACGGGTGGTGAGGCGTCGACTCGTCGCGGCGGAGCAGCGCGGCGGGTAGAGAAAAACATCGAAATCAACCCTTCACGATCACGATTAGAGGTAAATAGTTGCGACCGAAAACCATCAACCATGTAGTGCAGCGAAAATAAATACCAAACATTCACGCACCAACCCACAGATGAGTTAAAATGGAGATGGGAAACCAAGCTGTCAAATGACAAGGTCTACAAGCTGCGGTCAAAGTTTACTGCTAGAGTATGCGTGTTTTTACGAATACTATCTCAGTAAACTTAGGCATCCCATCTGGGGCGTAAATTAACCGGTAAATTTGAAAATTTGTAGTTTTAACGTACGAAAGGTGAATAAAAGTGAGCCGAAGATGGATATTATGTTCAAAAAGATAGCAAAAAAGTAAAACTTCGTAAAAGCAGCAAATGGCATCAAATGTATCAAGCAGTAGAATTTCCGACATAAAAAAGAACAAAAATGAAAAAAAAAGGTTCAGTCTAATTAAGAATGCTGAACATCTGAAAAGCTTTGTTTGAAATCTTATTTTGCTATATAAATACCTGGCTTTATCAGTAACGAAATGCAAGCAAATCGGTTTTCAATTTATACTTAGCTTAATTAGCTCAAAAATGTATATCTTAATAATTAATTGGCAATAAAACGAATAAATAATTAAATAAATAAATATGGGTTAAATGTGTTATTTAACCTCTACCCGATATACAACTTAAAGATGCTAGTTTGAACAGAAGGCACTTAGAGTGAAAAAAACAATTCGTACTTTTGTATGGCACTTCGAAATTCAATCTTATGATCTGTTTGGTAAAAATTGCCAATAGATATTATATGAGTTGTATAAATATTTAAGATATATAGATATATAAGAATGGATATTTAACTATGTTTTTTTTTTTTGAATAGAAGTGCGGAAATCGGAAATCACTCCAAGAATTTTTATTGACATAAAAAAGTTCAATTCCACTTTTTAAGTTTAATCCACACTTATTTTTTCATTACAATGTGTTTTTCCATTTTCCTGTTGTAAATTCATTTTCCTGAACAGCTGATTGTATTATGTCAAAAATTAAACAAATCGTTCCAATGATGTGTTTCAACTTCTCAACAAGAGAAAAATTAGTCAATGATGCTCTTGTTTACGCAAGGAATTTGTGTGAGAGCTTAGGCATTTCCTTGGATCCTCCCAGAAGGAAAAAAAGGAAGCACATCTTTGGTGATGGAAGCACAGATATTGGTCTGTCTCATGACGAAGAGTTGAGAAGAAAATTGTTTTCAATTTTAAGAGAGATTTAACCAATTGCAAAGTTTGGCCAAAAAATTCGACTTTCTTTTAGCTTCCAAGCTACTGGCTGAAAGTTTTGATTACGATTCGGAACTTGCATTCAATGAGCATGATGTATCTCCCGATGATTTCAAAATAGAACGTGATCGATTAAGAGCCTTTGCATCTTCCTTGGAAAGACTTAACGATCTTGAAACAACAAACCCGCTTGAAATATTAAATTTCATAGTACAGTCGAAGTTAGAAACAAGTTTGCCAAACATTATCATTATGCTGCGTATTTTTTTAACAATAGCAATAAGCAATGCCGGATGTGAGAGGAGTTTTTCAAAACTAAAACTAATAAAAAACTATCTCAGGTCAACAATGAGTACTCTAAGGATAAGTAACCTAGGAATTCTAGCCATAGAAATGCAAAAAACTGATGCGATTGACACAGAAACTATAATAAAAGAATTTGTGTGTAAAAAACAAAGAAGACAAATAATTTAAACATTTTCTAAATTTTATAAATTGTTAAATATGGGTAACGTACAAACGTACATAAGTCAATGTCAGTTGAGTTGCTTGCCACAATGTTATTAAAAAAATCAAATTTTCTTAATTTAAAAATCGAAACAAATGTTCATTAAAAATAAAAATATACGAAACTTTCCTTATTAAAATGAATACAAAAATTAAATGTTTTTTTTTATATGTACTAGTAATAACCAAAATGAAGTGATTTAAAAAATTAAATATAAAATCTTAATCTTAGAGCCGATTTTTCAATCATCGAATAAAAATAAAAATAACAAACTGGCAAATAAACTTATCTGAGTATTCATCGGTCGAATAAATTAGAGCGTTTTTTGTCAGATAAAGTCTACCTGATGATTTAAAAATCCAATATTTGGTTTCTTGTCGAATAAACACTATTTGCCTGTTTATCTGACGATTGAAAAATTGGCTCTTAATTTATTTTTTGAGCTTTATTTTATAGTGAGTATGCAATTTAAAACATTAGCCAAATTTGAATGTTAGGTTCCTTAAAATGTGGTTACTTTCAATATGGTTATAATCGATATACATCACCTACAAATAAATGGATACTCTGTAAGTATGGTTCATTATGGAAGAAATGGTAGTGTTCACCAACTTTGACAAAAAAAATTTGGGGCGGCAAAATTTGATCTGCCCCGGGCGGCAAAAACCCACGCTACGCCACTACCTCTTATGGAATGAACACATATGTGATGTCGCCAAAAATGCTGCAAGATGTCTAGGATTCTTAAGACGATGCAAGAATTTGTTTCCCCTTCTGATCTGGCTTTCATCTTCAAAACGTAGTTACGTCCTAAACTTGTCTGGGCTGGTGCTTCAGTGACATACTTAAGTCTTCTGGACAATATCCAAAAAAGAACATTCAAGATGATTGGTGATCATACCATCATTGAGTCATTTACATATCTAGAATATCGGCGTAATGTCTCATGGCTCACCCTATTTTACCGATACTTCAACGGTATATGCTCTAGTGAAATAGCCAGTTGCATTCCTTCCCTTAAGGTGTTCAACCGTAATACCCGCTACTCCAGGAATGCACATCAGTTTACCCTTGAGCCCTTCCTTGGACGTACTTTCATGTACAGAGAATCGCTCTTTAGCCATTCTACGCGAATTTGGAACTCTACTCCACACTCTGTCTTCCCCAGTCATTGCAGTATTCAAGAATTCAAAACCACTGTTCATCGCGCCTACCTAAATCCTCGCTATCCCCTCTACTCGCACTGTGCTCTTGGCATATAAAGGGTAATGAGAAAAGCCCCTAAGTGCGCGTAGATTATATAAAAAAAAGAACACATTAACAACATTGTTAAAAAAGCTAACTTAATGTTAGGATTTATTAAGCGTTGGTCCAAAGAATTTCTTGACCCTAACGTTACCTAAATAGCTTGTGCGACAGTTTAGTTCGACCCCATCTAAAATATGCATCACAAGTTCGGTCTCTTCATTATGAGATACATAACAAGTGTTTGTTCGTTTTAGATTAGTTTACTTAGCAACTAACACTGCACTAAGTGATGAGACATTTGTCGTAAGAAACAGCTTGCTATAAGCTCTCTTCGGCATTATCTGATAGTGTGTTAAAAAAAAACTTATATACATATACAATTATGTTCCTCTTTACGAATTTGAAATAAATGTCAACCAGTTGCACAAACAAATAAGCACTTTTATCGTAGAAATGAATTCAAATGAAAAATGTGAACAATTTTTTTCAAGAACGTCAAATGAAAAGTAATCAATTTTGAAATTTATTTCCAAGTCTAATTTTTCTGTCATATTTCTTTTTAAAAAAATGTACGTCTAATAGTATTTATACGAGATAAACGTCTACAGTAGGGTGTAAAGAATGTGAAATTCTAACTTCAAACTTGTGTTCCACTTTTTAACCAACAAAAACTGACTTTTTGTTCACAAATTGGCTAACCCAGTGTACGCTAACGATGTTTGACCGTTATTTTCCACTTCAAGAATGCTGATGAATTGAAAACGATTTCTAAAAGTCGTCCGAACTTTTTTATTCTCTTTTTTTTTGCCATTTCCCATTTAACTAAACGTTGAAATTTGAAGACGTTGGATCTAACTAGGTGTTCACCTCGTAAAAACACTTTGCACAGACGAAGAAAAATAAAATCAGTTATAGAAAAAGAAAGTTCAACAGGACACCAGCAGGAGATTACTTTTTTTTGCTCACTTTATTCACTGATTTTATAGCCTAATGAGGTGCACGAAGAGAGAGAAAAAAAGACATAATAAATTTAAGATTTGGAGTTTCAACATTTGAAAGCAATCAAATAACTTGGGGGAAAGTTTATTAGCTACAGTAGAAGGAGGGTAAAAAAAAATCAGGAGCGTTGAGTGTCAAGGACTATTAAAATAGTCATTTGGTGTTTTATGCGTTTGTAATTGCAAATAAATTCTCCAATTTAATGTCCATTTCGTATTGAAAAGTAACCGTGATTATCGTTTTTTTTTTTTTGCTCATTTCAAAACGGAAGTGTTGAAAAAAGTGTTCATATTTATTTTTTTTATCGTTTTAAGTAACTCTCTGATACTAATTTATGTCGTTTTAAGTACACAACCTGTAAAAATATGACTTAAGGTTCATAAATTGTGATATTTAATTTTTTTTCTTGTCTAGCAGACCAACATACTTGCTTGTAACTTGTAACCGATGTTTAGTGATGTAACCAAACTGCCTTGGGTAAGATTCTGCTGGAAACCGACACGTTTCGTGGATTAATAATAATTGAGTTGTATTAACCTTAAAATATTCAAGCAACACTTTCAGTCGGAATGATATGTATGAAGATTAAAAAACACTCACATTTCTACCCAGAATTATTCATGGAGAATAATCAATTTATGGCCGCAAGTGATGAAGCTTTTAACTTTCAAAACATCAACTCTCGCATATTCTCCTTTTGGCATTCCACACTCAACTGGCGAGCCAGCACACTTGATGGATTGGAAACCGTTTGTAAGTTAATATTGCTTGGGGCTGATTCGGTGAAGTATTTCAAACTAAAAGACATTTACGATTTTCAAATTTCAACCCGTGTACGTTTTGTTTTTTTTGAGGAGTTGAAAGCCTTTTCCAAATGGTTTCTGATTTCCTAAAAGAAATTATACATGTCGGGAATAAAATAAATGGCCTTAACATAAGCTATAAGGTTAGACTTCGTGGCATTAATTCAATTTAATATGTTTAGAGCCAATGGCAGACAAATAAACTGCATTAGGAATGGCCTACTTAGAAAAGGCTACTTGCAAACAAACCGTCCAAATTCCAATAGTGAACCACACCTGGGAACGGGATCTGGCACACACACCGACCGCTGATCACGGTCACAGCCACTGTATCGCGAGCAGTTTCGGGAAGTAGTAGCGAACGTGATAAATATAAGCTTGTGGTGTGTGTTGTACACCGATTTTTTGAAGAACATTCGACTGCTCTCGCTTCATTTAGTGTGTGAAATTGACTACGTTGGAAACAAGATATTGCTTTTGAGGCATGCGCTTCTACTCTTCACCACCCACACTCATACTCAGGACTTTCTTCCCCCTCCATCGAGATCTTGAGCTCATAGCCTCTTAACTTAAATAGCGCCTCGATGAATACCTCCCTGGATGCTGCATTTTTGTTAAGCAAGAAAAGTATGTTTTTTTCGAGTCAGAGAAGCGGATGCATTGTGTCTTTCATTAGCTTATTTGCTGTTTGTAGATTTGACGCTACAATGACGAATTTAGAAGTGTTTTGAGTTGTCTCTAATTTACGAAGTATCTATATGCTTTGGAGTCATTATGTTGCGGAAATTTTGTGTGCAGAATTTAATCTACTTTGAAATTAAGTTAATTTCCATGCGTCTGCAAGAATGTGTATATCACGCCTGTTTTCAAAAAATGTGGTACGTTAGCGCTCTCTTCTACTCATAAACTATTTGAACAAATAAATGCAGTGAATAACATGGCAGAGACGATCAAGAACTTTCTTGCATTTACGCACATATTTTTTAATCTTTTTGAAAATGAACTTTGTGTTCACCGAAATTCACGTGGCTGCCCCTTTGGGCTTGTAACATGGATTTTTTCCTATCTGAAGAATGGAACTTTTTAAGTAAAGTTCAGAAACATGTTTTGGCCGATTTTGCACAGCAAAATCTGATGTTCCACAGGGAAGTAGTTTAGGGCCTCTTCCATTTTTTTTTTCAATCCATTAATGATGCACCTCTATGTGTTCTAAGCATGCAAGTTTCTATCTTTGGAAATCATATGAAGATCTCTTAGAAAATAATAGATAACTATGATCGCTTTCTACAACAAAATGATATCAATAGTTAAACCTTAACCTGTCGAAATGTCACAGAGTGACATTCTCATAAAAAAAGAGCAAATTCGACATACGGGTATGCTATATTTCAGAAAATCCTCTCTCAATTCCAGAGACCTGATTATTTAGACCGGTAAAAATTCGGTGAGTGCAAGTAGCCTTATTTGGAACGAATCTTTGAAAAAAGTCAAGGAGTCAGAATTTTGTAACTGAATTTCATTGTAGACGACACATATTTTTTGTTGTTTGCTTATGTGTACTTTTTTTTTTGTGAAGTAAGTACGCTAGTAGTGTCCGTAGCTTAGTGGTTAGGTGCGTTGAATGCTAAGCAGAACGTCGTGGGTTCGAATCCTACTCGGGCCCAAAGTTTTTATTTCATCTTTCACGGACACTGCCTCTTGCGAAGAACTGACAAAACTTCCAAGAGTATTAACTGTCATGAAATTGTGCTTCTAAACTTTGCCGTTCGGAATCGGCGTAAAATTGTAGGTCCCCTCAATTCTTCACACGCACCTAAAGAATTGTTGATGAGAGTAAGCCACTTAGGCCTTGGCTCTTCAAGAGCTATCGCGCCACTCTATTTATTTTTATTTTAAGTACCCTAGGCTACGTGTGTTAATCAGTAACATAAAATGTATGGATTGGAATCCTATTCCTGCTTGAAATGTGTCACGAATTGGTATTGAATTATAAATAAATCCCAGTAACCACTTCCAGCAGATGCTGAATGCGCATAATGTCGACTGAGCCAATGACGCAAGAGGTTAATAAAGACCAAGACCCAGCCCCCAGCATAGAAGAGGTAGAAAGAGCCATCCAAAAGCTAACAAGTCCGCCCCATAACTCTAACTAACTAGGATGTGTTTCGATGAACCGCATGCACTGGCCGATAATCTCCATTTGCCCCATCCACAAAAGGCGTATCCTGCTTAACACTGAATACAAAATCCTATCCAACGTACTGTGTGAGCGTCTTACATCTTTCTGCAACACAATAATCGGCACGTTCCAGCGTGGCTTTAGGCCAGGCAGAACAACGATAGACCAAATATTCACACTGAGGTAGATCCTGGAAAAGATCAACGAATTTCAAGTCGAAATCCACCATCTTCTCATCGACTTTAAAACTGCGTATGATAGCATCCACCGCCAAGAGCTTATTATGGCGATGACCAAATTCAGGATCCCGAAAAAACAGATCCAGCTGTGCCGCATGACGCTTAACAATACGCAGTGCAGTGTGCAAATAGGTAACAGCTCATCCGAGTTATTCCTAACATGCGCAGGGTTAAGACAAGGAGATGCGTTGTCATGTGACTTCTTCAACATAGTCCTGGAGCAGATAGTGCGCAAGGCAGGTGTGAGCACAGAAAACACAGAAAACAAGTCCACCCAGCTGCTAGACTATGCAGACGGCATAGACATCATCGGTCGATCCAAGAGAGCTGTGCTTGAGGCCCTTACACCGATTAAAAAACATGCGAAACTCGTTGATCTTGATGTGAATAAGGACAAAACAAAGTACATGCTATCAACATACAAAGCAACACCTGTCCACCGCCTAAGACAAAACGTCACTGTTGGTAGCAGCAATTTTGAGGAAGTTAAGGAGTTCACCTACCTTGGAACAAACATCAATCCCACAAATGACACCTAAGTGGAGATCCGAAGGCCAAGAAAAGACGACTACATTGGCTCGGCCAAATCGAGTGAATGAACGACAACGCTCCAGCCAAGAAAGTCCAGCCCCCAGATTGGAGACGACAAGGAAGACCGAACCTACGGTTAAAGGACCAAGTGACTGCGGATGCCAGAGCGCTTGGTTTCGGTGACTGGACAGTGCATTCGAGGACCGCTTCATGATGGAAGGCTGCAGTATCTCAGGCTGAGATTTTTCATGGATTGTGAGCCGGATAAATATGTAGTAAAATGAAATTGGAGATGCACCAAATAGGGCAAACAAATTATGTTGAAAAAGCCCGAAAAATAATACATACGTGAATTAAAAAAATAAATATTTTAAGATAAAAAAAATGTTCTCCTAAATGTGAGAATTTGTTTTATCTAAACGCTATACTAAACAGTTTTTGAGGTATAAAAAGAGCATAGTTTTTAAAACTTAAGGAAACCCTAATTTCTCATTTGAACACTTTAAACAACAAGCAATCGCTTGCATAAAATTGAAGCAGATAACAAGAAAAATATACACCCTTTTACTGAATGTTGTTTCCTGTTTAAAACATCAAATTGACCTTCTCCACTTAACTCCATTTAACCCATCTTATCCGCTTATATATTAAGATTTTCAAGCGCAACACAAATCCAAGTATATAATTACTTAGCTGGAAAAACTTCCCTTCTCTTAAAAAATTGTTAACACATCATGCATCTTCTTGCACAAGTGTTTTGGAATATCAAAACTGGATATCGCACTGTTTGTGCTTATGCTGTAGATCTTCTGACATGTATCAAAATTGCATGACTTGATTCTATTGTCCTCATTTCCTTCATTATGTCTCGGTTGTTAAAAACGTTCTTGGCCAACTCTTTCTCATTTAATAAAGAATTCAATCAAAAAGCAAAATGTCATATTTTACCAAATCATTTCATTTTTAAATAATAACAATAAGAAAGTGTTGAATTTTGACACATTTCCCTTAATTTGACACATGCATGCAATAAAAAAGTAAAACAATAAAAAAGTCCTCAACTATTAAGCTTTTACAATTCAAAACGACTTTGCTATTGAAAATAATTGCACCTTAGCTTGATATTGCCAATTAAATAGTATAATTTTGTTTTGACACTACGTCGACACTACGGACGTGAATTGTTCTCGTTACTGCAGTTACGAGTTAGCAATTGTGCAATTCATGACGTAGAAGTGGATAAGGACAACCAATTATCGTAAAAGCCAGTAACAGACATGCACAAGCACATATGTAAAGACCTGTCGTTTTGAAATTTTACACACTCATCGAAGGACACAATAGCATGTCGAAAAACGATTTCAAAGAGTGTTTTCTTTTTTTTTGCAATATATTGAAATTCAATTCAAAGCACCTGAAAGCTTCTCATGGAAAATTGATTTTTGAAAAATTCAATTTTAAAATATGTCACACCTCAACTTTTAATATCCTTGGGATAGTCTATACGTATACATTGTCTTGAAAGGAACCTAGAAAGAACTCTTGTTCAAAATACTGAAAGTACAAATTTTGCATTCCTGTGTCTCTAATGCCAATCTTATGCCAAAAATAAACAATAACAAGAGAGCAGAAATCTTTTCTAGAATTTATCAACTATGTTCGTTTCATTTATTCAGAACTGTAATGAAAAGCCTAAGAGGAGCTCATTTTCAATTCCTGTGACAAAATTAATCCCATTGGCAATAGAATATTACTCCCAGTCCCTACTACCAACTACCACTTTATTATTATTTTCTTGTTGTTTTGTTTGATTTTCTATTGCAATTTCTTTTCTCTCTCTCAGTTAGCCTATACTTTTTTTCAATAATAAAAATAAGCGAAAGAAATAATAGAAACTATATTTTTCCTCCTCCAATCCAATGGCAATCTCAATGTTGCATTAGGTTTTCAAATTGCACCTTGTAGAAGATTAAGAATTGTAAATTCCTTTTTGAAACTTTGTTTTGCCCTCAGCCTCACATAAAGCAGACAACAAGAAGAATAAAATTCCCTTTCCAAATTGTAGTTTTTTGACTATTTTCATTTGCCAAGAAAAATCCCATATTGAGGCTGACTACGACAACGGCACAGGCCGGGCGGCGGCGGGTGCGCTGCAGCGGCAACCACAAAAGGACAGCAAAGATGTCTTGGTTCTTCTTGTCGGTCGTTGTCGTCGTCCTCCATCTCGTCTTTGGTCGGTGTAAGACTCTTGATAAGATAATATTGTACACAAAGCTATAATAATAATGAATACAATTGGTGGGTTTGAGGGAAATAACACGGATGGTCTAGGATCAGAATGCTATAAGAAAAGCAAGGAAATAGGACAATTAGCTTTTTGCTTTTGCCTCGTAACGAGGATATTGTATTTCGTTTTCGATTAAAATTTTATACTCTCTCTTGAGGAATCCACAGCTGACAATCTGTTGGAAGAAGGATGCAGCAAAAAAAATAAATAAAAGCTATTATTCAGGGAAAAGTCAATTTAGAGAGATACCTTAGTGGACTTTGTTTCCTTCTTCCGTGATATTATCTTTCACACATTTTTTTTGTGTTCGTTGGAAAGAAGTTATTGTGAGACTGAGAAGTTGGATAACATAATATCTTCTGCTTGTCTACGGATTTCCGCAATTTTAATGAAAACTCAATCATTTTGAAACCAGGGCAAATTTAATGTCTTATAAATTGTAACTTTAGAGATCGCCTAAGGACAAAATTCCATTTCCAGAAGGGTTGGGGCGCCGAAAGGACGGAAATCAAAATACCGGATAACGAAATCCCGCGTACAGAAATCCCAGAAAGTACATTACCACAGTACGTTTCCCCGCATATCAATTACTTGGAAAAAATCCTTTTCATGAGACTCAACACTTTTTCGCAAATTGCGGGTGCATAACTTCACATGGATTATTATTTCTCCTCTAATGGGTTATAATTTCACTTTTTTGTGGGCCAAAATTTCACTTCTGTGTGAAGTTATGTCCCACACAAATTGAGACTTTTCATTACAGTTGCAAAAAATTATCATTTTGTGCTATTTACTTATACATAATTTGTCCACCAAAAACTGCATCACTTTGGAGTGCCATCCCATATGCCTCAGCATCGTATGCCCGATCCTCAAAAAAGGAGATCCTCTGAACTGCAACAACTACAGAGGTATAAGTCTCCTTAACATCGCCTAAGAGATCTTGTCTGCCGTGCTGTGTGAACGTCTGAAGCCCTTCGTCAACAACCTGATAGGTCCTTATCAGGTGGCTTCAGACCCGAGAAGTCCACCATCGATCAAATATTCATCCTACGGCAGATCTTGGAGAAGACCCAGGAACTTCAAATCGATACCTACCACCTTTTCATCGATTTCAAGACCGCGTATGACAGCGTCTATAGAGAACAACTATACAGAGCAATGTCTAGTTTTGGCTTCCCAGAAAAACTCACGCTATTTCATCTTGGTCAGAAAAAACCTGATGGTGGCTTTTGATGTCAAAAAAGGTTTCAGCCAAGTCGATGCGTTGTCATGCAATTTCTTCAACATCATTCTTGAAAAGACTGTGCAAAGCTCCAACGTCAACACCAGAGGCACAATCTTTCAAAAGTCCGTCCAGCTACTAGGATACGCAGACGACATTGACATAATTAGAAGAACACAGCGTGATGTCAGTGGTCTTGAGACAGAGGCCAGAAAGATGGGTTTAGCGGTTAACGAGGGGAAGACCTAGTTAATGGTGTCGACAAGAAAGGACAACCAACTACCAACATCGACGTCTTGGAGCAAACGTTAACTTAGACATATTGCACTATGAGGTAGTTAAGGACTTTGTCTACCTGGGATCCGCCATCAACTCAGACAACAACACCAGCGCTGAAATCAAACTTGCCAATCGCTGCTTCTTTGAGTTGTCGTAAAGTCCTCTCCCGAGCAACTTAAGTGACACTCTACAAAACTCTCATCATCCCGGTCCTCATGTATGGTGCAGAGACATGGACCATGACAACATCTGATGAAAACATTTTGGGCTGCTTTGAGAGAAAAATTCTTCGAGTGAGTTTTGGTTCTGTCTGCGTTAATGGGGAATGGAGACGAAGACTCAACCAAAAACTGTACGAGCTCTACAGCGACACTGAAAAAATCAAAGAGTGGCGCTACAGCTCTTGAAGAGCCAAGGCCTAAGTGGCTTATTCTCATCAACAATTCCTAGGGTGCGTGTGAAGAATTGAGGGGACCTACAATTTAACGCCAATTCCGAACGGCAAAGTTGAAAAGCACTTTTTTCATGACAGATTGGTACTCTTGGAAGTTTTGTCAGTTCTTCGCAAGAAAAAGTACATGTGAAAGATGAAATAAAAACTATGGGCACGAGTAGGACCCGAACCCACAACGTTCTGTTTAGCAGTCAACGCACCTTACACACAGCGACACTGATCTAGCCAGAAAAGTAATGGTCCAACGACTAAGATGGTTCTGTCATGTTGAGCTTATCCAACCCGGAAGGACGTCGCAGAAAAGGAAGACCGCGAACTTGGTGTGCGAAACTGGATATAACTAGCAAGGGACCGAACTGGCTGGAGAAGTTTGTTGGTTGAGGCCCTGATCCGACCTGGACTGTAGCGCCACCATAAGTTAAGTAAGTTAGTAAAAGTAAGAGAATCTGGTAAAATTGAACTACCCGTTTTCCTTCCAAAACTGTTGCAACTCTCTTTAGTTACACACGCTCAACCCTTAAGTTACCACTTACAAGTTTTTAAGAGCGGATACAGCGTCCCTCAGGTCGGCTAGTAGTTCTATAATTTGTTTTTTTTTTTTTTAGAAACCAGTCAGTTGCAGTTCAGTGTCAAACTAAATGTTTGTAAAGTTACACTGCATAGAACGTATAGGTTAGCATTTAAGGGGAATATCAAAAATCCACCGGGATATCAAAAGCAACAATTACATCCATTCATCCAAGAAAAGATGAGTGAATTGACTTAAAAAATCACAAAATTCTTCTGAAGAATTCTTCTAATTTTGTTGCTAAAGGAAAGCAATTAAACTGCAATATCGCTGATTTAAGTATTTTATTTACCTTTAGTTTTTGTCAAAAGAAAAACTCTTCCATTTCAACGGAAATTCCTTAAATGTTGTTTCCTTGTTTAAACAATCAACTTCCGCATCAGTTTCAAACAGTAGCAAGTTTTAGATAAATTTCTATTTTTTGCTATTTTAAGGAAACTCAATAATCAGATGCAGTTTGAGAAGTCAACGTTCGAAGTTTGTTTTTCTCTTCATTACTCTTTTCAGCAACTGAATTTATTCATACAACACTGCGCGCCCCACTCTGCAATCATTACCATAACTTGGGTTTTCTTTATATACCTATTTATTTTTTCAATTTTTATTTTGGGAAGAGTTGGTAGATATAAAACTAACTCGACTTGATTGCAAAAATACAAATTTTGTATTTCAATGGTGTCTATTTTTGTCTTTGAAGATGAAAAGAAAGGTAAATTTAATTTGTACGTGCCTGAGATTCTGAGTTCCGAGACTCCTTAAAAATGAAAAAAAATGTAAAACTTAAATATTGTTAAGGAATTTAAAAATGATAGGTAGAAAGTGAAAAAAATTATTTTGAATCTATCTATGAACAGTTATTCAGACTTGAAAGTGAAGCGAACTAATTATTACTCTTGAATTATGAATGAATTCCGTACTTAAGGATGGGAAACAAGGTGCGAATTGAGAATAAAGAAAAAGGTTTGCCAGGCAGTTCTTTTTTGTTTTTAGTAACTTCATAATTGGATTAAAATTTAGAATGCGGAGCTGGAAAAAGGTAAGTTCTTAACTTAATTAAAATGACAATAAGTTGAAAAGTTGACAGTTCTGTTTATTCCAATGGGGTGATGATTATTTCATTGTTTTTCATGAATTAGAAGTTAGCCAGTTAGTCGTGGAAAAGATGATTTGTGTGATTTGAAATATTTCTAAATGTATATACATGAGGGAGGTATTTAGACTGCAACAGTATAACTAGCGATTTATTTTTTTCGTTTTATTCGATACATTTGATTTGACCCTGTGGTGCTTGAAATTCTTTTACGAATCTGAATAACCAATCAGAAAAAATAACGTTGTCCTTAAGTCTCGATATCGGTTGTGGCGTTGACTTCCTTGTAATACGCCATCTAACGTTTTTATTTTCAACTAGTGCTTATTTCGTGAATGGTAACACCTAGTTCATGTCTGATTTGACAGATAATTAGTTTTATCTTTCCGCTGAACGAATATGGTTGTGCATACGCTTGAACAACGCTGTGTGTGCGAAAATTGCATGATTTTGGAAGAAGAGAAGCACCGTCAGCTCCGTATATTCGTTTTTTTGAGAATAAATTGAAAAAAATTGACATCCTCATCGATAAACCAAAGCGTGTAAAGCCGAAAACAGTGCGTACACCTGAGAATATTGCTGCTTTGGCAGAAAGTGTGCGTGAAGCGCCATCAACATCAATTTACTGTCGTTATCGACAGTTGAACATTTCTGAGACATCATTGAGACGAATTTTGCATAAAAAAATATGACGCCATACAAAGTCAAATCGGTTTAGTTCAAAGTGAAAACGCATTGGATGGCATCCAATGCCTTTTCGCATCGCTAAGTGGGGCTGCGATCGACTTAGAAAAGATGCGGATTATGCCAAAAAAAATCATCTTTTCAGATGAAGCTCATTTTGATCTTGGCGGATGTGTAAACAAGCAAAGAAAACAAGCACAGAAAACCTGAACAGCCGCACGCATAAATTGAAAAGCCGATACACCCAAAACGATTCACTGTTTGGTTCGGATTTTGGTCCAGAGGCATAATTGGGTCATTTTTCTTCGAAAATGAGCAAGGAGATGGCGTTACAGTCAATGGCGATCGTTATCGTGCCATGTAGAACGAATTTTTGTTCACAAAAATTGAAGAGGAGCATATTGGCAACATTTGGTACACTCTATATTTTGCCCTGTTTTTGAAGATCGCATTATCAGCCGCAGAGCTTATGTCGTTTGGCCATCTTAGAGCTGCGATATGACACCGTTGGACTATTATTTGTGGGGTGCCATAAAAGATAAGTGTTACGCTGACAAGCCAGAGACAATTGACGCTTTAAAGGACAATATTTATGAAGCCATTGGTGAAATACAGCTGCACACAATCGATAATGTGCTTAAAAATCGGACCGGTCATGTAGCCTACTTTATTTAGAAAGAGATAGAAAGGTAGAGGGAAGAAGAATTGACAGAATTTTGAAATACACACACAGAATTTTACACTCCACCCAGAGCGACAGCTCTTGAAGAGCTTACACTCATCAACAATTTTCCGAGCGTGTGTGAAGAATTGAGGGAACCTACAATTTAATGCCGATTCCGAACTGTAAAGTTAAGGAACATTTTCATGACAGAATGATGCTCTTGGAAGTTTCATCATAAGTGGCAATACTCGTGAAAGATGAAATAAAAACATTATGGGCACGAATAGGATCTCCTCATTCTATTTGAGGGACTTTTCAAGTTTAAAAACACGAATTCTCTAGAATACGGTAGTTTTGGCAGCAGTTCGTAGACCAATTCACCCAATTCATTATTATGGTGAAAAAGCATTTGTCTTCTCAAAGTGGTCGATCTGGATCACACCTTGTGAATCCCAGAAAACGGCGGCCATCACCGATGGGACAGTCTTCGCATTCTTCACGTTTGCAGGCTAAAGTAAATTTAGACTGTTCTCTGTAGTCTGGGATATACCAGTGGAATTATGTTTTGTCGACTGTCACAAAGATGTGCAGAACTGCTATCGGACTGCACACAAGAGCGTTAAATACTGCTCTTGTCGTCCGGTGTGAGCAAACGTGGCACTAATCGAGTCGACAGCAATCTCGTGTCCAACATTTCATTTATGATCAACCCATTGTTTTGAAATGCTTACTATCTCTTGAGAGACTGAAACCATTAGTGCTTACTTATCGGACTCCTCCTGTATTGTTAGAAATGGCAAAATTTATAGTCTCAACACATAATCCGTTTATTGATCTTAAACCGCTGGCTACAGGATAGAGCCTTCTAATATTCTGTATTCCAAACCAGATTCGGCAGTATTGGCGTTCAACCTTAGCGCTTCCTGGAATGACTTTTAATACATGTACTCTCGAGTCCAACTTCAGGCGGACTGTGGAGTATAGAGATTGGATTTTAAACTGCACTACGCGAATGTGGAATTGTTTAAGCAGTTATCCCCGTTTATTACAAAATTCAGGATTTAACGACAAATGTCATCGGCAACTTTTTTTAACGGTATTATGAGGAAGTCGTGAGCAAATTGAGTTTAAATCTTTTATTTCATTGACCCAAAAAAACAAAAACAAAAATTACAAACGTTATCTCTAATCGAACATCTTCAACATTACTTTGGAACATGAAATCGTCGAAACATAAAACAAACATAAAAATGATCGCAATGACGAACGAGGACAACGACATTATTTCTTACTTCACGACGCTGTCACCGCTCCCGCCTTCCCTACAGCGCCGCTGTCTGCTTTCGAAAATATGTGTTGTCGCAAAAGAATTCTTTCCCAAAAGAAGAACAAACAAAAAACAGCGTAGACAATTTTTCAAAAATAAAAGCTCATGTCTTGCATTGTTTTGCTTGTTTCTAAAAAATATATTCTGCTGTTTTTGATCCTGATGGGGTCCTGACTTCATTCATACACTCTGTGTGTGTGGGGAGGGGTTGTTGCCCCTCACTCATGAAGTCTCATTCTACAAGGCTCCAGCTTTGACTGATATATGGCTGCTGTTGCTGCTTTTGGCTGAAGCTGGATGCTTCTGTACTTTCGAATTCTCATCCTCCCATCCTTGTTGTATTTAGTCTTGTACTGTTATGATGTTACTGATGTGTTCACTGTTCAGCTGTTTTTCGATTGGAATTCTTGTTTTACATTCCTCGCATGCATTTCAATTCTCAGAGGGGACCTTAGAACAAGGACATATTATGACATTCTTTTAATGTTTTACATGTGTTCAAAGAGTCCTTCTCTCTCTTATTTTTTTTTTTTGTCCCGTAATAGGTGAATGTAACTTACATTCTTTTCTATGCTTCTTGATAATAATGACACACGTGGAGTTAAGCTAGGAAATATTTTACATAGTTTTGCATTTTATTTCTGGGGAATGAATAAAGACATTGGTTTTTGAAAACGAAACAAAACAGAAAAACCAAACCGAGTCCCGGTAATGGAATAATTTGTATGCAAAGCAATGTTCATTGTGACTGTGTATAGTCTGCTAGTCTGGATGTCATATTTTGTCCTGTTAAACAACTTGTGGTTTTGGCTTTTGTGGGAAATGAAATGAAAAGAGTATGCTTTCCATGTTGTTGCAAAAAGCGATTAAATAGCATGTTAATGGCAGGAACATGTCGCAGGAGGGTTTTATTTGTAATTGTTTCCAAAGTTGAATTAAAACATTGTTTTCTATGTGTTGTTGCGAATTTTCGCTTACAAAATTGTTTATAACTACACAAATGTGAAGTCAGGGTAATTGTTGTTAGAATAAAAGCGAGTTTCATAAAAAATATTTTAATGGTTTCCTTAATTATGAGAATGAGGGAACCGGGAAGCCCGCGACAAAACTACCTCAACCCAACATCTTTCTAATAAAACACTCACCGTCAATTTTACAGGAAATCAATTTTCAAAAACATGTGAAACGCAAACAGATTCAATGATGAAAAAGCGCACCGTCGATTTGTTTCAACACCACTTGTCGAACTATGCGCTCCATTGCAGGCATTGCCACGACCACTTACACCAATTACAAGAGCCACCATAATACAGCCACTAAGAGGAAAGCTCTTCCACAATATTGACTACTCCACCGCAGTCATTCATTCATTCATTTCCACAAATACGATGAAATTGGTATTATCAAGTTTGGTACTTAAACGAACCGCCAGTCAACAAAAATGTTCAAATACGAAATTGGTTATGCTAAGTTTGACATAATTTGCAGAATACCACTTAATTTATAATCTACTTTCGACCCGAGTCCGGGTAGCTTGCTTGAAGAGCCATCAAAAAGCATTTATAGCAGCCGCCCCAACGCACTCACATCAAACTCACACAACATGCCACTTCATACAACCATGATGAGGAGTTTCGCGTTGTGCGCGTTATTGCCTTTCCAATATATTTTCGTGTTATCAACAATGCAGACAAGCTACACGAATGCATTGTAAGGGTACGCAGCCCCTTTTGTGCTTTAAATTTAGTTTAAGTTTTGTTCAGTTCCGGCAGCCACATAATTCTCATAATTCATGCGTCAAATGCCACATTTCAGTACAACCATTTAAATGGGGAAAGGTGGAGTAGTTGAAGGAGACTTAATTTAATCACCATCATTATCGTACATTTCAATTTCATTTGCAAAGCGTTGCCACATTTCAATATTTTTCAATGCAGGTCTGAACCTAGAAAGGAAGATATAAATTACAATTTGAATAATCGTTTCAAACTACGTTGGTGCAAAAAGGATACAAAATGATGAAAAGGAAAATGACGTTCTCCACTTCTCATTCAATATTTTTGTATTTTATTTAATTTAAATTCGTCCTGCTTCAAGTTCACTTGTAAACCTTGCTATTTGAAAGAGTGAGAAAGAATGTTTTTCATTGTATTGAAAGTTGAATCAAAGAGGATTGTCAAATTTGAGTCGTGACAAAAGAGATACAATTTTTAATGAGAAATCGAAAAAGAGTTATGACTCATGAGTCCAATCAATTGAAGAAAATAAGGAAGTACTTTACTTTTAAATAATTATTTTTCTCTGAGCGTTTTTGAAAAAAGAGACTGAAAATGCACGGAAAACAAGACGGCAAGAGAAGAGTACCGAACAAAAAGGAGCAGTTTCTTAGCTCAAAAATCTAGAAGAGTCTAGGGCCAAGAGCAACATGTGGCGTTTCTTTAATTAGTCGAAGCAATTAGCTTCTGGTATCAGAACCGGAACACAGCTCTTCGAACCAGTGAAGAAAAACCTTGTCAACGAAGCACAGGGAATTGTAGCTGTTTTCAAGCAACACAGCTGCTGAATGCGCATAATGTAGAGCAAGCCAATGACGAAAGAGAAGCAAGATCAGTCAATGAAGACCCATTCCCAAAAGCTAAAAAATAACAAGTCCACCGGGTCGGATGGCATACCTGCGGAACTCTTCAAATATGGAGGAGGTGTTTTGATGAACCGCATGCACCAGGTCATCAATAAATTGTGGGAGAAAGAATGCATGTCCACTGACTGGTCGATAAGCTCCATATGTCCCATCTCCAAAAAAGGCGATCCTATGACAATCAAAAACTACCGAGGCATATTCCTGCTTAATGTTGCATACAAAATCCTATCCAACGTATACTGTATGAGCGTTTCAAACCGTTCTGCAACACAATAATCGACACTGAGACAAATCGTGGAAAAGATCAACGAATTTCAAGTCGAAACTCACTACCTTTTCATTGGTTTTCAAAGCTGCTTATGATCACATGCACTCACAAGAGCTTATGATGGCGATGTCTGAATTCGGGATCCTGAACAAACTGAATCAGTTGTGCCGCGTGACGCTAAAAAATACGCAATGTAGTGTGAAAATGGGTACCAACTCATCCTAGTAGTTTCAAACATGCGCAGGGCTTAGACAAGGAGGTGCGCTGTCATGTGATTTCTTTAATTAACATTGTCCTGGAGCAGATAGTACGCATGGCAGTTGTGAGCACAGAAAACGCTATCTTCAACAAATCCACCCAGCTCTAAGGCTATGCGGACGACATAGACATAATCGGTCGATGTAAGAGAGCTGTGCTTGAGGCCTTCACAGCGATTGAAGAACAGGCGAAATTCGTAGGTCTTGAAGTGAATGAGGACAAAACGAAGTACATGCTGTCAACAAATGAAGCAACATCTGTCTACCACCCAAGACAAAACGTCACTGTTGGTAGCAGCAATTTCGAAGTAGTTAGAGTAGTTATCAATCCCACTAACGACATGTTAGTGGATCTCCGAAGTAGAAATACCCTATAGTGAACTGCGGCTGCTTCGGCTTGGCAAAACAAGTGGGTTCAAAACTCCTCACTCGAAAGACAATATATAAAACTTTGATTTTACCAGTCCATGTTCTTCCACCGACGCGTCGAGTGTTGGACGATAATTAAAAAAAGCGGAATTGATACTGGGCACTTTCGAGAGAATCTTCGACGGATGTTCGGCCCCGTATGCGACGATGGCGAATGGCTGTACCAAGATCGAGCGAATGGACAACAACGCTCCAGCCAAGAAAGTCTTCTTACCGCAGCCCCCATATTCGAGACGAGAATACCGAATCTACGGTGCAAGGACCAAGTGACTGGCGGATGCCAGAGTGGAGAGTGCGAGCGACCGTTCCCGATTTTAGGCTGCAGTATCTCAGGCTGAGATCCTTCATTCATTGTGAGACGGTTAAGCAAGTAAGTAAACGTTCCTCTAGTTATTTAAGCGCACTCATCTAATTTTTCTGTTGGATGATTCCCGGAGTTAGCTCAAAGTTTACTTAATGTATCGGTTAATTTAACTTTTTAACTCTTTTGACAGAAAGATCAAAGTTAATAGAAATGTAGCTTGTGGCTACGCCAACTATGAAAAATGGTTTTGTGATCATAACTTGGTAACCGGACCTCGTAGATTTTAGATAGTTTTAAGAGACTGATAGAAGGCAAATAGACCTTCGTTTAAGTGTACCATTTGATATGGGCTACCTGCGGAAATTGAGATACCTGGCGATTTGAAATCGTGGGAAATTTTCTGAAGGCAGAAATCGAAAGAAGTAATATTCGAAGAAAGAAGAGAAAAATATTCGCTTCTAATGGCGGAAAGAATACTTTTTAGCTCTACTTTGATGAAATACATCAGATGTGTGTACACTTTTGGAGTGTTCAATGTTTTTTTACTGCAGATTGACGTGAAAATTATTTTGTATATTCATTTTTTGGGAATTTCTTGGGTAAGATTCAGGGTATGTAGTAACAAAGGTAAGATTCAGGGAATAACAAAAGTAAAAACTTGTTTTATTTTTTGTCGAGGGTCCAAAACCCCTTGAGCGGTGAAGCCGCCGCATATACTCGCTGTTTGCGAGCGTAGCCAAAGTCGTGCACTACACATCGAGGGTTAAAACCCCTTGACGAAGCCGCCGTATAAACTTTCTGTTTGCTACACAAAGCTGATAGAGCAAATTCAGTAAAGAGAAATGTAGCAAAAAAAGTCGGGAACGAAAAATCCCACCACCGAGCACTGGATGTAGAAGTTGTAATGTTCTTTTGTTTTTCTCAGCTGAGGTAGGTCAGAGGGTCCAGGTTTCTCCGAGGAAAGAACAAATAAAACTCGGTGTTTAAAGAAAGATTTGGTTCAAATTTATTTATTGTAGTAAGCAAGTTTATAAACGGCGGATTCCTAAAACAAACGGCGGCGGATGGGATTCAATCTCTAGTTCTAGGAATTAAACGGCGGGATAACTTCCCTAGTCCCGACGGTACATGGGATTCAATCCCTAGTCGGAACAATACCTACTATAAATCCTATAATGGTATACTTCCCTATAGGCTGGACGGAATATGGAATATTCAATCCCTAGCCGAGGCAATAAACAAAACCACGAAAATAATGGGATAATTTCCCTAGCCTTGACAGAAAAGTGGGATTCAATCCCTAGTCAAGGCAATAAAGGCCGAAGCAAAACTTATTTGAGGCTTGTTATGGTGTTAACCAAAAGCATGCCTCAGGATTACTCCGAATAAATAATATTTATTGTACAGAGCACCGACACGGTCGACGACCGAATGAAGTCTTATTTTTACTATCGATATCACTCCTACTTAATAGATTTCAAGTAACAAGTAGGAGTGAATTGAAAGAATACAGAAAAGTATACATCATGCAACCATGTAACCGCACTCTGTTGTTGAAGGGCGGTCGTTGCTTGTATACTTCAACTGTGTGTTTGTTGTTGTTTTCATTTTCGTTTTATGCTGCTATGGTATGGATGGCTGTTGTTGGTTGTTGCTTTATTTCGGCACTATGTTGTGTTTTTTTGCTTTCGTTTGTTGTTGGTTGTTGTTTTCTTTTGGTGCTATGTTGTGTGTTGTTGTAACTTCGTTACAGAGTATTGATACAGTTTGAAAGTGAAGAACAAAAAAAATACATTTTTTGTTGTTCATTTTCTATGGTTGCATTTCGGTGAAAAGCGCGAACGTTAAAAACGTTTAAAAATATAAATAAAGGAAAATTTGTTTGGCAACGATATGTGGGATTAGGACACGGACGGCAGCAATGAACAAACTGACACGATCAACAGCACTAAACACACACTAACAAACTACATGACGAATGCCATGGGAAAGAGGAAACAGAGTCTCATGAGATAGTATCGCCGTAGCGTAAAATTAGTTTTAGTCTTTAAACTCATTTCATTTATTTCATTGTTCAATAAATTCAAATAAAAGTAATAATTAATATTTTAAAATTAAATACCACGTTTTACTTGTAGCAATTGAGCCATTCTACATATGCTCCAGTGAAATAAAAAACGGGTAGATATAATTTTATCAGCGTGAATGTGAAATGGTTAAAATGTTATCATTGACATGTTATTTAGCAGTTCAATATCAATGAAGACCGGAACCTCCATTCAAAACCTTAAATTCTTTTCTAATGATCACATTTTGTCTCAGTTTTTTTTCCATGGAAATAGTCACAAAAAGTCACTAACTTCTAACTTCCGGTTTCAATTGAATTTGGCATGAATGTTATGTTTTGTACCCCAAAAGAAAAAAGGATGGATGTGTTTTGGAAAACTTCTTATGAAACTTTTTTGATGAAAATGTTCTTCATTTCGTCAAACCGGAAATCCTGTTTTTTTTTCTGAATAAACAATTCTTCATAGATTTTTATTTTCCATGTCAAGTTCAAAACAAAAATAATGCGATAGTCTGTCCTAAAAAATTAATTAACAAAATTCATAATTTTGATGCAAGAAACTTTATCCGCTCCATGCTACTGGAATTTACATTTTGTCAAAAATTTAAACATTAATATGTGTCCAAAGTTTGAAACAAATATTTATACCTGGCATCGCTTCCATGAACCCCAACGCTGAAAATATAAGCACATCCCATTTTAACTATCTCCCATTCTCCTTACCGAAAAAGGGGGATTTTTCCGTTTATTTGCATGCGAGCATAATATCACAAGTGGGTACCGTCATACTGCAAAATTTATTGCTATTGCAAAGTTCTTGCATATTATGATATTAATGTCCTTGTGTGGGACTGTGTGTACTATTTCACTATGTGGCTAAGAGGGGATAAAGGATTGTAAATCCACTTCGAATCCAGAATGCAAATCAACGAATTGAGATTGCAATTAAATGCACAACTGGCACCTTGTTGTGTCACAACCACACACACTTTTACTCCAACTAAAGATTCACATACTCTAACATACAAGCATGCACCCCTTAAGCTCTTTAGGACTGTATGAATTCCACCGCAATCATATCCTTCGATTATAAACACCAAAGTCGGTTAAATTTACAGAATTGATTTGAATGGGGGTAAAACTCATTTACAAAACAACAAACAAAAAAAGTCAAAAAACAAATAGAACAACCAGAGGCGCACGGACAAGTTTTATGCTCAAGTCAGGTTGTGTTTGAGTCACAACTTAATCGTTTGGAAATTTCCAATTTTGTGCATTTTTCTTGAATGACATTTTCGATACTGGGGTTCCCACTTTCTTGTGAAAAAAAACGAATATTACTCCGATTGATAATTACAGAATATAAAGGGAGACATAAAATTTCAATCACTCCAAAAAGAAGCTGTTTGAAAATTCGATAGAAAATTAGTAAAAATAAAACGAAAAATTGGCAACACTTCAAATCCAATTTGTGGTGCATTGACTGACGATGACGCCAGCCAAACACGACCGATGACTAAGTTGTACTCGCTCCACTTCCTCCGAATCAATTCGAAACGATAGATGAAGGAAATGTCGGCCATTGATTCTACCTCCGACATTAACCCTTCCAATTCCCGCTGCTCACCACACATTTATAACTTAAACTAGTTTTCCTCTCGTTTGTCATTGTTGTCATCATCATTTCGAAATTTTCGGAGAGCAAAGCGCAGTGTTGTCGGTTTGCTTCTACTGGAAATGAAAGAAAAGCGAAAAACGTTAGGCTAATGGACCCACGTTATATGCCAAAAAGGATGTGGCAATTATGTGGGTTCAGTTTGGGTTCACTATGCCACATTCTTCTTCATTCAACTCTTTTTCTTTTTACTTTCATGTCGTATACATATTATACACTTTAGGCAGAGCCAAAGCCAAAAGCCAACAACAACAAAAAAAACGTCCTAGAAGCAAGCGAGAGAAATTGGTTTTCCTTTGTGGCGAAAACAATTTTTTATCCAGAGACGATGAAGCCCTCTCAAGGCAAGAAGGGATTTTCTTCGATTGGGTTTTAATGATGCGGCATTCGTTTGGCGGTTCTCATCAATTGAAAAGAATCTAGAAGGAGGAAAGAGAGTGAGAGCGATGGAGGTATTTTGTCAGGATAAGTTAGATTGGATTGATGTCAATAAAATGGGTTGAAAATGTCAAAAAGTAGCTAGCATTATTAGGTCACAGCAAGTAATTTTAAATTTCATAAAAAGAAAGTTCAATTGAATAGAGATTTTCAAGAAATACACAAAAAAATAAAAAGGTTTTTCGACACAGCAAAAAAAATGGTACGTATACGCCGTAGTGTATCGACTTCATTCTCAGAAGGATTGATCTTTTTAGGTCGATGAAATGCTGTGTTTGTCAAGCAAGGATGGAAAAAAAACTTAATTACAGATGATGCTTTGTGTCGAGTAAAATTAAATATGCGGAGAAAAGAAGACAAAGACAGCTTTTTCGTTTGAAAATGCAATTGGGAACAAGTATGAAATGAGTACACCAAAACACAAACACGGAATGAAAGTGAGTTGAAAAGGTTATGGGGAATTGGAGTTGAGGCTTTTGTTACTTTCAAAAAGTAGAACTGTATGAGTTTTGGATTTCGGCTAGGGCCAGGACTAGTTTTGCTGAATATTGGGTTCGAAATATTAAAATTCCTTCAAGTTACCGAGAGCAACAACAGCGACTCTTTGGATGCGGATTCGTCGTGGAAAGCAGACTCAAGTAAAAAGTCTTGAGCTTCAAATGCGTGAGCGAACACATCACGACAATCCAAATCAAGGCTAATAAGCCTAATAAGTGCGCATGCTCCCACAGAAGAGAAAAAGGACGACACCAAAGACGAGTTCTACGAGCTCCTTGACAAAACGTACGAGCAATGTCCTAGCTATGACATTAAAACTCCTCGGCGATTTTAACGCAAAGCTGGGAAAAGAGGACATCTTTGGTGGAACAGTCGGGGAGCACAGCCTGCACGAAACCACTTCCGATAACGGATTCAGGCTGATTGATTTTGCTGCGGGGCGAAATGTTGTGGTAGCAAGCACCTGGTTCCCTCATCTCAGCATCCATAAGGCTACATGGAGATCTCCTGATCAATCAACAGTCAATCAGATTGATCGCATTGCGAACGACGGAAGGCACTTGTCCAGCATTTTAGATGTTCGAACTTTCCGAGGAGCTAACATCGACTCGGACCACTACCTCGTCATAGCCAAGGTAGTGCTACGAATATCCCGACAACGGCCAAAACAAGGAAATGCTGCAAGAAAATTCGACGTCGGACGGCTACAATCGCAAGAGATCGCCAGATCATTCTCTGATCGAGTGTCAAGTAACCTCTTAAGGAGTCCTATGCCGCCAACATCAAGTATCGAAGACCAGTGGCAACATTGCCAGAAAGCAGTTAGAGATGCCGCCTCTTATGTGCTAGGTTTCACACAAAACGAAACCCCTGGTTTGACGAAGAATGCAGGCAGGCCCATGCAGCCAAGCAGGAGTCATACAAAGCGGCGCTACAAAGAAGGACAAGAGCTGTTCGTGAGCTCTACGAGCTAAAGAGGAGATAAGAACGCCTTCTTCTCAGGAGAAAAAAGAGAGAGCATGAGCAGCGGCAGATCAAGGATGTTGAGACAGCAGGAATGAAGTTCAGAGGTTTTATCGAAAGGTTAAACAGCTTGCTCAAGGTCATTGAGCAAGAACCGATGCCTGCAGAGATAAACAAGGGAACATCATAGAAGAATCGCAGTCAATGCTGGGGATCTGGAGAGAGCACTTCTGTAGATTGTATAACGGCGACGACGAACAAAACACCGCCGTCAGACAGGAGCCTTTCATCGGACACGATGAAAGCCAACAATTCCGTGAACCCGACTTAGAAGAATTGAAAACGGTAATATCACGGCTGAAATCCAACAAAGCCGCTGGAGCAGATGGACTAGCTGCTGAGCTGTTCAAAGCAGCAGGCGACGAGCTAGATAGGAGCATGCACCAAATCATCTGTAAGATATGGTCAGAGGAATGCATGCCCGATTAATGGAACCTCATCCTTGGAACCTTGTTTGCCCGATCCTGAAAAAGGGAGATCCTCTAAACTACGCCAACTACAGAGAAATAAGTCTACTAAACATCGCCTACAAGTTCCTATCTGCTCTAATATGTGAACGTCTGAAGTCTTTCGTCAACAATCTGATTGGTCCTTATCAATGTGGCTTCAGGCCAGGAAAGTCAACCATCGACCAAATTTTCACGTTGCGGCAGATTCTGGAAAAGACCTATGAACTCCAAATCGATACCCATCACCTTTTCATCGATTTTAATGCCGCGTATGACAGCATCTACAGAGACGAACTGTATAAAGCTCTGTCTAATTTTGGCATCCCTGTCAAACTCCTCGTTCGCTTGTGCAAATTGACGATGGAGAACTCAACACGTCAACACCAGTGGCACTATCTTCCAAAAATCTGTTCAATTTCTCGCGTACGCAGATGATGTTGATATAATTGGAAGAACACAGCGTGATGTCAATGGCGCCCTTGTGAGAATTGAGGCAGATGCGACAAAAATGGGTTTAGCGGTAAATGAGGGAAAAACGAAGTATAAGTTGTCTTCGAGGAATGACACCCAAAACCGACGGCTTGGACAGAACGTCACATTAGACGCATACAACTTCGAGGTAGTAGAGCAGTTTTTCTACCTAGGCTCCGCTATAAACACGGGCAATAACACCAGCGCCGAGATCAGACGAAGAATAACTCTTGCTAATCGCTGTTTCATTGGGCTAAGAAAGCAATTGAGTAGATAAGCCCTCTCTCGAGCAACTAAGGTTAAACTGTACAACACACTCATCATCCCAGTCCTGCTGTACGGTGCAGAAGCTTGGACTTTGACAAATCGGATGAAAGTGCCTCAGGCTTTTTCGAGAGGAAAGTTCTTCGGGTCATCTTTGGCCCCATCTGCATTGAAGGGGAATGGCGTAGAAGATACAACAGCGAACTTTACGGATTGTACAATGACATGGACCTAGCCAGAAGGGTCAAGGTCCAGAAACTCAGATGGCTCGGTCATTTAGATGGGATGGACACCAATGCTCCGGCCCGGAAAGCCTTCGAGACTATTCCCGAGGGACCTAGGAGGAGAGGAAGACCGCGACTCAGGTGGCGCACTCAAGTGGAACACCTCAGTCAACTTGGAGTGCAAAACTGGAGACAACTAGCTAAGGACCGAGCTAGCTGGCGGAGCCTGTTGATTGAGGCCAAGTCCAAAACGGACTGTAGAGACCTTTAGTAAGTAAGTAAGTTATATTGTCAAAACGATCAAAAATTATTTTCCTCCTCCATTAAAAATCTTAATTATAAAAATAGAAACTAAGTATGCAAAAAAGAAATGGAAACTTTGTCAGAGCGCATTGCAAGTGTCATCAATGCCATTACTGTACTCATTACTTTTGATTTGGTTTTATCTAACGATATTTTCAAAAATTTCACATTTCCACAAAAAAGTAAAAAACGAAACAAAAATCCATTTCAGCTAGAGGCCATCCAGCAACTATTGTAATGATAAAAGTTTTTAATTACTAATTAAACTTTCGTCTCTTGCACTCTGTGGAATCCACACTGCAAGTGTGTTATTTTATGTTGCAAATAGATAAAGCTCCACCACCATCATTATCGTCGCCAACGGATATTACCTTCTGGAGCATGCATTCCACTTATACGTCAGCACTTTCATCCTTGCAGTTTTTTCTCTCCTTATTATTACCATTATTAATATAATTCAAGGAAACAAACGAAAGGATAAAAGCGCAATTCCCTATTGTACAGCTCCATCGATGTTTGAAAAACTTTTGATATGACAGTGGCAGCAAAGACACGCAGTCGTACGGGTGCAGTCAAGTCAGTGTCAACAAAAGGGCATTTCGAAGGATTCCGATCATCATGAAAGTTTTGATGGTGAGAAGGTGTGTCGATGCCAAAAGAGAAATGATTAAAGAAGCAACAACGCAAATATTCCGTCAAGTGTAAGGATTAGTGTTGATCCTTTAAGCCTATTAACAGCCACTTTTATATATAAGAAACTCGCGCGCTTACCAAGAGATAAAGCTCTCTACAGAGCAACAATGGATATTATTTTATTTTTCCCTTCACACAGTAAAAAGGACATCAACAAACGTGCAATATTTAAATCCTTCTTCCCGCTCTTGCTTCTAAAATTCAACTCAAAACCATTAATGGAGATAGACTCTATTCTTTCCATCCGTTTTTCTTATACCGGGTCGCCGCCGTCATCGTCGTCGTTGTCAGCCATTCATTGTTTAAAGTTGGTGTAGCGCATTTCTCCTGCATCTTTCATTTGCTTTCCAAACAAAAGAGAAACTTTAATCTATAAAATACAATTTATTACTTCAGTGGCAATGAATAAAAAATGAAATAACAGAATAATTCAGGAGAAAAAAGGATACATTTCGCGCAGATGATTAAAATGATGCAGTTAGCCTTTTAAAAGTGGATTTTTTTTGTGTGAGATTTACTCCTTGAATTAGGATATTTTTATTTGGAATCTCTTGCAATTTTTTGTGCCCATAATTGCTTGTGTGTCTGCGTGCGATTGAAAAACAGACATTTTGGAGATAGTTGGCACTTTTTGAAAGGACTAACCTATTCATCAAATAAATTGAATTTCGAGAGTTAATTAATACTTGAGATTGAGTTTTTGAGATTAAGGTATTTTCTATAAGTTTTGGGAAATTGCTTTCTTGAGAAAATTTACCATTGTTTTGTTAAAATAGAAAAGTTAATCATTTTTTGAAGATTAAAAATTATTTTTAACTCTTCAGTGAATACTTAAGTTTGACTGAATGCAAAATATCCTTCGTTCTGCTTTTGTTTGTCTGTAACTACCCGAAGCCAAAGTTCATTTCATTTGCGAGTGAATAGTCCCGTGTATTTTTTATTTTTAATAATCAACGCACACTTAAAGGCTTTTTTCATTACCCTTCATGTGCCCAGAGCACATTGGAGAATTAGGGAAAGGATAGAAGATGTAATAATAATAATTCAATTCAATTTATTTCATTTGCTCATGTACAGTTTGTTTATAAGAGATATCAGCGAAGCCTTTTGGTAGGCTTTTCTGCAGTAAGTATTCTTGAAAGTACTAAATTATGGCATTATATACATTTTTTTTTTTTATCTGATAGTTTTAATTCAATAAGTAAGTACGTAATAATTTTTTTCTTAACCCATCTGACGATATGTTGAGGAGCTCTCTGGGTATATTGTTGAATGTTTGCGGAATAATAACCGATAGTTGTTGTCTTCCATAAGAGTTCTTGAACCTTGGAGTTTGCAAGTAACTCTGTGCTCTTCTTCTCGTGTTAAATTGGTGATCGATTTGTCGTTTATAGTCCTGATCGTTGTAGTATTCTTCGAGGATGTTTAACTCAAATAGCTGTTATATGTTTAAAAGTCGTAGTTCTTTGTATGTTCTCTGGAGATTTGAATCATAGTGTGAGTTTATTCCATGTTTTGATTTGCTTAAAATTCTTACAGTGCGATTTTTGTATTTTTTGTAGCTCTTGTAAATATGTAGGCGTTGTATTTCCCCATGCTAATATACCATAACGTAATATTATAGACTCCACCAACGAGAAATAAGCTTGCTTGAGTACATTGTATGGGGTATAATTACTCAAATGATGTAGAGCATATACTGCTTTTCGAAGCCTTTTGCATGTGTTAGTTATGTGTAAGTCCCATTTGAAGAAACAGTCCACATACACACCTAAGTATTTAAAATGTTGAACATTTTCAATCATTTCATGACAGCTATCATCGTAGTTGATGTTCTCATTGTTTGCGTTCCAATGTATGCATTTTGTTTCATGGAATTTTATGTTTATTTTAGTTTTTAGTACATGCGGTGGTCTGATATGGATCAATTTTGTTTTTTTAACATTAATTATAAGACCGAAATCGTGACACCATCGTATGATTAAATCAAATTCTGCTTGCATAATGCTGGTTGCTGCTGATAAGTCTCTGTGGCTGACTACTATAGCAGTATCATCTGCGAAAGCAAAACCTACACTGCTTTTCAAAATCGTTAGGATTTGGTTAACATATATAATGTATAGAATAGGTCCCAGGATAGATCCTTGAGGAACGCCATACTGCACGTTCTTTTCTTGGCTTATTGAGCTGCATATCTTCACTTTCATTGTCCTGTTTGTTAAATAGTTTTTAAACCAGTCCAATATATGTCCTCGTATTCCGATTTTCTCCAGCATTTCAAACAATTTTTCGTGTCTTAGGGTGTCAAAAGCTTTTTTGAAATCGATGAAAATGACAAGATTGTGGTAACTTTTATTGAGATTTGTGTTGATTGTATTTGCGAATTCCGATAGAAGTTTGTTAGTGTTTTTGTTTCTTAAAAAACCGTATTGATTTTTATTGATAATTTGGAATTTATCGATATAACAATGGAGTCGATGCGCCATTACCTGTTCCAGTATTTTGTCCATAACAGGGAGAATTGAGATGGGTCTGTAGTTGAGGACGTCTGTCTTAGTGCCAGTTTCGTTCGGAACAAGGCAATGTACTTAGTGTGGTATACTCCTAGAGAGTATTGTTAGTGCAACAGTGTAGAAGTAGAATTTAGTATCATGATCAGATACTAGGTTGTAGATAGGATGAATTCGTAAGTTAGCAATCTTTTGCTTGCTTGTTTTTATTTGGAGCTGCCCATAATCTTTTTGAGTCAGGGGGACTCATAGGTACGAGGACAGCCAAGGTTGCTAACAGGAGAGTTTATTTCTGTATGAAAATTGGGTGGGTTGTGAGACCAGGGGGATCACATATCACCTTTGATCCTCCCTCCCCTCTAGGTTAGTCACCTCTTCTTCCACATTCTGCATATCATCTTGGCAGCAGAATAGAAGGAAATTAGTAAACTGCCTATGCAACAACGATCATCTATGGTTTGCTTTCATTTTGAATACTTACGTGTTACGTTCTATGGGTGGAGACAATAATTCAACATTGATTTTTCTCTTCCGATCTACGATTACTCTCATTAGTTAGTAAGGGGTGCAATCGTGAATTAACTTTGCCTTAAATTCAATTCTTGTTAGTCTTTTCGTCGTTGGCTATGAGGGCCCTTAAGCATTTAAACATTTTTATTCGAACTCGCACATCTTGGGTTCAACGGTCGGCAGAAAGAAAAGAGGTAACACCGGTTAAGTAGATCCCGAAGCAAGTACCCATGGCCTGGCTGAGCTAGTCATGGCTAAGGTACTGCCGGCCACCGCGACGGTCGATCTCAACCACGGTTCTACGTTGTCGCATGCCATTTGCATCGACTGTTCTTGACTAACAGTTGACGCGAAGGGGCGTTGGCGGCTTAGGATTGCTTCCGTCCCTTTACAGTAGCTAGATTAATGGATGCTTCCTGGAGTGGAGCCTCCGGAAGGGAGTGTACCGAAGGTTAATATGGCATTTCAAGTCTAGTTATGATTGTGGGATTTAAGTAGGATCCATGGTTTCAAGTGTAGGCTACAGTCTATTGTAACTACAAGGAGAATATCGAATACTTGTAGTGGATAGGCGCGAACATGTCAGTGGGTACCCTATGGGCTATTCCATGGTGTCTTGTGGACAGAGCTTATGGTATGCTGCTGAATGGTTCGCGCTTCTGTGATGGGGATGGATAGGGAATATGGGAGATGTGGAAGGAGTAAGAAAAGCAGGAAGCCGTGTTTGCTAAGTGTAAGTATGTCTTTTTACAGGGGTGCTGAATACACAGATACGCGGTGAGTTGACGATGGAGATGCTGTGTCTTGGTAGGGATATTGTGAATACATTGATGATCTTCTTCTTTTCTGTTCATTTGAAATTTCTTTTCTCTCTCTCTTCATCGCTTCCTATATATTCCCTATTTTCGTTACAGCAAACTCTACTCGGTTTTTAAATCCGCATTGTACAATGCTTAAGTCAGAATTTAATGAGCTAATCATAATTTGCGGTTGTAGTTCCTTACTATTGCGATCTTAAGTTCATCAGGAACACATGACTCATTGAGGCTTAAATTGACTATGCGTTCAATTATAGGCGTAAGAATTTCCGCATTCGATTGAAGGTCTTTCGCTCTTATTCCATCCATTCCTGGAGCCTTATTAGTTTTCAGTTTCTTCAATATATTTAATATATCCACCCTTGTTACTGGTTGCATGAAAAAGGATTGTTCTGAGCTTGATACTTCAGTATGATGTGTTTTAAGTTACAGTTGTGAACAATGCTTTCGATTTCGCTTATAAAACTTGAGGCGAACTTATTGGGTAGATTCGCTAGGCTGTTTGAATTGACTTCACTATCGAAATTGCTTACGATCACTCCATCCAGATTATTTTTCTTTCTTCCAAGTATTTCATTGATTAAATTCCAGGTTTTTTTAAGGTCCGATCGAAACTCCGAGAATTTTTCTCTCTAAAAGTTTGTCTTCTTCTTATTGATTTGTTTATTTACGAAATGTCTGTAGTTTTTATATTCAGTTTCATAACGTGTGCATCTTCTATTGTTCTTCCATCGTTTGTATAATGCATCTCTTTGTCGGCATATTTGACGTAAAACGAGGTGTCGGTCATTGGTTTTGAGTTCTTGAATATTACAATGACTGGGGAAGACAGAGTGTGCAAGAGAGTTAGACATTCACATAGTACAGATAAAAACCGATTCTCTGTTCATGACAATACGTCCAATGTTGTCCTCAAGGGTGAACTGATGGACATTATTGTAGTCGCGGGTATTAGGGTTGAATAACTTTAGGGGAGGAATGCAACTGGCTATTTCCCTAGAGCATTAACCGTTGAAGTATCGGTTAAATAGGGTGAGGCATGAGACATTATACGCCGATATTCGAGAGATGTAAGTGACTCAACGATGGTATGATCACCAACCATCTTGAATGCTCTTTTTTGGATACTGTCCAGAAGACTTAAGTGTAAGGGTTATATTCAAGCTAAGGACGTATGTAAGTTTTGTAGATGATAGCCCAGATTAGAAAGGAGAAAACAATTTTCTCGTCTTTAGAAACCTCCACATCTTGCGGCATTTTTGGCGACATCGCATATGTGATCATTCCACAAAAGGTTGTCAGTGATGCACATACCGAGAATCTCGTGAGGTTCGATCTCATTGATGCAAGTGTCACTCATGGACAGTGTGGCAGGAGAGGTATATCTTGCTTCAACGATACAAGACAGCCTTGATTTTTTGAAGCAAACTCTACTTCGTTTTTAAATCCGCATTGTACAATTTTGTTTAAGTCAGAGTTAAATGAGCTTATCATAATTTGCAGTTGTAGTTCCATATCCGAAGAGGAGAGATGTGAGTCTGCAAACGAATATGAGAAGCTAAGGTTAGTATCGTTAGCGAAACAATTTATTGGATTAGAAGTAACAGACAAAGGATCATTGATGAAAATGAGAAAGAGAGTCGGAGACAAAACGGAGCCTTGGGGCATACCAGCATTTATTTTGTGGGTTTCAGACTTGAACCCGTCCAATACATCTAGTCTAGTATTGGACGGTTTGAAAGAAATTTTCTAATCCAACAAAGAAACGGCTGATCAAGACCGAAAGCATGCATTTTCGATAAGAGAGCCTGGTGCCAAATTCCATCAATTTGCATCAAAACGATGTAAAGAATGTAAAAATTTCTTCCACTGTTCGGTGAAATATACTGAAAGTTTATCAGCATTTCCATGAACTTAGAGAGAAGTGACGTATTTACAATCGCACGATACCTGGAATGAGAAGAAGATTCGTTTTTTGTTGGAATTGGTTGAACTGCTGTTTTCCCAATGCTTGGAACGAGTTCGGAAGAGAAGAATAGATGGAAAAGCTTACGCGAGGTTTTTGCCAGCGTGGAAGAACACTTCTTCAGAATAATAATGGGGATACGATCTGGTCCAGCGGATTTATATATGTTGAGATCTTCAAGGACTATCGCCAAAGTATGAGTACGGAAGAAGATTTATCTCATGGAATCATTGACGCTCTTAAGAACAGATGGAGTCATGACACTTTCTGGCAGTGAACAGTTGGCGGCGAACTGCCTAGCAAAAAGTTTAGCTTTCGCGAGAGAGCTATGAACTAGAGCTATCAACTAGAGTGTCAATTACCGTGGGGACGAGAGAGAAGAATTATTCTTCATAGTTTTTACAAATTATCAAAAATTCTTACTGCCAATGGGACATTGCAGTATTTTTTGCCTTAATTTTTGGTCATGTAAAAATTTGGTCCGACAAATATGAGGATTGCAGTCCTTCCTGGTTTGTTTTCCAAATTTCTCGGCAAAAAGACTGCATAAAACTGTGCACTTCAGATTAATAATGCACAAAAGTAGAAGTGATGAATTAAGGCTCTGTTCACCAGACCGTCCGTTGGGGGAAAACTATAACGTTCACCTTGTTTATAAGCAACGATAATTTTGACAGCTTTCATAAGCGGATCATTGAGTATAAATAAGTCGTCGTCCAAGGCGGATCTATTTACAATGTCAGTAAGGCGTCCCTGTTCTTCGTCAATTGACAAATTTTTCCAAATAACTTCCCTACTTCCCAACCTACCTACTTCTAGTCGTTATCCTTTCAGTCGATACATCTTGTGACACTGCTAGGAGAACAACGCAGAAGAGCAGTACCAGTGCCTTGGACATGTTTTTGTATTCTTTAATAATTCTTCTGCTTTTCTTATATGTGTGTAATGCAAACGATAAAGACAAACCACACAAAATACAAAAAAAAACATTAGCTCCTTGAAATTTTCGCTTACATGAAAACGGCTGAGTTGACTTCATAGTTGCACAATGAACAAATCCTTTAAGCGAATACTTACTCCTCCTCTCTCTCCTCCTCTCTCTCTCTCCCCTTCTATCTCAACACCTCTGTCTCTTGCCCTCCCTCTTTCTCTCTCAACAACACTCAAGTCCTCGAAAAAATGATAGTAATACAGCACTGTTAGTAACTTAGTTTACCTTCATGTTTTGTTTTGTACCTTGAATCGGGTTAAGGATGAGAGAGACATATGAGAAGACATCAAGGACTGCAGCACTAGAGTCCTTAAATTTAATTAAGTGAATGCATGAAATCCTTTTGCATTATTCATCCTTTTGCACGGCGGCGGTGCATCTTGCACATCACAAGAATAACAAAGCATAGCGATTGAAGGCTCACAAAATGCCTTCAAGATCCAAACAACAGAACATAACACAATTGGGCTATGTTGTAATGATATTGTGCTCTTTTGTGTTTAAATTTTGTTTTTTTGAATAACTTTTCTCTGAAAAGAAAATAAGAATAACTTCGTCAAATTTGGTTTGTTCTTTTGAGATGGAGTATGTAGAGATATTTTCAAACAAAGAATCTATAGACCAAAAAGGATGTAGCGCTTGCGAGAGTATTGTTGTTTGAAAGATTCAGTTTCGTCAGCCCGGTAACTGGACGAAAACCTGTCCATCTTGGTAGAATGATGACTTATCTAATCTGAGGAAAATTACAAAAATTATTTTTAATTCCTGCTGTAAACACACGTTTTATCAGCCTTGCAAAGACTGCTTGAGAATATATAAACATTCTCTATAGCCCAATGGCAATAGTGCTGTAAGTCCATGGAAGATATCAAAGATTCGGCCAGGCTCAGTAGGGTTTTATCGAGAGAACATTCGAACCCCTCCTTTCTTAAGAAAAAAAAACAGATGGAAGCTGGACAGCATCTCTTAATGGAGACATTAGAGTTCATTACTAATGAATTTACACTGTCCATGTTGTGAAAAAGGACCATCCGAATGTAATTTGGCTTCCAACATGTCAACCTCGATAGACCATTTTAACGGGCTATTAAAACTTTCTCGCCATACAAATCTCCAGGCTCTGATAAAATAGTGTCAATAATGCTGCAAAATCAGCTTGAGCTTGTAGTACCACGGATTGAGAGTATCTATAAAGGTTTCCTCTTACTAAACCATGCCCCTGTGTCTTGAGACAGGTAAGGGTGGTTTTCTTACCTTAAAATTGATAAAAGAGGGCATGAATCTGCAAAAGATTATCGACATATAAGCCTTACATCCTTTCTACTGAAAACTCTGGAGAGAATCGTAGAATCTCATATAAGAAACATTGTTCTGCCTGCAAGCAAGCCTGCTCTTAATGAGGTAGTGAAAACGATAGAAAATGCGATTAAATTTAAATAATATGCCATTGCTACCTTCTTAGACATAGAAAGAGCTTTCAACAATGTCCTAACTGAATCCATCGCAGCATCATTTGCATACTTCGATGTTAAAAACTACATAAGAATGTGGATAATACCCATGCGAAGTAATAGGCGGATTCAATCAAAGTTAGGATCAATCAATGTGTGCCAAATATGTCGGCAGAGGAGCACCCCAAGGAAGTGTACTGTCTCCCTTCTTATGGCTTTTGGTTATGAACAGCATTCTTGTTAAACTCGATTGCAGTAGAGTGAAAACGGTTGCGAATGCCGATGATTTGTTCATTTTAGTCTCAGGAAAATTTCCAAGCCTGATCAGTGAAATTCCTTTGAAGAAAGTAAGCACCTTGGCCATGAGCTGTGGACTAGGTATTTTCAACAACAAAACCGAGTTGATGCCACCAAAATCAAAATACCACCCTTCACTCTACTTCGGTTAAACGGCCAATTACTAAAATTGTCCTCTTCCTTTGGCAAACAGTTAGTCCTCCAGTTAAAAATGATCAAGTGGACATATACAGCGGTTGTAAGACTCCTTTACGGATATATTGTTTGGTGGTCCTCTTTCCGCAAACCTTACATAGTGAAAAAGTTTATAAAAAAAAAGCTTGCGTACGGATATCAGGGGCGACTGCAACGGATGTACTAAACGTCATCCTGGAACTTCTTCCGATTAACCTCTTCATTAAATATCAGTTGTCCAGCAATATCTTGAGACTCAAGGAAAAAGGCTACTGGAAAACCAAATCCTACGGACACTGCAATCAAACAAGCCTGCTACCATCAAACAACTTTCTACAACCATCTATTACTGCATTCCTACCCTAAACACCTCAAAGAAGTCTAGAGTCTTACTCCTGCCAAGACTCTTACTGACGAAAGACTTCGCCACAACTATCTTCACGGATATTTCGAAGGTGGACTGCGGTGTTAGTGCAGGTGTCTTCTGTGAATCTCTAAGCTTTCAAAATCCTGTAGGCCTCCCGGCTTTTTCAGTGTATTCGAGGCAGAATTATTAGCGATAAGGGAAGCATGTATAAAAGTGTTTTTATGTAAAATTGACTTGTAGTCCAATGCTTTTAGCCGAGGTACTACAATTGGGCTCATCAGTTAGATGCTTGTATAGGCCTTCAAAATATCCAACAGAATCAAAATGTAGCAATACCTACAGATAGTCAGGCAGCTAATTAAGCTATCGATTCAGCTTTATCATCCTCTATATTGGTCCAGCCATGCAGAGATGCCCTCAAGGAACTAGACCTGAGTGTCACTTTAATCTAGGTACCAGGCCATAGCTGCGATGAGGATATGAGAAGGCATCAGACGAACAAGCTAGACAAGGATCAGCCCTTCACAACTAATTGGCGGTGAGAGTATATGCTCCTCTTGCAGTTGCGAAGGGCAATACCCTGACAAATTACACATCAGAAGCAAACTAAAGGTGGAATTTAATTTTAAAACCAAGACATGACATAGCCAGGATTGTTGCAACTAGCACAGGGCACTGACCCATAGAGGAGCATGCAGCGAAATTGGGTATACCACATAACACTTTCTACCATAGCTGTGAGGACCAGGACAGGAACAGTTCCACACTTTCTTTGACATTGTCCGACTTTGGCTAGGAAGAGAGCACTCCACCTAGGGAGTGAGTTCTTGAATGCGGTATTGAAGAACTCTCAGAATTCAAGATCAAGATCAATGATTTCATACCTCAATACTACATAGTGGCCTTAGACCCTCCTCACTTATTCCACCTTAACTTAATGGCACTTTCAGAAAATAGACCTCAGTGCAGTGTAGGAAAATAATGTATGGGATTATACGTGCGAAACATACATCCTTCCTTACCCATTTTCAAATCTCTTTAGATTCTCATGAGGTGTGGTATCCAAATGGCGCACTCAGCGCTGTTTGTGTGGTACACGAAATTAGGACTGCCATTTCTACCTGCCTACCTCTCCTGTACCAAGAGCAGGAGTTAAGGACTGGTAAATCAAGTTTTTAAATAAGTTATAGAATTGAAATGTTGTTTTTTCGATAAAATATGCCACAAGACGCAAATGCCTTGACAGACAAATAGCTACATAGCAAAAAACACAACCATTAAAAGCCTTGTTAATTCAAAGGACTTTTTAAGTAGGCGTGACAGATGATGACAACATGAATAATGTCACATGACGCTTATCTCCGGGAATGATTTATTATTGACGTAATAACGACGTATGTGAACTGTCAACTGTCACTTCCTTCAATTATTATGATAAACAGTCAAGTTGTCATATCCTTAAGGAAAAAAGGACACAGAGATGTCCACACATAAAAATTGGGTTGAATATTCTTACTTTAAACTGTTGTTTCGTTTAAAGTGATTCAAACGACATCTTCTTAGTTTCCTAAGTGCAAATTCATCAAATTTTAAAACTGTCTAGGCTTCCTTCATTCTATATACAAATCTATATTTTTGTTAACTCTGACTCTTCAAAATTGAAAAACAAAAATTTCCCCCAAAAAAAACTTCTGATACAAGACAAAATGTCTTCAATAAATCAAGTTCAATTTTCCGTTGGAATGATGATGATTGTAATATGAACCTTGGTCGGATTTATTTTTCTACATCACAATAAACCTGGTAATGGAGATGTTTCGAGCAGTATATGACATCTCTCATCTCATACACACCATTCTCCTACTTCCACGTGTCGAAAAGTTATATTTGGGTACATACATCGTCAACCAAACAAATTGCAGGGACAACGATGCCAATGACGATAGAAGACCATAACAATATATGTAGATGTAGGAGGTACTTTTATATCCCGTGTATACGATACTCAAAAACATAATATTCAAATTCAATCTTCAGAAGCACATTGTTGATGGAATAATTTTTGGTTGAAAGATTCGCCCCTTTTGTCAGCAAAGGCATTTTCTCTGTCTTGTAATGTGATACACCAGCTGAGCATACAAGCAAAAAAAAAAAACACAGCAAAAACGAAAAAAACAATGTCAAACAGAAAAAGTGTTATCAGTGTGAGTATCTACAATTTTGAGGAGTTTTTCTCGCCCATATCGTCCTCTTGAATTTGAAAATAACTCTATAGTTAATAGAAACATATGGGAGAAGCGAGTTTTTCCAACTCAGAGACAGTTGTTGCAGAAGGATCCTTAAATGAAGGCAAAAAAAAAAATGTAATAAAACATGACGAGCTGAGCGCTGAGTATCATATCGCTGACAGGGCACATTGTCATATCCTTCTTACACATGTAACTTTGGGTTTTCTCTTATTTTTCACTGTGAAGATACTTACACCATTAAAAAAAAGGATAGGGGGTAGAGGGAGGAAAGGACTTAATGTCGCGAAAACATAATTTGCAAACACTCAACAAAAACAGGTCCACTATTTCTTAGCTTAACTTCTAATAGGTATTGCGCCCTAATGTGATCTGGTGTACCACAAGGTTCTCATTTGGTACCACGTTTCTTTCTTATTCCTTAAAACAATTCATAATTCTTTTGCTGTCATGATACGTCGTCCATAACCTAATTCGCAAATGACAAAAGGTGTATTGTTGGCTGGCTACAATATTGAGAATTTGGCAAAAATTTCTTCAGTGTATTGATGCGGGTGTAATATCAAGTTAAGTAAAAGAGGGTAAGTGGATGTAATGTGTGATGTTTGTTAGGTTCATTGCTTCGGTGTGGTTTCTTATTCTTATGAATTTTTATATGCATCACCCTCTACTCTGGCAAGGATGCATTAATTTTGACATAAAATTTTACAACAATGTACCTTTACTCGTATATACGTGTTTGTATTTTGTTATCAGTCTTAAATGAAATTCCATAGCGTCTCTTGGCAATCATTTATCTGATGTGAAGTTTGGGAATTTGTTGAAACTTAAAGAGAAAATTTCTTAACAATGTAAAGTTCCTGTTTGAATTTGCCTGAACACAGCTTTAAGTAACTATTTACAGAACGAAACGGAATGGGATGGAAAAGAATCTTGATTGAAAAACGATGTTTTGAGACCGAAACTAAATGTCTCCTTTTTTATTTTATTTGGAGTCCATACACTTCGCTCACTGACCCTGAAATGATTTATTCAATTCAAAGTTCCTTCGAATGAATAAGCTAATTTCCATTTTCTGCACACTGACGAAACATTAATTTCAATGGAAAAAAAAAATATTTAGAAAAAAATCAGCCATCTCAGTTATCGCAAAACGGCAGCTTATCCCTCACAAATCCTTGCCAACATAGGTATACTGAGCATCGTGTATACACACGTAGGTAGGCCCTATTTTTTGTTTCGTTCTTTTTTTGCATTTGAATGAGCTAGTCATTATGGATGATTGGTGGGAGAATCAGCAGCTCATCCCCCATCAAATAAAAATACAAACGAGAAAATAAAGGAAAAAAAACAACTAACTCAGGCTCTTTATTCTAAAACCACACACATTCAGAAGAATAGAAACACCGAATGCACAAAAACTTTCGTAAATAAAAACACATAGCTTAATTTATTCGTGAAGACTTTGTGCCGTGAGTCAGCCTCAGAAGATATTTAAGGCTAGGTATAGAGATAGATACACCTTGCCACCTTTGAGGGGAGATAAATAAATTCATTTTGACTTAACAATTTACATTTTATCTACCTTATAGCGCTCAAAATACATGTATTTGAGCAGCGTTGCCAGATAGGTGATATTGCAAGTCTTAAATATTCATATTCATGACTTTAAATAGTTTGAATTTAATTGAAATTTGTGATAATTGGCTGAAGATATTTATATAAGTATTATCACGTTCTAACGATTGACCTTAGACCGCTAACAATTTCATTGAAAATTGCTAATTTACGGCAACACCCTCTATGTTGTCCCATTTGTCGGCAAGACAAAACAGAACCAAATTATCGAGAATATGAATTTCGCAAGTGGGAGAATAACGTTCAAAAAGATTTTTAAGTATTTACTTTGTTGATAGAGTATTATTTGATTTGCATGTTCCAATAGATATGTGCTTATTTTGCTTCCGGAAGCACTTCCGTTAAACTTTTAAATACCTTAAGGGACATCACTCATCGTCAGCCTGGCCTATAAAGTTTTGGCCTTAATCTCGTAACGAAGCGTTGATTTATTTTGTTCAACAAAATTCAGCAGCAGACCCGCGAAAAAGCAACCAAAAATAGGTAACCGCGCCCTCGATAAGTAACCCCCAACGATCCGCTCCTGGAAGCTACCGAGAAGAACAAAGGAATGCAACGACGAAAAACTACCGTGTACGACAAGAGAATAGAGAAACCACTGATCAGTTATAACAAGATGGGAAAGCTTGCTGTCAAAGATGACATTTGCCTACGAACTATAAAAAGCAGGTTAGCTGCTAGAGTATGCGTTTTATTGTAATAATGATACAATTGCCTACATAATAAAAAGCAAGTTTGCTGCAAGAGTATGTGTGTATGAACAAAATAAGTTTTGAGGTATTTGGAGGGTAAAACGTAGGTAGGTTTCCAATCTTGTTATGTTAAAACTGATCAGTGGGAGAAACCTGATGATGTGAGTACGATTATTCACATGCAGTTTCAACCGAAAAAATACATAAAAAGAAGTGTTTTTGTGATTGAAATTCAGTCAGTCCCAGCTCAGCTTCGGTAGAGTGTAGATCGTGCTTGAAGGAAACGCCTGAGAGGTTTGCATTCATATACCAAAAAGTTTTTGAAGGAAAGCATTATTCGTACATCTGCTGATTAATTTGCTGTTGAAATATATTTCTTTAAAATATATTTCCAACTGACCGGGGCTTCTTTTTGATCCGATATTTTCCGACATCTTAAGCAACCGCTTACTAGTTTCTTTCACAGGCTTCATTGTGAACAGGAGTCTTATTTTTAATGTTAAACAGACTCAGTTCATTCTCGACCCACTCCATCTGATTGTATCAAAGACAGATTGGAAGCCAGGCCAACGCTTATGCAGTGGAGTATGTGGCGCTAACAGCAGTTTACAACTCAACTGATCATTTTGTGTATTTTCATCTCTAGTTGTGTTATTTAATTTGTATCTTGAATTCGCTACAACATGTTCGATTCGTGGGATTAATGAGAGTGCTGGTGTTGCTCACACAAGGCCGTTTTAGTGCAAAGTGGCCCCCTCCAGAGATCGTTCATACTTTGATGCTGAGTCAATTGCAATTTGTTTGGCAAGGACACTTTTAATAGATTGTCTAAGGGGTGATTCACCAGATGCCTTCAAATTTCTCGCAGCCTGACTCCTTTTATTATATATGGCTTTAGAAGGGCTATTGCTTTTCTGATTTTACTCGTAGCAGTTATTCACAACTCACCACTGCGAAGAAAGGGAGGTCCGTCTGTACAGAGATTCACATATTCAGATGAGGCTGGTTAATCCAGAAGTCGTCATCAGGTATCCGGATACTCTGTTAGAGTCTGCCGGGTCGTTTAACACCTAAAATCCAGCGTTAATTAGGAAGGGGTAATTTTGAAAGGAAGAAGTGGGGTGAGGAGTCAGACGAGGTTAGACATCAATCTGACAGGAAGGAGAAGGATTCGGAACCGTAAAAAGTGGTTAGCCGTACAACAGAGAGATGGAAGGCAATGCCAGACATAACCTTAGAGGTCGTGCTGTAGTATAGGAGTGAAGAGCGTTGAACACCTTTTTCCTCATACCAGCGTGGTGGCGGGAGAGATGTTGGTGACATCAGCTAGCTTATACGCCATACCTTTGTTGGCGGAGAGAAGGGTTGAGGAAGGGTAGAGGAATATAGGAATATAAAACGCCTTTTTGTTTCAAGATCTCGAGAATCTTTGACCTTACTCAGCTTCTAAAACTCGACAAGTTCGACGCTCAGGTAGAGCGTCAATAATTGCCTATTTGGAGATTAGTTTAGTTGGCCAAGCAATCGTGCTCCACAACTGATCAGTTTGGATTTTGTGTCATCGGCACCTTCGATTTAGTTGTCCTCAAATCAGTTAATAATCTATTGACTTCTTGACTGCATCGTGAGACTTGTTTACGAAGCTCAATTATTGTATATATTTGTTGTTGTTCTCACTGCACAGAGCAGACACCTTTTATTCCAGCCTGGGAAGCCATTGATTGCTATTGTATTAGCAATAAGCCCTCAGAAAGTATGCCCAAAAAAGAGTATTCCGATCATTCCTTCCTTGGCAACCCTTTTCGAGACAAACGTATCGGGATCAGTCTTGAGTATTGGCGACAATCTATCAAAATGCGGTCTTCCATTGACGAAGCATAGTGGACATAAGAATGTTTACAAGAGGAGCTTGTACTGGCAACAAATATGTCTGCTACTACTTTCTGATTTCTCCCCAAAAGGGAGATATGTGTTTCAAATTCAAATCACAGTCTTATGAAATTCACCTCGCAACCAAACATTGTTCCAATTTCTGTATTTTGCCGTAGACTTCAGGAAATTTATAATGTAACCCAACAGGCCTTTATAATACATTCAAAGCCCTCGAATCGTCTGAAGGTTAGAATACATACACATTATGAACGTAGGTACACCTATTTCGCATCCACTGATTCCCTAGGACCGCTGATCCGGTATTATGGCTGTACTGTTAGCCTACAGGCAGCACGATGTGCAGTGTAGTTGTCGGATTTTCGCTTCTACGAGCTCAGGATGGCACAAGTACCTTCATTTCGTGTAGCTAAGGTAAGAGGTAACACCCGAAGCTCCGATACGTATAAATGTACAATCTGACTTCCGAACTGAAATAAGGTTTCACTTTAATAGCTGCCATAGACACTACCGCACAGCATCCACTCGTGTGGTAACCACAAATGGATTTCAAAAAGGATAGCTTTTTCGCCCAAGTCGAATCTGTTATTAGGCATAAACAAATACATTGGTTAGGAAATTGGTTTTTCCAATGAATATTGTGTTTGTGTGCGAGTTGTACTTTTTCAAAACTGCTGCACAATATCGCCTCGCCGCTTGGTTCGCTCGTTGATGAGGATGGTGATTTCAGAAAGCCTTCCTGTGTTTCTCTCAATATGTTGTTATGGCACGCTCATATGGGATCGAGGAAATATTATTGGAAATTTGCGTTGGTGCGTGGCTGTTTAAAAACAAGAGATGTTTGGTTGGATTTTACAATTTGTTGCTATTGGAGTTGGGGGCATGGAAATAATAAACACACGTTTATTGAAATGTGATTACGTTCATCGCAAAAAGGTAATATGGCCCTATCGCACTAAAAACTGAATATACGAGGTGTGAAGTTGGGTTTTTCATTAGCCTGGCTATACACCGAAATCGAAGGAATCAAACAAAGGATAGACGGAACGCATAAGGTAACATAGTTCATTTGAAACAGTGAACAACAACATTGTGACTATCAGGCTTTTTTATTTAGAAATGGTTGAACTTTTTTGTGGATAACATACCCGATACCAGCAGACCAGAAATTTGCTGCTGATGCTGAGTTGTGCTGAATAGGAGAAAATTTATGATTTATGAACTTGTATGGACATTTTGCGTTATCAGAGAGTCAGCGCACCATGGCAGTGCAAAAAGGATACAGATGGACTAAGGTTGTAGTTTCCCGGGTATAGGCGGGAAGGATGTGATGTTCCGTCAAGTGTGAAATGCCATTGCTTTGGTCTATGGATGACGCAAGCATAGCGGAAATAAAGGGTGACTTCCTTTATTTGATAAGAGTCGGCTTTTGTAGGCGAGAACGAGGACCGCAAACCGTTTAAGACTGGAAGTTGTTTTAGGCAGACAAGTACACAGTACAGTGAAGAAAGGAATCATTTGTTAGTAGATATCCTTTATGTTGCTTAATTCAGTTTGTAACAAATTAAATTCGAGTGTCCCTCTTTTTTTTGTCATAACCATTTGGAAAACATGTTTAATATATTTAAGAAAGTTTGTAATGTGAAATTTAAACTTGTCTTACTGTAGCTAGTCCTTAAAAAAATGCAACTAACTCAATAACCTTTTGAACTACTTCCGAGAAGGAATTTTTGTTTTCTTTGAAAATGTAGCTTGTGGCTTTTTGGCTTTTTGCTTCCTTTAAGTAAGGTTTTATATTCAACCAGGAAATCCAAAACCCATAACCCAAAAAAAAAAAACAAAAAATATAAAAATATCTGAAAACCGAAAATCCTAAAAACAAATAAAAAAAAACTCGAAAACCCACGACCCCAAAACCCAAAAACCCTAAATCCCGAAAATTAAAAAAAAAAACTTTAGATCAATTAATCCGAGAAGTCAAAAACTCCAAAAATCCAACAATCACGATACCAGAGATCCCAAGAATACAGAAGACTAAAAAAAAACAGTAAACCTGAAAACTTAAAAAACCCAAAACCGAAAAGGCCAAAAACCCCTATTATCAAAAAATCTGATAACTCAAAAAACCACAAAGCCCCAAAATCAAATAATCCTAACCCAAAACTCTGAAAACGTAAGAATCAACCGTAAATCCCAAAAACTCTAAGACCAAAAAATTGAAGAACCTGTCAACAAATAGTCAAAACCTAAGAACTTCAAACCCCGAAAGCGAAAAAAAAACCAAAATCCCGAAAATCCAAGAATCGAAAAACCCAAAACTCTGAAAAATCTAGGACCAAGAAATCCTAGAACAGCAAATCCCCCAAAAACCTCAAAAATAAAAAAAAAACTCAAGGCTCTTTAAAAAATTCCGAAAGTCCAAAAACTAAAAGATCAAAAACTTCAAAAAACTTCAAGAAACCGAGAACTTAAAAACCTCAAACGCCTAAATCCCGAAATCCCAAGAATACAAAAACACAAAAAACAAAAAATTATAGAACCCGAATCTCACAAAAGCCCGAAAACCCAAACATCCAAGAATACAAAACCTAAACACCCAAAAATCCAAAAGGCCAAATTCACAAAAATCGAAGAAACGAAAAGTCTGAGGACCCAAAACCCAAAAAGTCAAAAATCCAAATTCCTAAAAGCCAAAAACCCATAATCCCGAAAATACAAAAACGCCAAGATCAAAAAATCCAAGAACCCATAAAACCCAAAAATCCTGAAATCCCAATAATACGAAAACCAAAGATCCCGAAAGCCCAAGCATACGAAAACACTTTAACCGAAGAATCGAAAAACCAGAAAACCCAAACTGCGAAAAAACCCAGAATTCAAGAATCAAACAAAAAAACCAAAATCTTAAAAACAGTATGACCGAAAATCAAAGAACCCCAAAACACAAAAAGCCGGAACCAAAAACTTCCAGAACCCGAAAACCTTAAATCAAAATCCGAGAACCCAAAAACACAAAACCCAAAAAGCCAAAACCTAAAAAGCCAAAACCCAAAAATCCAAAATCTTGAAAATCAAAACAACTAAAAACAAAACATCCGAAAGTGTTAATCCCCAAAAACCCGACAAATCAAGAATCCAAAAACCCGAAAACCAAAGAATGCGAAAACCCATAATCAGAAATACCCGTAAACCAAACTCAAACACCTGCCATTTAGGATATGTACCTATTTGGATATTTGCTATGGTATTATGGTTGTTTTTGACTTATATCTGTCTGTTGTTGTTGTTTCTTTTTGGCTCTCAAACCTAACAACATATAGCTTGGGTGGCACGATGCTCTATTTTCGTTCCATTTTTTTATAATTTCAGTATGTTGTTGAAGTTGCAGCGCTAATATTTCCATTTTTAGTTGCGAAGATGTCAAAAAATGAAAGCTTGGGAAGTGTCATCCGCCAAAAGAGCAGTCTTTTCAGAATGAAACCCTTTAGTGCAAACCCTGTGATGTAAAGACAACATTTCCATGAAAACGCAGTATCTTTCACATCGACAAGGCTTCATAATTTTCCATTCATAAGGAAAATAAAATTTCTATCACCTTTATTCTAGCTCACGTGCACCAACTCCAAGCTATCTTCCCGATCTCAAACCAGGTTTTGAAAAAAAAAAATGCCAGTTGTTTGTCTACGTCTTCTGCTTGATCCTGCTTCACAACCTTACATAAGATTGGTACACATTGATGATATCCTTGAACCTTAATGAATGTGATGTCATGGATTTCCGTTGCATTTATTTCTATCTCTTCCGTTCTCAACATCATCGCAGCCGCGTCATTGAGATATTCGGATGTCAAGCCGAAGCCATATTGAATGAAAACCGTAATTAAATAGAGAAGAAAAAAAAATTAAGTACAAAACCCAAGTGGCAACTGCAGGCGGCCGTGGAAGGATACAAGGCAATAATAGCGCCTGTCAACCAGCCATTGCCATCAACTGTCGGTTTCTTATAGCTGCTTTTTTTCTTAAGGACCCTTTGAGAGATGAGGACATGATCAGAGCGAGAAAAAATGGATTTATTTATGTAAGTAGCTGTACACCAAGCAACATCTACTTTTCTGGCTTTCAATTTTGACGTTGTAAGAGTGTTGCAAGAGTTTTGCGCTTTCCTTCAATTTCCAAGTGGCGATGACGACGACGACAACGGCGAAGGCGATGTCCTTAAAATACATCCGTCTTTTATGGAATGACGGTTATTAAGTAAAGTTTGTATTTTATTCTCTTTTTTTTCTTTTTTCCCACAAATACGAGAAAGTTCTCAAGTCTAATTAATTTTTATTGGGTGTCTTATGAATCTTATAATTAACTATTAAACACTTTCATAGCAGTGCAACATGGATTATGTGACTCATAAATTTCTGGTGGAGTAGAAACTAAAATTATCTTTTAGTGTAGTTGGTGCACTTAAATTAAAAATTATATCGAAAGTTAAAACCTTGTTTTTTATGGGTTTGAATAAAGACAAGTCGTTCGAGATTAATGAGTGTGCAAGTTTGTGGGAGAAAAGTTTACGACAGTTATATCATGAGAGAAATATTAAAAATTGAGATTTTAATCAAACAAGCTAATTTGTTGACAAATTTTTCAATAAAAATGTTATAATTTGTAAGGATTTCACTGTCTTTCTTTTCTATCCTTACTTACTTAAGGTGGCGCTACAGTCCGTTGTCGAGTTCGTGTTTCAACCAACATTCTCCCCGGCCAGCTGGGTCCCTAGCTAGTTGTCTCCAGTCACCAGTCACCACCGTCACTTCGGTGTTGGGTGGCCTTCATCGAAGGCGCCAAAGACGTCGCGGATTTGTTTTTTCCACTATATCAATTAGGAAAATAGTGTCTCTGATGATGACGGTGGAGTTTTGCACTATCTTCTCAAGAACGATTTGAAGGAAATAGCATGACTGAATTCTTTTTTGACATTGAAAGATTCTGTAAACTCGTTGCCAACCTTAATGGCGCAGCGTGAGTTCTCCATCATCATTTTGCACAGGCGTACGAGCTTTGCAGGGATGCCAAAAACAGACAAAGCTGTACACAGTTTGTCTCTGTAGCTGCTGTCATACCGACTTTCCTGGTCTGAAGCAACATTGAAAAAGACCAATCAGATTGTTGACGAAAGGCTTCAGCCGTTCACGTACTGCGGCAGAGAGGATCTTTTGTAGGCGATATTAAGTAGGCTGATTCCTCTGTAGTTGGTGCAGTTTAGAGGATCTCCCTTTTTCGAAATCGGGTTAACAATGTTGAGTTTCTGCTTGGTTTGAAAGATATTCTGTCAAACCCAGCACGAGAACACAAAATACAAACTTATTTAAAAAATATGGTTATCTCGGTTTGCAAACAGTTGGCGCTTCAGTCGAATTCCATTTCGATTATACCTTTTAAATTTCGTCATTCTTCGTCAAACCAGGGGTTTTGATTTGGCGGCTTCACTAACTGCTTTCTGGCAATGTTGCCACTGGTCTTCGATATTTGATGGTGGCGGCGTAGGACTTCTTAGGAGGTTGTTTGACACTCGATCAGAGAAGGATCTAGCGTTCTCTTGCGATTGTTACCGTCCGACGTCGAATTTTCTTGCAGCATTTCCTTGTGTTGGCCGTTGACGGGATATTCGTAGCATTGTAGTCCTCGGAAAGTTCGAACATCTAGAATGCTGGACAACTGCCTTCTGTCGATCGCAATGTGATCAACCTGGTTGACGATGATGGTTGATTGGTCAGGAGATCTCCATGTTCCTTTATTGATGATGAGATCTGGAAACCATGTGCTTGCTACCACATAATTTCATCCTGCAACAAAATCAATCAGCCAGAATTCACTATATCAGAAGTGCTTTCGTGCAGGTTTTACTTTCCGACTATTCCACCACCATGTCCTCGCTTTCTAGATTTGCGTTAAAATCGCCAACGACAATTTTAATGTCATAGCCAGTGACGTATTATCCTAAAGGCAAACTAGGCATGTGCCTAGGGGCGCGGTAATAAAGGGGCGCGCGAGCCAAGTGATTTTTTACAAGTTTGCCAAATCGGCAATCGACTTAGCTTCCTTCTTATTTTGTGTAAGTTATTCTGAATTATGACTTCTTGTAGGAGAAAAAATCCTAATGGTTAAAATTATCAGCGGATGGCAAAGATTTTGGCGGAATAAAAACCTCATTTTTCTGCTTTTTAAGTATTTTCTAAACTGATTTTCGGGGCAATCCGATTTGCGAACCGAGTTGAAACCTTTAGATCTTTCGGACAATACTAATCGATCTCATGTGAACTAAGCCCTTTTTCCTTGGCCCCTATTTCAACGCCTTTTCTTTAGGCGCCGTGCACTGGTTTCGGTGAAACTATAGTACGTAGTATTTTTAATAAAGGGGCGCCGGCCGTTGAGATGCTCGCCTATGGTGCCCTAAACGTTAAATCCGCCACTGGTCATAGCTACTTGGTACCCTCTTTTTTCCTTCTCTGTGGGGGCATATGCTCATATTAGGCTAATGTTGCCGAATTCAGCCTTGATTCGGATAGTCGTGATGCGTTCGCTTACACATTTGAAGCTCTAAGACCTTTTGCCTAGGTTTGCGAATGACGGATTTGAACCAAAAAAAAACGCTTTTGTTGCTCTCGGTAACAACTACCATATTTATGTCGCAGTTTTCCATCGTATTCCGGTCAATCCCATTCCATTTCCTTGATTTTTCATTCAGATTTGTTTCTTAAGAATGATTTTTCGGTTAACTTATTTCAGACATAATTAGAGAAGAAATGAATTGATTTGCTTTTCTTTCGTTCGCCTTCCTCAAAGTTCTACAGCCATCTCATGTTTGATTAAAATTTTCAATTCAAGTTTTGATCACAAAAGACTCCAAGCCAAAGCAAGGAAACGCATGTTGATTTCGGACTGAAAAATTCAAAATTCTGCAAAATATCTGTTCCCGCTCTTTTTTCTCATTAATATTAATTTAAAGGAAATGAATATAAAACTCCCTGTTTTGATTCAAACTACAAAAATCCTATTCAAGAAGGACCAAAGACCTTTTGAAAATTTATAAAAGTCAATAAATTCACTTCACAACAAGCAGTTTATTTTGTCGTCATTGTCGTTGTCGGATCTCGAATTTCTGTTGTTTGGCACAAAACAAAACAAAAAAAACTCAATAATAAAATTTAGAGTAAAATGTACATGCTGTCCGAACTTTTGCGACGACTAACTTCTCCACTGAATGATGTTTTCCATTAAAACTTCTAAAAATGATTCAATGGGAACTTAGGATTTTTTTTTTCATTTTCACCAAAAGATTTATATCCTTCTGTAAGTCACAGAAGAATAACATTGATGCTTACATAGATATTTGTTTGTTTTCAAAAACGACTTAAAATCTAAATAAACTGAGATACCATGTAACTTAAAAAATGATTTTTTTTCCGGAAAAGCGTGACACGAAATAAAAAATATTGAAAACAACCAAAATCCTACAAACCCAATTCAAACTTAAATTAAAACGAAAACAAAAATGAAAAAAATACCAACACACGCCACAGACATAACGGAGCACCTAGTAGTTCAACGTTTTTGAATCCATTCATTGAAAAACTTCAAAGGACTTTCGTGTTTTTTTTTTTTTTTGTCGTCCGTGTCTGTTTCTTTCTTTTACATTTGTGCCAGATTTTTTATTTGTTATCCTCAATCTGTACCCGCTTCTTGTGTGGCTGTTTTTCGCCATCGGTTGTTGTTTTTGGTTGGCAACTTTCCCTTTCATCATCATGTTGCAATTAGATGGTTCAGAATCAGAGTCAGGGCGGTCGGTAGTGGTAGAAGGGTTTTTGGGATCTCGCTCCTGTGCAAATACCAACGATGCAATTTTCAACTACAGAATTGGAATGATCCCTCTCTTTCCCCACAATCCTCTACACTGACGGACTTGTATACCACAACACAAGTGACAAATAAAAAATAAAAACTATAACAAAAGCTAAGCAAAAACCATGAAATGACAGACAAACGGAAGCATCTGTCACATAGAGATGCCATGGATGACAAAAAATAAATGCACGTATATCCTGCTTGAGTGAATATCATCACTTTTTGACTCTTTATTTGACTGTTGTGATTGTGAGTGACTTTTGTGGGCTGAACTGCAAAACAATAAAAATTATTTGAGTGTTTGGAAATAATTGCAATGAAAAAAAAATGCAGAAAATAAGAATTTATTACGAAGTTGATTTTTTGACTATTCCTGTATGATATTAGATTTAATTTCATAAAGGGCTTACATTTTTTTTTTGTGATACAGAAACCGAAGCAGCATAAATTTCAAATTAAACGAAAGTAATTTTTGTACATATTGTGTGGGGAGTCCCCACACCAGATGGGGACTTAATATTATTTAAATATTGTGCACTGAAATTGTTTAAAACAATAAATTGTAATTTAAAAAAAGTAATGCTAATAAAACAAAAACAATTGTAGATGTCAAATCACAGTGTTGTCAAATATCTGTTGTGTGTTCACGAAAAAATGTCATTAAGAATCAACCCAAAACATTAAGGTGGGTTCACAGTGATTTTCTTCATCGTGGGCCTGATAAATGAAGATTCTGTCTTCATCCTCAGCATGTTTTTCCGTGTTTCGCAATTAATGGCCGATACCATCCAGCTTCGCACCCAAGGCTTTGGGAGTGCCTGCTCTATGCCATCTTTCCAACGGAAGTTGATTTGCTGCACAAATTTTGTCCCAGCTGGTCGCTCTTCGCTTATGCGAGCTAGGTGTCTTCCCGACCGGATCCTACAAACTTAGTTTTTGTCATCAAGTCCACTTCGTAGTAGATTTGTTATAACTCTGGATTCGTCTTTCGTCACAAGGGGTCAAATTATTTTCCGTAAGATTTTTGTCTTCAACGGGGCTAAGGGTGGACACAGTACATTTAAGAGGACACAAAGGTCCACAGCAAACTCTGTCTACCTACTCCTACTCACCACCTCCCACCAGTGAACATCGGGTGCCCAGTACATGAACCAAAGATTGAGTTGCAATCTTTCAATCTCAGTGGGAAGTTGTTGGCGGCATCACAAAGAGAGAGGGGAGGAGGTATGCGTCCACTGAGACATGTCATCCTTTTCAACAGGCGGCAACGGAAGAACTCCCAAGATGGAATCAACCGTGGCGTCTACAGTTCCAGTCATGATGAACTACATATTGAACACCTTATAAGGCTACTACCGACATATTCGCAGTCCAAGCCTATAAGGAGCGGTTTGGCCGGCTCTTAGTCTTAGAGTTAAACTAAAGACCTGGCCCTCCAGGTTAGGGCTCAAGCTTCGGGGTGACTACCCGGCCACATTAAGAAGGCATGCTTCCGAAACACAAACAATTGTAAGCAAGTACGCGATTCCCATATCTCGACATACACAAGGGGATATGGAAATGTCCTAATCAATCAACCGTCAACCAGATTGATCACTTTGCGATCGACGCACGACACTTCTCTAGCATGCAAGATGTCCGCACATTCCGAGGTGCCAACATCGACTCGGACTACCTTGTACGAATGCGGATACCCCGATCAAGCCCAACACGCGAAAATGCTAGGAGAAAATTCGACGTCAAACGGCTACAATTGCAAGAGATTGCTATATCCTTTTCCGTTTGTGTCTCCAAAAATATCCTCAGAAGACCTTTGCTGCCAGCGCAAAATTTAGAGAACCAGTGGCAACACTGCCAAGCAGCTATCAGAGATGCCGCTCTGAGGTGCTAGTATTTGTACGACCGCCACAAAGAATTCCATGGTTTTTGACTATGAGTGCCTGCGAGCACATGCAGCTTAACAAGAGGCATACAAAGCAGCGCTGCAAAGAAGGACACGAGCAGCTCGTGAGCTCTACGAGCATAAAAGGAGAAAGAAGCACAAAGTCCTCAGAACGAAAAAAAGGGAGCACGAGAGCCGAGCGATCGAGGAGATAGAGGGATGTCACATCAGGAACGAGGTTCGAAAGTTTTACAAAATGGCGAAACACACCTCCAGGGCTTATACACACCGAAATGAAGACTATATAGAGACCATCATAGGAACATCGTAGTGGAACCACAGTCAGTGCTGATGAATATGGAAAGACCACTTTTCCAAGCTGTATAATGGCGATGACGAGCATAGGTCCTTATCAGTGTGGCTTCAGACCCGGAAAGTCCACCAAGTCGACCTACGACAGATCTTATAGAAGACCCAGGAACTTCAAATCGATACCTACCACCTTTGCGTCGATTTCAAGGCCACGTATGACAGTGTCTCAAGAGACCAACTATATAGAGCAATGTGTTTGGTATAATTAAAAAACTCGTCCGTCTGTGTAAGATGACAAAGGGAAACTCACGCTTTTCCATCATGGTCTAAAAAAACCTAACGGAAGCATTTGATCATTCTTGAAAAGGTTGTGCAAAGGCTCCAACGTCAACACCAGAGCCATAATCAATCAAAAAGTCCGTCCAGGTACAAGGATAGGCGCAGACAGACATTGGACAAAATTTGAAGAAGATTGGGGGAAGGGGGGGGTGCAACAGCGTTGATTTCAGTGGAGTGTTCGTGAGTCTTGAGACGGAAGCCAGGAGCCCTGTATAAGACCTTAACCATCCCGGTTCTGCTATATGGGACGGAGACATGGACACCGACAAGAGCGGATGAGAACTTTCTGGGTTGCTTTGAGAGAAAGATTCTTCGAATTATGTTCGGTCCAGTCCGCCTTTGCACAGAGGGTGGAGAAGCGGAGATACAATCACGAGCTCTACGGGCTTTACAGTGACACCAACCTCATCAGAAAGCTAAGAAATTAGCGGTTGAGATGGCTGGGTCATGTGGAGCGTATGAACACCGACGCACCAGCCCGTTTTCGTATCCAACCCCGATGGACAACGTGAAAGAGAAAGACTACATCTTAGGTGGCGCGCTCAATTGGATGCAGCTAGCGAAGGACCGAACTGGCTGGAGAGGCTTGTCGGCTGAAACCGAGATCCATCCTGGGTTGTGAGCGCCACTGAAAGTAAAGTATGTAAGTGGGATTTTTCATACGTATAATTGGGGTGTGTCTTTCTCGGAATATTTAAAAGAATTTCAAAACGGGTGTATCTACATTGCTTTTCGTGGTAGATTCTAGATTCTTCAAAGTGCTCTTATTTTGTTTGCAAAAATGAGGCAGATTTCAAATAGTCATCTCTCTCAGTATTTCTAAGTCCAATTAAGTTAGTTCTGTTTAAAATTATTCCCTGTCTGTCAATCATAAAACAGCTCCTTAAATAGCAACAGGAGAACGAAGAAGATGGAAAAGGAACTATACCAAATAATATAATATTCTCACACATACACGAGCAATATGTGCTTTTGAGAATTTATTGGATATTTTCCAAAATTTACTTACCAAAAGCTTATAAATTGCCTTGTTTTCCCAAAAGGACATAATATTCAGAGCGTCTTAAGTCCATCATGTTGAATACTCCTTGTTGTGATGCAATGCTCTATCGCATTATTAATTCACATCCCAGCACGTAGCAAAATATGATGATTGTCTTATTTGGGTTAAAATTTGGGCTTACTCTCGTCGAACTACACGACTAGCTTGTCATATTGAACAGTGCTGTGTGAACTAAAATTTTTTTAAATTAAATAAAAATCATGTTCAAGTCTAAATTCGCAAAAAAAGAAAAGAAAAGTGGAAATTCAGTTTAAGGAAGTTGCAACCAAAAATATACTTTAGTCGTCTGTAAAAAGCCCTTTGCACCCCAATGTTCTTCTTTTCCTCAAGTATTAACATTTGCGTACCTAGCTGCCTAATGGTGTTCCACAAAACAACGCCTAGAACTCAGAACCAAGTCAATATGAAATAAAGTACCAAAAGAAGATAACAAAACAAAGTGCGATAATATTAATAATGATGAAACACACTACCACCGGAAACAAAGCCTTTTATATCAGGCTGCACTCAATTTCCTTTCAAAAAAGGCAAGAAAATCCCTCCAAAAGAAAAAAAGTAATATGTTTTTCCCATTCTGAACGTCATAATTCCTCGAAAACGATCATGTGACAGTGAATCTTTTATCACTTATTTCTTTTTTTCTGTTTTTCATGTTATGAAGACGACGAGGACGACCTTTGTTGTATGGAGTCGTCATCGTGCGTTGTTGCTTCATCACCGACGTGCTTAAAAGGACCACGTAAAATGCTTCCGGTTTCTTCCTGGATTTAGATCCATTCTAACGGACTTAGTTGAATAAACAATCACGTTTCTTTGTGTGTCAGTAATAAACTCTTTGTATTTTCGTTTTTTTTTTTTTAACATCAAGAAAAGGCATACGTTCAAGCAAGTGAAAAAATAAAAGAAGGAAAACAACAACCACAAAAAAATAAGCCCAAAAGACTGTTGAACTTGTTTTTTTAGATATCCTGTATTTTGGTTTTTTTTGTGTTTCGGAGTTAATAGGAAAGGCTGTTCCTGTTCGAGTCATGGTCTCTGACATTTGTCAAAAAGATTAATGGCTTCTTCAGCTCATACAAACATACAATATGAGGAGCACACACTAAAAAGGAATGTGACTTTTGGAAACACACAAACAAACATGTTTTTTTATTAAAGGCGCAGCATGCCAAAGTCGAGTTAGGAACACAAATTCCATAGGTTTTAATGGGCTTTTGAAATTTTTGCTCAACGCAACGGCAAGAACGGGAACGAGGATGTTGTTTTCACCCGCAAAATGATGAATAGGAATTGCCTTTTGGAACTGTGCTTTTATTTCCTTTTCGGGATAATGATGTGTAGAATGGCAATAGAATGGCTCGGAATAATACAGTAAAATGAAAGATACACTTTTTTTAGGGTATATGCTGGATAACGGTAATTCATATTCTTAACGTCGTTTAGCAATTTGTGTCTGGTCATTGATTGAATTGTTATTGCCATTGTAATTGACTTTGTTCGTAATGTGTCACAAATATTCTTTTTTTATTTGTTGCTTAATACTCACTGAACGAGTAAATGGACGTTTTATTGCGAACACTTTCACGTCTATTACCCTAGCCAGACAAACTTTTATGAACAGTAAGCAATTTGTTTCGTCCTCCTTCATTTCAATTTTTATGAGCTATTTGATTCAGTACCATTTTTTGTTAAAATTTACTTAACAACACGAGTTCGTCCACTGTGGCGTATACTTGTTATTTTAGTACTGTCTTGAACATTTCATAATTTGTTCGTATTTTCTATTTTCAACATTAAAACCGGCTTAAAAATTGGCCTGTACGAAAGTGCTGACTATGATTTTGTGAGGAATATGAACCAGCTCACCTGCAAGATGATGCCCGCCGAATTTAACTTCAGGATCGCATGTCCGATCCTCGAATAACTCCTTATCTCCTTACTCCTAATCCAAACTGTATAAACTTTTTTTACCAAAATTGGGTTCAACTGGTCTAAACCCAATAAACGAACGCACGACGCTGTGTGTGATCGTTTGGTTTCAGCTCCAGCTCCATGAGTTGGATTTTGCAGGGGTGCTAGACTTAATCATGACGCCAAATTCGCCATTTTGTTGTTGCCAGCTGAAAAAGGGAGATCCTCTAAACTGCGTCAACTATAGAGGAATAAATCTACTAAACATCGCCTACAAGATCCTCTCTGCCGTAATATGTGAACGTCTGAAGCCTTTCGTCAACAATCTGATTGGTCCTTATCAATGTGGCTTCAGGCCAGGAAAGTCAACCATCGACCAAATTTTCACGTTGCGGCAGATCCTGGAAAAGACCTATGAACTCCAAATCGATACCCACCACCTTTTCATCGATTTTAAGGCCGCGTATGACAGCATCTACAGAGACGAACTGTACAAAGCTATGTCTATTTTTGGCGTCCCTGCCAAGCTCGTTCGCTTGTGCAAAATGACGATGGAGAACTCACGCTGCTCCATCAAGGTTGGCAACGAGCTCACGGAATCTTTCGACGTCAAAAAAGGATTCAGACAAGGCGATGCACTGTCATGCGATTTCTTTAACATCGTTCTTGAGAAGATAGTGCAGAACTCCACCGTCAACACCAAGGCACTATCTTCCAAAAATCTGTTCAACTTCTCGCGTACGCCGATGATATTGATATAATGGGAAGAACACAGCGTGATGTCAATGGCGCCTTTGTGAGAATTGAGACAGAAGCGGCAAAAATGGGTTTAGCGGTAAATGAGGGAAAAACGAAGTATATGCTGTCTTCGAGGAAGGACACCCAACACCGACGGCTCGGGCAGAACGTCACAATAGACGCGTATAACTTCGAGGTAGTAGAGGAGTTTGTCTACCTAGGCTCCGCTATAAACACGGGCAATAACACCAGCGCCGAGATCAGACGAAGAATAACTCTTGCTAATCGCTGTCTCTTTGGGCTAAGAAAGCAATTGAGTGGAAAAGCCCTCTCTCGAGCAACTAAGGTATAACTGTCCAACACACTCATCATCCCAGTCCTGCCCGGACTTCAAGCCTTCGACACTACTTCGACCGCGACTCAAGTGGCGCACTCAAGTGGAAGAGGACCTCAATCAACTTGGAGTGCAAAACTGGAGACGACTAGCTAAGGACCAAGCTAGCTGGCGGAGACTGTTGATTGAGGCCCAAGTCCACAACGGACTGTAGCGCCACCTTAAGTAAGTAAGTAAGTGTTGTTGCCAGCGACGCAGAATTGACTGCCTCGGATTCTGCTGAACACTTTTATGTACATTGGCGATGTTTTCGGCAGATTTTACGTTTTCTTGACGTACGAGTGTTGGCTGATTGTTCACTGAGCTGGTGGACTCAAATTTGGCCAGCAAATGTTGAATAGTCGACTTGGAAGGACGACCATGTACCCCAAAAAAAGGGCCCAATCTTTGAACAAGTTGTTCGAAGCTAAAAAATGCCACGATAAATTGTCTTAAGTGACTGACGATATTTTTACAGAGAGTAAAAGGAAACAATATGGCCACCACAAGCTGTCAAAATCAATCCGTTACTATTGGAAACCCCGACGAAAGAATTCTACGTGATGTCAGGACGGAGGCCATTAAGATGGGTTTAGCATTTTATGAGGGCAAGACCAAGTTATAATTGTCAACATGGAAGGACACGTTTTATCGAAGTCTTGGAATCAACGTCGGCATAGACAGATTTAACTTCGAAACAGCTAAGAACTCTGTCTCTGTGTCTACCTAGGATCCGCTAAAAAATATACCACATTTGCCGATCGCTGCTTTTTTGGATCTGGAAAGCCATTGAGTAGTAAATTCCTCGCCCGAGCAAGTTAAGTGTCACTCTATAAACCGCTTATCATCTTGATTTTTGGTCCTGTCTCCATAAATGGAGAATAGAGACTAATATTCAATCAAGAACTGTACAGTAACACTAATCTAGCCAAAAAAGCTGAGTTCCAACGACTTAGATGGCCATGTCATGTAGCGCAAATAGAAAACGGTGCTTCGGCTCGTAGAGTCTTCGAATCCAACCCGGAAGGACGTCCAAGAAGTTGAAGGCCAATTTGGTGCGAGAAACTGGAGAGCTGGCTGGATACATTTTGCTTCGGATGAGGCCAATGTCCGACGGGTGTAGAGAGTAGCGCGACCTTTAGAAAATAGTAAGTAATTTGATATTCAAATAAAAGTCAATATGCAAAACCAAGTTCAACACACTGTTTTTAATTATCAGCAAGCTATAAAACATTGTCGATGTTTTCCTTGCCCTGAGAAGCTTATGCTTAACTTACACAAAAAAAAACCATTTAACGCTTTAGTTTACAAGCAATTCATTTAGCAAGTTAACAAACAACACATGAAATTTAAGTCATCTAAACGCAGCCCAACACACATTTCCACATCCGAGTCGGAAACACAACCTATCCACACTGTCTCTCGCCTTGTCATCCCTGCAAACACACACATTTCCTGTTAAAATAACATGAACAAATTGCAATAAAAACCAAACGCTGTCCAAATTTGTTTCATATAGAAACATGAAAAAGAGCACTTTTAGGTTATGGTTATGCTACGGCTACGACACTCGTAAAAAACTGAATTTGTTGTTACAACCAGAGCCTAGGTGATTAAGGACAATAACCACTTTAGAGACCCTAACCTCACACTGAGCTAGGGTTTCGCAGTGCCACATTCAGTTTTATATGTTCCACAAAACATATGTCATTTGGCCAAGACAAACGACACCCTAAAATATGTACATAAATGTTAGTGTTTGTGTCGGTGGTGATGAGAGAAATGAGGTTGCATTTTGTGCGTTCGATGTCACAAAAAACCATCATGCTAACAAAAAATAGAAAAATATTATTTTTAACAAAATTATTGTTAGTTTGCTTCTCTGTATGTTGAAAATAGGGTCAGGGCCATCTATTTTCCATATACAAGAGTAAGAGTGCTACATGCACTGTGCCACCACCACTACCACCACTCCGCACCGCAACGATAAACGCTCTTGTCTTGTCGGGAAATATAATATCCTCTTTGGCGAATGATATAGACCAGGCCATCGTCCCCTTTTGTGTACAATTTTGAATTTAATTTAAGTCGAGGCCTATCATGAGTGCCATTGTCGTAGCTAAGGCAATCCCTTCTATATTGGGTTGGCTCTTGGCTGTTGGGCTGTGTTAATAGAGTAGGTTCTTGTACAAACACACATCGCAGCTGCTGCTGCTGCTGCTGGTAATGCCATTGAAATTGCTACAACTACAATCGTGTAGCTTGTCGAGTGGAGCAACAGCACCAGAAACAGCAATATAGCAACAAAAACAGAAACAGAAACAACATGTGCGAAATTTATGAAGCAGCCACAGCAAATCCCAAGTTCCCATCCGTATCCAGCTCTCAAATCTCATTAAGGCTGAAGAAAATGCGTTTCTGGGTGAGAAAGAAGGCAATGGATTCGAAGCGATTACTGATTCTGTATACAAGCTGGATTTGACTCATAGTGCGCCCAATGAGCAGAGCTGTCTCACGCTTAAATATGGAATAAATACGCCCCTGTACAATGCCTATCTTTAAGGACTAACGGACTTATCGGGGCTCTCTTAACCCATCTAACCATTTTATAATACATTGTAAAACCATCATCATTGAATAGGACGCATTTGGTATGGGGATCCTAAGACTTACCGTGTGTGTGTGTGTGTTCTTAATCCCAAACGATATTATGTAGGCTTTGAAAGTTACATAAACCACTGCCCTGAGCCATAATATGCAACAACATCGACACTAACAATCCTTAAACATCAAAGACAAGCTCAAACTCTCTCTCTCTCTCTCTCTCTCTCTCGTATAATACACTTTAGAGAGGTGTACCTCCGAAGTCTTGTAGGCTATAAGGACGCCAAAACATATTTATTGGATTATGCCTATAATAATAATAACAAACTTGTACTCCATGGGGAAATCTTTCAACTTGTATTAAAGGACCTATTTTATAGGCCTATTAAATCTTGCCTCTGTGCTTGCTCGGGGAATATGTGGTAGTCTTCAAAATTCGTTTGTGTGTAACATGGGCTTTAGTTGTACCATAGTCAATTATAATTTTATCATTGACGTGTGCGTAAAAGGTTGCGTCAAAATAGATCATGTCCCTTGCGTCGTCATTGCTGTTTGACGATATGTGTTCTTACTCCTTAGCATAGTTATTTCGAGAAGGATTCTGTAATGCGTCGGCTGGAATCTTTTAACTGTTGCATTTTCATTGTCATGGGTTAAATTTATGGCCGAGGTAAGACCCTCTATATTAGTTATCAATGATGTTGAAAGATTTGCGATATTCGAGGGTTTACTAGAGCTGCGGTTGCTTCCTTCAATAGGGCTTAAAACATTAGCCTTGATGATAAAGGCCTTACCTTTCCTGCTAATAAATAAATCTAATACCCCTACTTGCTTCTTTCCCCGTATGTAGATATGTTTCACCGAAAGTGTTTAACAGAAAACCTGTTAGTTTAAAGAGTACATCGTTCCGGGAATCAAACGCCCTCATTCAGAGGAACGCAATTGGTTTTAAAGTTGAAGGCTGATGAAAAAGTATTAGTTAAATTTTTGGGCGTTGTCTATGTAGCTTTTTCGATAGAAAAAAAACTTTAGCCTTCGGTGACCCCCTCAAACATGTCTAGTCAGTAAGTTAAAATGATTGGAGCATTATGTGATATACAACTATCACCAACATGTTATTGCTTGACCCTTAGTGGCTTCTAGGTAGCATTTATGTATATAAGTCGTTGAAAGAATGTACTTGACTTAGGAGCCGTTCATTTAAGACATCACAATAAAATCACCTTGTAACATCTCTCCCCCGGCTGTAACGCCGTGACACACTTTCTATGACCCCTGAAACTGCATACACTTACTTATCCGTCTCACAATCCATGAAGGATCTCAGCCTGAGATACTGCAGCCTTCCATCTTGAACGGTCCCTCGCATGCACTCTCCAGTCACCGAAACCAAGCGCTCTGGCATCCGCAGTCACTTGGTCCTTGTACCGTAGGTTCGGTCTTCCTTGTCGTCTCGAACCTGGGGGCTGGGATGAGAAGACTTTCTTGGCTGGAGCGTTGTCGTCCATTCGCTCGATGTGGCCGAGCCAATGTAGTCGTCTTTTCTTGGCCTTCTGGACTACATCCACATCTTGGTACAGCTCATACAGTTCTCGGTTGAACCTTCTTCTCCATTCGCCATCGTCGCATACGGGACCGAAAATCCGTCGAAGAATTTTTCTCTCGAAAGTGCCCAGTATCAATTCCCCTTTTTTACTTATCGTCCAGCACTCGGCGCCGTAGAGTAGGACTGGTAAAATCAAAGTTTTGTATAGCAGACACTTTGTCTTTCGAGTGAGGAGTTTTGAACCTAGTTGTTTGGCCAAACCGAAGCAGCAGCGGTTCGCTAGGGTAATTCTTCTTCGGATCTCCACTAAGGTGTCATTTGTGGGATTGATGTTTGTTCCAAGATAGATGAACTCCTTACCTACCTCGGAATTGCTGCTACCAACAGTGACGTTTTGTCCTAGGCGGTGGACAGATGTTGCTTTGTTTGTTGATAGCATGTACTTTGTTTTGTCCTCATGCACTTCAAAACCAAAGAGTTTTGCCTTTTCTTCAATTGCTGTGAAGGCCTCAAGCACAGCTCTCTTGGATCGACCGATGATATCAATGTCGACGCGACGGCATAGCCTAGCAGCTGGGTGGACTTGTTGAAGATAGTGTTTTCCGTGCTCACACCTGCCTTGCGCACAATCTGCTGCAGGACTATGTTGCACAGTGCACTGCGTATTGTCATGCGGCACAGCTGGATCAGTTTGTTCGGGATCCAGAATTCAGACATCGCTATCATAAGCTCTTGGCGGTGGATGCTATCGTATGCAGCTTTAAAGTCGATGAAAAGATGGTGGGTTTCGAATTGAAATTCTTTTCCAGGATCTACCTTAGTGTGAATATTTGGTCTATCTTTGTTCTGCCTAGCCTAAAGTCACACTGGTACGTGCCGATTATTGTGTTGAAGAACGGTTTAAGACGCTCACACAGTTCTTTGGATAGGATTTTGTATGCAACATTAAGCAGGGATATGCCACGGTAGTTTTTAAATGGCATCGGATCGCCTTTTTTGTAGATTGGGCATATGGAGCTTATCGACAAGTCAATGTGCATGCATTCTTCCTCCCACACTTTGTTGATGACCTGGTGCATGCGGTTCATCAAAACACCTCCTCCATATTTAAAGAGTTCCGCAGGTATGCCATCCGACCCGGCGGATTTGTTATTTTCTAGCTTTTCCTCCTCTTCTACACTGGGAGCTGGGACTGGGTCTTCATTGACTAGTCTTGCTTCTCTTTCGTCATTAGCTCGCTCGACATTTTGCGCATTAAGCAGCTGTTCGAAGTGCTTAAAAACATATACAATTCCTTGTACTTCGGTGACTAGGTTTCCTTCACTGTTTCGAAGAGCCTGGGTGCCGGTTCTGAAACCAGAAGCTAATTGCTTCTACCTTTTGAAGAAACGGCGGATGTTCATTGCCCGAGGCTCTTCTAGATCTTTGAACTGAGAAAGTGTGGATGCTCTTTTCTTCCTTCGCAGGGTCTTTTTTCTCATTTCTCCTTTTTGTTCGATACTCTTCTCTTACTGCTCTTGTTTTCGGTTACAGCATCTGCAAACGTGCGTTTTCCGTCTCTCTTTTCAATAACGTGCACTCATCATGATACCACTGGTTCTTTTTCGGGGATGGCTGGTAACCTATGGTGGTTTTGGCTACATTTTTTTATTATATCACGATATTGGTTCCACTGATTGTTGGCATCTGTGGTATTTGGGAGGACGGCGGAGAGTCGCTCACTCAGGCGTTCACTGTAGCCTTCATACAATCGTCCCATAAACTAAAACCCCTTCCCCATTAGTATGGCAAACTTTGATAGTCAAAAATATTTATTTTAACACGCAGAGACGTTGCTCTCTCAAGTATTGAAAAACCAAAGAACGATCGAAAGACTTATTTAATTATTTCATGACGAGAATTTTACAAATGCTAAAAATGAACGCCTGCAGCATTAACGGCGAACGTCACCCCAATATCGTATCTTGTCCCTTATCCCTACTCTTTATGAGCGACAGTGTTTCATGACACACCCACTTTTTGTTTTTCGTTTTTTGGGTTTTCAGGTTTTCGGGTTTTTATTTTTTCCGGTGTTTATATTAATTGTTTTTTTTTATTATTATTTTTCAGTCTTTTGTTTTCATGGGCTTCCGGGCTTTCGTGTCTTATGTTTTTTTGAATTCCAGTTGTTTTGTTTTCGAATTACTGGGTTTTTGAGTTTTAGGGTTATCAGGTTTTTTGTAATTGTTTTTTCGCGTTTTTGGGTTTTCGCTTTCATAGGTTCTCGGTTGTTTGGGTTTTTGGGTTTTTGGTTTTTTTTTTTTTTTGTTGGTCCTTTTTCAGATTTTCGGGTTTTCTTTGATTTTTGAATTTTTGGCTGTACAGGCTTCGGGTTATTACAAGTTTTTGGTTTTTTGAGATATACTTGTTTTTCGGGTGTACGTGTTTTTGGGTTTTTGTGTTTTCGGGTTTTTGAATTTTTTTGATTTTTGGGTTTTTGATTTTTTTTTCAGGTATTCGACTCTTTTGTTTTTTTCTTGAATTTCATTTGTTTTGATTTCAGGTCATTGGGTTTTTGGTTTTTCAGGTTATTAGTTTTTTAGGTTTTCGGGTTTTCAGTTTTTCCGCTTTTTGTATTCTAAGTGTTCTGGATTTTCTAAGGTATTTGTGTTTTCGGTTTCTGGGTTTTCGGGTGTTTGGGTGATTGGGTGTTCGGATTCCTGCTTTTTTCAAATTTTTGGGTTGTCGGGTTTCTTGGGTTTAGAGGTTTTCGGATTTTTGGGTGTCCGGTTTTCAAGTTTTGATTTTCAAATTTCTGGGTTATGGGTTTTTGGTTTTTGGGTTTCTGAGCTTTGGGTTTTTGAGTTTTCAGGTTTTCGGTTTTGAGTTTTAGCGATTTTTTTGGTCTTTGAGTTTTCGGGTTTTGGGTTTCCGGTTTATTCAGTGTACTATAGAAGGTACAAGTTCTCTTGCTCCCTTGCTTTGGCAAGGTTTTAAATGCATCAAATGTATAATACATATGGCACATTTTGAGTTCGTTAACAAAAAGGATTTTGATTGAGTTTTCTCAGAAACAAAAGGACCAATTCGGTGCAAAAATAGTTTCAATATTTTTTAGTTTTTTCTTTTAATTCAAGAACAAATCTATTTATATTTTGAGTTTGAAAAAATAAGAAACCTGACGTGTTCATACTGCCTGTATTTGGTCTAGTCAGTGTAAACTGTAAAGGCTTTCATACTTTCCCTAAGCACGTATTGATTGGGTGCGTATTCATCTATGCAAAGCGAATGTTAGAGTTTGCTTCTTGTTTTTCCTTAACGTGCTACAAGCTGTGTTTTAAATAAGCATTAATATTTTAAATTCTCAATTATTATTATTATTCCTCTTTGAAAATCCCATCCTGATTAGACTACTAAATACCAAAATGCAGAATTTAATTTTAAGCAAATTAATTTCTCAATTTCTCCCCAAAAAAACAAAGGACATTCAGATTAACCAAAATATTTTTTCAAAATCTTAAGTCAAACAAATTATTTCTATGCAAATGAAGAGAAAGAGAAATAGGGACTCACAATCAAAATCAGATTGGAAATCATAAAAAGGGTCATTTAGAACCGGAACTAGGTTCGCAAATCCCATTCCGTCCTACCTTTTTTTCATAGAATTTGTAAACAACGAATAATGTAAAACGAACCAGGACTAACACACATTAAACCGAATTAAATTTAAATTTCGCCGTAGAATTTCTATTTAAAATTATTCACTCACTTAAGTGGATAACATCAGCAATGTGAAAACACCAAGTCTTCTTTTTTTACGTTACTCCCGCTTTTGCCCAAAAACAAAAGTTCGTATTCCTAACAAAGAACCGCGACTGCGAGTTAATGTCAAGAGTGTAAAAAAGGCTTAACCGAGTCAAATTTTCGTGTATTCTTCAAAACCGAATAACAAAAGAAGAAATTAAAATTCAAAAACGTTCGTCGCGCTTCGCATCTGCAACCCCAAGAATCTCGAAACAATCTTTTCCTACCAACGAAACAAAACAAAAAAAAAAAAGAGAAAAGGAAACCCCAAAAACCGGGTTAATTTGTAAATGAAAAATCTTCTTTTTAATCATTAAGCGTGGATGATTTTCCTCATTTACCCACTTAACGAACAACAACTATACAAGAATTGTGACGGCCTGGAAAATTGTTTAATTAAAAATTAATTTTCCGAAAAAAATAAATCGCACAACAAAACCAGACACAAAACTTTTCACTTTAACCTCAAACAACCGACCGACCGGCCGACGCACGAAGAGAAAAAAACACACAAAACAACCCTTTCTCCCGTTTGCGATGCCTGGACTGTCACTAAGTCTTTCAAAGACCGTTTGTCTTCTTCTTTTGAAATGCTAAACGCAGTTTCTTTCGATGGTTTCAAGCTCACCAACAGCAGTAAATGGGTTTACACAAAAAAGTACTCGAAGCCAAAGTGTACTATCCGAATTGAATGCAAATTGCCGTAAAAACTATCTTCTTTGCCCCCCAAATTCTCAAGACCTTGTTTTGTTACTATTGTAAGGTACTTAGAGAATTTGAATCATAAACAGAAAAGTTTTCCAAGCATAACTGAATATTTGAAAAATTTCTACACCACATAACCTTGCAGCAGTCGAGGTTGAGAGGTTATGTTCAAATGAAGGTACATGAAGGTATAGAGGACAATAAGACACCTGTTTTTTGTCCAACAAAGAACACCCTTCTCTGTCAGTTTTTGGAGCAGATTGTTTGGCCGGAAAAAACATAAGTTGTATTTGTTCGTACCTAATGTGTAGTGGAGTGGACGCCTTGCCCAAAAATTGAGTGGTGTAATTAAGACTTGGCTAGCTGTACAATTGAGTGGTATTCTTGCCCCTTTTGCGTACAAATGATGTCACCAACCCTTAGTTTTGTTTTATATTCGAAGGGCTGGGTTTGGTTATCGGTCGGTTGTGGAAATGGAAATCCTTTGACTAGACTTTCGGGATTTAATTAGTTGTTGATGAGTTCGGATAATGACAATTGGTTGTGCGGTAAATTGGGGGACTCTATCTCTACGATATGGTGACAATGGCTGGGATGTATATAGAAAGGAACCGCTTTTGTTAATGAGAGTTTGTATTACACTTATTATCTTTTGTTTTGTTTGTAATTTTGCTTTTTTTTTACTGTAGCCGTTGTTGTTGTTGTTGTCAGTTTCTTCTGACTTTTGTTTACCTAAAGGGTGATTTTACAAAGAGTTACTAAGTTTGCTTGATTAAATGGTTGTTAAGTGGTGTTTGCGGTTTGTTTTTACAGAGAAAGGATGGCATGTTGTGACTTGTGCGAGTGTGATGATGAGATTTTCATTTCACAATGGGATTATGAAGGCAAGATGTTGCCGCAGTGGAGATTTGATTTAAATTTTGAGGCAATTAAGTCAGGATGAAGTTAATTTGTTAAGGTATGATACGGATCCAAAATTTCGTTTTGAAGATGTTCAGCCTTAAGCCATTTAAAAATATTGACTTTGAGATCAAAGAATACTCGTATAGGTGTCTTATTATTGTAATTTTTGGGAGGTTGTGTTGGAATGAATTGCAAAGAATGCAACCTGAATAATTAAGATAAAATTGATTGTAACTTTTATGTAAGACCTTGTCTTGCAAGTTGTGATCACTTGACCGATGGCATCGATTTCGTTGTCGTAGACCTGCGACTTAAGACAGCCCCACACGCTTAAGTCTACAGGCGCAAATCGCACAATCATGGTGGCCAACTCACTTCGCCGTGCCGCGAGATATCCGCTAGTGTACAATTTCGATTGTGTCTGTGTGGCACGAAGCGCCATCCTGTTGAAACCATATGTCATCGGTGTCCATCATCATGACAACTGTCAGCCTACATAACCTAACCTAACCTAACCATAACATCCAATTCAGGCCAAAAGAGATGTATGGTAGCGATAGCGTTCGCCGTTGACGTTGATGCACGCTGCGTATGGTCGTTTGATTTCAGCTCCTGGGTCAGTTGGATTTTTTACGGGTGCAAGCCCAGATCACGAATCGAAATTCGCCATGTTGTCTTCTGTGGTTTGCCAAGTTCTTGTGAGGGACTCGAAATAGCCTGCCTCGGATTCTGCTTTCTTGATGTTATATTATCGCCAGATCCTGCGTTTCGTTAACGTACAAGTATTGGCTGATTGTTCATTGAGCCGATGGGCTCGAACTTGGCCACCGAACTTTTGTAACTGATTACAATACGATATTTTGACAGAAAGTAAAAGAAACAATACCAAGAATCAACCTGCCGTTAGCGGAAACCCTTCAAATGTACTCGTTTTAATAGATATGGTTCGTAAAACGAGACCCGGAATCCCGAGATTTTCAGTTGCATCGATGCATGTTCCGCTCATTGAGAGTGGCAAAGACGGTATATCTTACTTCAACGATAAAATATAAGACAACATCGTCTGCAAAACAAAATAATTGGGTTAGAATTTGTAGACAAGGGAACATTTATAAATACGTGAAAAGAAGTTCGGAGTTAAAACGGAGCCCTGCGGCACACCAGAATTTACATATGTTTTGGGTTTCAGACTTGAGTCCGTCCAATACAACTTGCATAGAGCGGTTCGAAAGAAAACTTCTAATACAACGAAGGAGATTCGTTGATATGAAAATAAGAGGCAAAGATGTCAAACATTAGGTATTAAATGCCTTTGAAAGCGCAATGATCTGACTTTTTTCAAAATTTTCAAAACGACGTGAGATTTGTTCCACTGCTCTGTAAGGTAAACCAACAGATCACCAGTGGAGCTACTGCTTTTAACAAGCTTTCGGTCTTTCTTAAGCTGGCAGAGCAGCGGATTTGTTAACGCTGAGATCTTTTAGGACTTTCCCCACAGCACAAGTACGAAAGAAGAATCTTTAATAACAGGAGGTCCAGGACTCCTTTCTGGAAATCTAGATTAGATGGCGTTAATTTTTAATCCTACAAAGTGTAATTGAACTTCTATAAGGACAGTCTAACATCTGACACTCCCCTTATGCAAACAAAAATACTTAACAATTCTTTCTTTTCCATATTTATTATCGACTTGATCCCCTCTCTTTATAAACAAAAGCGGTATTTCTTTGAAACAAAGAGATTTGTTCCAATTGTTTCCCAGCGCAGACGACCAGCAACAACGCACCTCTTTTATGTTTTCATACAACGGAAGAAGACTTTGCCAGACAGACACTTAATTTAATGCTTGTTGTGCCAGCAGGATAACCTCTCGAGACAGCATGCAACCCTTTAAAAAAGAAAAAGGAACATAATAGAGGATCTAACGCATGATGAAAATACTCAAACTAGCTTTAAGGTGTTGCCATCCTTCCGAGTACCTGCATATCACCCCTCAGAGCAACGAAACTATTCAAACTGTTTGTTAGCAATTTTTACTCTCAAAGAAAACACATACATCACCTTAAACCTAGCTGTTTGTTTCCATAACCTCGTCATCTTAACAAAATGATACATTTCCTCTGCAAAATTTATATCCTTCTACAAAATTTGTCCTCTCATTCTGAGCCATCGCATATCGTCTGTCTCATCCATCTTTGTTGTTATTCATCACGCGTAAGAACCCTCTTCTCGTCAGACTCCGAGGATGCCACATACCCACCGTATCTCCCCATATATCCCCAAGAATATATTTCCAAAGAGTTATGAATTGAATTTCATTTGACTCAGAAAATCTAACTTAATTTTCAGGCCATAATGAGGTTAGACTTGAATATTATGTAGTTCTGAATGAAGCGATGCTAAGGTGCATTATAAGCTTTGCCTAGCATGGCTGCGGCTATAATATGAGCTAAGACGATCAGAGTCGATGAGCAAATTCAAGATGTCGGTGGTTGGTGGTGCCGGAAACGGACGACGACAATGCACGCAGGCGGGACGTAGGGACTAAGGGATTGAGAGAACTGAGCACCACTTGTGCGTGTGATGGAAGGATTATTAATAATTTCCATAATGAGTAAGAAGATAAAGTGGAAGCAATATATCCAAGTCCTTGGTGGAAAATGCATCGCTACAAAGAATTTCCAAGCGTTGCATTGGCACACAGGAACAAATTCTTCTTCCTTGTACATAAGGAGGAAAAATAATCCTCATTATTATACAACTGGAGCATAAGCTATACCCCTAAAGAATTTTTGCCTTCAGAAGAATGCGGAAGAGCAGGTACACTCGTCTTCGTCGACTCGTATACCATATCGAAAAGTACAAAAACTTGAAGAGGAAAAGACTAACTAACCATCAAGTACTCTTTTCGTGTGGCATACAAGAAGCACAAGAACACGAAAGTTTAAGTTTACCCTTAGTTGTAGCTATTATTCAACAAAGTAGTTTGCGGCTACAGTGAGGCATTGATGTGGCAGAATGGTAAAGTGGCAATGCGAGAGGACGTATAGGTAACTATGGGTATATAGATTTGCCAAGACAGTCTTGAAAAATGAGCTGGAAATAAACTTTGAACTTGCTTACTGTGTGAGTAAGTTTGCTATATTATGTGCATTAACGTGCAGTTTATCACGCTTTCAGTTTTTTGGTTTGTTCTTTTTTGTGTCTGTGGAATTTGTTGTTAACAGTTTTTTGATTTTTGAGTTTTTGTTACCACTACATAAACATCAAAACTTGAAAATCGCATTTTCGAACGGAATTTTTCAACCGACAACAACCTCCCAGGTACTTAAACTTAAGTGTTTTTTCTGTTTTCTCTTGTCGAAAATGAAGCCTAGGTCTTGCATTGGTAACCTTGTTTTTTTCTTGATTTGCAAATGAAGAAACGTAAATTGTGGGAGTTTGTAGAAGAGAATGACAAATTGATCACTAATGACCTCAATTTTCCTTACTGCTTTAAGTACTTTAGTACATTATAGTATTAAGAAAAGTGTTATTTCCATATCCCCATTGTAGACTGGTTCAATTACACACAATATCGCGTTTTCCTATAGGAACTTTTGACAACTTTGAATTAAATTTGTGAACGCACCCTTTCACTACCTAATCATCGAACTGTCATTGTCAGTTTATTCAGTTAACTCATCATTTTCATCATGGAAAAGTGCAAAAACTAGCAACGTGTAGAAATTCTTAATAAATTCTTCCGAAATTCGGAGCGGTGTCCACAATTTTAAGAACTTTAACTTAAATTTTCGGTCGTAATTTTTGCATTTATAGATTAGATAGGCAATAGCAGATATAATTCAATAATTGGAGTGACTTTTAATATTATGTAACGAAATTGTGTATTTAAACCCTTAAAAGACATTAAAAAAATTAGATCATCAAAACAAAAAGAGTTAAAAATGTCAAATCGAATCAAATGGTTTTCAAGAATATGAAAATTTCAACATTACGATTTTCGCCTCACCGATCACAGCTCCCTCTATTGGACCATAGCGGAACTATTGACTTTTAAGTTCGTTTGCAAAATTTGATAGATTCGTTACTTCCAAATATATCGCGCTTCGTTTCACGCTTTTGTAAGTAATTTTCAATATTGCGATACCTTGCCTCCGATCGCAGCGTGATGAATCGGGAGATAGCGGAACTGAGGTATGAAATGTGTAGCAATTTCCTTCAGTCTTCATATGACATCTAATTTTCTTTGTAGGTTTTTCCGTTGCATTTTTGTGAAGATTTCAACATTGCGATTTTCCACCACTAATCACAGCGCCATCTAATGCGATAGCACAACTAATGAATTCGAAAGTTTTGCTATGTTGAGATTTTCACAAAAATGTAAATTTTCCGAAATAACGTAGGGTAGGAATCGAGACATCATGAGAAGGCTCATGAAAACTCCTACACATCTTGCTAATAAGCCATTGTCAAAAACAAATTATATGATTTATTCAAAAATGGTTTATCGGATGTACAGCATGGTTTTCTTCGTGGTAGGTCAACTGTAACCAATCTCGCAATATTTTCGAATTACTGCCTTAGTAACATGGAAAAAGGTTACCAAGTCGATACCATATATACTGATTTTTCCAAAGCTTTCGACAGAGTTGATCACGATGTTCTTCTTCAAAAACTTGAAATCTTCGGCATACATTCGGTTTTGCTTAGATGGATCAAATGTTATCTTACTGAGCGAACACAGTCTGTAGCTATTGGTTCTAAAGTTTCTAAAATTATATTCAATTTCTCTGGCGTTCCTCAGGGTAGCCATCTTGGTCCTCTTCTTTTTCTTATATTCATCAACGATCTTCCCAATGTTTTTTTGACGTCCTCCTGTTTACTTTTTGCTGATGACTTAAAATTATTTCATAAAATCAAATCTGTATCTGATTGTGAACTCTTGCAGTCTGATCTTGATCGGCTTTATGATTGGTGTATGAACAACAGCCTCCACCTAAACATCAGCAAGTGCCTTTTCATATCTTATACGAGATCTTGCAGCCCTATTTTATTTTGTTACAAGATTGGCATCTCAGATCTTAGTAGAGTTAATTTTCATAAAGACCTTGGGGTTGTACTTGATAGTAAGATGAACTTCAATAAGCATTATGAATACATAATATCTAAGGCTAATAGTTTGTTAGGTTTTCTAAAAAGGAATTCCAATGAATTCTCCGACCCATATACGCTTAAATCAATTTATGTGTCTTTAATAAGATCTGTTTTGGAATATGCTTGTTGTATTTGGTGTCCTTCATACGATCAAAGCATAAAACGCATTGAATCTGTCCAAAGAAAATTTACAAGATATGCGATTTTCAGACTCAATTGGACAAATGGAATAGTTCCTTCCTATGAAGTGAGATGTCAACTCATTGACTTATGTTCGCTTCAGTCTAGACGACAGTGCTACTTAGTAATGTTTGCTCGGGATGTGATTTGTAACCATATTGATTGTGCACCTTTGCTTGAACTGTTTTCTGTTTGTATTCCTGTTCGATCTCTACGTTCTTATAACTTTTTTTATGTTCCTTTTCATGGGACCAATTATGGTAAATTTGAACCAATATCTCATTCTTCTTCAGTGTTTAATTCATTTTATAATTCTATCGATTTGCAGGCAAGTAGATTATCGTTTAAAAATTCGGTTTCAGAGCTTTTAAGGAGTACTAACTAATTTATTATTTGTTTTACTTTATCTTATTTATGTTATAATATTAAGTATTTATTTTATTTATTTTGATGTTAAATTATCTTATCATCTCATTAGAATTGTTAATCTTAGAAGTTATATACTAAAGATCGAATAAACTAAACTAAACTAAAATAACTTCCACTATAGCCCTTTACATGGCGCTGCTATTACACCTGTTCGCAAGAAATTTTTAACATTGCAATATTTCGCAACGGATCGCAAAGCCATCGATTGGTTCCGCAGTGAGCCAATGACTAAATGTAATGTAATGACTGAAATATGCAGAAAGTTTCTCCAATCTTTATATGAGATCGCAATTTTCCTCGTAGGTTTTTCCATTGGCTAGAAAATCGCATTTTTGTTTTTCGATGAAACTACCACAGCGTGAACTGTGGTGGCAAAAACTTCCGGCATTTCCAAAAAATAGAATTTTTCAAGTTACTGTATGCCCTACGAAAGAGATCGTCATGTAATATGAAAGCTAATGAAAATCCATCCACTTATTGCTCATTATTTCCGCCATCGCAACGACCTGGAGATTAGGACACTGAAGTCGTCGATTAAGAACGTCAACACCCTGATCAAGGAAAACTACAGGTTATCTATTAATTTGTACTGGGACAAGAAAATTCGGGCCGTTAATTCTAGCGACCCGAGTATGTTCCCTCAAATTAATAAGATATTTAGGTCCAAGAATCAGAACGACATTCCGTGTCTTAAGCTCCAGAGGACAGTAGCGAACAGAGACGTACTTCTGACAGCGCAAATAGATCCTGAGGAAGCCATCTTGGACGATGACTTCTTTGTGATTGAAGATCCGCAGGAGAAAGTGGAGACAGTTGGTGCTGCTTTCCAGCAAGTGTATAAGGTGAATGCTTGCACTCGCCCGAACCACGACCTGGAAAACAGAGCCTTACTTCATCACTTCTACCTAAGGAATGATATTTCGCAATGGCGATCCGAGAACCGTGGTTTTACCCGGTTTGATGACGATTTCTTAGCAAACGCTATAATCGCCGATCGAACGGGCTCAAGTCCCTTGCTCATCACGAAGGTAGAGCTCCAGCTCATCTTCGATTCAATAAAGAACAAGAAGTCAGCAGGTGTCGATGGTATATCCAACATTGTACTAAGACACTTACCGATTGAGGCAATAGACATCTACACCACTCTGTTCAACAACGCGCTGAATAATGCATATTAATGATGATATGCTCAACGGTAGAAAGTTTGTTGTCAAAAGTGGCAATGTAACTTCTACCACCACCTTTGAAATCAAAAACGGTCTTCAACAGGGAGCGGTTAATTCGCCGATTCTCTTCAGTATTTACACCAGCGATCTGATAGGTAGCCTTATCCAGGCAATTGCGTATGCCGACGACCTGATTGCGTACAGAACTGCCCCAAAGGTTGAAGTTATTAGAACTCTCTTGCAACGTGACTTCGAGAAGATTCAGCGATATTGCGATGACTGGAAACTGAAAATAAATGTCCAGAAATGCGAAACAATTCTGTTCCGGACCCCGCTGGCTAGGGCCACGAGGGATACGCGCAAGAATTGGCGCAAGATGGTCATCGTTGGACCTCACGGACAGCGATTAACGAGCAAAAGTGAAGTGAAGTACCTCGGTATCTGGTTGGACCAGTATCTGTATTTCGACAGACATATAGATGCTGCTCTGACTAAGGCCAGAGGAGCCTTCGCTCTGACGAAACGGCTGTTTTACAGCAGTCGGCTTGACTCCAGAGTGAAGGTAATTTGCTACATGGCCCTCATACGGCCGATGATCGTTTATGGTGTCCAGTGTGGTTCAACGTTGCACCATCTCAAATGGAGAAGCTTCGGGTGTTCGAGAGGCAGTGTCTTCGGCGCTGTCTCGGTTTGTATCGGACACCGGAATCTTCTTATGTACATTACTATTCTAACAAGGTTCTATACAACGAGGCTCGGATCAACAGAATTGACAATTTCGTGATAAAACTTGTTCGGGGTCACATTGCGAGAGCTATGACTTCGACGAATAATTTGATCTTTGGGGCGTTCTATCCGAACGACGAATATTTTGATAGTTCACGCTTGAGCGGCTTCATTCCACCAGAGGCATTCCTCTATTTAGATAGATGCGGTCTGATACAGGACAGATTGGCGGTGCCGCTAATCTACCACTTCAGGCGAAGAACCGTCGATCGGCGGCTCCTTTACAGTCGAGACGTCCTCGCACAAGACGGGGCAGAGCTCCTTCGGTTCAGTAGGGCTGTGTCCGAACGGGACCGAATCGATAGGGTGAAGCAGGAGAACCAGTTCTGGTGGCTTCAGTCAGCACTTGATAATGAGTAGTCGGGGTGGGGTTTTGAGCCTTGGCCGGCTTACATACTTGTTTTAGTTTAAGGGTTTTGGGTTTAGGTTTAAGTAGAGTAGGCATGCATGGTGGTACAAACATTGACAAGGACAACAAATCTATATATATAAAAATGTTATGTTGGTTTGTGTACGTTCGAAAAACTCAACAACCGTTTGACCGATTTTCTTAATTTTTGTTTTAAACTTAAGAGGAATAAGGGTAGAAGGTTGTTAACAAACTAAATGTAAACTTTTGAAATCACAAACGGTGCAAATGTTAAAAAATAATGCTTTTCTCACTTCAGCAAAATATATCAATATAGCTACGAATATTCGATTTCGTCAATTTTTTTAATTTCAGATTTCAGTATAAAAAAAATAAAATGTCAAAAAATATTATTTGTCAAATATTGTTTTTCATCGACAATAAAAAAACCTATACACTTGACATTTTTCGTTGTCGATTTTCTTATTTTTTAGATTTGTTGCTTAGTTCGACTCATTACTTTTGTACCAGTGGAGCGTTTGTCATCGTATTTTGAGAGAACTTTTGGGTAGTGGCGTTAATGAGTTTTAAGTATTTTGTATAAAATCGACCAAGCCGTTTATGAGATATGGCCAGGAAAGCTGGTAGTGGAGTAGCGAGATAGTGGGTAGCACGTAGTGGGGTGACGGGTAGCGTGTAAAAGTAGTGGATAACGGGTAGTAGGTTAACGGGGTACCGAGTGGAAGGAAGCAGGTAGCGGGTAGCGGATAACAGGTAAAGGGTAGTAGGGCCGTGGATAGAGTTTAGCGGGGTGCAAAAGTTAAGGTCTTATTTTAATCAAACGAAGAAGTACGAAGTCTGCTAGGTCTGATTTCTTAGATTTGTTGCTTTTGATTTGTTGAACTGCTTGCAGCAAGGAATAGACTGGTTAATTTGTGAAATTCTCTGAAAATGTAAGATTATTTTTGTTTGGAAAATGACTGAAAATGTTAAATTTCATTGAACAACGTCTATGGGGTTTGATACATGTCATTAAAATATAATAATGCTGAATATTTAAGATCATTTCATAACGTGTGTCATGCAAATTTCAATTGTTCTTACTGTAGAGTTTATTTCAAATGTTTACCGGATTAAGTGATGCACATGTATTTTTGATTGTTTCTTTGGTATTGAGTTCGACTCACTTATTTTGTACCAGTGGAGTGTTCTGATCCGAATTTTGACAGAATTCTCGGGTAGTGGCGTGAATGGGTTCTTAAGTATTTTGTGAAAAATCGACCAAGTCGTTAATGACATATGAGCAAGGGTAGTGGATTAGCGGGGTAGTGGAGTGACAGGAAAAAGAAGTATGTAGAGGGCATAGGGGTAGCAGTTAGCGTGTAGGGTAGGATAGCGAGTAAAGGAGTAGTGGGTATGGTATTTGCAATCACAATCAATAAAGCTCAAGGTCAATCTTTTGAATTGGTTTAGATTTAGATGCGGATTGCTTTTCACATCTACCACTGTATGTTGTATATGTATCCACAAGTATTGCAAAATTAAACTTATATGAAATGTATTCTTTGTTTTGTTCCTCATTTCTCAACCACTAAATCACAATGTGCAACTGCGAAGCGTGGCGGGGTACAGCTAGTATAAAATAAAAAATAAAGATATGAAAAAAAGAAAAAACGAAATTAAAAAAAAAAAAAAAAAAAAAAAAAATGTAAAAAAAAAAAAAAATTAAATAAAAATGATAGAGATTTGCTGCTGTGGTTGTTCTAGTTCGTAAGTAGTTGTTAGGTAGAATAGGTAGTTTTAATTAATTTTAAGTTTTATTTTTAAGGACCTAATTTTAAGTAGCCTGTAAGAACAAAAATAAAAAATGATATTATGTTAGTTTTTTTTTAATTTTCTAACAAGAAACAGCTATAAAAATTAATAAAATAGTTCATAGGCCGAAAGGCATTAATTTTAAGTTGATCATTGGCCCGGTTGGGGCCAGTAAGTTAAATATAAGATTTTAGATAATAAGCTAGTTTGAATTCTTTGTCTAGAAATAAGTAGTTGTAAGTGATTATGAATAAAAAATGAATTTTGAAAAAAAAAAAAAAAAAAATTCCGCCATCGCCCTAAATATGACGCTGCAACTGTAAAAAATTTCTTGCCTTAAGATATAATGGAACGCAATGCCATCTATTAGGCGATAGCGGAACTAGGAAATTTACATTAAATAACGATTGCTTTCGAAGGGCGTGCAATTATGCACTTTTGTGAAAAAATTTGACATTCCGATTTTCTCCGTCGATGACTGTCATCTATTGGGAAAAAGCGATTCAATAAAATTTTGCAACCGATCGATGGAAAAAATAGGCCAGTCGATTAGCCTTCGTACTATTTCTCTGGTGATACGTTAGTCATTGGTTTATTTCAACAAGCCGGCGAGCGCCGTTGGTTGTTGGTAGAGCTTAAAACTAACATTGAACGCCGAAAATCGGCTATTTCAGCCGAAATGTGTGGCCGAACAATCGAAAACTTTCGGTCTAATGGATCGACCGCTGCAAAGGCTAACATACGAATGAAGTTGAGTTCCATTCATACATGTTTTGATAGCAACGGGCTATCCATTTTGCGGTTTCAAAAGTAAACGTAAATAAAACACATATACAATTTTTTGTTCATGATATTTCTTTTTATTATAAAGTTTGAACGTTGACATTATGTGTGAAACACTACATCATTTAATTGTTGCAAGCATTGTTTCTTTTGAGATAATTTTTGACCACTTTTTGACACATATTGGGCGGCCTTATATATATATTCAGGGAGTAGTCTCAAGATTAGAAACGGTGCCATCTTGTGAATTTACACAGGAGCAGTTTTTTTACATAAGTTTGTATTGTGTGATCTTTAAAGTACTGGTTGTCCCATATACAAAGGTTGTGCCAAATCATGACGAATGTTGGTTTCTAAGTGCTCAAGAATTAAGGGTTTATCTATATAAACACGGTCTTTCGCGTAGACCCATTTAAAAAAAATCCAGCGGTGTCAAATTGCATGATCTTGGTAGCCAGTTGATATTGCCACGAAGAGAAATTACGCGGTCAGGAAATGTCTCTTGCAATAAAGCCATATTCGCTCGAGTTCTTTGGCATGTGGCACCCGTCTTGTTGAAACCACATATTCTCCAAGTCGCATTCGCATAGCAGGCAACAAATAGTCGGTTATCACATGACAATAAAGTTCCGAATTGACGGAGACAGTCCCTCCTTCGTCGTTTTCGAAGAAGTAAGGTCCAATCACACCTCCGGACCAAAGAACGCACCAAACACTGACTTTTTCTGGATGTAATGGCTTCTCTTCAACTACTTGAGGATTCTCAGATATACGACAAGTTTGATCATTAACATACCCACCGAGTGAGAAATCTGCTTCGTCGCTGAAGAAAGTTTTGTTTGAAAAATCGGCGTCCACCGCCTGTAAGTTTTTCAAGCACCCATTCGACGTATCTACGACATTGTGAATGGTCAGCTGGCTTCAGCTGTTGCGTGAGCTGGACTTTATATGGATGTTGGTGTAGATCCAAATGCAAAATACGTCATAACGTGCCGTAAGACAGTCCTGATTCCTTGGAACGACGAGGAATGACACATTCGGGTCTTCGGCAACACTTTCACTTTCAGCAGCGATATTTTCAGTTTTACGAGCAAAACTAAAAAAAAACAGCTTCAGGACTTACAATATCTGTAATGAATCCAGTCTCTTCAAATTTCTTCACAATGAACGATTATGTGAACCATACTCTCCTCTTAAAGCACGATATGTAGCTGTGGCAGAATCACCATTTTTACATTTTAACAATTTTTATGTCTTGTGATATAATCAAAAGATACATTTTCGTAAATGTCAGACTTCTAAGTTGGAAAAAAAAACAATTGGTTTGTCGAATTCTAGAGCCCTATATTTTTTAAACCGCAAATGGATAACCCATTATTTTAAGCTGATAATTAAGTTCTTGAAATGGAAAACCCGTTGTTTATCTGATTCTTTCGCTTAGTCTCCTCAAATGTGCCTTTCCCAAGTTTCCTCTTACTCTTTCTGACAAGTCGAGAACTACGTGCAAATCATCTCAGTACTGCTATACAACAGCCGTGTTTTTTTCACTACTCAGTAGCAAGCACAGCAAAATTTCCCTTTTCAAGCAACAACAATTTGGAATGCAGTCGATAAAAATGCCAGTAAGAAAATTACAGTTGCGCCGACGATAGAATTTGACATGAAGACAGCGCTGCTGACGTTAAGAAGAATTACTTTTCTACGCAAGTCTTATGATCTAACTTATGAACTCTCATAGGTTGAAGTATTTGGTATTGTTTTAAATCCGAGACGCAAACCTTAGGTCCATTGGGCTACGTTTTATGCAACAATTGCCATACAAATTGAAGTTGGCAGATAAAGTGAGTTGAAGCGTTTTAGTCACACTTGATTGCTGTGCTGCCTATTGAGTAGTGAAAAAACACGTCTAATGTCATAACATGCCATCCTTTCTAAAATATCTTGTTAACCTAGAAAATAGTCGTAATAAGTACTTATACATACCCAAGAAGGTTCCCCAAACTACGTTTTTTGTCACGCACAGTGATAACTTTCTAGAAGGTACATGCATGTCTTTGTAAATTTATATCCATAGGTATCTAGGTCTTTTCCTTACTACACAGTCTCCGTTTAATGTAAATCAAACAACTCAGAGCTTAGACTTACATATTCTCTGAATGAAAGCTCTTCATCACAAAGTAAATATTTTCAACAAAACGTAAACATCAAACTTTGGAAGATGATGATGAGGACGACGGAAAACACGATGCTTACTTTAAGGACTGCAGCAAAACCCACTTACACTATTATTATTTAAGAAATATACATGTGTAGGTGTCTTCTTCTGAGGATTCTTTTGGAAATTACTTCCACCAGTTGGAATTTAATTTAGCAGATCAGAACGTTCCTAATGCAAATCTCGAAACGTGTAGGCACACAACACCACCGAATAAACCAACGCGACCCACCTTCTCATCATCGTGACTATACAATGGCAGAAAGCCTTTAGGACACACGTAAAACAAACAGACTACATGCAACAAGAACGACAGAAAAATTAGAGGATTGTATGACATTTCATTCTAACGCTTCCGCGTTTGATTATTCATATGGACGTTATGAAGAGAACTCATACACAACCAAGTACGTGCTACTGCATTCATGTAAAATCTTGAGGATCCAAGATTAGATGGTGGTACTTCTGTTACTTGGAAGAGCGAGGGTGGTGTGAGTTTTGTATTATTCAAAAATGCGGAAGAAGTTGTATGAAGTTTATGAAACAATCTGTCACCTGCTGCAAATGAATGCAAGTACACGGGTAGTGCTTTTTTCGCCTTTTTTTTTTTTTTTAATTGCGAGATGAAAGTTGGTTCTTTCAGGAGGAACTAAATGATCAAGCTTTGAAAAGTAAACTTCATATGGAATTAAGGAATGTTTACTTTAACACGTGCATTGATTCTTCAATATAAATGTAGGTTCACCTTCACGGTTGAAATTTAAAAACGGTTAAAGCTTACGCCATATTGAACTCGAAAGTAAATACTTTGGGGTGAAGTTAAATTGGCTTGTATGGTTTATTAAGCATTTTTAGTTTGCGTAACTGAACACTTCAACGCGTCGAGTAGTTTCAAGTTTTATGAACTTTTTTATGCATGAATTTAATATTCACTTAAGGGCGGTTTAACTGTTTCTATAAGGAGTCCTCACTGAAATACAATTATATTAAGGGGAAATTATGGTTTCTACCTAACCTAATCTCACTAATAAATATAATCCTTCCTTTTGGATTGCATAATACACTCTGCAACTTCAGATTTGAGGAAAAAAATGTCATAAATCCTTGATATATACAATTTTTAGTTGCTTGAATGTTGAATCACGTCCGATTGAGAGGAAACTTTCTTTCTCGTGCTGTGCAGGAAACGTCATTATAAAAGGATAATCCTTAGTTATATATCATAACAATAAAATTACGAAAATGTGTTTTTTTTTTTCTACACCGTCGCTGTTGTTGAATGAGGCTATGGCAGATTCTGGAAGCTCTTGACGTAGAGAAAATGTACATATGACAGATGTCTGAGAGAATAAAATATAAAATCGTCCAACGTCAAATAAAAATGCTTGATTAAGTTGATTTTGATGGAAGTCATTAAAGGTATCTTATATGACCGCCGAATAAGTTATTGATTATTTGATCAAAAAACAAGTGGGTACTTAAAGTGAACCAGGTCACTGGATTGGGGTATAAAGTTAGATTAAAATCACATTTTAAATTAAGTTACTTAAACGCATACGCCCGAGTGAACCGCACTTTGTTTCTTGTCAATATGAGCTTATGCAGCTAATGATTTCTCCTCCTCCTTTAACTAACTCTTTAAAAAACAATCTTGTGATGTCAAATTCACTACTTCAATTTATGGACTTTCAATAAAAATAAAGGATAATTCAATATATATTATCGAGTGTCAATAAACTGTCCCTTAAATTATTTGTTCGTAGTTTTGTTCTAACTTTTTTAAAAACTAATAGGGGTATTCATTTAAACGCGGAAAACCCATAGAAACCGTAGAAACCGTAGAATTTTCTATCGGTAGAAATGAGCTGTCAAAATTTGTATGGGAAAAATTTTCTGGAAATCGTATAGTTTTATCTCATAAATTTGAAGCAGAAACTGCAGAAAAAAAAACTGAAAATGTATGACATTTATTTTGACGTTTAATTTGGCGCTCATTTCATCTTTTCTCCAACTGAACTGACATAAGCGGGAAGTTCTCGTCAAATTAAATCAAATTTCGTATAGGTCTATAGGTTGTAGGTACAATCGTTTTCACCAAATAACTCCAACATCCACAAAAATCATTTAAAGTGATTTGTTCATACAATTGAATGAATTTTGTTTTCAAACTACTTCTTGGCATCTTGAAGAGCAAAAATTAAAATGTAATTAGAATAAAAAAAAAGAATCACTTTAACATAAATTATCGAATGACGTGAATAGAACAAATTCACTTTGACGTTTAACAAACAGCTGTTTGTTTCCCTTGTTTACGCAACTATTTTCTGCTGGGGTGTTCATTTAAATCTTTTGCGGAATTTTCTATTTTTCCGAAAAATGTTACGTGAATACCCTTTATGTTGAAGTCGTAATTTTGAAATTGAAATCTCGAAATTGCGTAATTTTGGACTCAGTGGGAACATAGTAGGTCCGTTCGCGTACTTTCTGCACTAAAATACGTAAAACGAGACATTTACTACAAAAAAGTAAGCGAACGGGAAAACAACAAATTTTACTCACATTTTAATTGTGACGATTTTTTTGGATGAAGAATTGAAACTTTGAATTGGAATTTATTTATTTATTTGCTATTTTCAAACAAATTTGACACTTTTCACAAATCAACCCAAAGAAATTTCTTGGGTTAAAATTCGTAGGTTGGGGAAATATTTTACTCTCTCGTCAGCGCTCTCTTTTACGAAAAATTACCAAATTTTTGAGTACGCTAACAGCATTTGGTTAAATTTCGTAATTTTTCGTAAAATTGGACTGTTTTAGGAGGGTACGCGAACGGACCTAGTATTTATTATAAGAACTGTTTTCATATTCATCACATAAAAATTCCGACTAAAACTGTTGAGTTCGATTTTATTTGAGGTTCTTGCCAAACTATCTGGAATACAACCCTTAATGAGTACCTTGGCATGACTAACAATGCACGGGTGCTGTTGTGGTTGATTTAGAGAAGGCCTTCGACACCGTATGGTTAGAGGCTTTGTACCTAAAACTCACCAGACTAGGCATCAGTAAACCATTATCAATCTTTATGATATGCTCAACGGTAGAAACTAGAAAGTTTGTTGTCAAAAAAATTGAAAAACGGTCTTCAACAGGGAGCGGTTAACTCGCCGATCCTCTTCAGCATTTACACCAGCGATTTGATGGACCAACATGAAAATCGAAACTGTGCATACAGAATGCGAAACAAATACTGTTCCGACCTCGTTGCCTGGTCGAGAAATCAGCGAAGGATGACTGGAACTGAAAATATGTCAAGAAATGGCAATTGGGCCTACCACAGACAGCGATTAACGAGCAAAAGTGAAGTGAAGTACCTCGGTATTTGGTTGGACCAGTGTCTGTATTTCGACAAACATATAGATGCTTCCCTGACTAGGGCTAGAGGGGCCTTCGCTCCGACGAAACGGCTGTTTTACAGCAGTCTGCTTGACCCCAGAGTGAAAGTAATTTGCTACTTGGCCCTCATACGGCCGATTATTGTTTATGGCTGTCCAGTGTGGTTGAACGTTGCACCATCTCAAACGGAGAAAATTCGGGTGTTCAAGAGGCAGTATCTTCGGCGCTGTCTCGGTTTGTATCAGACACCGTATTCTTCTTATGTACATTACTATTCTAACGAGGTTCTATACAACGAGGCTCTTATCAACAGAATTGACAATTTCGTGATAAAACTTGTTCGGGGTCACATTGCGAGAGCTATGACTTCGACGAATAATTTTATCTTGGGGCGTTCTATCCGAATCGACGAATATTTTGATAGTGCACGGTTGAGCGGCTTCATTCCACCAGAGGCATTCCTCTGTTTAGATAGATGATGCGGTCTGATACAGGACAGATTAGCGGTGCCGCTAATCTAACACTTCATGCGAAGAACCGTCGAGCGGCGGCTCATTTACAGTTGAGAAGTCCTCGTACAAGAAGAAGCAGAGCCATTTGAAAAAAAAAAGTGGAGCAAATGGAAAATTTTCGGAGTAGATTTGTAACAAGATAATCAACGCGCACTCAAGGGCTTTTTTCAATACCCTTTATATGCCAAGAGCACAGTACGAGTATTAGGGAAGGGATAGAGGATGTCAAAGGATATGTCGGTGATTATTGGTTTTGAATTCTTGAATATTGCAATGGCTGGGGAAGACAGAGTGTGGAAGCGAGTTCCACATTCGCGTAGTACGGCTAAAGAACGATTCTATGTACATGACTATAAGTCCGAAGTTGGGCTCAAGGGTGAACTGATGGGCATTCCTGGAGGCGCGGGTATTACGGTGGAATATCTTAAGGGGAGGAATGCAACTGGCTATTTCACTAGAGTATATACCGTTGAAGTAACGGTAAAACAGAGTGAGGCATGTGACATTTCGCCGATGTAAACAACTCACTTCTTTTTGTTTAATGCAAGTTGCTGAGATGAACAACATCACGACCAGGGTCACATCGCAGTTCGTAGTGCTGTCGTATTTTTGAAATTTTTCCCAAGCTTCAGACTTTTTTCTTATTAAATAAATAAATTCGAAGTGGGTATATTCATTTCTTAAATTCACTAGTGGCGGTTTTAACTGGAATCTGAAAAAAAGCATTCTGGTTTTAAAATCAGAAGGGAATTCTCTTCTTTTCAGCATCAGAACTGTCACTTTTGCCTAATTGAACGCATTCAGAATGCTTTTTGAACTTCCAGATTGCCAATTAAAACCGCCACAGGTCTGTTTAATGAATCTGTTCCGCACAGAAAAGAACAGAAAAGATCCAAAATGCACACGTTTGTGTGTTCCATGAGGAAAAACCTTGCCCCAACCTGCTCTACAATCTGTCATTTTGTGTTCCATGAAGTTGTTCAGCTTAGTTAAGTACAATTTTTTCTGCACCTAATTTTTTGGTGATGCAGCTTTGTGAAAACTATCATATGTCAAAATTTCAAAAACCAAATTATTTGTATTTTTTTTCCAATCAAAAATTTGTTTTGAAATTATCTCGATGGACGAGTTTCCGAGGAAGTAAAAATATTACTACTACGCCAAGTAAAAATTTCTCGTAAAAATCTAATAAGCTATTCATTATAATGAACATTTTATTCATTTTTATTTTACTTGGAATATTTATTTAAAAGCTGATTTTATTCTGTCAAAAAGATTAAACAGTGAGCTGATCTTTTCTGTTCTAACTTGTTCTGACAGTTTTCATTTACTTGTGCTGTTCTTTGCTGTACTGATCTTTCTTTTCTTAATTAAACAGTAGGTACTACAAACAAAGTACTTCTAAACCTCGTAAGTAGCTGGAATTTTTGACATATTCCAGTTCTCGGTATTCTACCCATTAAATTGAATAATTCCATCATAAATCTCACGTCGCGTCGTTGGTTGCCCATAACCCATCGGTATAACGTCTTCAATGTTCAATAAAAGGGAAACAACGTCTTGATTTGATTAAGAATAGTTCAGGAACAATTTTATTTAATTACATTTTCTTCAAAGAAACAACGCTAAGCTATATACAGGTATACATGTTATTAACATGTAATTTAGGTTAACAATTTTTTTTCTTGTGGAAAAAGTGGAGCAAATCTTGAAAAATCGGAGCGTCGGAGTAGATTTTTATTTTTCCCTAAAAGTGGAGCAAATTTGCTCCGATCGGAGCAAGGTTCTAACGCTGAGCAGAGCTCCTTCGGTTCAGTAGGGCTGTGTCCGAACGGGACCGTATCGATTGGGTGAAGCAGGAGAACCAGTTCTGGTGACTTCAGTCAGCACTTGACAATAAGTAGTAGGGGTTTTGAGCCTTGGCCAGCTTACATACTTGTTTTAGTTTAAGGGTTTTGGGTTTAGGTTTAAGTAGAGTAGGCATGGTGGCACACACATTGACAAAGGCAACAAATATTAAATACAAAATATAAAAACTAAATACAAAGAATATACAAAAAAATAATCCAAAAAAAAGAAAAAAAGAAAACAACAAAATTAAAAAATTGAAATATTAATGATAGAGATTTGCTGCTGTGTAGCTTTAGTTAATTTTAAGTTTTATGTTTAAGGACCTAATTTTAAGACGCACGTAAGGACAAAATAAAAAATGATATGGAGTTAGTTAAAGAATATCTAGTTCATAGGCCGAAAGACATTAATCTTAAGACGATCGTGAGTTTCTTGGAGCGCCTGGTTGGGGCCAGTACCGCCCCCCAAACAGGCTGCATTTAAAAAATAGAACTGTAATTTTCAAAAAGACTATGAAAAACAACACCTCAATTAAAATTTTAAAATTAGACAAACATGGTGAGACTTAACTTGGTCCTCTCAATGTTATCCATACTTCATATATTCAGCCTTATTACCGTACCGTACCAGATCGGAGCGAAATTCTCTCCTATTCGTACAATTTCGTATGCCCAAAACAGATGTGCAGAATTTCTGCACGCAGCGCTGCATGCAGCGCTACAAGCAAAACACACGTGCAGAAACTCTGCCAAGTTTTGTCAAAATAAAATCGACACCTGTCAAAATTTTATTGATTTGGTTGTCTTGAATGTTTCTGAAGGGGTTGAAAATATGGAAAGTGAAAATACATCACTGGAATCCATTGTCCTAAAGTAACCTGCCAAGAACCAAATTATCAATTTTGGTACCGAAAAGAAAAAGAACAAGACTTATCAACGTTATAAGATATCATTATATTTATTTAATAAAAAACATTGGTATATACCCCATCACAATGTTTAGATTTTCATCGAATTGCTATACATAGTTTCGGTAGGTCAACCCGCGTCGGGTTTTCTTCAGATGATAATAATTGAAAACGATGATATTGTTGAGATTTGTCATCACCATTTTTGTGACTTCTTTGAGCTTCTGGAAATTGTATTTCTTCTGTGCAAATTGTCCAAATTGCAGACAGCTATTTCATCTAGAGCTGAATATTCGACAATATCTGTGCACAGATTTGCATTTTATTGATTCGATTTGGTGTCCCGGTCTCGACCTGAGATTCGACAATGGCAAACCAGAGGGCTTGAGGTTTGATTGTTCGATTGGCGCGACCCTCATTCTCGTAGCGAGTTTAAAGCCTTTCGAATTGTTCACCTCAGACTTCGTGCAATCCGGGAAATTTGTGGGGACATACGAGCGACCAATTTCCGTTGGCCTCGACACGTTGACGTTAAATGAACAAATCAGGAATCCACAGGGCATGGGCATAGAAGAAATCACGTGCGAGAGTTTTCTCCTCTCCGATGTTCTTCTTCAAGTTAAAGAACTCAAAAACGTCCGAATTCCAGGGTTCTAGATAGATGGCGAATGCTCCTGGTCACTCACCTCCTTGATCGACGTACCGAGCAACTTTGTTGAAGACCCTCAACATAGGAGCAAGTCCATTAGAAATAGCATTCTTGCTGGCAATAAAAACTAATTTAAGTTTAGATATAATCCCCAGCAAACTTTTTTTGGAATGTTCCGATTTTTGTTCACAAAAAATGACGAACAATTTTATAAACCGTTCATGTTTTGTGAATGTAATTATAAATCTGTACAGAAAGATCCTTCACATTTTTACGGGGGGACATGGTGAGAGATTAGATACAAAGGGTAACAAACCAAAAACATCCTCATAAGGATACACAAAAGCAACCCGAGAACATGAAACAAAAACGAAAAAACAATATTCATTTTCATTCTTTTTTTCTTCACAAAAGTGAGTTTGCGTGAATACAATGAGTCTTGTTGGTGGATCTTTCTATGCCAAACGTTATTTTTTTTATGTCTTTATTTATTTTTTATATAGGCAAAACGTTTGTGCAATACCAGTTTTCCGCTCATTTTCTTGAGATGCTAGTGTATCCTTTATGAGGATTTGTTTTGTTCGCCCATTTTTTTTTTTTTTTTTTTTTTTAAAAATTTTTTTTTTTTTTATTATTTTTCTTTTTTTTTTTTTATTTTTTTTTTTTTTTTTTTTTTTTTTTTTTTTTTTTTTTTTTTTTTTTTTTTTTTTTTTTTTTTTTATATTTTTTTGTATTTTTTTTTATTTTTTATTTTTTATTTTTTTTTTTATTTTTTTTTTTTTTTTTTTTTTTTTTTTAAAAAAAATTTTTTTTTTTTTTTTATTTTTTTTGTTTTTTTTTTTTTTTTTTTTTTTTTTTTAATTTTTTTTTTTTTTTTTATTTTTTTTTTTTTTTAAAAAAAATTTTAAAAAAAATTTTTTTTTTTTTGTTTTTTTTTTTATTTTTTTTTTAAATTTTTTTTTTTTTTTTTTTTTTTTTTTTTTTTTTTAAAATAAAAAATTTTTTTTTTTTTTTTTTTTTTTTTTTTTTTTGTTTTTTTTTTTTAATTTTTTTTTTTTTTTTTTTTTTAAATTTTTTTTTTTTTTTTTTAATTTTATTTTCTCTTATAAATGGAGTAAGGAATAACGGTCATTGTCGCTACAAAAGTTTCGTTTATCGTTTTTGAACCTGAATCGTGAATTATCATTTGGCTAAAAGTGATTTTGAAGTGGTGATTGACGGTGCCGGAACAAATGTACGGGTTTTAAAAAAAGCACAATAGAATATAACAGTTTATAAAATTGATTTTTGTTTATTTTATGGTTGGCAAGGATGGAGACGAAAAGGTGTTACGACCCAAAAAAATAAAAAAAAAGAAAAAAAATTTAAATGATAACTTCTGAACCTTTTTTGAATCATAAAACCAGAATTCCAATATATCTCATTGTAAGTGAGATGAATTCTGAGTAATATACCTTTCAATTTAATTAATCAAATTGAAATCATTTTTATGATTCGGAAAGGTCATGAAGTAATCATTAAATGAATATATAGAACATTATATACGTTTCATTTAAATGAAGACTTTTAAAATCCAAATGATTCCCTTTAATGATTCAAATCGGTGTCTAAGAGCCCAGGTAAAAGAACTCAAAATGATTCTTTTCTGTATTCTTTTTCGGTCGATTTGTCACTTTTTTGATTTTATTGTGATTCATTTCTGATGGAAAATTGTTTGCTGGGTTTGCTTAAAAATTTTACAAACTAAAATACACACCTGTAAACTGTTCAAAGTGTGACAATAAAAGTATTGCCAAGATGCAATTATTTTGATAATTTTTGTTTTTCAATTTTGCTGCGAGAAAGTAGGCAGAAATTTAGAAATAGAGACATCACGCAGCGCTTTCTGCATCAGAATTTGCTCCCATAAGAGCCTGTGTATTTTTAATTTTGCTGCGCAGCCAATTCTGCACATCTGTTTGCCCTTAAATTTTGTTATGACTGTATCCGTTTCAATATGGTCAGACCTAGGCATTGCAGAAATACAAAACTCTAGTTGGGTGTGATTTTTGCACCATCAAGTATAAAACCAGTTTCATAAAAAGTGTTTTGAATACAAACAACGGACTTCTATCCAATATACAAATACATTCTAACCACCTTTTCTTCCTCTTTTCCATCAGCATTCGGAATCTTCAAAATGTAGTATTTTTAGAGCATTCCAAATTCTTGAAGATATAATTCACAATAGACAGTACTCAAAATTGACAAGAGGAAAAAATAAATTAATTTTCTAGTTGGTTCTAAAACAGTCAACAAATAAAAACGTTAGAAAACACAATGGAAGAACTTCAACGAATCGCAGCGCCTACCATCACCAACAGAAGTATACACCCTGAACCGACTGACAACCACAACAAAGTTGTGACAGCACATACCCCAAAAGTTTGACAGCACATACCCCAAACATGGACATCAAGCAACATGTTTGTTGCCTTCACTCACTTACACTGTATATGAAGATAACACCGCTTCCTGAACTGTCTTATTCAATGGTGCTGAACTAGAATGTTGAAAAATTTTCTCCGTACTGTCAAGTGAACATGTTACCCATAATGGACGAATCTATATGGGGGTATCTTTAAAAAAAAAAGAAACGTGTGTTTTTCAATTTCAATAGTTTGTGAATTTTGGTGACCATACAACGAAAAAACAATTACAAGAAATTAATTACTTAAAATCGACAACAAATCTACTTTCTCTTCAGAATTTGTTTGTGTACACTTTTTAATAGTTGTTGAGCTGCCAGGCAAAGCAAGTTTTCATCATATTTCATCTAGAGCTTCCATTTGGAAGCACGTTACGTAACATAACGACGAGTCGACGAACCAACATATATTTATGAAATTTTAATGGTTAGGCCGTGTTCGAATTGAGTAAAAAACTTGACGTTTGGTTAAATTTTTTTACCACAATTCGGCCTTGAATAAAATGTGTTAAAAATTAGACAAGCTGCTGAAGCAGGTTAAAATATGACTAGTAGTGGTTAAAAATTCATCCAATTTTTAACCACAAATTCATCGACTACGCACACTTTTTAAACAATTCGCTCACGCAACAAACCCCCTTTCTTCTAAAATCTACATCGCTAAATATCATAATTAAGTTCAATGGAAACAGCATATACCGGTTATGATCACAAAACCCTCAAACTAACACAGACTTAATTTAAGATCTGGTATTACCAGTTGTGATCCCAATAACGTTAGATCTTAGGCCGTGTGCGAATTGGATGAACTGTGGTTAAAAATGGATGAATTTGTAACCACTGCTGTCATATTTTAACCTCCGAATTACCGAAAAAACGCTATTATATACACTTCCTTAAAGCGGAAAACACAAAGCTGCTTTGCTGTTAGCGTTGAGTGACGTATAAACTTCAAGCATAGGAATTGCTAACAACCTATCACAAAGCAGGTTTGGAGGTCAAGCTTCAATTTGACATATTGTGAGAACCCCGTAATGTAAACGTAACGTGTCAAAAGCTGAAGCAAAAATTGAGATATTTTCGACTTTTTGATTTGCTTTTGCTCAGCGACACGTTTTTTTGTTTATTTGTATGGAAAATCTATTTTAATTTTACTTCCGTTTCACTTCAGCTGTCGGTTTTGTTTCAAAAAAAAAATAATAATAATAATAAATTTTGAGAAAAAATGTTCGAAGAGCATAAAATAAATTTAGTAAAATTACAGATGTCAGTCAAAGTTTGTGTTTTCCGCTTAAACTCTACTTTAAATTTTCTCAGTTCTACTTTGCTTTTCTCCCAAAACTAATTCAGTTTTTTT
>CAKKXW010000001.1:22669489-22821196 GCA_920937365.1 Sphaerophoria rueppellii
GGCACGGATACGGACAACTACGACGGTAAAAAATGCACGAACAGAATGTTTTTTTTTTTGAGTCATTAAAAACACCATTAAACAGAAAAAAAAGACTTTGACACATCAACCATTTTCAACTCACCTCCTGAGTAGAGTTGGGAATAGTTAGAAATAGTTACAATTTGACACTTTAACACTGACCGCAAAAACGACAATTGTGGTTACGAAACGTAACTATTGGCGTGCAAAAACGAGAAATAGTCAACTATAGTCAACTATAGTCAACTATAGTCAGCGCAAAAACGCACTTCAGCTGTTTTGGCATTAAGTGAAACCGAAGTAGGTGAGGCTATTGATCCTACTGAATTTTATATGCAAGGGTATAATTTAGTGCCACTTTTCCTTTCCCGCCATGGCCTCGCCGTTTATATTAGAAGTGATGTTGCTCATCAATTTCAACCACAGTATAGCTCTCATTTTATTCATTTCTTCAATTTTATGTGATTCAAATTTTCCGTAAATAAGAACACCATCCATTACTGCTTCCTTTATAGAAGCCCTAATTTGGAGAATGTTTTTCAACTTCTAATTCTAACGACTTGATTCGCTGTCCGACTTCATCCATAGAATTGTTTCCTTGTATCCCCACACTCAAATCGTTGTTACGGGCGATTTCAATGCACACAATTCTTCCTGGCTTTTCCATTCGAGCAAGACAACACTCGAAGGAGTGTGTGCTGAAACGTACTTAAGTCTTCTGGACAATATCCAAAAAAGAGCATTCAAGATGATTTGTAACAATATACCATCGTTGAGTCATTTACATCTCTAGAACATCCATCGGCGTAATGTCTCTTGCGGCACCCTATATTTTACCGATACCGAATGCCCATCAGTTCACCCTCGAGCCCAACTTTGGTAGAGAATCCTTCTTTGGTCGTACTACGTGAATGTGGAACTCTCTTGCACTCTCTGTCTTCCGCAGTCATTGCAATGTTCAAGAATTCAAGACCAATGTTAACCGACACCTGATCCTAAACCCTCTCCGTCTATCACATTTTCCCTAACTCTCGCACGACGAACGACGCTAATGTGTTGCTAATGGGCGACTGCCATACAAATTTCACATTTTTGAGTCGCCGGGCGACTGGAGATGCATTCTGTTCAGCTCTTATAATGAAGAATCACTCTTGCCAATGGTTGCAGAAGCCAATTGAGTAGTATGAACACCTAAAGTGTCACTATACAAGACCCTTATCATCGCGGCCTTGTTGTATGTTGAAGAGGCATGGTCCTTGACGTCGGATAAAATCATTTTTGCCTGTTTTCAGAGTAATATTCTTCGAGTGATTTCGTCTACATAAGGCGTTTTTCTTTTTTAGCACCGAGCGGGGCAAAGAGCGGGGCTCGAGCGAATCGAGCGAGAGTCGAGTCGAGCGCGACCTGAGCGCTCAGAACTATTTGAGAAACACAATTGAGCACTGAACTGTCATAATAAATTTTTGGTTAAAAATAAAATAAAAATGGACCGCGCCAGCCGTCGCTGTCCAGCCGATGTTTGTTTGTATTTAGTAGGTCTACCAAACATGTGGTCATGTCATTTGTCCACTTGATTCCTACAGTAAAACCAGAAAAAAAGTAAATAAAATAATAATATTTTTCTAAATTCAAAATGTTACTTACCACTGGAAGAGCAACCAGCTTCGCCCGCCATTTATTTTGTTTTGTTTGTTTGTTTTTTTTTTTTTCGTCCCTCAAAAACTCAACGCTCTTTATTTGCTCTATCTGCTCGATCATTTTTGACCGAGCAAATCGAGTCAGCCCCGAGCGTACTCGGTTCTAAAAAAGTAACACAGATCGAGCGCTCCGAGCGCCCCGAGCTAAAAAAAAAATGCCGATCTTTTTTTGACAGTTCGATTCCCGCTCCGTGCTAAAAAAGAAAAACGCCTATAAATGTAGAATAGAAACGATTCAATCAAGAACTGTACGAGCTGTTCAGGGACACTGATGGCGTTTTTTTTTTTTGGTAATCCGGAATCGGTACACAGAACTGTCCGATTCTGGATACCAAACGAACATGCAAACACAATTTTTTTGCTTCTAATGGTTGAATGTCTATGTATTTGTAAAACATCATATGCAGAATTGCAGATGACATGACATTGTTTTTATTTTCTTTATTTGTAAATATGGCGGCGAGTACGTATGTGCAAATGTGTGCATGTATGCGTGATTCTGTTTTTGATTCCGACTTCAAATTCGTTTTTCTGTTCTATCTAGAACAAGAACTGTCATCTTGTGCCAAGTGAACGAATTCAGAATCGTTCGGAACAGTTCCGGACGACCAAAAAAAAACCCTATGACCTAGTAGGAAAAGTTTAGTTCAAACAACGTAAACGGCTTGGTCATGTAGCGTGAAAGGATGGTCATTTATTCTATTCGGTGGTAAAGGATTCTGTGATAGGTCATATGTTGAATTTGACATTTCCTTGTTTGATTGATAAATAATAATAAGGAATGTTATAGCGTTTTTTTTTTTGGTCGTCCGGAACTGCCCCGAACGATTCTGAATTCGTTGACTTGGCACAAGATGACTTGTTGTCTTGTTTTTGTTCTGAATCGAACAGAAAAAACGATTCTGAATTTGAAGTCGGAATCAAAAGCAGGATCACGCATGCATGCACACACTCGCACATACATACGTACTCGTCTACTCGACGACATGTTGACAAATAAAGAAAATAAAAACAAATTCATAAATACAAAGACATTCATCCATTAGAAGCAAAATATGTGTTTGCATGTTCGTTTGGTGTCCGGAATCGGACAGTTTTGTGTATCGATTCCGGATTACAAAAAAAAAAAAACGCTATTAAACACAAGAGAGTTTAGTTAATCCTGTTAGTATGCAATATAAGTTCTAAAATTGAAATCAAAATTACCCCACAAGATATGCAATTTTCTACGAAGAGAAATACCGTTAGAGATGGCGAAAATTTGAAACTCACATATGTAAACTCTCGAATTCTCACACTTTTCTGTACTTTTACTCAAGGTTTTGTTAATTCTGTCAATTTTGAAGGAGACTTTACACCCAAAAATTTCTTGTGAGATTCGTGAGTTCGGCCAAAAATAAAAAATACGGTGAATTGTTGAAGTTAACTTTCACAAGTGCAATCGCATAATGGCAGCGAATTATTCCGCATCACAATCCACCGGTGTTCCACTTAGGTTTGTCCAATTCACACGTAAGAACCAACCCTGTAAGCATTTAGGTATCCTCTTTAACGATGGTCAAACACTTCATCCGCTTCCGAAGGGAATCTACGAAAATAACATGATTAATCTCATCAAGCAGGATCTAAATGCACTAGTGAAAAATATTTGTTTAATGCCATCGGAACAGTTGAACTCTTGCATTCAACTCTTGCCGCCAGTTGAAAATCCAGAGAAAATCATTTGTATCGGCTTGAACTACTTGGATCTTTGTTTGGAACAAAACAAACCCGCGCCAACGGATCCGATGTTTTTCAGCAAGTTTGCGAGTACTCTGGTTGGTCATGGAGGTAATGTCATTGCCCACAAAATTTCTAACGTGAGTGTTGCGTTTTCAAATTTAGAACTCACTTGATCATATTCTTTTAAATTCTATAGAAAATTGATTATGAAGTTGAGTTGGCTGTAATCATTGGCAAGGAGGCCAAAAACGTAGCGAAGAAAAATGCCATGGATTATGTCTTTGGCTATTCAGCTTCACAAGACATCTCAGCCAGAGACTGGCAGAGAGAACGAAACGGTGGACAATTCCTTATTGGTAAATCTATGGACACATTCTGCCCTCTGGGACCGGCTTTAGTCCACAAGAGCTTGGTTAAGGATCCACATAATCTTCAGATAATTACTCGAGTCAATGGAGTAGTAAAGCAGGATGGTAACACCAAGAACATGATCTACAAGATCGACGATATTATTCATGAGCTTACAAAGTATGTTTCTTTCACTCCCGAGAACTATTTTCTTAATCATAAACTTTGTTTCAGGTGCATAACTCTCAAACCAGGTGATATCATTTTGACCGGAACACCAGCTGGTGTTGGTATGCATAGAAACCCTCCAGAATACCTCAAACCTGGCGATGTTATTGAGAGTGAAATTGAATCAGTTGGAAAACTCATCATTACAGTTGTGGCCGATGAATAAATACAACAGAACAATGGCTTGAGTGTTGTCATGATTTGATAAGAATTTTAAATTAATTTTTATTTATTAATGTTAATAAATTTTCTATCGTTTTACATTGATCGCTTTAGGAGATAATTCTCTTATTTTTGGAGAAGATGCAACCAACTCAATCAATTAGCGTTTTTTTACGAACACGGACGTGTCAAAAGCGATGCTCTGAGCAGATCATATTCAATGTCCTCCGATTTCATAAAGACACAAACCTGAGCACTGAAATGTAGATTTTAGAGATAGCGAAAATTTGAAACAATAATCTATTCTTTTAATCCTAAAGCTCCCAAAAACTTCCAAAAACTCTCAAATTCTCACTTTTCTGTTATTTTATTCAAAATTTTTTCTAAGTTCTGTCAGTTTTGAGGGCGATAAATATTTCCACTATCGCCCGATCTCACACCCAAACATTTCTAACTGGAGATATGTGAATTCTGTCAAAACATAAGAATTACGTTGAATTTTGCTGACGTTTAAAAAAAGTTTAAGGAACTGTGTGATTTTTGCTGTCAAGCGTTGTCTTAGTTTTTAGGCGAATCTTTTGTATATCTATTTGGGGAGTAGTCTCAAGATGGATAACGATGGTGGAATTTTTAGAATTTAGAATTTTTCACAGAAGCAGTTTTTTTTACATAAGTTTGTATTGTGTGTTCTCTACCTGGTTTGACAGAAGATCTGTCAAACCAAGCAGAAAACCAATCTTATGTCGTTTTCCATTGGCAGTCCAGAAGCATTCGGAAGAGTCAGAAGCTTCTGAAACATTCATTGGACTACTTGACAGACGGAAATGCCTTCTGAGAAGAGCAGAACTCTTCCTTTTTAAACAGAAGCTCCGAAGAATGACACTTATCAGAACGCTTTCATTGGAGAGAAAAGAAACGTCAAAAGAAGACCAATGGAAAACGACATTAGTAGTACTAGCTGTTTCATATACAAAGGGCGAATCACAAAATTTCATCTCCACTCCTCAAAATTTGACAGTTTTGACAAAACTCCCGAAAAAGAAAGAGAACGTGGTGCGTTCTATTAATAAAAATCGTTGACTATCGTTGGTCTGTAAAAAAATTATTGAAGTGTCACAGCTGATATTCATTGGAAACAGATGATATCATATCAGAACGCGTTATGGTTGACATGTCAAACGTTAATGGAATACCTATTTAAAGTAGACTCCATTTTCATTTGATACGGGAGTGTATTCCATTTTGATGTTGCTGCCACAAAAACTTTGAACTTAACACAAATTCTCGATTTCAAAATGAAGACAAAAAAATCGTTTTGACAGATCAGCACTTTCAATTCATCTCCTAGAGGTCAGTTGGGAATAGTTACGAATCGTAACTATTGACACATTAACAATGCGTTTCAAAACGACTTGATGACGTAATTTTCGCTACGAATCCTAACTATTTGTGTTCCAGAACAACAAAAGCTTGACATAAGTTAACTTTAGTGATGAGTCAAACCTAAGTTAAATATTGTTATTAATAGAACGCACTTACGCACGGGACTTCGAACAATGACAGTTAATGGAAGCCATCATGTCGAAGCTACATATACCAAATTGGCTGTAATTTATTCAGTCTGTTTTGCCAAATCAGCACGATGGGACAAAACGTCGAATCTTAAGTGCAAATGATTTAACTACATAGGATTCGTATCAGTGACATTGACATATTGGCACATCTTTGAGAATGATATAATCCAGTACGTCACTGTCAACGGCGAGAGCTAAAGGTCGACGAATTCCAACATTTTTTTTTGATCCAAACTTGATAATTTGGATAGAAAAGGCTTTAAGAAACTTACGAAACCAATCTAACTTAACCCCTACATCGCCTCTTAAATCTTGCGATTTCGGCTTCCCGAGATTTGTCTGCGATTTGAAACATTATAAACAAGATCATTTAAGAACTTAATAAGTAGTACTGGAGCATTTGCTATTTCATCATGAAATCAATCGCTTTCGTCACTACAATCCTAATTTGAATATTCCTTGAAAACGACATAGCCACATCATAACCGTGAATAAAAACACTTTGGCCACTCGGTCGTATACGTGTTAAAAATAATTGAATTTTAACATAATCTTGTTCATGTTTCTAGTTTTGTCGTATTTTATTAATGGCACCCACAACTTTTAACAATCATGTTCTTGTACTTTTTTAAATTAGCATTTTCCTCTTTCACATAATAAAGAACACTCAATGGTCCTAATCGAGTAGGGGCACAACATGGTTTTGGAACTTTTTTTGGTTCCATTAGATGCACCAGAGTTTGCACAATTGCATGGTTTGTCGCATTCATGTGTGCATTCAATGGGAAATTGCATTCCCCACTGCAATAATAAGCGCCATATCCTTCCGGGGCAATTATCCAGTCCTATAACAAACATACAACTTTCAACACTGCGAAAAAAAAGCAATTTAAGAGGACTCACCTGCCAGTTAAGGTCCTTGAAAGCGATATAAAGTGTTTGCAGTTGGCAACTCTTTACTCCATCGCCAAAATGTGGGTCCAACAGTGGATTATTCATTTCTGATTTCCTTATTCGACGAACTCGTCCCGCATCTCGTTTTGGTCTACTGCTTGGACTTATCGTCGTTTTGAGTAACTGAAATTCAACAAAATCCAACGCATAAATCTTAAAATTCTACTCAAACCAAATCAATTGACATACATACATCTGGTCCTCGAAAGAATCCAACCATAAACGGTTGGTATTCCTCCTCATCGCGCCGATGTATCAGACCGATTTTGTCCAGTTTAGTTTCATGCTCCGGATGATCGACTTCATGAGCCCTTATGTAGATACCCTTGTTATCGTCTGCATTGGCCAGCCATTTGGTGAGACCTTCGGTTACATTCATTTCCAGCCAACCCTGATAGTCGGCAGTGGTGTTTAAGGATGACAGCAACTCGAGGTCTCGTTCACCATCGACCATAACAATGGCATACACAGATATTGTGAAGTTTTTTCCACTTCCTGCTTGTTTGCCCTCAGATGGCTTGATGTAGAGTCTCAATTCAGCCATCATAAGGTAGTTGTCATTGGGAACTTCGGAAACGTCAAACCAAAGACGTCTTCCATGTTCATGACGAACCTCATCAACGTGATGGTCTACAGGGTATTGAGAAAAATAAGTAATTTGGCCAGTGTTTAAGAATCAAACTTACTTTTATTTAAAAAGTCATAATAATATCACTTTGATCGATGGCCTGTTTGTCCAGATCAGTTATGAAGTTGTCGTTATTTTGAGTGTCACGTTTGGAACGCATCAGGATGTCGCCGTTTTCTTCAGCATTCAGTCGATTATAAATATCCAAAAGGAATTGCGGTGCGGATTTTCTAAATTAATTTGAAGTACAAAATTAATCGATCAAAAGCTTCAATAGTAAGGCCTAATCAGCTCTTGATTATAGAATTTTAAAACTGCTTTACTTTATCCATAGTTTTTATTTGAAAATCGGTCAGACCTAAATTCGTAAGCTTAAAAATGCTACTGTAAAGTCAGGAATCAGAAGCATTTTTGCAGATATCTCGTTTACCAGGCGTGCAAAACATTTGTTGCCCATCTTGCCGAATAAAGTTCGAGAAGACCTTTGCTTTGATATACCTAGGTATTATTCGATTCGGAAGAACGTTTTCTTTTTTTCGTGTAAAATTTGCTATAGTAAGCAGCCAGTCGATATGGTCTTTTGACCTGTGTGCATTGATGGAAAATCGCGAAGAAGATGCAATAGCGAACTTTACTGGTTGTACAACGACATGGGCCTAGCCAGAAGGGTCAATTTCCAGAGACTCAGATGGATCGGTAATTTAGAGCGGATGGACACCAATGCTCCGGCCCAAAAAGCCTTGGATACTATTCATGAGGGACGTAGAAGTAGAGGAAACCGTGACTCAGGTGGCGCACACAAGTGGAAGAAGACCTCAATCAACTTGGAGTGCAAAACTGGAGAAAGCTAGCTAGGGATCGAGCTGGCTGGCGGAGACTGTTGATTGAGGCCCAAGTCCACACCGGACTATAGCGTCACCTTAAGTTAGTAAGTAAGTAAGTAAGTCCCTTCCTTCGCGAAGCGTTAGACGGTGTTCACATGACCACCCTTCAGCCTGACTCAATTTGGGGTTTTATATCTGTTTTCCTCTTTCCTGCAATTCAGTTTAGAAGAGAAAAATTTGAGTCCGCGCTCATGTAAAAATCGTCTTATCTTCAACTTTACAAAATCAAACAACCCAAAAATTGAAAGTAGACCGAGATATGGCGCGTCCTGTTAATAACAATAGTTGACTTTCGTTGGCTTGTCAAAAAAATAGTTGAAGTGGCATAGTTGAAAATAGTTGAAATCATCGTTGTTGATCTGTCAAACAAGAAAAAAAACAAATCCACATCACAAAAAGGAAATTCCCCTTAAAAGTATGTCTCCATTTTCATTTATTACGGGAATATGTACCATTTTCATGTTGTATCATTGAACATAACACAAATTCTCGAATTCGAAACGTAAACAATGAAATCACTTTGACAGATCAACAAATTTAACTCACCTCCTAGAGATGAGTCGGGAATTCTTATTAATGGCAACAATTTGACATATTAACAATGCGTTTCAGAACCACTTGATGCTGTAATTTTTGTTACGAATCGTAACTCTTTCTGTTTAAGATCGATAATTAGTTGACTATAGTTAAGTATATTTGAATTGTTATTTACAGAACGCACCTATGATCAGATTTTTTTTTTACAGTGCCCAAGCTGTTTAGCGAGTAGTGACACTCGTAACCACATAAGCTGAAATATCAGTAGGTCTAGGTACTATGAGATATCAAATAGTGACATCATGCACTTGGAGAAGCTGTTTTCTCTTCTTTTGTCCACAAAATGTTTATTACCTAACCAGCCTCGTGTTACACTGACAGCTCCAAAGGATACACCATGCTCTTATAGAAGACGTGCCGGGTGAGACGAACACGTTCTAGCTCTTCTTCGTTACGATGAATCCACTCAGATATTGCTTTGAATGAATGAAATGAAATCCCCTCAAAAATAAATGAATTATGTTTGTTGATTATTTCTAACACCTCTTGAGCTGTCAGACATATTTGAACTAAGCTTTCCGTTTGGAGTGTAGTGTCCATAGCCTAGTGGTTAGGTGCGTTGGCTGCTAAGCAGAACGTCGTGGGTTCGAGTCCTACTCGTCCCATGGTTTTTATTTCATCTTTCACGGGCACTGCCTCTTGCGAAGAACTGACAAAACTTCCAAGAGTATTCATCTGTCATGAAAAAGTGCTTCTCATTTGCCGTTCGGAATCGGCTTTAAATTGTAGGTCCCCTCAATTCTTCACACGCACTCAGAGAATTGTTGATGAGAGTAATCCACTTAGGCCTTGGCTCTTCAAGAGCTGTCGCGCCACTCTATTTATTTATTTTATTTCCGTTTGGAGTCAATGTACGTTACATTACGTACGAAACGTGAGGTCGAAGCTTCATTGTGATTGCATGTATTGAATTCCTATGGCTTAACTAGTAAGCGTCAGGCGAAGCCACAGCTAAAGCCTGTTTGTGTTTCTACCAGTAGTTACTTTCTTCATTTTTCGCCCGTTGAGCGATTGACAAATAGAAAAATTCAATTTATTGCCGAAACAACAACGAAAAGCACTGAATTCTTGGCTGCCCTGTTCAATGAGATCACTGGTAATATCCACATGAATAAATTCACGTACACTTTTTCAATAGGAAATTTCCCAGCTTTCGTTCTTAACATGGATTAACAAGGATTCACTGGTATCCTTGTCATGCAGCCTCTTGCCAGTTGTCAGGGCGGTTGAACAAGCTGGAAGACTGCATGACATAGCGTAAATCATTCTCCTAGACCGAAGTCTAGTTTCCACCCTGCACAATCGAGGAGGTTGGTTATTCCGCACTTGAGTTTTGAAGAAATATGTACTCGATATTGCAAGCAACACTTTCTAAATAACTCAACACTCTTCGCAGGGCGGTAATATCCACAATCATGTCATCTCGGCTAGTTGGATAAAATACCTACCAATTTCGAGAAATCAGAGTGCCGAGTGAAAAAGTGAGCAATCAGTAATGCCAAACCATCTTATGGCCCTTCCGGACGAGGACAGTTGAAAGGAAGAAAAAGTAGATTCCAGCCTTTAAATCGGAATCACTTGAGTACACTTCCATTTACGTATGCGGTTCCGGTGTCATCTTTACAAATAATGAAAATGATAACAATGGACGTGTTCAGTTTGGTCTTGGATAAGCCCATCTTAGTGTCCGTGATTGTGGGTTCGAATCCTACAACTGTTACTGATGTTACTCATGGGAGAGTAATGAACTTAAACCATTTTGTACTTTTAATGAAGTTAGAGAGACATCTTGTGTCGATCGTTGCCAGTTCGAAGAAGGGATTACCGAAATAGTTATTACTTCTATTGGAGAGTGCCGGACATGAACATAGCAAGTGTTGGACTGTTTGTAGACCCTTAGCCTCAAAGCATGTCCACCTATGAGGCAGTGTTCTGTTATGTCTCCAACTGGGGAGCTTATACTTTGTCTGCTCAGGGAAATCAAGCCTTTTGATCGTTTCAGGTCTATGCTTGGCCATATTTGTTTGGTTGCTAAGCAGGTGGTACCCTGTGAACATCTTGCATTTGTTGATTCTAGAGCATATTGTTTGAGATTTGAGAAGATGTTTGCATGTAGCAAGTCGTGTTCCAATGTTGTGTCTTTGTCTAACAGTAGGCAGAAGTCTTCTTTTTCTGGCGAGCTCATCGGCTTCGTCCTTGCAAGATATATAACGTTTTCTTTGAGCCAGGATAGTGTCTCTTTGTTATTGACACATTATTATGGAAACATCTGATTAAAGTCTTTCAGGTAGTCACTTTTTGGCCCGAAATTAATGTCAAAGACGGTCTCATCTCTTACATATTATGTTTGTCAACGAGAGAAAAGTCCAACGGAAAATAATTGCCTCCGCTTTCAAAGACAGAAGATTACACTAATGATAAAAATGAGTTCTATCAAATCTTCCCAAATCATAAATACCAGTTGACTTAGTTCATTTGAAAGAAGAAGAACCATATAATACATGGTGAAAGGCAGCTTGGCAGACAAGATTTGCCCAGACCGAAAAACTCAAAATCGGGATATTTTTGTCTTGTAGTCCTGCTTGTTACAATATTGTCAATTTTCATTTTGTTGCCCACTGAATTCGCGAAACTAAATGGCATTTCCGTTTTCTGTTTATTTTCAGAATACTGGATTCAAAGTACTAAATTTCAAACGGTTGCATTTCAGTTTTCCACATCCGGTCTCTTGTTTCCAATTTGCCGTTTCTTGTTACCGGCTTACTTTTTCCTTTCTCTACATCGTATACCACTTCGATGCCAAAAAAAAGCGTAAGTTTCTCTGGTTTTTAGGAAATCATCGCGTAAATGGAAGCAGCTCTTCAAAACATTAAGATTAAGAAGATAAATGGTAGGCTTGTTTAGCATTTATAGGTAATCGAAAATTATCCTCATTGGTTAGGTTAGGTTAGGTGATAAGGGGTGTGCACAGCGTGAACTGTTGCATACCCGAGGGCCTACTGGTCCATTGTGATCTCCTATAAAAATAAAAGTTACCATAGATGTTCTTCAAAGTTGCCGATTAACGTAGACTGGCTCGTTAACGAACCAGCCTGTGCTATCTATAAATTTCCTCATGTTTGCCATTGAGACCTGTGCTTGATCATCCAGTTCCCCAACAAACCTGTTCCCGAAATGACGGAGTCGGTTAGTTTGAAGGTTCGGACAGTTACAGAGCAGGTGTTTAATGGTTTCTATTTCCTCCACATCCCGAGAGCTCCTTCAGAAATCGGGTGCAAAAGCCCTATCTTTTTGGCCATTGTGCCAATGGCGCAATGACCCGTTAGTACACTTATCAGGTTTTTAATGTGCCTCTTAATCAGCGATAGAATATACCGAGTTTCCTTTTCATAAGTGTTAGGCCATAAACTTCTAGAGATTACTCAATCATCCCTGGTTTTCCAGTAGTTATTGATTTTCTGTTTTGATTTAAAGTCTATCTTCCTTTTGAATACCCCAATCGGGACGAGGGTCCCCTATCGCCACTACTTGTATCTGCTCCTGACCCTGGCTAGTTCATCTACTATTTCGTTCCCTTCTATATTGCTGTGTCCAGGAACCCAGCAGAGCTTGACCTGTTTAGTGTGGCAGATTCTATTTAATTCCTTCCTACAGTTTAAAACTGGCTTTGATCTTATGATCTCTTTGGCTAAGGCTTTGATAGCAACCTGGCTGTTTACGAAAAAAGTAATCTCCGAGGAGCCTAGCTATTTTTGATGTGCCATTTCAGCTGCTTTTTTAATGGCATAGATCTCGGCCTGAAAGATACTACATTCAGGTGGGAGCTTATACCTACGCCTCCCTGATGTTGAGAGATTGGCAAAACACCCCAGCACCTGTTCCTGATTCCAATTTTGAACCTTCAGTGTAGAAAGGGATACCTTGTTCACTTATAAGCGAATTAGGATCCCAACCCTGTCTTTCTGGTATGCAAATAGAAAATTTCCTATCAAAATCTAGTAGAGGGGGAATGTAATCGCTGGTTTCCATCAGTCTTGGAATCATGTCATACCTTTGTAAGATTGACCCGTGTCCAAAAAGTCAGTTCTTTTAAACGAATCGCAATTTTGGCTGCCGTGCACCTTATGAACTCATCCAGATCCGGAAAATCCCACATCATTTCCAACCCAGCTTGTGGTGTGGATCTCTGAGCCCCTGTTATTCCTTTAAACAGGCTAGTCTCTGTACCTTATTCAGGTTCTTGAGATAGCTTGATTTGAGGTTAGGTTAGGTTAAGCCGACTGACAGTTGTTGTTGTTACCGTCACACTTAAATCAATGTAGATCCATTGTGGTACCCCGAAGTATTGTAACTTCTTGAAAAAGTAAATAACCTGTGAATCATGTGATTCATTTAGTCTTGACAAAGCTTAGTAAGCTTTTCCTGGCAGTTCGAATAGCTCCTCTAGTTGATTAAAGAAGAAGTTGCCTAGAGTTTTCTTCCTAGTAAGACAGAGTGAAGGACAGTGGCAGAGAAAATGAGCAGTTTCTTCATGCTCGTCCTCATCACCACAGCCTTTACAAAGGTCATCGGTACTAACATTTTTTTTTCTTTTGGCAGCCAAGTAGGTTGTGTCCTGTAATTATGCCAATGAGGCGGATCTAAAGAAGGGTTTTTAAGAGTTAAAATCCTGTCGGATCTTTTCTTATCGTATCTAGGCCATAGTTTCTTGGTTTTAACACAGGTTTCTAGGAGATTCCATCTGATGTTGGATTTATGAAGGGCGATTTTTCTGACATTATGTTTCAGTTCACATAACGGGATTCCTATTTGATGGTCTATGAGAGAGGGGTCTTTTCGTTGCCTGGCACATCACTGTGTCCAGGAACCCTGCAGAGTCTTACGTTATGCTGTGAGGCTCACAGGAGCCAAGAACCTTTAGCTCTTCGCGACAGCGAGAAACAAGCGTCGACATGATTAGGGTGGCAGAGTTAGCTTGGCTATCAATGAAAAAAGTGATGTCCGCGTGTGATCATCGCCATCATGGATATATATGTTTAGCAGCGTTTTTTACTGCCAAGATCTCAACTTTGGAAGACGCTGCTATGGTCGGGAAGCCATGAATGAGGCTTTCAGAGTAGAAGCCTGCACCTACTCCAGTTTTCATTTTAGAACCATCGGTGTAGATGGTAATAGTCGAGTCGTCACTATTATCCCATTCTGTGCAGATATTGTTATCTACGTACTTCGTAAGAATAGCTGCGTGGACACTCTGGCTAGTTTTCCAGATGTAAGAAAATTATCCTCATCAGTCTGGCATACAATTTTTAGCCAAAATAAAATGACTGGCCTAAATCACGTGAACAGCAACAACACCAAACCGACAAATATGCCATGCACTGTCTCGACTGTATTTAAATTTAAATCAAAAACAACAAGTTGTCACCAAAAAAAATTGCTTAATATGCAAATCAAATCAGCAAAAAATAGAAAAAGAAGATTTTTCGCACCTTCCCAACATTCCACATTTTTTTTTTTTTAATTCGTAGACAAGCTGGAGCCATACTCGTATATGGTGTTAATTTTGTGTTTGCCTATATCACCCCATCTAGGTATTTATAATTTTGTTTTTGCCTTCGATTTGAATAAAAACGAGTTTATCAAGATTGTACCTAGAAGTGGTTTTGAATTTATTAATAAACTCATAAGAGAAGACGAAGAAAAAAAATTCTGCCACAAAAATTATATGCTTGTGTAACGCTTAAAATGTCTTGACTTAAGAATATGAAAACAAAAACGTTAAGACACACACACTCTGGGGTCGTTTTGAATTTCGCCAGACTAAGTGTCTGTAACCTCACCTCAACGACAAATGACTGTGCTTCCTCTTTGGTCTTTCAGGCAATCCAAGAAATTCGAGTATCTCATCTTCGACGTCGATACGCTCGCTATCGTCCAGTATGCGATGCATGATTGTCTGATCCACACCGTTATCCATATAGATGCCCGATTGACTAGCTAGTAGTATTGTTAGATTTGCCAATAATAAAACAATCACAATGATTACATGATGCATAATTGGCACCGAGCAGTGCTTTGATTTCAAATTATTGTAACAGCAGAGCCCGGGTCGCGGTCGGGATGAGCTGTACGACAACGGCCACCGCATTTTTGTTTGCGATCACAATTCGCAAGTTATTTTTAATTACAATTAAAACTTTACTTTTCTTTTTAGTATATTGATTGATTAAGAATTACATTTCCATTGTTTATCATCAAGAATTTATTATCACACAAACGACTGTGATGTCGCGGCTTCTCCATGAAAAGTCGTTATACCCAAAATGGATCACAATAAATTGATAAACTGTCAATAATTACAATCTACATCAATTACAACTGAATTATTTTAAATGAAACAACAGCTCCATAGGTATGCAGATGTTTCCATGGCAAACAGCTCTCGAATGAAGAAAATGCGTATCACGTCGATGAATTTATTTTTTTTTTTAACAATAACTTTACACGATCACAGAGCAGAGATCCGATGAATATCAAAACAAACTGATGAAAACCGCACTCTAACCGAAATGTCGATTTATTTTTTGCCGATCAAAATGAATTTATTATGATTATTGTTACAGCTTGAGAAGTGCATCTGATGAATTTCCAGAAATGACTGAAAAGACTAATCAAACTTGTCTTGCGCTTTTGTGCTTTCCTTGGGCAGCATCTTTGGAGAGATAAAAAGAAAAATACAGAATCTATAGACAAGTATCTTTATTTTTGTCGCCTTCATCTCGATCATCAGCTTAGAGAGAGAATGGAGCGCGACTTGAATATTCAAACCATTGCGATCACGATCGTGTACGTTGTCGTAGTCGCGGTTGGTGGTGGTCAATCCAACGACCGCGACGCACGACGACAGGTTGGTAAGGTAAGTCGGATTGCAAAGAGAACTAAGTAGTGCAAATTTTGTGGCTCTTAACTTGTTCTCAAATCGAAGGTTTCGTTTCTTTTTTTTTTAATTTATTTTTGCGTGTTTTTGCACGCCAGGTTTTTTTCATAGTTAGGTACACGTTTTCACTGCGGCTCGTACCTATTGGTCGTAACTCGTAACGGTTTTGCAAGAGATCTCCACGGGTGCCTATATTTAAATTAGATTGGTTCGATTGTAGATCATGTTAAGTTTAGTGCTTGCATCTTGATTTTCTTGTTCAACTTCGGAAGTATCTTGATTTAAAATGTAATTTAAGTTGAGCAAAATTGTTAAATATTTTTCGTCACCGAAAGATTAATTTCGCGACAGGTGTTATTAATTCAGAAGTGCGAAATCTTGCGTTTTTGGATTTTGTTTAACGAGACAGAAAATTGCTTGGACTTGAGGATTTTAGAAAGTAACATGGCTTACATTCTAAAAATTGTGCATTTTGTAAGTTAGACAACTGAGAGGCAGTTAGTTATCCTGTTTTTATTTTTCAGGTTTGAATTCGACATGGGGGCTTCGTATGGCAAGTTTGGTTGAAACAAATCATAGGACGCACCAACGGCGAAAACTTACAGGATCTTTCATTGAGTGCTTCCTAACGTGAAATAAAATATAGTTTAAGTTTCCTTCGCAGCTAATATTGGTGTAGTGCATTCGAAGTGACCGATGATGTTTATATGGACCCGACCTAGAGAAAGTGAAAACCGCAATATAACGGCTCCAACAAAGCCGCTGGAGCAGATGGTCTAACTGCTGAGCTGATCAAACCAGCAGGCGACGAGCTAGATAGGAGCATGCACCAAATCATCTGTAAGATATGGTCAGAGGCATGCATGCCCGATGAATAGAACCCCAGCATTGTTTGCCCGATTCTGAAAAAGCGAGATCCTCTAAACTGCGCCAACTACAGAGGAATCAGTCTACTAAACATCGCCTACAAGATCCTATCTGCCGTATTATTTGAATTCTGAAGTCTTTCGTCAACAGGAAAGTCAACCATCGTACCAAATTTTCACGTTGCCGCAGATCCTGGAAAAGACCTATGAACTCCAGATTGATACCCACCAACTTTTAATCGATTTTAAGGCCGCGTATGACAGTATCTACAGAGAGGAACTGTATAAAGCTATGTCTAGTTTTGGCATCCCTGCCAAGCTCGTTCGCTTGTGAAAAATGACGATGGAGAACTCATCAAGGTTGACAACGAGCTTACGGAACCTTTCGACGTCAAAAAAGGCGATGCACTGTCGTGCGATTTCCTTAACATCGTTCTTGAGAAAATAGTGCAGAAATCCACCGTCAATACCAGAGGCACTATCTTCCAAAGATCTGTTCAACTTCTCGCGTACGCCGATGATATTGATATAATGGGAAGAACAGAGCGTGATGGCGCCTTTGTGAATATTGAGACAGAAGCGGCAAAAATGGGTTTAGCGGTAAATGAGGGAAAAACAAAGTATATGCTGTCTTCGAGGAAGGACACCCAATACCGACGGCTCGAACAGAACGTCACAATAGACGCATACAACTTCGAGGTAGTAGAGGAGTTTGTCTACCTAGGCTCCGCTATAAACACGGGCAATAACACCAGCGCCGAGATCAGACGAAGAATAACTCTTGCTAATCGCTGTTTCTTTGGGCTAAGAAAGCAGGCCCTCTCTCGAGCAACTAAGGTAAAATTGTACAACACCCTCATCATCCCAGTCCCTCTGTATGGTGCAGAAGCATAGACTTTGACAAAATCGGATGAATGTGCTATTTCGAGAGGAAAGTTCTTCGGATCATCTTTGGCCCCGTGTGCATTGAAGGGGAATGGCAAAGAAGATATAACAGCGAACTTTACGGGTTGTACAACGAAATGGACCTAGCCAGAAGGGTCAAGGTCCAGTCCAAGGAATCACCAATGCTCCGGCCCGGAAAGCCTTAGACCCTATTCCCGAGGGACGTAGGAGGAGAGAAAGACCGCGACTCAGGTGGCGCATTCAAGTGGAAGAGGACCTCAATCAACTTGGAGTGCAAAACTGGAGACAGCTAGCACGGGAACGAGTTGGCTGGCGGAGACTGATGATTGAGGGCCAAGTCCACAACGGACTGTAGCGCCACCTTAAGTAAGTAAGTAAGCTCGCGCTGACAGCTCAAACTCCATACCAAACTTTTGGAGCTCAAATTTGACATTTTTATTTGTTCACGAACCAATTCATCCAGAAATTGGCCCCCATTGCTGTCGATTACTATGTCCAACGTACAATGGGTAAAACTCACGGAAAGTTACCCGCTTAGGAGAGCATCCCTTTTTATAAATCTTCAAAAGGTAATGTAACATTGTCATACTAATTAAGGAAGAATGTTCTCATTTTGCCAATGCAAGATAATAGAGGATAATTATTCATCAGGTCCCACTGCAAGCAAAACGTTGTGGATTGCAGCATAGGCACGTTTCTTTTTCCACAAAAATCATCAACTTATCTGAGTCCTGAGTTACAGTTCGTAACGAAATTACGTCTTCAATCGTTTGACAATCGTAAAGAATCTCTAGTTCAAATATGCTGAGTATTTGCATTCTCCAACAAACAATATTCATTCGTATTCATGATGATGGAAGGAGAAATGCCATTCAAAGCAAACGCGAATCGGATGCATTGTAACAAAGATGAAGACAGAGCTAAAGTGTATTTGTGTTTCAGCCATAACTATTTCCAACTCATCTCTAAGAGGTTAGTTGAAAGTGCATATGAAGATCTGTCAAAGTTATTTGTTTATTAACATTTCGAAATTGAGAATTTAAATAAAGAGTGGCGCGACAGCTCTTGAAGAGCCAAGGCCTAAGTGGCTTACTCTCATCAGCAAGTCTCTAGATGCGTGTGAAGAATTGAGAGGACCTACAACTTAACGCCGATTCCGAACGGCAAAGTTGAGAAGCACTTTTTCATGACAGATGCTACTCTTGGAAGTTTTGTCAGTTCTCCGCAAGAGGCAGTGCCCGTGAAAGATGAAATAAAAACTATGGGCACGAGTAGGACTCGAAACCACGACGACGTTCTACTTAGCAGCCAACGCACTTAACCACTTAGCTATGGACTGGACACTACAATTAGATTTCGACAAAACCAACGATAATCAACGATTGTTAATAAGAGAACGCATCAACGTTCATTTCAAACAGTCATGTCGTTTTCCATTGGACATTAAGAAGCATTCAGAAGAGTCCAGAAGTCTTCTGAAACCATTGTATTGGACTGACATTGACAGACTTTGACAGAACTTTGACTTCTTTGACAGAAGTCGTCAGTTAGTTAGTTAGTTAAAATTTAGAAACAAGATTTGTTAAAATGACCAAATGACGTACTAGAAAGGTAGTGAGACTTAAGTTTAGACCAAATTAAAAAAAAAAAAAAAAAACAACTAAAAATAATATTACAAAATACATACAAAAATATATATTTAATCCTTAATTTATCCTATTCAAAATTAACTTCAAAAAACAATTACAAATATTAGTTTCTATTTTCAATGGCACCCGCAACTCTTGACAATCATATTTTTATATTTCTTCAAATTTACATTTGCATCATTTATATGGTAGAGTACTCTCAGAGCACCCAACATTGAAGGAGCACAACATGGTTTTGGAACTTTTTTCGGTTCCAATAGATGCACCAGTGTTTGTACAATTGCATGGTTTGTAGCGTTCATGTGTGCAGTGAGGGGAAAATTGCACTCACCACTGCAATAGTAAGCACCATATCCTTCAGGAGCAATTATCCAATCCTTGAAAACAAACAAAATGACTTATTGAAACAATATTATACAAAATAAAATGCAAACAGTTTACTAACATGCCATTCAAGATCCTTAAAATCTATGTAGAGCGTTTGCATTTGACAGCTCTTCATGTTTTCACCAGAATGATGCTGTTCCAAAAGTGGATGCATATCGCTCTTTCGACTCCGCCTCGACTGGCCAACATTTCGTTTTCTTCTTGTGTGGCGTTGTGTTGTTTTTAATTACCTGAACAAAAAAAAATTGTTTAAAATCTTATGCTTGAATTTTACTTCAAATTAACACACATTCATCGTCATAACTGTTCAAGTAAAAAACAAACATATAAAACTACTAAAACCTACCTCCGGTCCACGAAAGAAACCGATCAAAAACGGCTGAAATTCGTCCACACCTCTCTGATGCACCAAACCGATATCATCCAAACGAACCTCACGCTCCGCATTGCCAGCCTCATGAGCACCAATATAGATCCCCTTATTCTGTCCCGAATCGGCCAGCCATTTGGCAAGTCCTTCTGTAACATTCAATTCCAACCATCCCTGATGGTCTGTGGTTGTATTTAACGATGACAGAATCTGCAATTCGCTTTCATTGTCGGCCTGTACAATCGCATAAACGGCAATCGTAAATTCTTTGCCAGCATTTCCTGCCGCCATCCTGCCTTGAATTGGTTTTTGGTAGATTCTCAATTCGGCCATCATTAAGTAATTATGAGTGGGAACTTGCGATACATCGAACCAAAGTCGGCGTCCGTGTTCGTGACGGACTTCAGGCACATGGTGGTCTGAAAATGGAAATGTTATGAATTTATAACAGTGATGAATGATAATAGTGCAGGGGTGGAGTTGTTTTGTGTATGTGGCCTGATTTTTGTGAATTCAGAATTTTCATAAAACAACAAATTCGAAGAAGAACAATTTCTTTTATTTCTTTTCCCTTTTCTTTCAATTTTAATAAACTCGTTAACAATAAATTTATTTGTTTTCTTCAGTCCATAAACCCAGCGGGATAACAAACCAGGTAAATACGAATTGACCAAAGAACATGAACAACAACAATACAAAAGAACTCACTTAATAAGCCTTTTGGGTCTTTTATTCCTTTTCTTTTGTGAGTCATGCCGTCAAGCAGATATTTATAAGACGAAAAAGGAACAAAGAACATCATTTGGGATAAGCCGGTTTTTGTGCCTTCGATCATCGAGATTGAACAAACAAAAAATAATATTCCCAAGACCCGATACCTGGAACAACAAAACTGGCGCTAAAGTTTCAGATCGGTTTTAAATGGTCAATAATTGAGCATCCCTCTTTTTAATTTTTTTTTTTTTTTGCGGTCAGTATAAAAATAGTCATCGGCATCACATTGCGATGGACCATCGGTATTTTGAATTGAATTTTGTTTATTTTGTTTGGTATTCAGACTAACAGGGTGGTAGCTAGTGTTGTTGTTGATTATTTTTGTTTTTATTTTGAACTCGAGAGGTTCTAAGAGTTCTTTTGGACAGCATCAATTGGCTGTTAATAGTTCCACATTATTATAACAAAAATTTAAATAAATATACCTACGTTTTATGTCCTTGGATATTTTGTTTTCATCTTCATATTACCTGTTTATTGAAGAGACATTTGGGTATCTTCAGAGAGCTTATAACCTAACCTCCATAACATAAAACGAACACAAAAATCCAAAATGGCTGAGATTTACGATCTTTTCAAATGAATCATTCTATAGCTAGACACACAACAACAGGTACATCAATTCCTTGAAGTGTCTTTAATAAAATTCCACAGAATCCTTTAAATGTTTGACAGAAGGATCAGAAGGTAATGTGCTAATTGGGATACTTGGAAGCAAAGTGCATTATTCAAACAACACAAAAGAAACAATAAATGAATTCTACCTGTAACCTGTATCACGATTTCGAAAGACGCCAGGAATTCTGAAATGAGGCGCTTGAGTCATAAAGAGGATTTCATTTATCTTATCCTTAAGTGGACTTATGTACATAAAAGAACAAGCACCAACATTGTCATGAAGAAAAGAAAAGGATCAGTTATTGAAGCAGCCATAATAATTAGCCACAGTTCCACAAAACCCAACTGTTATATGCGTTAACAGTCAATGCTGTCATAATATTTAAGCTACTTTACCTGTCACTTGTTGTTTTCGTTTGGTAATGCGGAATTTGTAGGGTTGTCAAACACAAAGAAATAGAAGTCACGTTTCCTTTGACGAAAACAAATTCAACTTAAAAAAAAAAAAAAAATAGAAGAGCGTTCAAGACAAACAAAAATAATATAATAAAGCGAGTCTCGTGAAAACGGAAAAATGAAAAAGTATCAATAAACGCTGGCGTTCCTTTTGACAACTCGCCTTTGCAACTAGGCACCTATATAATAGTTAATTAATAAAGTGGCGCGACAGCTCTTGAAGACGAAGAGCCAAGGCCTAAGTGACTTACTCTCATCAACAATTCTCTGGGTGCGTGTGAAGAATTGAGGGGACCTACAATTTAACGCCGATTCCGAACGAAAAAGTTGAGAAGCAGTTTTTCATGACAGATCGATATTCTCGGATGTTTTGTCAGTTCTTCGTAAGAGGCAGTGCCCGTGAAAGATGAAATGAAAACTATAAGCACGAGTAGGACTCGAACCCACGACGTTCTGCTTAGCAGCCAACGCCAGAGACAAAAGGAGATGGTAAACTGACTTACGCTTTACCCTTCGGATCTCTCAAATTCTACTTTACCGTTACTTCGTGTATGTGAGTAAATTGGAAAAACAGTAGCAGTTTGTTTGAAATCTGTCAAATAAGGTGAAGTGTGAAGAGAGTAAAATTCTCTCAGAAAGAGAGAAACTTGCAACAAAGTAAACAAACGAGTTGATATAATTGTGTTGTGAAAAAAAGAAAAAGAAGAGCAGTTTATTTTCATTTTGGCAAAAGCGTTAACAAATTACAATTAATTCTGTGTTAACAGATTTGATTCGATATTGGGTGTTATTAAAGATCCTTTATAAACAAAAAACATGTCGATAAGAATATGATTTTTGAGTTTTGGTAGAAGAGTTTGATGGAATCTATTCTTCGTTCAGCGGAAGAAAAAAAATGTAAATAGCATAAAACGTTAGTGCGCTGAAACTGCTAAGAAGCGTGGCGCTTTTAACACGATATGGATATTCGCAAATGGACTTTGTCCACTCCTTATTTCGCAAATGTATTATTCATATGTATGTCAAATTGAATTTTTGTTGTAAAATCAGATAAACCATTTAGACGATTTTGGATTTCTCGTGTGTAGGTTCAAAACATTTTTTTTTCTTCAAGTACCTAAAGTGAACTATTTTTTTTTATGAAAAAAAAAACATGGGATTGGGGAAATAAAAAATGGGGGGGGGGGGGTCAATTTTAAATTTTCCCTTCGGTTCGCCTCAACATGGTTGAGAGCAAACTTTGTTGGTCTGGTGTAAAATTCGATTTCGTTGGTACAATGAACATTTAGAAACATTCTAATGAAAAAATTCAAATATAGAATTTCTATCTGTAATTTCCATATGGATTTTTATGACGTTTACACTGATTTGTATACAATACATTCGCATATGGAAATGGTGAGCGGGTCTATCAGGGTGGGAGAGTCCATATGGAGTAAATCATATCGTGTAAGGCTACGCTTAAATAACCGACGAACAGACTGTTTTGATCACTAGGCAGCAGGAAAGAGAAATGGAAATAAGCGAACCATGCATCGAAAATTTCTTACGAAAAAGTGGTACGCAGCAATATACGGAGTCGTAGAATTCAAGGTGGCACTTTTGAGGTTTCCCTTTCCAGAACTTTGTTCGAACACCTTAGGTGACAAATTCTGTGCATAGGAGATTTATGCTAGTCTCCGTCGGACAAAACAGTTGTGGACCCAAGCACCTAACATTCTGGGCTATGGTTTGTTATGAAATTTTGATGAAATACATTAACAACAAGATTATACTATAAAGGTTTCCTGGGGCTATGAAGCATGCTCCTTCCTGAGATTGGGCGGATCGTTTCGAGTTATTGATCGTTGTGGTACGTTTCATACAATTATTCAAAGAGTCATTAAATTCGTGATATGATGAGCCGGGGGGGGGGGGGGGGGGGGGGGGTGTGTGTGTGGTTGTTTCTGTGATCACTTGCCTTACTGAACAAAAATTAAATTAAATGGTGACATTTTTTACCTTAAAGCAAAAAAATTCACTGTTGACCAGGAAAGCAAATATCAAAAAATAAATATGTCATCTGTCAATTACAGGTTTTTCCTTCGAAGATGCAATGACTTCAGAAAACAACTGCAACAAGAATTTTCAGTTGCAAAGAATTCAAAATTTCCTTTGAGGGGAAATATTTTTGCTCTCTCATTCCCGCTTTCTCTGACAACTTATTCGGGTAAACAAACAGGAAAATGTAAAAACGTTATGTATCGTTGCAAAAAGTTGGCAGTTACCAACAACGCTATTAACTTTATGTATTAAACAACTAAAAAAGACACTTCTGTGAAAATACTGCGAGATCGTATTTCCATCTTGAGGACTACTCCGCGGCAAATAGATATAAAAGGGTATTAAGACTCTGACTCATGTGTTGCCACGCAGCTTTTGCCTCACGGTAGTTTCTTCCACAGTAGTTCAGAGAAATCCTTATTTTTTTCGCACAGACAGACTAAAGAAAATAAATAGCGAATACGGAGGCAAAGACAACTTCAAATGTTTTTCCTGATTTCATAGACAAAAACAAACACAGAAAGTGCTAGAAATATTTCTCCCTTCTGGGATCTGGCTATTATCTATCTCAACTTGTATCCGTTCAAAGCTTGAGGACGTCATTGAATCATTCACAACATTGCAACACTGACGTGACGTGTCGTCTTTCTCTCTGTTCCACCGTTACTTTTAAGGTCAATGCTCTTATGAAACAGCGAGTTGCATTCTTCGCTCCTTCCCTTTAACAATTCAGCTGTTATACTCGTTCTTCTAGGAATGTTTATCAGTTTTTCTCGGTCGTATTGTCAAGTACAACGCGAATGTGTAATTATTTACGAAAAGACATATCTACGATTTTCTTTAAATATTGTATGTGTTGAAAATGAGTGAATACACTTACTTTTGTTTAAAAACGTCATGATAATATCACTTTCATCTATGGCGGTCTTATCAAGGTCCGTTATGAAATTATCGTCACTCACGTCTCGCTTTTTGCGTACTGATTCACCATTTTCTTCTTCATTCAATCGACGATAAACATCAATGAGATACTGTGGAGCAGATTTCTGGAATCAAATAAAAATTCAAAAGAAAATTTGTGTCAAAAAATCGCATACAATAACGCATTACTTATGTATTTAAAATTTGATATTTGCAAAACTTTTCAACAATATTTTCAACAGTCAATCGATGAGCTGACGAATGGTCCTTACACCCAACAGGGGAAACAGGTGCTTAAAATTATTGCAAATTACACTTTGATAAATGTCGAATCCTAACCAGGCAAGTTTTGACCCAAATTTGCAACGAATTTGTTCCAGGTCCATAAGTTTCCAATCAAAATGTAATTTAATCCGTTCCCAGGTACCTTTGGGTACTTCAAAATTGAGGCAACAACAAAGAACAACCTTCAGTCAAAATCTCGGGAGCAGTTAAGGATTGCAAGTTGCGACAGCAGCTGTTGACATCTGTTCTAAGTATACTGTTCATGTTTTAACATTGCACATCACTCTAACCAGCCTTACTATTTTTTAATAACCAATATGAAACCTCATCCATCAATCAACCACTTGATAGCTTGTAGAATATTTTTGTTTTTTTTTTTTTTTGTTTATTTTTTCACAACCATCTAGAACTCGCCTATAGCACAGCATGTATAGCGATACAAACAAACCTCAAGAGTAGAATTTCAATTTTTAAAAAATGCAAATTTCTGTTTATAACTAAACGGTAAGATTTATACATTATACAACAATCAAACAAATTATTTACAGAGTAGGCCAAGCCTTCGAATAAGTCTATTTCGCATTTCTTTTTCTTGAATCATCGTCTTCTTCATATAATTACTCGCGTTACTCAAGTGCGCGTATATAAGCAGTCAGCCTAGAGTCTAGAGAGCTGCTTTGCACAACAAAAATAATAACAACAGAGAATAGAACAATGTTAAATGTACTTCATTCTGTTTAACAGAATTAAAATGAAATCGTAAAATTGAAAACAAAAAAATGTCGTTTTGAATTATAATAATTATTCTTATTATAACTTCTGTTAAGGTCTTTCATATATCCCATCACTCAATTAGTGCGTTTCTGTTTAATTGATCACTTCATTTGCGCATCCCGGTCAAGCAGCAATATGTTCAGTCTAAAATGTGGCGATGCCACACAGACTTCCACATCATCTTGATCTTCGGATTGTTAATTACTTAATTAAAATAAATAATATTTTTACAAATCTACTCATGTCTAATTATAGTCGGAGAGTAACGGTTGTATTTTGGAAAGCTCGAGTTTTCTGATCTTTTTATTTGACATGCAAACACATTTTTGCTTCTAATGGTTGAATGCCTATGTATTTCTGAATTTTTTATTTTTTTATTTGTCAACATGTCATCGAGTAGACGAGTACGTATGTATGAGCGAGTATGTGCATGTATGCGTGATTCTGTTTTTCATTCCGACTTCAAATTCAGAATCGTTTTTCTGTTCTTTACAGAACAAGAACTGTCATCTTGTGCCAAGTGAACGAATTCAGAATCGTTCGGAACAGTTCCGGATGACAAAAAAAACGCTATTATTTTGACAACTTGTCCTTTCTCTTTTTATCTTTGTTGATCATTTTTGATCTTTAAACGAATGGTGATTGCCGAAATACATAGACATGCAACCATTTTGTAATCAGAAAGTTCTAAGTTTCAATTCTGGATTACCGGCGGCGACCTATAGAATCCGTCAATCCGTCAGCGTTGACGTTTTTAACTGACAGCTCAATAGAATACACATTTTCTTATGGAATGCGTCCCACAAGCAACGCACGTGACGGATGTAATGCACTTTTCACATGAGCACGAACAACCACCACGAATGAACGAAAATTCGTCGATTTTGACATTTCTTTCATATGAGAGTTTTTAATTCGTCGCGAATGAATAACCAAAACACAAAGCAAGAATGATTTTTGAGGTTATACTCAGGCGAATAATTTGTTCGTTGGGAGTGTGGATGATGTAGAAAAGGTTGGCGTTACGTCAAAATAACTCGGTGGAAAGAGTTCAATGTGAACATCGTCTTTTAAAAATCCTGCCCCACATTGTTTCCTCCTTCTTACCACGAAGTGAGAAAGAGAAATGAAGATAAGTCGGCGGAAAGAGTTCTATACTCCTATGTGAACACCCTCAAACATAAACTATACTTCTATCGTTTTGTTGAGATTTGTAAGGAAATACGGCTTCAAACGTATCTAAAATCACCTTTCCTGATTCATTTGTCGTTCACATGAGAATAGTGCTTAACGGATAAAGGGATAATTATAACGAGCAGAAGCAAACGGATGCTAGTGCCAGCACCGAACGAAACGTTTACCTCCTTACTATCAATGGACGAACGAACAAAAAATTACAAAAATTAATTACTTAAAATCAACAGTAAATTGACTTTCTCTTCAAAAAAAAGTCACTAAATCTAGTCAGCTGTCAAATTTTCATCCGTAAAAAGCGAAAGGGAGCGCAGTTTGAGTTTATGTCAGCAAAACTGCTCGGAATTGACGAAACAGCAACCTCAGTTACGGACGGCCGTTCCGTTAATTATAGTGCTGCCTTAAAGCTGGTCAACTTTCTACTTTTTGCATCCATTGATCCGCTGCAAGAAGGAAAAATGTTCTCTCTTTCTCTCTCAAAGCTCCTTTGTAAGGCAACAACAATTTTGACTTTAACTTTTCCTTTATTTTTTTTACCCTGTCCGTTCCACCTTACAGCCAATCAGACAGAAGCTCAGAGAGAGAAAGAGAGAACATTTAGACCTTCTTTCTCCCTCGTACTGATGGAGAATATGCAAATATGTTGACAGCTACGTAGTTGCTTAGTGGTTAGGTGCGTTGGCTGTTAAGCAGAACGTCGTAGGTTCCAGTCCTCCTCGTACCCACTGCCTCTTGTGAAGAACTGACAAAACTTCCAAGAGTATCATCTGTCATGAAAAAGTGCTTCTTAACTTTGCCGTTCGGAATCGGCGTTAAATTGTAGGTGGCCTCAATTCTTCATGCGCACTCAGAGAATTATTGATGTTTATTTTTTTTTTGTTGACAGCGTATATGTTAACGCTGACGGATTGACAAATGTCAACTGTCAAAATTGTCTTATGGCGTTTTTAATTGGCAATCTGGAATCGAAAAAGAAGCATTCTGTTTTTGAAATCAGAAGGGAAATTCTCTTCTTTTCAGAATCAGAAGTGTCACTTTTGCCCAATTGAACGCTTTCAGAATGCTTTTTTTTACTTCCAGATTGCCAATTAAAAACGCCATTAGGTATACAGAGCTAACTAAATCACAACGGATTGTCATTGTCATTTAAATGGCGTCAAATGCAAAACAACAAATCTGTGTTTCTTCGTTAGTTCAGATGTATCAGAGCTGCTCAGAGCTTTGCCTTGACAATTCTGAGATCTAAATAAATAAAGTGGCGCGACAGCTCTAAGATCTGCTCAGAAAAAAAAAACCGCTTATTTTCACAATCGGTTGTTCCATCACGAGAAAAAAACTTGGAATCCGTTTTGCTCATACTAACTCTGGATACCGACGGTAGTTCATGAAGTACCACATATCACTGCCTTAGTTGATATTTTGCAACGATTTCTCCTTGACTATTAAATTCTAGTAGACAATTCGGAGCCGGCCTCCAACATCTTATATCATAGACTCTTTATTCGTCCGAACAAAAAAATTAAACCAAACCTTTTAAGCTATCAAGCTTCGAAAACATCTCAAAGATAGACCTTATAACAATTAGCATAATCTCTAGATAAACTTGTTTAATAGTAAATACGCGTTGGCATCTCACAACTTAAAAAAAAAAAACTATCTTACCTCAACGATAGATGACTATGCCTCCGTCTAGGTCGTTCAGATAATCCTAAAAAATCAAGTATCTCATCTTCGACATCCATCTTTTCATGATCATCAAGCACACGATGCATAATAGTCTGATCGACTCCATTGTCTAGATAGATGCCCGACTGACTAGCAATCACTAAAGCAATATTTATAAACAAAACACTCAAAATCAACATCGACCGCATTGTTGTGCAAAAACACTGCAAACGATTCATAATTGCAATTTTATTGCGTCGATATTTATTTTTCCTTTTTCCAAAAATTGAATTTCGTTTTCAACGAATAGTTGCACTCACAACAATAAAATAATTATTTTTCTTCAAAAATTTAACACAAACACTTTATACATTTTTTCTCGCCTTACAAAAATCTACAATGTATCTTTTCTTTCGGCAGATACAAATTCAATAAAATCGATAAATTCGATAATTATGTACAGATATCGAAAAAAGCAATTGAACAGACACGAAATGTAAATCCGGACGAATGTAAGGGAATTTAAATTTCTAAAACAAACATTCCAGCGAATTGAAAAGAAGACAGAATTTTACCGTTACCGCTGATAGTTACACGATCAGAAACATCATAGCTCATTGGAGACAAAAAAGTCAATGATCAACAAAAATCTTCGACCAACATGATGATGCTCAAATAAAAACGAACACAATAGATACGGCGCGAACCACTCTCCAGCAATCGCAACTCGCAAGCCTGTTTAAACCTAGGTTTATAATGGACTTTACAGCGAGATAGAAATTGTTGTGTCGGTTGGTATATTGTTGTTGTGAACGATAATAACGATGATGATTCTTTTCATCCAGAAGTGCATCCGATGAAATTCCAGAAATGACTGAAGAAACGAAACCAAATAGTCGTGCGCCTTGGCTGGCTTTCCTTATAGTGGCTGCTTCTGACTGGTGGCTGGCTGACTGGCTGGCTGGCTATTTGCCTGGTCGATCGTTGATCGTGCGACGCGACGACTCGACTGCGGCAGAGTGCGGCTGCTGATGGTAGTTTTTTTTCGCTTTGGCATCTCATCTCAGACAAGATCTAGCTAAACAGGCAGACAGCAGGTAGGTAAAGGCATTCATCTTAAAGCCGTTTACGTTTCGTATTGTTGTCAGTTTAACAAAAAACATCTTTTCCGTGTCTTTCAACAGCAACAACAATAAATGTAGTAGGGTATACCTCACCTCAACATATCGACCCGAGGAACTCAATTCAGACGCCACCGAACCAGCATCAACCATTCCAGCATCTCTACGTCTACAGTGCTGTGTAGCTATAGCTAGACCTTCCAGTCAAAGTCCCAATTGAATCAGACGTATACATCATTCGTGACTTGTCGATTGAGGGACGTTGTGAAGAGCATGGCGAGGGAACATAATTAACTTTAAGCAAAGATAAATGTAGGCACCTATACTAAATAAAAACAAAACAAAAAAGACAATAAATAAAAACAAAAGCAAATGCGAACGCGCAAAAGAATACTCTTCTTTTGATCATCATCATCATTATGCCTCTTTTTTCGATATATTGTTGAATCTTTGGAATTTTATTTGACGGTAGAGTATAGACTATAGAGTTGTAAGGTTATGATTGCCATCCGCCAAACAAGAAACTAATGAAAACTTTTCGAAGTGACATTTGTCTTTTTGGCTCTGAGAAAATCTTTGGCAGATTATGTCGTTATGATGAATGCGTCATTTTTCGGAAAATTCTGTTTTCAAAACGGAAGAGTTCTGCTCTTCTCAGAAGCATTCCGTCTGTCAAAGTCAGTCCAATGGTCAGTCTTCTGAGACTTTTGACTCTTCCGAATGCTTCTGGACGTCCAATGGAAAACGACATTGGAGCAAAGATTATAGCTCCATCCTATAACGTTTTGAAGTAACTTCAAGTAAACTGTCAAATTTGCAAGAGTGGGGATGAATTCTCTCACAGAAAGTCAAAGTTACGAAAAAGTAAAGGAACGCTTTTGTAGTAAGTTTTAGTAAAATAGCTACATGACAGAAACGTCAAACGCAAAACCAACATAAGTCTTTGTAAATCGTGATTAACAAAAATAAATCAAGATGAATAAACCAAAACAACTATTGCATTTAACATCGTTGTTGGCTGATTCATCAGACTCAGAAAAAAGTGATACAGACTGGTATGACTTGAAATTTAATTCAAAAAGCTGATGACAGCTGTTTTTGACAGCTAAATTTTTGCTGCTAAAAAGTGCCTGAAGAAATTTCTTTGGCAGATTTTAGTGACTCTCTGTTTTACGAAATTTTTGTGTTAGGGAACAGGAGCAGTTTTTAGTAACTTTCGGCAGCTCAAAGTTACTTGAAAAAGTAAAGGAACGAACCTTATATTATAACTTCAGCGCCGTCAATCTATAATTTCTGTCAGATCATTTTGTTCAGACCAAATCCCTACAAAACTCATTCGTCTGAGCAGGCTGACAATAGAGAACTCGCGCTGCTCCACTAAAGTCGGTAATGACCTCATCGACATCTTCGATGTCAAAAAAAGAATTAAGATAAGGTGATGCACTGTCATGCAACTTCTTTAACATCATATTGGAACAAATAGTACAGAACTCCCACGTCAACACTAGAGGCAGTATCACTATCTTCCAGAAGCCCAAGAACAGAAGGTAATAAAAAAATTAATTGAGGTTGAATATTATGTTGTTGTCATTCGTTAACGACAATTGAATCGGAAATGAAATTTGTAAAAATATTTTACACACAAATTTATCATTAATATTTCGCACAGTACACAGAATACAAGGTATTATATTCCCGATTTTCTTCCCCCAAAGTTCGCGCATATGTCACATTTCAGAGACCTAAATGTCAGAACAAAACAAAAATTATTGTTGTCTTATCGGCATTTCTTTTTGTGCCTTTCGCGCATATGTCACATTTCAGAGACCTAAATGTCAGAACAAAACAAAAATGGTTGTTGTCTTATCGGCATTTCTTTTTGTGCCTTTCCTCACTTCTGTCATCTTGGTCTCTGACAGATGCGCAATATAATACCTTATATTCTGTGTACTGTGAATATTTCGTACCTCAGGTGGCAACCGTGATCTCATAAAATCTGTTTACCTTTCCAGCCAAGAAGAAGGTGCGATAAGATGTTCAAGTGGCGCTCAGATTTACAAAAAAGATTCAATAACGATTAATATAAACATGGGTAGGTACTTTGAGTTAGGGATAGATACAAAATAAAAAATTGTTTTCTGTCGATTTTTCTTAGGAAAATTTCGAAAATTCTTTCTTCAAAAACTTTGAGGTCGATAGAGAGTGGAGTATTTGATTGAAAGGGGCGGAGTTATAGTGTTTAAAGTGAGAAATCAATAACATTCGTTCCAATTCATTTAAATCACAACATTAAAGGTTGCTTGAAGAAGTGTTTTTCGTTGTTGATGATTATTGGTTTACTAAATATATGTTTCCGTTTGTATGATTTCTTAATGTTCTTACTAACTTGCTAACTGATGTTGTGGAACTTGAGTGCGTGAGAGTGAAGTCCGCTCCTGATTATGCACCTTGCTGTGTAGCACGGCAGGTTGTTTATTTAAAATGTTCAAGTGTAGGTAGTAGGAACTAACGATCCTATTCACTTTTCTTTTGTTTGTCTGTTGTTTTTTATGTAGTGAGACAGAGTGTTTTTAATATGTTTGAGAGTGAAAATGTTTATTTTTCATTTTTTTTTTTAACTTTTTAATAAATGTTCTGATAAAAAATCTGCTAAGAATAATTACAAGTAGGTACTTTTTATGGCAGAATATGAAGATTATCACCCGGACATTTTCGGTCATACGTGGAAAAGGTATTTTGTCTTCGATATGAGTTGCATGAGTTTAACTTAACACAATGCAAAAACGGAATCGGAGGCGGAAACGGATGTTCAAAGCGTACACAATGTATCGTACATTTGGTGTATTGTTTACATTTTAAAGTGTAGGTAACTTTTTTCAGAGTCAAAAATGTTATCAAACATTTTTTTTAAATGGATAAAATAATGTTTTTTTGAATAGTTGGCATTCATTTGTTTTAGAAATGACAAAAAAAAAACAGATAGGTAGGCACCGTCCTTATATCAAGAAATAAGGAAAGAAAAAGGGTTATGTGAAATGGAAAAGTTGTTTCTTATAAATTACAAGTTGATAATCCTTTAATTATATTTTATTGCTGAGCTTTGGCCCCATTGGCCAAAAGGTCTATTCCAAAGAACGTATCTGTAAGAGTTGAGTGACGTTTCACTCTCGTCTATTCTTTTTACAAATTTACTGCCCGAATTACTGAAACACAAACAAAAAATCAACGTAACTTAATTGTCAAACTCAAAAACGTGAGAAACTTCCGTTCCTATTCTGGCCTCGTTCTTTGACTCTGTTTCAGCCACCATTGTGTTCAGGCAGTTAAATAAACCTAACGAAACGGAAGCGGTAGTAGAAATAATTATAGGATCCAGCGTTTATCGCTTTACTCCTTTCAAAGTAGATCTACTTCGATATTTGAAAATCTACTTCACTCTTCGATTTTCTAGACAGGTGATTCAGGAATGCTGTGCCAAAAAGCTAGAGCGTGTAAGTTCGGTCAGGACAAAAAAGGCCAACACGCGAAAATGCTAGGAGGAAATTCGACAAATGGCTACAATCGCAAGAGATTGCTAGATCCTTTTTCGATCGTGTCTCTGAAAATCTCCTCAGAAGTCCTTTGCTGCCAGCACAAAATTTAGAGAACCAGTGGCAACACTGCCAAGCAGCCATCAGAGATGCCGCCATTGAATTGCTGGGGTTTACACGGCCACCACAACGAATCCCCTGGTTTGGTGACGAGTGCCGGCAACATATGCAGCTTAATAAGAGGCATACAAAGCGGCGCTGCAAAGAAGGACAAGAGCAGTTCGTGAGCTCTACAAGCAGAAAAGGAGAGAGGAGCACAAACTTCTCAGAAAGAAAAAAAGGGAGCATGAGAAGCGTGCGATCGAAGAGATAGAGGGATGTCACAACAGGAACGAGGTTCGTAAGTTCTACAAAAAGGTGAAACATACCTCCAGGGCTTATTAACCCCGAACATGAAGCCTGTATACATCATGGGAACATCGTAGTGGAACCACAGTCAGTACTGAGGATATGGAGAGACCACTTTTCCAGGCTGTATAATGGCGATGATGAGCAAAATTCCGCCACCTATACAGAACCATTCAATATGGATGAAGCAGGCCAACAATTCCACCCACCCGACATTGACGAAGTGAAGATAGCGATATCTAAACTTAAGTCGAACAAAGCCGCTGGAGCAGACGGGCTATCTGCAGAACTGTGTAAAGCAGCTGAAGATAATTTGGTTAGGAGCATACACCAACTCATCTGCAAAATTTTGTCGGAGGAAAGGATGCCCGACAATGGAACGTCAGCATCGTATGCCCGATCCTCAAGAAAGAAGATCCTTTGAACGGCACCAACAAGAGCAATGTCTAGTTTTAGCATCCCAGAAAAACTCGTCCGTCTGTATAAGATGACAATGGAAAACTCACGCTGTTCCATCATGGTCGGAACAAATCTAACGGACGTGTTAGATGTCAAAAAAGGTTTTAGATAATGTCAACACAAGAGACACAATCTTTCAAAAGTCCGTTCTGTTACTAGGATACGCAGACGACGACGTTGACAAAATTGGAAGAACACAGCGTGATGTCAGTGAAGCATTCGTGAGTCTTGATACCGGGGCAGAAGATAAGGCTAGCGGTTAACGAGGGCAAGACCAAGTTAATGATGTAAACAAGAAAGGACAACCAACGTCGACGTCTTGGAGCAAACGTCAGCATATACCGATTTAACTTCGAGGTAGTTAAGGACTTTGTCTGCCTAGGATCCGCTATAATATCAGACAACAACACCAGGTCTGAAAGCAAACGAAGAATCACTCTTGCCAATCGCTGCTTCTTTGGACTTAGAAGGGAATTGAAATTGAGTAGTAGAGTTCTCTCCCGAGCAACTAAAGTGAGACTCTATAACCCCCCTTAGAGAATATATAATACCTAGAGTCGCGACTTCGGGTGTTCGCTCTCTTTTTGCCTACAAGCCGCAATTTGGTCGTTTTGTACTAATCCAGTGAGAATGTGTTAGTTTTCCAATGCTTTTTAAATGAGAGACTGCACCAACACATTCGCACTGAGTTAGATACAATGCTCAGGTCTGAGTCTAGGTGGGTTTCATGGGCTCAAATTTCGAAAATAAGATTCCGTTGAGCTCAAAATTTTCAAAAAAAAACTTAAACATACAAAAAAATGTATGTAATATAAAAATAAATACGTTATATCGTTTCTTTGCACTTTTAACATATAATTGCACTATAATTTACCAATATTTCTATCAAAAATCTTAATAAATCTTTTAAGAAAACACAAGAGAAAATCGAAATAGTACGCATACAATCGTGCGTTTAGTCTCGTATTTGCTGTGGAGAAAGTCTGTCACTTTGGGCTAGTGTTACCGCAGGTAAAACATTTTCGAGTCCCAGAGGCTTGAAAAACGAGTCATTTACAAAAAAAAAAAAAATAGTCCACACTAAAAAAAATTCAAATTCTTTCAGAAATCTTTTATTTTAATTTTGAATATACGAAAAATTAATTGTATGATTTTAATGTTCGAAATACAAGCGTTAGCACAAGAAATAGACGATTTAAACATGTGATTATTTTTTTCAAAATATAAAATTCTTAGTAATTGTACATATTTGTGTCTGCAAAAAAAAGAGTCAAACGTGATAAGAACGAGTCCCGAAATCAAGGAAGAAAAACGAGTCCATTTTGACTCTATAGAGGCCATGTGGTAACACAGCTTGGGCAACACGAAAAAAAATTTACTCACGGCTGAGTACTAATTTTTTTCACCTCTTACACAGATTCACAGCCACGAAAAAAAGAGAGGATTGTAAGAGTTCACCTCAGAAAAATGTTGAGGCGGCAAGGGAGTATTATATATTCTCTATGATCCCGGTCCTAATATAATGGCGCAGAGACATGGACCATGATAACATCCGATGAAAATTCTGTGTACTGTGTTAATCCGGAATTTGTACACAGAACTGTCTGATTCCGGATACCAAACGAACATGCAAACACATTTTTTTGTATCTATGTGCTTGTGAAACCTCATAATATGCAGAATTGCAGATGACATGACATTGATTTTATGTTCTTCATTGTATATGGAATCAACTATGGTGTTTTCGATATTTTGTGCTACATCAAACCAAAAAAATCCCAAACTTATGTAAAAAAAACAGCACTGTGCCATCTCAAGATGGCACCACAATCGATTGCCAGGTCGCAGGTACTAATTAAATAGAAATACAATGATGTTCTTTATTTATTAACATGGCGGAGGCGAGTACGTATGTGCAAGTGTGTGCATGTATAGGTGATTCTGCTTTTGATTCCGACTTCAAATTCGGAATCGTTTTCCTGTTCTTTTCAGAACAAGAACTGTCATCCTGTGCCAAGTGAACGAATTTAGAATCGTTCGGAACAGTTCCGGACGACCAAACAAAAAAAACGCTAAGTCTAGTCATTGTTCCAGTGAAAAAAAAAATTGGGAAAAACGACGGAAATATCAGTTAACGAGAAAAATCAGTTGAGTTTTTTTCTTGGTAACAAAGTTGGAAAATTCCGGAAAAAACACAATCATTTGGTGGATCCACTAGTTTTAAATAAAACACATTGATTCTCAGTTTTCCTCCGACAAATTTGAATTATTTTTATTTTCTTTTGTTTCAATAAATTGTTGTTTGCTTACAATTTACAATTTATTTATTTGTATTTAATGACAGTTTTTGAAGTCCAATGTTTGTTTTAAATTTAAAATGCTGTTTTACAGATTAATGAATATTCGAATTTCCAACGGGTTTCTTTTTTAGCAAATTTCTTATCTATGCTACAATTTTGAATTTATATTGATTTCGAATGATTTATTTTTTTATTTTTGTTTTTGTGGTATTATTTGTTTTTTGAAGGACTGAGAAAAATAAAAAAAACTGTAAATATTGTTTCGTTTGGTTTTTTTTTTTTTGTTTTTAGTGCAAACAATATTAAACATTGAATATAATTTACAATATTGCCGAAACAATCATCTTAGGTATTCTCTGATCAAAATCAAAATGTAAAACATTGTTTGCAAGAATTTTATCAGACATTTTTTTTGCTTTGTGTTTTTATTAATTTTTTTGGCATCCTTTTTCTTTGAAATTTTTATTCACAATCTTTTCCAGGTATTCTTTTTTTTGACAACAAAAAAATTAATATTTTGCTTGACACTTTATTATAAAGGATTTTTTTTTTTTTTGTTTTTTGTATTAATGTAAACTCAAAATTATTATTTTTTATAATTATTTAAATTTGAACCAAAAACCGAATCAAGAAAAAAAGAAATGATGCATATTCATCAATGATTTTTTGTTTTTTTTTTTTTATTTTTTTGTCAAAAGAAATAAAAATTAGCACCGTTTCTCCTCGTTCTGAATGAGAAGACCTTGTACAGAAAAAAAGAATTAATACATTTTTGCCTTTGATTCGACTTTTGATTCAAAATCAATCTTTTTGCTTCAACAGCTTAACAGCTTATCACTTAATCAAACGTGATTTTATTTGAATGTGATTATTGTTATTTAATTTTTATTTTTTTTTTTGCTGGCTTGAGCCATTTATGTATCTTGAAAGATTTTTGTTTAATGTAGAATTTTTATTTTATTATTTTACACTTTTTTTTGTTTTTTGAAAAAGGCACAAAAACACCTTCCCATCCTTAATTTCGCTTTATGTTTATCTTTAAAAAGTTTGCATTTGAAAATAAAAAGTTAAGAAAAAAAAAACTATTTAGAGTTGTCAAACTCCTCACAAGTTTAAGATAATGTTGACATGAAAATAATTGTCATAATTTTAAATAATATTATTTAATTAATTTTTACATTTCAATATTCTTTACTTCTTTTTTTTTTGCTGTTTTAAATGTTTTTTTTTTTTAATGTATATTTTCTTATTCTCTTTGTAATTTATTTTTTAAACATAATTCTAGCTTAGAAAACAAAGGGAGATAGACATATTATTTTGTTGAATTAAGAATTTCCATTTTACAGGTTATGTGTGTATGTAAATTATTCTATCGTTATTATTTGATCATCCTACAATTTTGAAGGTAATTTTAAATAGGATCATATTAATAACACGATGAGAACAGCTTCTAGGGCGGACAAAAAATTATATTATGAGGTGGAATCGTGTAAGCTGATTTTTGATAGTTGACAGTCAAATTCAGGCAAAAAGGAATAGAAAGTTAACAGTCAAATATCATCTATCAGCTTACACGATTCCACCCCTGGATTTGATTTTACACAAACAATCACCCTTATTGTTGTAGGCGTTTCACTTGAACGACAAATGTCATTTTCAAACATTTTTATTATGAGTGGCGTTTAAGAGTCGTTTATTGAGTCGTAACGCCTTACTCTGAGTGGAAAGTAAGTTTTTTTTTATGAGAAATTGAGTAATGTCACTCATATTTATTATAACTGTCGTTTTACTCGCCTACTACGACTCTCAAAAGGCTATTTTTTGTCGAACACAAATTTTCAAACGACTCATTGGGGAAATTGGAATTGGAATTGAAATTCAACATGAAAATAACCAACCCAGAGCAGATGAAGCGCCTCGTCGAGTTGATGGACGGAGTCAAAAAAAAAAAAAATTGGAAGCTACTGGAGGGGACCCTTCAAAAAAAAAATATTTGAATTTGTTGGACAAAGCAATTGCAGATCTTTTTGGGTTGGACAAAGTGGTTGACCCGGTTGGAAATGCTTTTGGTGGTTCTTCAGCCCACTCGATAACATCCATTTATTTTTTTCTGCAGTTTTCACTCCAACGTTCTCTGTTATTCAACTCAATCGTGGTAACCGTCGGAGCGGAATTTTCACCGATTTCCTCCGAATTTTGCTTCGAGGTAGCTCTCCGACAGGCAAAATGTCTCCGATTCGGAGGAAATCGATTGGGCCGATTTTCTTCTTCCGGATTATTTAACAACACAAACAATGCAATGCTATTCATTTTGTACTAATTTTAAACGAATAAATTGTTAAATTGAAAAAAAAATGCAAATTCTTTTGAAATTTCTATTTGTCAATATCAGATGTTTAAGTGGAACGCATGTTAGTTCAAAACGCCTGGCGTTTAAGTATCTTAATACCGACTCTTAAACGCCTTAAAATAGACTCGAGACTCGACAGAAAAAGTGACGAATATCGTTCAAGTGAAACGCCTGCTACAATAAGTGTGAATATTATTGAATTTATTGAAAGGGAGAATAAGACATACTTTACATTAGTATATTTTTGCTTGTTTAATATTTTTGGGTTGATGTATGCATGTTTGTCCTTTGCTTTTGTTATGTACACTGATGTTTCTTTTTTTTTTTTTTTCCTTTATAAATATATGTACACAATCATAAATTTATTGATTTTAACTGATGTTGTATACAAATCTAGATCATCACACAATCGCACACATTTTTTTTCTGTAGCAATAATTATGTATAATATAATTATGTAGATACTTTCACACACATACACACACAATAGGTATAATTCATCTAAAAACATTAATTTTAAAATATAACTGTGTATATCCTTCTTCTCTTTTATTCTCAATCTCAATAACTAATTCACCGTACTTCGAATTCTTCAAACATCCACAGTCATTTCGCTTTTAGTGTGTGTTTCGAAGTTCGTACAGAAATTCGAACAGAAACGACAAATTTCGTAAAAGAGATGATAGTTTTAATGTTTGTATAATTATGTGTTGGTGATTTAGCTTTAAATTTTATATATAAACAAAAATCATTAAAATTAAACATTTGTTCTTTTTTTCTCTTCACTTTAATTGTTTGTTTAACGAAATATAATAAATTATCACGTTCAGGATATTTTTTAAACAAATTTCTATATCCTAAACATTTGTTGTTATTATACATATATTTTTTGTTTGTTTTTATTAAATTTAAATATACAAATGTGTAGTTCATTCTGATTTTATTTATTTTTGTTTTTTTTTTTGTATTTTTACTCAATTTTTGTTCCACTTTTGTTCATTTCTTTGTTTTCTTTCAAATTTTTAAATACATTATTATGTTTTATCTACACGAGAAGCTAGTTTATTATCATTTTTAACTTTTTAAATTATACAAGTACAAATTTAATCATTTAATTCTTCAAAAAGGCAAAGAAATTAATTTTTTTCCATATATCTATTCTTCTTTTTATTTGTACAGTGTTTTTTTTTTTTCTTTCTTTTATTATTCTATGTTCTATTTTATTATTAATTTTTTTTTTGTAACTTTTTTGAAATTTTCTCATGTACAAGTTTGGGTTTTGGTGAAATAAAGTACACAAGTTTGCAGAAATAATATTTACACTAACTGAAAATATGCAGCCTTATTACCGTACCCGATCGAAGCAAAATTCTCTCCGATTCGTACAATTTTTAAGAATTTTCTACCATCGTATCCTTTCCGACAGGTAAATCGTAGACATCTACGGAAAAAATATGAAATCTGCGTCGTAATTTCAAAATGAGAGCGATTTCATGCGATGCATTGCGATTACCGATTGTTTCCGATACAAAAAAGTGTCGGAAATAAAAATATTTTTTCACTCACAAAACTTAACAAAGAAGTGCGCCGGTACGCGTCTTTATTTTACGTACGATTCGGGCACCGTGAACGAAGAAATAAAACTTCCGATCGGATACGGTAATAAGGCTAATGGATTTTAAACAAGAAATTGAATTTTTTTTTTACAAACTATACACGAAAAAATTGCTGCTTTAATTCTGCACTTAAATTGTTGGTTGATTAAATACATTTTTTTATATTAACAGTACACCTATCAAAGTGATTGAGTGTTATTTAACTTATAGCAAGCAGAAAGTGTGTAGGGGTTATTTTCGATTTTCTTTAATGTTTGAGTTCGGATTGGAAATAAATATGTCATAGACTCAAACAGTAAATTAATTTTCTTATCTGTTTGTTTATTTCTTATTAAATGATACACTTTACATGTAAATTAATAAATTTATCTTACGTTCACTCTTATCACAAAATACATACAAACATTACATCATCATTGAAATTCTATTAAAAATCCCAGTCAAAGTGGGGAAAATATTTAATAAAATTTCAACAACAATTAGTCATAAAATAATGCAAGACGTGAATATTAAGTTTAAGTTAATATTTAAAACTATTCTTTTTTTTATTTATTTTCATGATTTAAACAAATTAACATAAAATTAACAGAGAGAAAATAAAAGGTCAAATATTTAAGCAAAAACAAAAAAAAAGAAGAGAATAGGTAAACATTTATACAACAAACGTAATTAATCATTTAAAATTAGGTAATTAGAATACATAGTTGTGTATAAGAGTATGATTGCACAAATATTTTTTTTTAAATTAATTTAAATTAAACAAAACAAACAAAAATTAGAACTTAAACAGCATTTTATATATTTTAATTACATACATTTGCATTATTATTTTTAATCAAAAACTAAAGACAAAAATTGACATTATTGATGTGTGGTGAATGGAGTTGGATTAACATGTTAGATTGGTGTTTACTATTGATTCTGTTTCTAAGGCAGTGTGAAAACGCAAAATGAAAAAATTTATAAAACAATTGTATATTGAAAGTGAGAAAAATAGGGGTAAAACAAAGGAATGGAAAACAAGCAAAACAACAAACCGTAATTATTACTACCACCCTCTTAAGGACGTCATCGATTTGCTTCTCTCTTTTACTTTCTTGCAGCTATTTCGATGTTCAAAACGGTGTTTTTAAGCTTGTGATACTTGTGTGTGCAAAATAGAGATAAACAGAGTTGTCCGACAGCTCTTGAAGAGCCAAGGCCTAAGTGGCTTAGTCTCATCAACAATTCTCTAGGTGCGTGTGAAGAATTGAGGGGACCTACAATTGAACTCCGATTCCGAACGGCAAAGTTGAGAAGCACTTTTTCATGACAGATTGATACTCAGTTCTTCGCAAGAGGCTGTGCCCGTGAAAGATGAAATAAAAACTATGGGCACGAGTAGGACTCGAACCCACGACGTTCTGCTTAGCAGCCAACGCACCTAACCACTAAGCTACGGACACTGTGCGTGCAAAAGGTGTATTTTAAATTTGCTTCTTTAAGCTTCAGTACTTGTGATTTTAGTCAACCGATGGTCCGACCAGCTTAAGCTGTCGTGTCTCTATTTCCTCTTTTCATGAAGAAACTTTGTGGTCTATCTGATTTTCTTTTTGTATCCAGCGACTTCTATTCATTCCATCTCAACAACGCCAGATTAAAGGCTACCGAACGCTTTACTTGCAAACAAATTAATTCTTAATATTTTGAACGCGAAATCTTTACTTTCTGTGTGGATGTGTTAACCTTGTTAACATTCTTTTCTTTTAAGTGATTGATTATTGTTTTACTTCCCTTTTTTTGTTGTTCAATCAACCGCTTTGTCTTTCAAACAATACATTTCGATGATGCGTTTTTTTTTCATATAAAACAAAAACAATAAACGCAAAGCCTGACAAAAGAATCGAATTATTTATAAAATAATTTTTAGTGACTAGCTTTTAAACGAATGATTCTTTTTTAATGGTCAGGCGAGTAATTGTTTTTTTTTTTTTTTAATTATTTAATAAGAATGTTGGGCTCTTCTTTCCCTGACCGGATTCTGAATTTGAAGATGAAAATAGTCTCAAATCGATAGATACGCGTTAGTAAAGTACAAATGAAGTGATTGAAATTAATATTTCTATTTTTAATTAATTAAATAAAATTGCACTTTTTGCACAGAATTCACGATCAAATTTCATTTAGTACCGGCAGACTGCGTATATTTATGGGATTTTTTCGGGCGGGAAATTTCTTAAATATTTCCCTTTGAGGACATTTTGAGTTTTGAATATATACCCAGTCGCTGTCGAGCCGCTTGCGACGTAGCAAGAGTCGTGCACTCCACATCGAGGGTTAAAATCCCTTTAGCGGCGAAGCCGCCGCATATACTTTCTGTTTGCAACAAAAAGCTGCAAATTGTAAACTATTACTTAAATTGATGTTAAAATGCATTTTCTCATGATAAAATTATAATTTCAAAATATAATCTGAAATATTTTAACCATGAGTGCAGATTCTAACATTGGGTTAAACATTACTCCTCCGCCAACACTAACATTCTTCAACCTGAAGTTGTTTCCTCAGTATTTGACAGCTAAAGCGAAGAAATAACAAAAAAAAAAAAGGAAGAGAATCCGGTAAAGGAAAGTCGCCGCGAATGTTGCATCAAAATTATACGTTTTCTTTCTTTTTCTTTTCATAAAAATAAAAATAATAAAAAACAATCAATTACAAGGATTTCAATTGGCAACAAAAACCACTTGGTTTGAATGACAACGCGAGATAGGATCCTTCTTTAAAAGTATGTAGTTCGTGAATGTTTTAATTTGTGATGTATGTTAAAATAAAAGCATTATTTGTAGGTATACTGAAAACAGTTAAACAATTTCGCGTCAATATGTTCATAGCAGATTTATTTATAGCATCAATCAGGCGAGTTGTTTGTTATAAAGGCGCCTTGATTACAGAACTCAATCTCCATGGTTCGATCATCTTCTTCTTGATTGAAGATTGACACTCAAGAAAGTCAACAGCTTGCTGTTTGATAAGACGCCTCTTGCAACGTTCCTCTTTTTGTCGATAAAATATAATTTCACTTTCAAATGCTAAGCTTTCAAGGCCATGTTCAGCATGATCCATTTTCCTCCATCAATTTCGATACGAGCCTTCGAAATCGTAGCACTATTTGCCCGATTCCAAGCACATCAGGCTGTATTTCATTTGCTTTTCATCTATCCCACTTCGGACTGGTTGAAATCACAAAAACTAAAGGACACAACAATAATACAACTTAAAACACGTACATTAAAGCAGAAAGTAAATAAAAACTATTTTGTATGTTCGTTTTGCAGAATAGAGTATTGTTTTTAATTGATTACACAAACTTTTTTGAATTCAACAAAACAAGAAAAAAAAGACACATTTTTGGTTTCATTTTGCAAGGACGATGATGATTACGAGGATATTTTGTTTTTAGCTTTTTTTTTTGTTATGTTTCGTTTGTTTTTGCTAACAAAAGAGAAAACGGATATTGAAGAACAAGAATAACAAAAAAAAAATTGATTTATAAGAAAGTGGATAGTAACAAGAGTAAGGGTTATAGTAATCTTTAATTTTTTTTACATTTTTTTGTATGTTTTTATATTTTTTTGGTTTTAATTTTTCGTTTGTTATAGAATTTCTATGTATGCTTGGTGTTGGTTGGTTGATGCTAACATGGGGGACCACGATTTGTTAATTTTTTTTTTAATTTGTTTATTTGTTTTCTTTCAAATTTTAATAAAGGATCTACAGAAGAATATTTTACTTTTTTGTTTATGTATAAACTATGCAAAAAAGCGTGTAAAAACATTTATGTATGTGTATACCTTCTGTCAAATAAATATTTGTTACAATGTTTCTCTCTCTCTCTCTTTCTCTATTTAATATGTAAATGTAAAGAATTTCAAAGAAAACTACAAAAAAGGAGAATAATTTACAGTAAATAATAATAATAATAGAAAAAAAAAACAACGAAAAAAGAAACAGAAGGTGAAAAGAACTATAAATACTACAAGAAAACTTTACACAATATTATATAACTTTTTTTTGTTTGTTTTTTGTTTTTGTTTTTCTGATATGTGATTCGCATGTGTGTTTGTCTTAGCTTAAGCTATTGAGTTGCATGTTTATTTTATTGTTTAATAAATCTCAACTAAGCAACTATTTTGATTTCTTTCTTAAGAGCACTACCACGAAATTCATAATTTTAATAAGGACTAACATCCTACAACATAACTAACTGAAGCTTAGTGAATAATTTAGAAAAAAAAAAAAAAACAACGAGCGTTTTGAACGCTCCACAAAATTTCAATTGAAAAGTCCTTGCAAAACAAATTGATTTAAATATAAAAAAATAAGACAAAATCGTTTGGTTGTAGGTATTGAATTCGAAAAAAAAAAAAACAAAAACAATTTTAAAAATTTTGAATAACGCTTAAACATTTAAAGTGATTGGAAAAACAAATCTAAACATGATCAACTTTTTAACAGCTTTTTAAAGACTTTGTTTTAGAGTTTACTTGCGCGGTGCACCTTTGCCCAGCGAAAACACTTATGATAATTGAAATAAACAATGTGGTTCGCTGTTAAGATAGAAAACAGTTCTCCAGACTCACACACATCTTAAATATTACATTTTCATTTACGCTCTTATTATTTTTTTACAGTACGATGACCGAAGGCGATAATGAAGATGATTAATCAATTGAAACAGAGACAAAAACCAAAAGAGAGAAAGTGATTGTTTCTAACGCGTCAATGGACGTGAAACTAAAGCAACATGCTTCAAGATCGACGAAGTATTCAACGTAATCGATGGCAATCCATCGATAAACTGTGAATTTTTATCAATAAAGAATGTATCGACCGGTGTATGTGCAGAGTTTACATTCACGTCCCTTGGCCCGTCATCATCATCATCATCATCATCATTGACGTCCTTAACACCCTTATGGTCACTGTTATTGTTTTTGTTGTTGTTGTTGTTGCTGTTCACAATCGGTTGCATAGTAGTCCAATATTTGCAGGTTATAATTGTTGCTTGCCGCTGCGATGCTGGATCATCATCGTTATTATCTCGTTGTTGTTCATCATCTTGTTCATCATCATGACTGAAGTAGTGTTGCTGATCAGTTTCGTTCAAATTGTCGTTAGCTATGCGCGATATAATAATGTTCCCGTCGTAGTCCGTAAGAGTGTCCTTGATTGTTGCCTTTGTTGTGTTGTGATTGTTGGATGTGGTGGCGGCGGCGCCAGTTGATGAAGAACTATCCGAAGTAGATGATGCAAAGGAGAATTTCGAATTGTTGTTGTCGTAAATGATACTGTTGTTATTTGAATAATTGGGATTGTTGTTGTTGTTTATTAAGGAAGAGCAAACATTTTGCGATGCTGAATGACGACGCTTACGATCGAAACGATTTGAGATTTTGAATTTATTTGAACTCAAGAAGCACTGCATTCGTTTGGGATCATTCAATCGACGTTCGGTGTTTATTTCAAATAAAGCTGCATTCTCATTTGATGGCATAATGTTGGTCGATGATTTAAGGATATTCTTCATGTTTTTGCAAGCAATTTTGATGTTTTCTTCATCGGAGGTTTGGTTGTCTTGGATCGTGGTGGTGGCGGTCATTGTGTCGGTATCCTTTCCTTTATCATCATCAGGTTGATCGTCATTGGCATGGGGAATTGCTCTTTCAGGGGTAGCCTTTTCCCATATTTCAGCCAGATTCGAATATTCCCAATTAAGCTTGTCCAAAAATGAATCATTATTGTTGTTATTGAAACGTGAAAATATATCAATCGGATTGAATTCCTTCTTCCAAATGATATTCTCATCGGAATTCCACAAACCACCAATGTATTTTTCATCGGTTTTACCAGCAACAACTGCACCGCCTTCGCCAACACTATTGTATACACCGCCACCAGACTGGAATCCATATCGACCCAAACCACCACCAACACCAACACCGACAGCACCCAATGCATTGGCCAAAGAATGAGCATTTTCCGGACGCAACAAATCTGCAATCAACTTATTTACATTATACAAAATGTCCTTTTGCTGTTGATCCTCTTCTTCCATCATATCAACACAACCGGCTGGAGTTGTCATCGCTTGATAGTATTCACAATCGCGAATCGCCTCCGCATCTAAATCAGTATCGTCATCGTCTTCAGCGTCATCGTGTTCGTCACCTTCTCGGCCGTCGTCGTCGCGTGTGCAATTTTGATCGTCCCAATCATTTCCAATGTATAAATCCTGCATGTACCTTAGATCGGACATAATTTCATCACCCTCAACATTGAGTTCGGCTTTCAGCAATCGATTAGCTGGGTTAGACTTGATGTCACTACTACAAGCTGGACACATGCCCCAGAGGGTGTGCGATGCATTATTATTATCCATGCACTTCTTGGTAATCTCAACCATTGACCACTGTTCCATGCTGACGCATTCTTCGTCGTCCTTTGTATTGCCACCACCGATACATCCAATGTCCATCCACTCGTCGTCATCGTCATCATCATTATCGACAGCGCAGCTGCTCTCATGTGTCGTAATATGAGACGTTGGCAATGTTAAATGATTTGAAGGGGTAGCACTGGCTAATTGATAGCTCAACGTAGTCCGATAGGCATTTGAGCCAATTACATTCGAATCAGTCTGACACGCCTGATCTGTGTTACGAACGCGAAAACGAATCAAGAATTCAGAGGACTGCGAACTCTTGGTCGAAGCAACCGACGATGTACAATCGCGACTCATGGGAGTCAGCGATTGCGGCTGGTTATAGTGCCCAGCAACGGAGCTATCTTCTTCGGCAAGTGTATCTGTACGAGTGTATTCCAGATATCTCTCAGAATCAAGATACAAATATCCGCTCTCGGAACGTTCAAAATCAACCGAATCCAAGTTGCTACAAATCTCAAAGGTATGTCCGTCGGCATAGCTCATTTTGATGGGGTGGAAATGAGTGCGTTCGGAGGTCAAGAGGTTTTCGTCATCTGTTGGAGATGGGGCTAGATGTTTTTGATAATCAACTTCGGGCTTCTGCCATTTGACAATTGGTTTTGCGTCGATTAATTTCGTATAGGATTTAATGCGTGAGTATGCAAGAAATCCACTGCCTGTAGCCGAATGATTAGCTAGAGTTATTTTCGAAGATGTTGGACTTGATGATGAGCTTACAACACCAGCATTCCTGTCGAAATTATAAGAGTTTTTCTTACCCAAGGAGGAAGAGGAGGATGACGAAGCAACTACTCCGCCGCCATTTCCGCCATACAACTCGGTCAATGATGTTGGATCTGATGAACTCCAAGACTTGATGTCGGCCTGGAGATTACTGCCAGCAGGAAGATGCCAATTTGGATTACCACCAATGAAGGATGAGGTCGAGGATGTAGTTGAATCGACGAAATCGGTATTGAAGCAATTACGCGATGCAGAGGATTGATCCATTATAGAAATGGAAGAGGATGATGACGAGGAAGTAACAACCAAAGGTTGTTGTTGCTGTTGTTGCTGAGCAAAGTGATTTTGTTGTGCTGCTGCAGTCGGTCCGCCATTGATGCCTTCAGACCATTTGGATGCCTGATATGGATAAAAGTATGACTTGTCATTTGCACTCGAAATGTCCATCTGGAAAGAGAAATAAAAAAAAAATAAATTGATTGATTTGTCAACACAAAGCGAACCTACCTTAAGCTGATCTTGCGGCTTCTGATTTTTAGCTGTCGAATTCAAAGCTTTCATAAAGAAACTCTCATCGGTATCCGGATAGCTGGCATTGGAATTTTCCGACCAAATAGAGCTCTGCAAGAATACACCAATTGGTGAAGTTTTGACGCCGGCTCTCTTCCCGCCAACCGACTTGTCAAATTCATCACTTCCACCGCTCATAATAGGTAAGGAGAATAACTCGTTTTGGGCAGCAGCATTGCCAACAACTGAAGAATTAGCAACTGGATAATCCAAGGACTCTTTGAATTTATCAACATCGTAACGATGACTGTAATAGTTGGTCCAGAAGTTTTTCAAATCTTCGCTTCTTGGCGGACCAACTGCCGTATCATCTGACGATTGCAACAATGAATGGTTACCATTTATGTTGTCGTTGTTGTTGTTGGCACTATCACTTGAATTTGAGGTCTTCCAGAGTGCCTCCACACTACTGTTGAATTTCGCCTTGAATTGAGCAAAGTCCAATTGTTCCGACAACGAGACCGACGACGATATTTCTTCTAGTTGATGATTTTTGGGATGAATTGATGCTGGATGTTGGGAAATTAGGTTTTGCTCGTTTAGCGAATCATTTGAAATATCACGTTCGTACAGGCGACGAGCTGTGCTCAAAGATCCTTCGGTCATATTATTATTATCAGACATATCGTCGGATTTCGAATTTTCAACAATATTTTCGCACAATGATACCTCTACAACACATGGATCGGCCAATACCTCAGCCAGTTCCAGATTGGTTTTATTAATATTCATCAAAGCTGCAGCTTTATTTTTTTGTATGCCATCAACTTGGGCAGCCATTGATGAGTTATTTTTGCTGTTTGCAGATTGATCACTTTGAACTTTTGCTGATTTGATGTCGTTTGAAGTTTCACATGCAGCCTTGTGATTAGTTGCTGCCACAACCACCAATTGCCATATTATAGGCGGCACTTTCTGAGGTGCTGCGATTACGATTGTTTTGTTTAACAATAAATTCTTTGATTAGATCTCTTCCCATTTCCCAAGAACCTTCAAAATCGGTGTCCCACGTTGGTGAGCTAGATCCACCACCGCAGTATGAATGTTTTCGTAAATTATTATTGACAGCGGTCGTTTTTCCTTTAGATGATGCTGAAATGGATATAAAAAGAGAAGTTCTAAAGCAGTTGAGCAAAGATTTGAGCTCATGTCAATGGAAAGAACTTAAGGGCCTTTCTCACACAACATTGGTTATATGCATTAAGAATAGAAGTCAGAAATAAGAGTTAGCAAAAGGAGATGGAGGAGATCCCTGTCAAGCTCGTTCGCTTGTGCAAAATGACGATGGATAACTCACACTGCGCCATCAAGGTTGTCAACAAGCTTACGGTATCTTTGGATGTCAAAAAAGGATTCAGACAAGGCGATGCACTGTCATGCGATTTCTTTAACATCGTTCTGGAGAAAATAGTGCAAAACTCCACTGTCAACACCAGAGGCACTATCTTCCAAAGGTAGGTAAGAATGGCTGTTCTAAGTAGCTTCTACCCAGGAACAATAGTGACGTTATGATACCATACCATAAACTCGAAGTTACCTTAAAAGAATAAATTATAAAAAGATACGCACAGTACAGTGCATAATAGAGATTTGGAGTGTTTAGATCCAATTGGTTATTTGCGAGTTCGCTAAGCTCGCGTAGGAAGAGAGCACCCAGCCATTGTTCTGGCATTTAGAAGGGCCGGGCACTCACACAAAAAGTGCTGGAGTGTTTCTCTTTGAGCCTACAGCTACGATAAAATTCATTGTGGAGAAAACGAAGCTTCAAGACATGTTGTCCGATCGGCCATTGGCCTGTGTAAATGGCAACTTTTCTGCCAATGTCTGACCTAGGCTAATTCAGAAGTTCTTTGGTACGTTTGTGGTCGTAAGTGGGCCATATCTGTCTCGAGATATTGCAATTGGTGAGGTTTTTCCATCTTACTTTAGATTTTTTTTAGAAAATTGTTTTCATGACTCCTAAGGGAATTCTTACTTCCTTAGCAAGGGATATTTAATGGTAGCCAGACTTGATTAATTTTTAAATTGTCGTTGACACTTGCGAGCGTTTAAAGCTTTGATAGCTGCTTGGCTATCAATAAAGATTGCGACTTTTTTTTAGATTTCGTCAGATTTGACTGCTTGTTTTAGAATCCTTGTCCATCCATGCTTGTCTAATCGCTAGAACTTCAGCTTGAAATACGCTACGGATTTTTTAATACCCAGTTCTTCGAAGAAGACCTCAGCCCCAACACCGAGGTCCATCTTGGAATCATCAAACTATCATCAACAACCTATTTTACACGCTGATCATCCCAATCCTGCTGTATGGTGCACAAGCATGGACCTTGACTAAATCGGATGAAAGTGCTTAGGCTGTTTTGAGAGGAAAGTTCTCGGGTCATCTTTGCCCCGTGTGCACTGATGGGGAATGGAGAAGAAGATACAACAGCGAACTTTACAGGTGTGTACCATGACACGGACCTAGACAAAAGGATCAAGGTCCAGCGACTCAGATGTCTCCGGCCCAGGCTTCGTCACCATTGCCAAAACACGAAGAAATAGAGGAAGATCGCGATTCTCGTAGCGCACCCAAATGAAAGAGGACCTCGATCATCTTGGAGTGCACAACTGGAGACAGTAAGTAAGTAATCAAAACTGAGCCACCACGATGCATTCGTCATTCTGGTAGAACCATGATAAAATAAGGTACAGAACGATTATGTTTCAATCTGCGTAGGGAGCAGGAATTTTATAGGATTCGGAACGGTTTAAGGCGTTACTAAGGGTTCAATTGGACATAGAAAGAGAAAGTATTTCTTTTATTTACCTTGATTACGTCGACGTTTAGATTTCCTCTTCACCCCAGCTGTATTACACAATACAGTATTACAATCTCCTCCTCCTTGTGAGCTATCCAATGAGGCAGCAGCAGCAGCAGCTGATGCAGAACCACTAACCTTACCACCACCGTCAACACAAATTGTTATCTTAACCTTCTCAGCAGCACTTGGCAATTTTGTATTATTTGTTGAACTCGTATTCGAATTATTATTGATATTTTTAACAGACAAATTTAATTTCCTATCCACTGGCCATGTCAATGATTTCGTATTGCGTCTCAAAAGTCCAATTGAATCTTCCATTTCCTTTGAGAGAGCTGGAAATGCTCGATAATAACGTTTACGAGGATCCTCGACATCGGAAGTGATTTGTTGATTATTTGCCGCTTTTCGATTTCCTGCTACTGATAATAATTTGGTATCGTTAATTTCTGTTGTTGTGGCAGCTGAATTATTAGTTTCGGCGGCTACAGATAGTTTGTTGTTTTTTGTATTCAATGATGATGATGTTGATAATGAAGGTGTTGTTGCTGTTGTTCCAAATTCTGATTCTGCAATTTGCAAATGATCGTCATCCTCTTCTAGATTGGTTGATTGTTTTTCAATAGCAATAAGTTTCTCACATAGTTCATCCACAAGATTTTCAATATTTGTAATCTTTTTTGAGTTTGCATAAAAAGAAAGAAAAAGAAAGAGAAAATTTTGATTTGCTTTGTTTGTTGCTAGAAGAGAATAACACATTTAACAAACCTCTTGTTCTGAAGAGACAATTTCCATTAAACATTGAACTGCAGTTATTTTCCTTAGGGTGTCTGTGTCACAAGGCGGATATCGTTTGTTGTTGCCCTTTCGATTAGCTAAAAATGTCTACACGTTTGTATATAATAATATAAATTGGTATTGTTAATAAAATTTTTGATTTAGGCAAAAGCTTATGAAATTAGTCTTTGTTTTTTGATATTACTTCTAGATTGCTGAACTCAATGGGATCATTTATTTGAACAGACGATTGCAAGAGAGATAATAGAAGTCTAGAATATATGAGGGGTGCCTCAACGCCTAATTGTTCCAATCTTGACACTAACCAATCAGAGATGGCGTTCACCGCACGCGTTGATACAAGCTGGGGATACTTCATACCTGCATTCGAATGGGAAATAAATCATTGTTGGCTCTTTTTTTCATTTTCTACTTTACAAAACAGCAAAAAATAGATTTTTTTTTTAACGGAATTGAATTTCTAGTTAAACCCAACACACAAGTTAGGTTTGTTTTGTTTCCATAAAAGTGCCAAATTAATCCGAGTGCTTCTTTTTACTGTTTTGTCTTGTTTTTTTTTTTTGTATCCATTTGATAATATAGTTTTAGACAAGTTAAGAAATTGAAAACATAAATGCAAAGCGTGCAAACAAAATATTGGTTCTACAAAACTTAACTTTTTTTTTTAGGTCCATTGCATTTTTTGAAACACATTTATTTATATTTTGGGAAAAGGAAAGTGAGAAGACTCAAATTGACTTACACACAGATTGTTGTTATTGGTGATGATGCAACACAGCAACTTGAAAAAATAATAATTTGCGAATTTCATCATAAGCTAGATAATTGCTAATATAACTGAGTCGTTTGCACATAATAGAAAAATGCAGATTTTTGTAGTTTTTATTGAATAGGGATGATATAAGAGGAAGAAAGTCAACAATCATAGTAATTTAATTTTATCGGTTTCCAAGAACATAATTGTGTAAGGGCTAGCACCATTGCTACCATTATTATTTCTTGAAGTGCCAAAACCCTGTAATGAGAAGGTCTAGCATTTAAACTTTAGAGAAAGGTAGGACTAAGAGGAAGGGAGTAGAAAATAGAAGACTTGGAAAATCCGAAGGGTTGGAATGCTACGTTCTGACAACACGACGCGTTCGGAAGGGGAGCATCTTGTCCCCAAAACTTAACCTGGTCTGCAGACAAGAAACGAATCAGGCCAGAAAAAAAACTTAAATCACAAAAAAGCCGGATTAAACTGATGTTAGTACAACGTGGCCATTACCCACCCAATCGTCGGATTCCGCGGCCATGTTTGGATTCCCCATGGCAATCGACTTAGACTTCAATAAAACCTTTATTATTAAATTTCCCACTAGACAAAATTGGGAAAACAGCGTTCCTTAAACTAATGAATCGACTTTTACCGTCTTTACTGATGTATCGAAAATGATTACTGGAGTGGGGGCAGGTTTCTTCTCAGAAAACCTTACCCTTGCCAACAAATTCAAGCTCCCGGACCATAGCAGTGTTTTCCAAGCCGAGATCTTGGCAGCGAAAAAAGCTGCTAATCAAATAACCATGATGGCGATATCATACGCTGATATCACCTTTTTTATTGCTAAGCTAAGCTAAGCAGCAATAAAAGCGATCTCTGCCATTCAAATCATGTCAAAGCTTGTTTCTTGCTGTCGCCAAGAGGTAAGACTCTTCTGGTTTCCCGATCACAGTGGTGTGTCAGAGACCACAACATCAGAATCTCTCAATGTGAGTTAAAACAAACATTAGTAACAAGCTGGTCCTAGGTTCAAATCCCAAATGTGAACTCAAAAAGTTTTTCGATTAAAATGAAAAAACAACTAGACAGCACCAATAATAAAGGAGTCTGATGATCGGCTTGGCACCCGTGAAATAGCTATAACTCCAGCCAAACAAAGGAATTGACGGAAAAAGCCATTGGTGGAAGCACCTCTAAGTTGTTATTGTTGTTCAAATACATTATTAGTAACAATGTTCACAAAGCAAATGACAGATGGAACCTTCTATAAACCTGCGGCAACACAAGAAAACTCTGGCCGAAATACAAGAAAAGATCCGATAGGATCTTACTTTTATAAACTCCTCCCTAGGATCCCTTATAAATATTATAACGGGACATATCCTACTTCGGTACCCCAAAATGAAGATGGGGCTTAGCATAGGCGACCTATGTAGAGGCTTTGGTAACGAAGAAGGACACAAAAACACCGCTCACTTCTTATGTCACTATCCAGCACTCTTCAAAACCAGGAAAACATTTTTAGGCAGGTATTTCTTTAACGAACTAGAAGAGCTATCCGAACCCCCAGGCATTCGCCTACTGAACTTTGTCAAGTCCTCTAATATGGCTCGTCCAACCATAGATTTCATAGGTTAAAAAACTTCCAGGAGTTACAATACTTCGGGGTATCACAAGGGATCATAACCCATATAACCTAACCTAACCTGACCTAGATTTCAATAGGAACTTTTCTATTTTCATACCCGAAAGACGGGATGGGATCCTTACTTGTTTATCAGTGAAAAAGGCATTCCCTTTTTTACCGATGGCTCAAAAATGGAATTAAGAACAGGAGACTGGTTTTTTTTTGCCTTTCTTTCAATATTAGAGGATCATAGACTCCTAGACGAATATAGTGTCTTTCAGGCTGAGAAGAAAAACTAAACTCCTCGGAGATTACTTTTTTTGCGAACAGCAAGGCTGCTATCAAAGCCATACATTTTATATTGCAGAAGAAAACTGAATAGCATTTGCCACACTAACCAAGTTAAACTCTGCTCGGTTCCTGGACATAGTAATATAGATGGGAATGAAATAGTAGATGAACAAGCAAAGGAAAAAGGTAGAATCAAATGGGAGTAGCTGCAACCATAGTAGGCACCATACGTCCCGATTGGCGTGCTCAAAAGAAAAATAACAAAAGAGCAAGTTAATAACTCCCAAGAACGACTGTGTTATCTCTATGGCCTAAAATTGATGAAAAAGAAATTGAGTAAAAAGAATATCAAAATCTTGGTAGGTGAACTAACAGATCATGGCGCCTGGTACTATAGCCAATAGAATTGGTGCATTTGCACCCGATTTCTGTAGGAGCTGTCAGGATGAAGAAAAACAGAAACCGTTAAACACCTGCTTTGTGAATGTCAGAACCTCCAATTACATCGACTCCGTTATTTGGGAAACAGATTTGTTTGAGAACTAGCCGTTCGAGCGCAAGTCCCAATGGCAAACAAGGGCACATTCATTGATAGCACAGCCTGGGTCGTTAGTTAGCCAGTCTATGTTAACCAATATTTAAAGAGTATCTAGCTACATTTTTGATAACAATAGACCTAAATAACCTAACCTAACCTTTATCTTAAGTGGCTTACCCTCTGGGTTTAGAAACACTTTGATACTTTTGGAAGATTTGTTAGTTCTTTACCTTGTATATTACCGGCTAAAAACATAATCATAATCATAACGCAACAAAGCAATAAGTCAACAGTAAGATTGCAAATAAATTGATTAACACTTTGGGTAGCTTAGAAGTACTCACTGCTGGCAACATTTTCCCACCTGAGAGGCCCATAAAAATCAATTTTTATTGCCCGTGGTAACCACTGAGTATGAAATACTAAACAAACAATAATAGAAATAACACAAAAGAATGTTAAGAAGTATCAAAGTTAAGCATCTACACATTTGTATGGTACATAACTAGTACTCTGTTCACATGAAATGTTAAATGATCGATTTCCAAAGTGCTCTAATCTCTAATTAGCACCTTAGGTTTTTTTTTAATGCTTCAGCTAACAAAAATACTATTTTTCTATTTAACAGAAAATCTTACGGATCGGTTCGTCACACCCGGCATTTCCAAAATAAGCCAGAATGACAAAAATTTCCCTACAGATCGATTCAAATATGGGCAGATATTTTTCATAACGTTTTTTATTTTTTAATAAGCACGCACTCAAGGGGTTTCATTCCTTTTTATGCCAAAGCACAGTGCGAGCGTTAGGGAAAATGGGATAGACGGGGAGGGTTTAGGATGAAGTGTCGGTTAACCTTGGTTGTGAATTCCTGCACATTGCAATGATTGGGGAAAGCAGAGTGTGGAAGAGAGTTCCACATGCAACTGGCTATTTCTCTAGAGCATATACCGTTGAAATAACGATAGAAGAGGGTGAGGCATGAGACATAACGTCGGTGCTCAAGTGGCGTAAATGTCTCAACGATGTTATGGTCACCAATTATCTCAAATGCTCTGCTCTGGATGCTGTCCAAAAGACTTAAGTACGTTGCTGGAGCACCAGCCCAAACGTAGGAGTTGTACTCAAGCTTTGAACGTATATATGTTTTAAAGATGGTGGCCAGATTAGAAAGGGAACAAAATTCTTGCATCTAATTAAAAAACCTAAAGCGGAATTTTTGGCGACATCCCATATGTGATCATTCCATAATAGGTGGTCGGTGATGCACATACCGAGAATTTCGGTTTCACCGATGCAAGTGCCACTCATGGACAGTGGCAGGGGAGGTATATCTCGATTTAACGATACAAGACAGCATTGAGTTTTCGAAGGCATTAAACTCTACGCGGTTTTTAAATCCCCATTGCGCTTATCATATTTTGCCGTTCCAGTTCCACATCCAAAGAGGAGGATGCGAGTCTGGAAACGAATAAGAAAAGCTAAGGGTGCTATCGTCAGCGAAACAATTTATTGGATTAGAAGTTACAGACAAGAGATCATTTTTAAAAATGAGAAAGAGTGTAGGAGACAGAACGGAGCCCTGAGGGACACCAGCATTTATATTGTGGGTTTCAGACTTGATTCCGTCCAATACAACTTGTATAGAACGGTTCGAAAGAAAGTTTTTAATCCAACGAAAGAGGGATTCATCGATACTGAAAGCACGCATTTTTGATAAAAGAGCCTGGTGCCAAACTCTATCAAATGCCTTTGAAATATCAAGTGTAACAATCTTACTTTCTCCAAAACGATGTAAAGACTTGCTCCACTGTTCGGTGAGATAAACCATCAGATCACCAGTGGACCTGTTGCTGCGAAAGCCGTACTGCCGGTCATTAAGAAGCTTTCTGTCTTTGAGATATTTCTTGAGCTGATAGTTTATCAGCGTTTCCATGACCTTAGAAAGAAGGGACGTAATCATTACCAGGACAAAGACCTTTTCTTCCAGGTTGTTTTGAAAACCACCGCCTCAAATATTCTAATACAAAATATTGTTCATTTGAACACCACAGGACGAGGACATGCAAGGAATAAAAAAGAACAGAACGAAAACAAAAACAAAGGAAAAACGAAATGGACCTAATTTGTTATTAATTTTAAAATGACTTCAGCCAAAAAACCAAACAATTGAGAACAAATTAAATAAACTCAATTTGTTTAACTTATCATAACATCAAACAATAATTTTGTAGAAAAAAAAAGAACTCACCTTAGATTTCTTTAAAAACGATGTCATTCAGTGATCAAGTGATGCAATCCAATTTCGACGACGATGAAATTGGATTTTGTGGCCGCGTTATTTGGGCGTCCTGCAAGACGCTGCTGGCCTGATTGGTGGTAAATGTAAGTTGATTTATTCATGTTTTAATTGTGCCTTAGCACTAAAAGCCAAATTAGTTACAAGATACATATTGGTAGTAGTGGAGCACATTTTTGTTTTTGATTTTGTTTGTTAAATCTCGATCGGATTGATTAAATTTGTATTTTTAAATAAAAATTCCTCAGGTGTTTTTTGATGGGATTCAAAAATTTTAAAGAATGTCAAATGAAATCTTCTAAAAATTTATTCAAAATTGCGAGTGTGTTGTACTTCTTTTTTTGTATATGTAGCGAAAAAAAGAAAACATGCAAATTTTTGTTGTTGTTTAAGTATCGAGTGCTTGATGTGAGAAATTATAAGAGATGTTCGGCATCAGTTTGATTTTTATAATAAATCGCCTTTTAGTAAATCATAATGTTAGTGAATTTGGTGGTTTTGGTTGCGGTTTTGCAAAATTTGCTATGGAGCAAATTTTCAATACGACATTGATTGATGAATTTGTTGGTTGAAGGGGGATTAGTTTTTAGTTGTTTATATTTTTTTTTTTTTTGGGTCGTCTTCGTTATAGCCAAGAAATTTGACTTTATCTTCAATTAAATGACTTTTGTCTGATGTATTTGCAGATTGATAAGGATTTTATTTTTATGTTTTGTTTTTTTTTTTAGAAATCCATTGCTGAATCAGTATTGAAAACTGAGTACACCTTTTGTGGTCTCCACTCTCATGAATTTATTTGTTTTCTGAAAAGAGAGAAGAAAAAACATGTTTCTAATTTAGTACGTCAGAAATGCAATGAATGGATAGTTCTGTAATTCTACTGGAACCATTTTGCCTTACTCGCGTTTGTGCATAGTGTGTATCGAAATATGAAGAAGAACTAGAAGGAACAACATACATAATTCTGAGAAAATTATATTTTCTCCTAAAAACTTGTAAACAAAAAGAAGAAACTCTTTCAAACTTGAGTCAATAGACCGAGATGATAAGATTGTAACGAGGATATTTGCTCAGAAACACGGAATCTCTTCACATTGTACGCAAAAAATAAACAACTGACTTATGACTTAATTATGAATTGAAGATTGTTTTTCTTTTCTCAGTAGATGTGCTAAAAAAACATCAAAACGTTGAAGAACGACAACTTAACAACCGTTATTGTACCCACAAGTAAGGTTAGGTTATAAGAGCTGACAGTTGGTTTCCTTGTGAAGTTGTGATACCCCTAAGGGGTATGAGTTCTCTTCATTAAAGAAATAGTTGCCTAAAAATTTATTTCTAATTTGGCAGAGTGCTGGTAAAAAGGCATTGGAAGTGAGTCGTGTTTTCGTGGTCTTCTTCGTTGCATTTTATGTTGTCTGTGCTAAGTCCCATCTTCTTTTTGTGGTAGCCAAGTAGGTTATGTCCGACAGCGACAGCTCTTTAAGAGACAGGCCTTGTTCATGACAGTTTAAGTTTGTCAGTTCTTCGCAAGAGGCAGTGCCCGTGAAAGATGAAATACGAGTAGGATTCGAACCCACGACGTTCTGCTTAGCAGCCAACGCACCTAACCACTAAACTATGGATACTACGGACAAGCCTTTCCATTTGAGCTAGAAACATGAGTTGTGATCTTAGGGAGAGGGATATCCTTTCGGATATTTTCTTGTCGTAATAAGGTCAGATTTTCCTGGTGTTACCGTAGGAAATGATATTTTTACTAATGTTTCGTTTTAGTTCAAATTGAGGGATTCTGATGTAATGGTCTATGAGAGAGGGATCAAGTACTGAGCCTTCTTTTGCCATCTCATTCGCTTTTTCGTTTCCAGGTATACCACTGTGACCGGGAACCCAGCACAGTCTTACGTTACGCTTAGCTCTTCGCGACAGCGAGAAACAAGCGACAGCAGAAATCGATGTTATTGCTGCTTGGCTACTAATGAAAAAGGTGATGTCAGGGGCGTTTTTCACTGCCAAAATCTCGGCTTGGAAGGCACTGCTATGGTCCGAGAGTCTGAATGAGTTGGCAATGTTAAGGTTTTCTGAGAAGTAAAGATGATAAAATTCGATTCATTAGTGAAAGGGACACTGTTTTCCCAATTTTATCCCTTGGCGAAGCTAGTAATAAAGGTTTTATTGAAGCGTAAAAAAGAGTTCATGTAATCTGTGTAAACGTTGTTGCCAACTTATTTTGTTAGAATCGTGGTATGGCCGTTTTGACTAGTTCTCCAGATGTTGGTTTGACTTAGTCGAAGAGCGCTGTTGGCTGCCGATTCTTGTACAAATAAGTCTATAGATTTAGAATCGCTTCGAGACTAAGTGCTAATGCATGCCATTCTTTGTACTTTAGTGAAGGTTTTTAAGTTCGTGGATTTCTCCAGAGCATGCCACCAAACCCAACTGCCATAAGTTAGAATGGGGCTAATTATAGCTGTATACCTCCACTTGATTATTTTAGAATTTGGCCCCCAATTTCTTCCCAGAATCCTAATACACGAGTAGAATGCAATCATGGGTTTCTTGTATCTTTCTCGTATGTTTTTTATCCAAGGCATCTAGCTTTTTCTGAAATTATAAGTGGGGTGTTATCAATTTTTGGTATATCAAAAGAAGGTATTGCTGAAAAGTACCAATTCTGTTTTCAGAGGGTTTACAACAAGCAAACAAATTAGGCGACGAGTTTAAGACAAAGTGTTCGGAAATGCCTTTGTCGACCACAAAATAAGATGAAACAGAACAGGACTAAAGCCAAATAGACTGAACGGAAGAGGTAAGATTTGAAGTGGTTGCGGACACAGCACGATCCCACAAAAATCTAAAGATAACTTCTTACTAGTCTAACCATTGAGAGATTTTTATAAAGCGAAGAAGATATTTAATATCTTTGTAAGCTGGGATTATCATAAAAATTGAGATTGTTTCCTCCTCTTCTTCCTCCGTGCATACAGCTTTTGCAGTTGTTTGACGCTACACTAAGTCATATTGCATGTCTGCCTATAAGACAGTATCCTGGGAGAACACCTATTAGAGCGCTAGATCCCATAGGATCTGCTTTGAGATAACAAATTTTTGGGCCGTTTTAAGTCAAGTGGCAGCCGTATAAGATTCGTGGCTGCGAATGTGTTATCGTTTAAGCGTTTCTCTTATCATGAGTTGATGTCTCTGCACCCATCAAAGGTTGAACACTTAATTGCTCCAAAAGAGTTGGTGGATATTCGAGGGCCATTTGAGAGTTAGTTGAGACACCGTCGAGGGATTTTATGGCAGCCTGACTGTTAGAGAAGATTCGGATATCAAAAGTTGGTATCACGTTTTCTCTCAGGCAGAATATAACTTCTTTAATCGCTGAAATTTCGCTTGGAAGACGCTGCAATTATTTGGGGGAAGCGGAATGAGAGGCTTAAATTAAGCTTTTCTGAATACACACCACTACCAACACCATCATTAGTTTTTTGACCCGTCTGTATATAAATGAATACTCTGGTCTTCCAGGAATTTCTTGTTTTCCAAGAATTTCTTGTCCTTCAGGAACGGCAGGCGACTTTTTCGGTTACAAAGAGTGGAGAAAATTGATCAGAAGACTTTTGCAATTATACTGAGTGGAAGTTGATTTTATCATAAAACGGGGAGTTTTTGTACGTCTCAGAGCTTAATAGAAGAGTAATTCAATATCCGTGAACAAAGAAGCGTGTAAGAAGACATTTGAGACAACGCGTTTATAATTTGGCTAAAGTTGATCAAGGAAGGATTCATGTCATGATTTTGCCAGGATGACCTCATTGAGAAGGCAAAGAATTGTTCCAAGTTATTAGGTCCGTGGCATAGTGGTAAGGTGCGTGGCTGCTAAGCAGAACGTCGTGAGTTCGAGTCCTACTCGTGCCTATAGTTTTTATTACATCTTTCACGGGCACTGCCTCTTGCGAAGAAGTGAAAAAAACTTCCAAGAGTATCAATCTGTCATGAAAAACTGCTTCTCAACTTTGCCGTTCGGAATCGCCGTCAAATTGTAGATCCCCTCAATTCTTCACAGGTACCTCAAGAATTGTTGATGAGAGTAAGCCATTTAGTCCTTGGCTCTTCAAGAGCTGTCGCGCCATTCTATTTACTTGTGGCAGCTAGAAGGGTATTTGCTATGAACTAAATGAAAATATTTTTTAGCTTATGTCTTTATAAATTTAAAGCAATTAATTTTTGTTCAAAACTAAGGAGCGGACTCATACTTTTGGCTTGAAGTGTACTACATGATTGCATTAAAATTACTCTCTCACGGCACGAGTAAAAATAGATTTTTGATTACTGAAAGAACGCTATGAAAAAAAAATAGACATTTATTCGTAAAGCACGAGCCAAACTCGAGCTTGGAATCGGTATCGGTCTACCACCAATTGAGCAAATGGAAACGTTGTTCCTAAATTCTCAATTATTGTTTTGTTTCGTTAACACTAATCAATAAACTCACAGAAAGTATTTAGTTAGTAATAGAATAATTGAATTTAAAACAAGTGTTCAAGAATTTATAAAAAGAAAACTCCTCTCGTTACTGATCAACAATCCCTTATTCAATAAAATAATGAAAGAAACGCGAACCCATTTGCTGATAAGAACAAACTACTTTGAGCTATTTAAATTAGATTTTTGTTGTTTTTCTCTTTTTTAGTATGAAACATCGTCGCCGCCAAACAGATGTCACACAAAGATTAATATTTATTATGATATGAGGACGAGGATTAATGCGACTGCGCTTAGTAAACCGATTTTATATTTGAGCTTACCAGGTCAGGGAAGTACAAGTTTTTCTTTCTTTGCAATTGAATGGAGGTCTTTTTATCGCTATCAAGTGAAGTCAAATACAAAGTAGCACTTTATTATACCTACACTGTTTGTTATTACTCAAACAATTTACTACAAGAAACAACACTGTCAACTCCAAAGCCAAAACCCTTTAGCAAAAAAATGATATAATCCAAGTCATCGCTTGACACTCACTCTCGATCATGGCTCACTAATACTGACTTTGACTATCAAAAATAGTAATTAAAGATGCATATTGAAACAACTGTTTTTTCTCATGAACACAATATGTACTTATATGTACATTGGATAGAGATATACCAAAATTCTAACTATGCCTCAAAATACGAAAAAAAAAGAAAACCAACTGCACGCGATTTTGAGTTTACAAAAACAAAAATTAATTGAGGAGTTAAGATAAGCAGCAAATCAGCTATTTATTAGGAGGTGGCTAGATTTCGTGTGAAAAAAAGAAAGAAAAAAAGAGAAAACAATGGAATATACATAAAAAAAAATGCATTTTTTCACAAATACATCATTAGATACACTTTTATATGTACATATGAGTAGAGTATGTTATTGGTAAGCATGAATCACAGTAAATCGACTTAGACATGTTTCACTGTGTCTTGTTTTTGTTATTTTAGCAACAAACGAATCACCACATCTGACCGAACAACCGATCGATCGTCATCGTCTTCAGCAGGTAGTTTGGGCTTTTTATCACACAAAACTGAAAACTGGTTATATAACTTGCAATTTCCTATTTTATTTCGCTATTTGTTTTCCTCTCATTTTTTTCATTTTGTTTAAAGATATATTTAAAGAAATCGCGATACGATAGAAAACAGAGAGAGATAATACATAAACTTAATAAAATAAAACCATAGATAAGACATTGCAGGGAAATTAGCAACAACAGGTTAAACCAAGTTTCGGTTTCAACAAAGGAAAACAAAAATCAATTCTTTTTGTATTTTGTGGAGATCGCAAATTAATATCTATACCTTCTATGGCAAGGTGGAGGAAAACGATACGTTCAACGGGTGGGCAGCGGCACGGCGCGTTCGGTTCGGAGTCGATGGCGTATAAATTCGAACTGAAAGCGATGACGAGATTTCGTTTGTCACTACTATAATAATTGCTTGCAAGAATAAATAATCTGTCGTTTTTGGGTACATTGGGATGATTGATTTAAAGTTTAAAAAAAAAATAAACGTTTGGGTTTTTTTCTCAATCCATTTAGAAACCGTTTGAAAACGTTCCTTCAATCATTTGCAGTAGCTAGTTATAAAATTTAAGCTTTTAAGAACAGTAGAGATTTTGGCTTGTTGTTTGACGAAAGAGAAGCAAGATCAGTCAATGAAGACCCAGTCCCAGCCCCCAGGTAAATAAGAGGTAGAAAGAGCCATCGAAAGCTAAATAATAACAAATCGGACGGGTCTGATGGCATACTTGCGGAACTCTTAAAATATGTTTTGATGAACCTCATGCACAAGGTCATCAACAAAGTGAGGGAGGAAGAATGCATGCCCACTGACTGGTCGATAAGCTCCATATGCCCCATCTACAAAAAAGGCGATCCTATGTCATGCAAAACTTACCGAGGCTACCCTGCTTAATGTTGCCTACAAAACCCTATCCAACGTACAGGGTGAGCATCTTAAACCGACAGGCAAGGCAGAGCAACGATAGACCAAATATTCACACTGAGGCAGATGCTGGAAAAGACCAACGAATTTCAAGTCGAAACCCATCATCTTTTCATCGACTTCTAAGCTGCTTATGATAGCATCCACCGCCAAGAGGTTATGATGGCGATGTTTGAATTCGGGATCCCGAACGAACTGAATTAACTGTGCCGCATGACGCTAAACAATACGCACTGCAGTGTGCCAATGCGTAACAGCTCATCCGAGTTGTTTCAAACATACGCAGAGTTGAGACAAGGAGATGCGCTGTCATATGTCTTCTTCAACATAGTCCTGGGGCAGATAGTGCGCAAGACAGGTGTGAGCAAGAAAAACACTAAATTCGACATGCTATGTGTACGACATGCCTCGTACCATAGTTTTTATTTCATCTTTCACGGGCATTGCTTCTTGCGAAGAACTGACAAAACTTCCGTTCGGAATCGGTGTTAAATTGTAGGTCCCCTCAATTCTTCACACGCACCTAAAGAATTGTTGATGAGAGAAAGCCACTTAGGCCTTGGCTCTTCAAGACCTGTACGACATAGACTTCATCGGTCGATCCAAGAGAGCTGTGCTTGAGGCCTTCACAGCAATTGAAGAACAGGCGAAACTCGTTGGTCTTGAACCGAATTAGGAAAAAACAAAGTACATGCTATCAACAAACAAAGCAACATCTGTCCACCGCCTAGGACAAAACGTCACTGTTGGTAGCAGCAATTTCAAGGTAATTAAGGAGTTCACCTACCTTGGGACAAACATCATTCCCACAAACGACACCATAGTGGATATGCGACGAGGAATTACCCAAGCAAACCGCTGCTGCTTCGGTTTAGCCAAACAACTGAGTTCAAAACCCCTAACTAGACAAAGTGCCTACTCTTCAGAACTTTGATTTTACCACTTCTACAATACGGTGCAGAGTGCTGGACAATAAATAAAAAAACAAGGGGGGAAATGGCACTGTGCACTTTCGCACTTCGCAACCCTCAGGTTCGAGACGACAAGAAAGACTGAACCTCCGATACAAGGACCAAGTGCATGCAGGGACCTACATGGATTAGGAGCTAAATACGGTTCGATTCTTCCAAGGACAATTTCACTGAAGTAAGTTTCTCTTTGCACATTCTGAGCTCAAATAAGAATGTTCTTGAAATATTTACTTACAAGCCGCTGTTTTCCCTACAAATGTTGAAGAAGTAGAACAGTGTTTTTATATTCACGTTAAAGAACACTTGCATGTTTGACAGATTTGTTTTCTTCTTGAATTCTATGACAATCTATTCCACTGTTCAAAGCGGTGACTAGATATCTCAATCAATGATTTCGATTATCGCTATCGAAAAACAAAAATACACACTAGAACATTTTGAAGAAAACCGAACTGGTTAGCTCCCCTGTTTGGGTGTACCCTCCTCTCATTTGTCACTAATGCAGGCTTCAGCCGTTCAAGTTGTCGTTCGCGATTGCGATGCAATTTTTCGCCGTCACCGTCAAGGTCATTTATGGTATGGTAGTGTCACGAATCACGAGCCACACTATTCCTCATTTATAATTTCCTTTTTTTTTTATTCTTGCATTTTCCTCTTCTTTTATTCAATTGCCACTGCACTTACCGTGAATAATGAGTGAAATTAGAATAGAAGCAACAAGAAAAATAACACACCCAACCGAACCGCAGCCGCCCCCTTGACATTTTCATTTTCGCTCTTGCTTAACAAAGAATGACGTATCTATCTACAATATTACCTATAGATAGGTGAATTGGTATGTATTTGGTTTTTAGTATACTCTTTTATAATTATGTCCATTGATTTGCTTTTTGCATCTTGTAAAAGAAAATGAATGAAAAAACTGGCAAGTGATGATAAAAACGACGAATTTGCCGTTGAGACAAGCAAAAAAAAGTTCATAAATTTTGCAAAAATGAATTTCATTAGTAACAAAAGAAATTAACTCATTCCCCTTTTTGTCAATCGAATAAAGTTTTGCGAACAAAAAGAAGGCAACACACAGTTACATATTATAGTTTAGCCATAAGAAGACATTTTTGTTTAAACTTTTTGCTTTAAACAGACAAACAAATGCAATTAAACTTGAATAAGACTTAATTAGAAAATAAGTAAAAGCACTTTCAACATAGAATACGAAAAACTGAGTAAAGCAAACTCGAACTTGAACCAACTTTCTTCGACACAATTTTTTTTTCTTTGGAGAAAAATATTTTTTATCATTTACTAGATGGATTTAAGATTTAAACAAATAAATAAAAATGACGATGATGACAACAATATTACCATGCACACTTTTTTGCTTAAAATTAATTACTTTTTTCTGGTTTAAAAAAATAACAAACAAAAAAACCGAGAGATTTGACCAAATTCGCGTCGAATAAGTGCAAGTGCAGTAATTTAAATCAGCAGCAACTTGTATTGTCAAAAGATATAAAAAAAAAAATGTAGATAATTTGTGTGTTTCTCTTTCACTCATATTTGTGGAACATGAAGGTGAGCAACAGGGAAAACGATGAAACACATAGGAAAATAGAAAAAAAAATACGTTTACAAAATTTTTCGCACATACACAAGGATAGAGATTTATTAGAGAGTGTATTTGGTACTTTGTGTGTATGCTGTTGTTGTATAGGATGGATACGGAATAAAACGGGATTGTAAATTTAATTTGTGTGTGACATGCGCACAAGGTCTTAGCGCGAAAACGTCTTGAACGAGAAAAAGCTGGTGTTTATGAGTGAGACGAACATATATTGCTTGAATAGTAAAAATAAAATGAAAATGTAATGAAAGGGAAGGCAAAAATAGATCAGGGATGGCATGTGAATCTGTTTGAAATTTATAAATTAGTCGAAACTTGTATGATGGAATTTCGTATGTTTTGTACTTAATAATTAGCACACAAGGTTGGACATGTTTGTTTGATAATATTAAAGTTGTGTTTAAATCCAATATATACTTCATTTTCAAAGACAGAGAATAAGCTTTTTTCGGGTCTTCCCAAAGGTTTATAGAACGAAACTTGTTTAATAAAAGCAGATTTAAGTGTGTACATCGTGCACTTCTATCTACTTTGCTATGCTCGTTGAAGAGCTTATTATTTATGAACACCATTATATCTAGTCGGATTAAGTCGGTTTTTTTTTTTTTAGCATTTCCTCTTCAGCATTGGAGTTTTCAAAGTCAGGAAGAGCAGGCACTCAAAATGTAGAAATGTTGTTCTTTGATTATTCTAGCAATGTTTGGACTTGCCAATCCTAAATATCTTCTTCTTCTCCATTTCCGACGACGGTCTCGGATGGGATCACAACCCCACATGTGGGATTCCGGTTTTTTAGTTGTTCCATGTCAATGGAATGCAGTTGTTGTTGCATTTTGTCTTCTTCAACAGTTTTTAGGCCTGCCGCTTTTTCGCGATTTTTTTGGAACATTGTATGCTATCGCCTTTTAAACTGGGTACTCAGGTTTTTTTTTTTGTACATAACAGTACTGTCGGCTGTGATGTATTTTCTTAAAGACGGAATTTTCGTGACGAGGGCTTCCTCCGACCTTCGTGCTTCTGATTTGATCAAGCTTTATTACTCCTGCTATCATGCGTAGTATCTTCATTTCAGCTGCGCACAATTTACTCTCAAACGTTTTGCAAATTGTCCAAAGTTGTAAACTGCATGTAATTGCAGGATGAATAACTGCGGTGTAGAGCCTTTTTTCAGCTTAGGGAATTTGTCGGACAGTTTTCTCGTCACTTATGCGATGGTTGATGCCGTTATCACAAAATGATTTGTTTGCTGATCATGGATCCAAGATATTTAAACTTTTCGCACTTGGGAAGCATTATTCCATTTCGGTAAATGTCTGGAATAGGGCGCTCTGGAATAATATAGATATTCTGTCTTTTTGGCAATAATGCGGTATCGACATTCTAAATATCAAGCAACTCAAATTTCGTTTCCCGTCGATCTGCTTTCCTTACCAATGCGAAGAAACTTGGCAAAGAATGCCAAGTTAATGTTGCCATCCTCTCTCAAGCAACTATGGTGTCACTTTGGCTCATTCCGATCCTTATGTATGGTACAGAGGCATTGCGACCTACATACAAGTAGGACAGCCATTTCTACCTACCTACAGTGGCAGAGGCATAGATCTTACCAATATTTGATAGAACGTTTAAGGTAACTTTGCTCCAGCCGTAGTAGTTCACATGGAGAAGTGGTTATGTGCATTGGCTTCTACGCAGAACGCGTGGTTTTGAATCTTTACTGCCTCTTGCGAAGAACTGACAATACTTCCAAGAGTATTAAGCTGTCATGAAAGAAGCGCTTCTCAACTTTGCCGTTCGGAATTGGAGTTAAAATGGAGGTCTTGCCACACACTCAGAGAATTGTTGATGAGTCTAAGCCACTTCGGCCTTTAGCCTTGGCTCTTCTATTCTGTCGCGCCACTCTATCTATTATTTGCTCCAGCCTGTATGAACAGAAAATGGAGACGAATTTCTAATCAAGATATGTACGCCGTACAGCTGTTCTAGCAAGATGTCTACCATAAAGAGCGAAAAGACGACAGTGTTTCAGTCCATGAAGTCTACGATTCTAAGACCGACAAACTTGACAGAAGAGAAAGACAGCCACTCAGAGAAACAAGCACGCGGCAGATGACAGTTAGCTAGGATCCTTGCTGGACTAGGCGGCCCTGCTAGTTATAGAATTCGAAAAATAAAATTGAAGGTCAAAAAGCAGAACTGACTACATAAACAGAATAAAAATCGAATAAAATAACAAATATGAATAAACATATCACTTGAATCTGAAATATGAAGACTTAAAATGAATTTTTAACGAAATTGAAGCCTTCGATTAAAAAAAATTACAAATTTTTGTAGGTCATTGACTTAAGTCTGTATCCGCAATCCAAAAAAAAAATCATCTCACATCCCTGTTCATTTACCTACATATATAGATTTTTCGTCTCAAGGCAAACTGATTAACACGAACAAAATATAATGTTTTCGCTGATCAACAAAAAAAAAAATAGAAAGTAGGTTGACAGAAACTGCTTGAAAAAAAAAAATACATTCAGACAATACCGTTGTTTAGAGAATCAATAAAATGCCCCTAACATGTATTTTTGTGTTGACTGACTCTACGTATAGCGAATTCAACCTCAAAACGAAACACACAAAAACTCCCCAAAAATACACATTTAAAAAGCACACAATTTTGGGGATCGGATCTATTTAAATATGCGTGTATTCACGCAACATAACCTTTCTCGTTCTATCGTCCTCCTTCCTCTATCAAAAATCACATCAATTACAAACACTTCCACGAAACCTAACTCAATTTTACATCATATTTGTACACTCATTTTACACACACACACACAACACATTTTTCAGCCATACAGGACAGGAATGTCAAACAAAAGCCCTAGGGTGACGTTTTTAACATGCCGAACATATCCAACAAAGAATGTTGAATTTGATTTAATTTACACAAAAGAGAAGACAAATAAGTGTTGTGTTGAGGGAATGAAACAGGCGATAAGCAAGCAAAATCAAAAATTTACGAGAAAAGAGAAAGACCGACATTTTTTACTTCCATCTTCCATGTTCCATCACAAAATAAGCACACAATTTGTATCTTTTTCTTCGTTGCTCATTGAAAAATATCACTTCGACAGCAATGTGGAAATCAAAATTAGGAAATGAGAAAATGGATGATAATTAATTTCGCACCACTTACACACAAACCAAATTTGTTATACAATTGACATCCGATTAATTTACGTATATTTTTTGGTAAAAAAAAAGTACAGTTGACTTGACTAGTGATATAGTATAGTAGCAGGTACAATAACCTTGTAGTAGTAGAAAGGTAGGGGGAAGCAAAAAAAAAAAGAAAATCAACGTACATATAATAGATGCACTGATTGCGCCATTTCTGATTTAGAAAAAAATTTCAGACGAATTTTTAACACTTAAATCACAACAAGACTGAACTGAATTTGACGTTTTCGGACGTATTAACTGTTTATGAACACTTTTAAACATAAATTAATTAAAATATTTACCTTTTAAACGAAAAAAATAGTAATTTTTCCGCGACTAAATTCACTATAATCGCGACTTATAAACATGGCAGTCGAAAAGTGAGATAGTCGATTTCTTTCTATGGCTGCAGAGTGAAGATATGTCTGTGTCCTATTCGCAGCAAGGCAATGAAAAGAGATGGAAGACTGCTAGAAAAAATTACATTTCGGATCTGAGATGGTATTGCCAGATTTTAATAATTTGTTGGGTGTACTTTTTCTTTGCCGCATCCATAGGTTGAAAAAGTTCCAAACTCGATATTCCAGAATCACTTAATTTTCATTTCCCATGTACTCTTTCACATCTTATCTTTGGGCTTAGAAGAAAATTGTTTTTTCTTAAAAAATAAAAAACACCAATTTGTTCCTTGTTTTTATTCTTAACAATCAAAAACGTGACGGAGACAACAGCCCGATATATTTTCTTCTCAAATAATTTTGCATCAACAAAGAGTTGAGCTATCGACGGTTCAAGGAAATCCACACAAAATACCAATACCAAACTCAATTTGACTCTTTGTCTTTCTTATAAGTCAAAACAACACCAGTGATGAGGGCAACCAGGGTAAAAGCCTGGGCACCGATTCGAGTACGCATCATCAATTGAGACATCTTTCGATTGCCGGTACGGAAATTATATAGACCGTAGCCCAAAGCTCCTGCTGTGGCCAAGCATCCTGGAATTTTAAACATCAAAATGAATCACTTATGTAATTATTCTTCGCAGTAGGTATCTTTTTTGTTTTTTTTTTACTTACCAATGGGAACAACGGGGTTTGATTTCATTTTGCGAATCATTTTTTCTCTGGTCGTTTCGGGGCGCTGAGAATCGAAATCTTTTCGCATTTGAATCCAATCCAGATCGGCATCGGTCATTGGTACTTCTTCGACCTGTCCCATTTTGTTGAGCGCGTTTTTTTTTTTTTTTTCTTAAATTTACTTTAAATTTATTTAATATGAACTAATGAGAAGCATTTATTTATGCAGTTTTATCAACTACGAAGAATTTAATTGAAAACGTCACAATCAAAACATTTCACAATAATTATAGGCTTGTTCAAATATCTGAGATTTTCCTCAAGGTTATGCTGACAGAATTGATACTTACATAAAAGTAACTATAAATAAAAAAAAAAGGCAAATTATAGTAATTCTTATATTTTGAAACACTAAAATTTGAGTATATTTCATGTCTAAAAGAAATTACTAAATAAGCTAGCAAATATTTTATGCTTTACAAGGGCAAAGTAGATAATTTTGAAATCGTTCATAAAAGGAAACGGACTACTTAATTTCATCAAAATGAACACCTCTAATTCAAATTGTCATGTTGACAGTTGATAAAGAAACTGTACAGCGGCTCTTTTTGGTAATGGAGTAAGGCTTTGTTCACACAGCAAAAATATTGCACAAAAACGAAAAAAGCTTCTCTGAAAAAAAAAATCTTAAAACTATAATTTTTTTCGCTCCTCAATAAAGAACTATGTAATTAAGGACATAGAAATTGAGGTGCTTATCAAATTATCTATTCAAATTTTGCCATACCCTTACACTGCTGAAGTCGGCATGAGAAATACCGTTCCACGTAAATAGGGTAAATCGATATATATGTGCACTCAAACACTATTATTGTGTGTTGGTATAGATTGAGAGACGGAAAGTGGCTATGAAAAAAGCCGAGTCATACTCATAGACCTTGTTCACACGCGAAGAAAATTGAAATTTTTCGTTGATTAGTGAAGGCAAGCTGGGTTGCTTGCAGAAGACGCAAGGGGGAGAAAAAAATCACAAAATTTAACAAGATTGAGTGTAGAAATGTAACGTTTTTCTTTTTGTATTTTTATTATCGTGTTTTGTTTATTTTTTCTCTTCAAATCTGAATAAACAAACAGATACAAACACAAAATTTTGTTTAAAGAAAATAAAAACATAAAGGAATAAGCAAAATCTACTGAAGAAAAATACTCACGTATGAACACAATCGTTCTTCACATGTGAACAAGGCCATATGTAATTTTCTTTGGCCTCTTTTAGCTGCGAGAAGAATATACAGCGAAAAAATTTATATACGAACACTACAAGGTTTACACTACTTACATGTACTCTGGGTCACTTTTTGCTCAGATCATCAAATCAAATCACTTCTAATTCTATTTTCATTCGTTTTGTAAGATTTTCTCATGACATGTCATAATAAGAAATTCGACTAGTTAAAATGTGACCTTACATTTTGAACACACCCTTCCATGCGCATGCTCACAAGATTTTCCCCACAGCATTTATGAAGAAAGTGCCGGTTACATACCACACTTCCAAGTTCCATCCATAGTTCCCAAATCCCATCGCATGTCGCTGTAAACGAAAAATAATTATCTAACCATCTCCTTCACACACATTACAATCCCCATGCGCAGCAGATGGACGCCATCAAAAATTTTGTAGAGAGTGTAGAGTTTCGACCAAAAGGCTACATTGAATTTTTCTTCAGCTCCAAATTTTCAAGAAAAATTCTCTCAATAAATTTGACAAATATAATTCACAATTAATTAATTTGTTTGCATAAATCAGTTCACAAAGATTTGAAATATCCCAAATCACTTAAATAATCATCGTTTGTGCGTACATTTGTTGTAAATAAAACGAAAGAAAATCTTCGCTCGGAATTCTCGCCGTGTGGACCGAAAAAAAATTAAATATTCCTGACTTTTTTATATGTTCTGTTCGTGTTCATTCCTTGCCTATTTCTGTTTTTGTGTCGTTGTTTGTGACAAGTGAGACTTCCCTCCAACGAAATACAAAAAAAAAGGAAAATAAAAATAAATCAAGAATCTATGGCAAATTTGTGCCCGAAGAAGAACGGTGGTATTCCCGATTCCGTTGGTGCCTACTGGCTAGTCGCAGAGATCTAGAACAACCTCCTAAAAACTTGTTTATTCAAAAAGAACCGAAACTATGGTTTAAGTTTGTGTTTTTATTTTTCTTCGATTTTTGTTTTATTTGTTTGTTGTTTGTGTGCTCTGCTCTCAGCTCTGTGCTCTACTTGGCACTGTTGACTAAAAAATAAGCACCAGCAAGCCAGCAGCAGTAAAGAAAAGATAAAAAAAAACAATAACTTTTTTTGGTGGGATAAAAAGTGTTACGTAGTCGTCTTCTTGTCGGTCGTTCTCGTTGGTCTTCATCGTTGTCGAAGGTATAAAAGCAAAACATGCTAAAGTGGAGACTTGATTAGAAAAAAAAGAGAAATTACAAAAAAGAAAAGAAACAATAGTGTGAATCTAGTGCGTTGAACGTTTCCTGGAAATCATTTCCTTAGCAAAACGATCCGAAAAAAGTGTGTTCTCTCGAAACTGGTCGGTTAATTAATGCAGAAATGAGTTATAGCCAGAAACAAGGTCCAGGCGGGAATAATGGTGCTCCGAGCAACCAGGCAACGCAGCAAGCTGCCAAAGCGCTTGCAGGTATCCAGCAGCAAATGCAAAATTTGGTACATGGCCAAAACGCTCTTCCGCAAACGTCAGGTATAAATGCCTTTCTCACGCAACAACACTACGAGCTGATCAAACAACAGCAGCAGCAGTTGATTCTATCCAATCCCCAATTGCAACGGCTGCAGCAGCAAATGCAGCAGAACAAAGATCGTGGAGAGCCTCTGGCATTGACCCGAACTCCAGCCGCTTCCGAATTGCTCAACAAGACCTATCAGCAGCACCATCAACAACAGTCCAATGGGAATAATTCTTCGGCTGCATCGTTAGCTACTGTTAATCAGTTCCAGCAGCAAATGCAGGCAGCTAATTTGATGCAACAGTTACACGCATATCAGATGCAGTTCCAGCAACAGCAGCAGCAACAACAACAGCAGCAACAGCAACAGCAGCAGCAACAACAACAGCAACAACATCACCAACAGCCACAGCAGTCGCACCACCAACAGCAGTCCCATCCTAGCAGCACCCATCAGCTGCAGCAGAAGAGTCTCGCCCAGGCAGCTTTAGTTACTGCTGCCTCTTTGCAAAGCAGCAAGCAGCAACATAATCCACAGATGCAGCAATCCCAGTACTCACAAAAGTATATGCCAACTGCTGCTCACAGCAAGTCGTCGTTGGGCAATGTCGGCATCCCGCCGCCACCGCCACCCACTGCACTGGCCAATCAATTGAAACCACCAAATCTCCCTCCCAGCACCCAGATTACTCCGATTCCTTCGCCGCAACACGGAGCGGCGAACAACAGCCTCTCATCGAAGAGTACTTCGTCGGCGGCCAAGCAAGTACCGCCGTCGATTTCCCTTTTGCCAGCCAAACAGCCACCAGTCTCGCTTCCGAATGCCCCAGTTGCGGCCCATCTACATCACCATTTGCAGAACAAGGTGCCGCCAATTTCGATGCCCAACCAATATAATTCGCCCCCGGTCACTAAAGGTCCATTGGTAAGTGCCATCCCTCCACCCTTCCCATCGCACTATCAGAAGATGAGCAGCCAGGCACATCCACAGCAAATGCCGCCACAGAACACATCGGCGGCGAACCCATTCGCTTCTGTTGGGCCCATCTCAGAACAGCTGGATACGAAGTTGCAAACCAGCGCTGTGCCACTGACCAAGCAACAGCCACAACAACATCAGACACCGACAACAGCTCCTCCATCGTCGTCGTCGTCGTCAAATATGGTCCCTGTGACAAGTTGCGCGCCAGCTAAGGCGCCTGCAGTCAGTCAAGTTAATCAAAAACAAACTGCTCCTCCACTGATGCCCGTGCTACCAACAGCACCGGTAAGAGACCAGCAGGCTGAGGACGTTGCCAAGGCAACTCCCACACCATCACCGCCTGTTGCATCAAAAGCTCCATCACCTCTAGCTGGAGCTGTTCTTCCAGAAACCAAGTTGAATACACCATCACAAGATCTAGTTACACAGCCGCAGCCTCCACCGGCTCCGCCAGCAGTGATCAAGACAACAACTGAATCGGAAGGAAGCAATTCGGTTGAGGCAGCTCCTGCTCCCCAAGCAGTACCGGAGTCTAAGGCACCTTCGCCTCAGCAACGAGAGGAGGCAAAAAATGAAGCAAATACACAAGAACCGGTAGCTAGCAAGAGTGTCACAGATGGACCAACAAAAGGCGATTCTCCAGTTGCTTCGACAGAAGAGGCTACAACCACTCCTGTGGAAGAGACAAATATGGACAAGGCGGACGAGGATGACAAAAATGTAAGGCAAATTCTATTATTTTATTCTTTGTCTCCTTTCTATCAATTTCCTCGAAATTACTAACGCAATTAATTTGATTAATTTTAGGTAAAGGAACCGAATCCAAAGCCAGCTGAAAAGGTAGACACTCAACTACTTGCAACACCAGTGGAAAAAGAGAAGAAAATTGATACACCAACAATTCCGGAGACACCACATGACACATCAATTGATAAATCCAAACCATCAGCCGAGGAAGAGAGTCCAGCAAGTGATCTCTCCTCGACCGAAGTCAACAAATCCAATGACACATCAAACAATGCATCTTCGTCAAGCGATGAACAACAGGCAAACGAGTCAACCATCAAACCAGACAAACCAGCTGATGAACCAAGTTCCGACAAACCAGACGACAAAATTGAAAAGCCATCAAAAGAAGAGTCTCAGGAAGAAAAAGTTGACGAAAAGCCAGACAAAACTGAGAAGCCAGAAAAAGAAGAAACAGTCGAGGCGCCAGTTGCAGCAAAGATTGTAGAAAAGACCGACAAGAAGGACATCAAACAACCAGTCGTCGGAAAAGAGAAATCAGCTGCAAAACCGATTCAATCGGAAAAGTCACAAATCAAAATTAAGACACCAAGGCAATCGAAAGCTGCAGCCGCTGCAGCCATCTTTGCCGAAGCCACCGACAAGAAGAAAGATTCTTCGTCCGCAGCCAAACCCAAATCAAAATCCGACAAAGAAAAGGAGAAGGAAATCAATCAGTCTTCATCGACACCTGTGTCGTCGGCAAAAGCCAACAAATCCGATAAGAAGAAACAACCGCAAACTAAAACACCCAAGAAAAAAGAAACCAATGCATCATCGGCAACATCAGCATCAACGCCATTGACACCGAGCGATCGCAAGAGTCAACGTCATCGTCTCAAAACCATTCTCTATCAGAGTCCGTTGCCCGAATTGGCTTTCATTACAAAATTGTCCGCAAGCGAAGCCTCAAACTCGCCCAAACCGCACATGTCCAACGAAGACAAATTGATTGTGTTCTACAAAAACGAATACATGGCGGTACGCAATGCTGAAGGCAGTTTCTTTCTCTGCCAGACTCTGCAGAACGTCTATCGGTCTTCGCCTCGCATAACAATTCGCTGGTTATCTGAGGACAAGAAGGACAAAACAGTTTTCATACCAGATTTCTACGATCACACTGACATTGAATGTGTGCTGACAACTGTGGACTTGAAGAAGATCGAAAAGGGCCATCTGAGATTGCCGCAGAGCGAGAAGGTTCGCATTGAGAATATTTTGAAGAAGGCAATTGACGTTGAACAGGGCATTGTTCCGCGACCTGATGTTACCGAAGAGAATCCAGATGGACGTAAGTTTTTTTCTTTTTTCAAAATTTCAGTTAATTTCTCAATTTTTGATTAATTTCGATTTGCAGTTGACATCTCGCTCTACAAAGACGAATCTCAAATAGAAAAGAAATTATCTCACAGTGCAACCAAGGGCAGTGGCTCTAAAAAACGGTCACGTTCTTCACGAAGCCAAAACAAAAGCAAATCAAAATCACCCTCGAAGAAAAAGAAATTCGCCTTGTCATCAAAAAAGAAACGAAAAGGCAGCGATAGCGATTCGAGCGACGAAGAAAGCGACATCGATATGGAATACAAGCCGGCTAGCGGTGGTCGTAAGAGATCCCAGACAAGCAGTGCCACGCAAAGCACCAAGGCGCTGAGAAATCAACGATCGCCAGTGGCAGCTACAGCGCGCGCAGCTTCTCCTCCATTGACTCCAACCACGTCCAAATCGAAGTCATCCGTGCCTGAAAAGGTAAGGAATTGCTTTTTGACCGGTGAACCACGTAATTTATTTTAATATTTTCAGACCGAAACCCCTGAAATAGCGTCGTCGGCGAACAGCAGAAGCGATAGAGCACTCAAGCGAAGGGCTGTCGAAGGCACAGCATCGGAATCGTCAGCAAAGAAATCTCTGTCGGTGAGTCCCGTCAAAGGAGCAGCTAAGGGTGAGTACATTTCAGTAAATTCTATACATTTCTTCTTACAACATTGTCTGTCTTTGAATAGGCGATAAACATTCAAACAGTGACAGCTCGCTCAGTAAAACAGAAGACTCTTCGGCCGGTGAAGAGGCTCCCAAAGCTGTCAACAAAGCTTCTGCACCAACATCAACAACATCAACCAAAAAGAAACAAACTGGCGCCGTCGCAGCATCATCAACACAAGGACCTTCATCGTCGTCGTCGCCATCATCCTCTTCGTCAGCAAATAGACCAACCAGAAGTCGGAAGTAAAAAAAAATAGTAGCATTTTTTTCTAGCCTTTCCCTCCGTTATATCAAATTCCTTCCCCCCAATTTTAAGAATAGCCACATGTAGAACAACATTTTTAGTACCCTAAACACACAAATACACACACAATCTTTACGTGTTAAACTCTTCTAAAGATTTAGGAATTTAGATTAGATAAGAAGATCGTTAGCGAGCACCTTTAAGAATATTTCATTTTCTCATCTCAAGAGAGGCAGCTAGAAAAGGACTTAAAACAAGGAGGCAATATATACGCAGTGGAAGCAGCGCCAGCGGCGACCTGCGATGAGTGCTAAACATTTAAATCACTTAAGCATTATTAGAGTATTATAAGTAGTTGGAGAAACACGTGGTGGGCGCAATTTCTATTTAAAAACATTTCTGCAATAGTTTTTTTTATTCTTATTTTTATACATTTTTTGTTTTGTCACTTTTTAGACAACTTTGTGGTTCGTTTTGTGCATGATGATTCAATTGGTCCCTCTTGATTAACAATTTTTGTTCATTTATGTGCTAAAACCTTTGTTTTGATTTAAAACAAAACCAGATCCCTTGACTCACTCAAACAAGATTTCAAATTATACATAAACATTCGGCCCAATCCAGGTAACCGTCGGAGTGGAATTTTCTCCGATTTCTCCCGATTTTCGCTTCGGGGTAGTTCTCCGACAGGCAAAATGTCTCCGATTCGGAGAAAATTCCGCTCCGACGGTTACCTCAATTGGGCCGATTATTAATTATAAGAAAGTATTTCGTAAGCTATACAATTTTATTGTACATTTTCAAATTAATGTACAAACAAAAAAAAAAAGAGAAAAGAAACAACAACAACAAAAAAGGAAAATTACAAAATTTGTATGATTTATTTTTTAATTCTTTTGGGGTAAAGTAAAATAATTATATAAGAAAAAAGTATATATATATCAAGCGTATATTTTTCATTAGTTAAGGCTTATATTATATAACAAAAGTAAAAACAAAATTCTTATATAGATTTATTATAACAAAAAGAAGTTCATCATAAAACAAAACAAAAATTTAGAACAAACCGATTATGTAAATGCCTTGTAAAAGGCACAAATTGTAATAAATTTAACTTCTTCTTGAATGCTAAAGTAAATTCATCAAAATTTAAATGGAAAACAAAAATCTGCAATTGAAATTCAAGTATAATTAAAAAGATATACAGAAATAATGATAGTTATCGGTTTTAAAAATTTAACTTTAATCAGAGATTTAAAATGCAATATTTCTGAGCTGTATTGTTTTACATTTTATTTTTTCTTTTATTATTATTTTTTTTTAATAAAATAAAATATGACAAACAAACAAAACAAAATAATAATGAATATATTTTAAATTATGTTTGTGAAATAAATTTTAAGCAAATAAAAAAATAACATTAAAAATAAAATACCATACCATAAAGCATGCGTAAAAAAAAAAATAATAAACAAAAAAAATGTCTTATATTGTTTCACGAACAGATTTAAGTGTTTTAAGAGAATAAAGAATTAAATTCAATTTTGAAATTAAAAAAAAAAATGTAAAAGAAAGTATTTTTATTTTTCTCATTTCTGTCTTGCACTCTTGAGGGACGTCATAATTTTGTTTACTATCAGCCCTATCGTCGTATCCGATCGTAACAAAATTCTATCCGATTTGTACGAAACATACGAATTTGGTATCGTCCTAACGGTTCCGATTGTTAAATCGTACGTACCTCAGAAAAAAATTCGAATTTGCGTTAAAATTTCCAACTCAGAGTAACGCATTACGATTTCATGCGGCGAAAAGCAAAAATTCAACAAACGCTATGTGATGATTAGGGATTATTTTGTTTTATGCATCTCCGTCTCTCCGATTGTTCCGACAGCTTAATTGTGTCGGAACATTTGCGGAACGACATGCGTTATAGGTCAATATTTCCTTTACGAAACGGATACCAACGGATACGACGATAGGGCTGCATGTATAAGATCACAAACGCATCACTGCCTACGCCTTGCTTCACGCAGTGTACGAATAAGAAAACGTCCATCATTAATTCAATTAAAGAAAAAGTCAAGTACAAATGAAAAATGCGTTTCTTAACGTCAACGTCGATCAGCAACGCATCGGTATCGCATCAGCATCGCAAAAAAAACAGTGATGCCGAATCACTGCAGCAAAATTTGACATTTGTGAATTTACACTATTTCAGAGATCGCAGTTAAACGAATGTGAACAATTTTCGAATCTAAAAACCATTTTGCATGATTTTCACTAAAATGCTCGGCATTTTAAAAATCACCGAAAAATCTAAAAAAAAAAGCTCAAGTGCTGTAACCTTCAAAGGCAAAACTGAGTAGGTACTAATGTTTCCCAGTGAAATAGGGCAAAAGAGGATACTTACAGTTCGTTGTGGATTTAGGCCTCAATCAACAGTCTCCGCCAGCCAGCTCGGTCCCTGGTTAGCTGTCTCCAGTTTTGCAATCTAAGTTGATTGAGGTCCTCATCGAGTGCGCCACCTGAGTCGCGGTCTTTCTCTTCTCCTTCGTCCCTCCGGAATAGTGACCAAGCTTTTCCGGGCCGGAGCACTGGTGTCCATCCGCTCTAAATGACCGAGCCATCTGAGTCTCTGGACCTTGACCCTTCTGGCTAGGTCCATGTCGTTGTACAACCCGAAAGTTCGCTGTTATATCTTCTTCGCAATTCCCCTTGATGATGACGGTGTTGTACAATTTTAGATGCTCGAGAGAGGGCTTTTCCACTCAATTGCTTTCTTAGCCCAGAGAAACAGCGATTAGCAAGAGTTATTCTTCGTCTGATCTCGGCCCTGGTGTTATTGCCCGTGTTTATAGCGGAGCCTAGAAAGAAAAAATCCTCTACTTTCTCGAAGTTGTATGCGTCTATTGTGACGTTCTGTCTGAGCCATCGGTGATGGGTGTCCTTCGACGAAGACAGCATATATCTCGTTTTTCCCTCATTTACCGCTGAACCCATTTTTTCCGCTTCTTTCAATTCTCACAAAGGCGCCATTGACATCACGCTGTGTTCTTCCCATTATATTATTAATATCATCGGCGTACGCGAGAACAGATTTTTGGAAGATAGTGCCTCTGGTGTTGACGGTGGAGTTTTGCACTATCTTCTCAAGAACGATGTTAAAAAAATCGCACTACAGTGCATCGCCTTGTCTGAATCCTTTTTTGACGTCAAAAGATTCCGTAAGCTCGTTGCCAACCTTGATGGCGCAGCGTGATTTCTCCACCGTCATTTTGCCCAAGCGAACGAGCTTGGCAGGAATGCCAAAACTCTTGACTCCAGGTGCAAGAGCCGGAGAAACCGCTCCTTATACGGCCTGGGCTTCAAACAAGTCGAAGTAGCCCGTAAAGGTTTTCGCCAAGTAGTTCGGCCGGCCTGACTGGAACTGAAGACGCCGCCATTGATTCTAAAAAAGAAATTCATTCACTGCCGTCCCTCAATGGGAGTGCCTTGGTGGGAACTCTCCTTCGTTGTGGGGTAATAGTAGTTACAGCCTACTCCGCTTCGACCAGTCGACCATGGAAAAACAAGTTTCGCGATCGCACAGCTCTAAGCTTAATAGTAGTAGTTAACGTAAGCCGCTCCGTCATGTCAAGGCTTACCTGATGGAGGGCAAAAGAGGATAACAAACTTCAATTGCTTCGTGAGCTTTGAAAATATTCAACGGCTGAGTCGTTTTACAAAGGAAAAAGGAATTAAATAGGAAAAAGCGGGCTTCAGCATTTGTAGCTTAGTTTCGATGTGAGAATTTGGCACAGTAGATAGCGAGGATTCTCAAAGTGTACCACAAGCTTAGCACTAACGGGATGATGTAAGAACTTTCACTTCTAAACTCAGCCGTTTAGCATTTTGCTTTAAAATTCAGACTTATTACCATACCCAATCGACCAAACTTCCCTATGTGAAGGGACATTTTTCTCTATCTACCAACACTGCTAACAAGTAGTGCACTGTGCACATAGTACACATTAACTGAAAGTGCCGTTAGTCATAATCAATTGAAATATGAAATGATCCATCAAATAGAAAAGAACACGACTTCCACGATTTCAAGCGACACAATACATTGTTTGCCCAATGAGACACGAATTAACACAATTAAAATTATTTGCTTTTCCTTTACAATTTTATTGTAAAATTTACACTGTTAAATTATACAAATTATTGTCCCAGTTCCGACGAACCTGCGTCTGTCTCTTTTTCGACATTTTCATTTCCCAAGTTCTCTTTCAAGTCCAATTCTTTGATGGTATTTTGAAGACGAGCAATTTCATCAAGAGTTTCTTCAAGTTCTCGTTCAAGATTTTCGATTGTTTCATCTGAAATGATATGGTCTCCCAATTCCTGTCGAATGAAATCCATAGCATTTTCTGGTCTATCTTTCATTTTCATAAGTTTATCGAAAATTTCAGCGAATTTTTGGGTAACACCATGTTTTTCCAAGTATTTTACGAATCGAGCCTTTTTTTCTTCAGAACAAGAGCATTCGTTGAGGAACATGGTTTTATTAAAGTTTTGTTTTTTAAACTTTTATCTTTAAAATTCAAGCGATCGATCTTGGGATATTTCAGCGATACCGATTTTTTAAGTCCTTTTTGATTCTGCATTCGCGATTTCACCGTTATATTTTTGACACACATGTTGCTGGTTATTTTGAAATATAGAGGCGCTGTTTTTCATTTGTTTCATGGTTCCCACTTTAACGTTTTCTTAGTTGATATCTAGTTTTTGTGGGTTTTGTATTGGATCTATTTACTTTTTATGGTGAATTAACATTAATGTTAAGGCATTTAAAATGTCACACAAGATATACAGAGATATTTTCTTCGTATATGTACATTCAAATTCTTTGCTAATTTGTTGTAGTTTTCTGGAATAATTAATTATAGCACATTATGGGAACATAAAAAAATCATCTTTGTTGTATGCTACTTTCACTTTCAATGTATGCTTGAGTTCTTATAATGTTCTTTTTTTTTAAATGCAGATGCATTTCTGAATGCATCTTTATTCGTTTTAAATTGTGTTATTTCTTATTTAACTCTTTAGAGTCTCTAAAAACAGGGGCCGAATTACGGCATCCGCTATCGAGTGAGTGAGTCTCATCAGTTATCGAACGAACGAGTAACCTCATTGGGATTATGACACTCGATAGGTCACGTATCGTTTAAGAATAAAAAAAATGTAGTAGTTTTATCGAGTCTCTATTTATTTTGAAGGAATTTTGAGAGGTTTGACAAATAAAAAAAAACAAAAATTGAGCGAAATAGCAGAGGAAGAAATACAATTTTTTATTAAATGAAATAAACACAGTTTGGCTGTTAACAGAGGACGAGATTGATGAAGCTTAAAATCTTGACCAAAATAGATTATTGGCAAAAAATTTCATAATAAAATAGCTAAAACAATAAAATTTAAATTTTTCTCAGAAAGTTCCTGCCATCAGTGAGGTGTTTGTGTGTCGAATGAAATTACGCTCCATAGCTGAGCAGAGAATTTAAATTATTGTACTAGAAGCTCGATACATAGCTCGATATCGTGAGAGGCTTTGTATATGAAATATTCTATTATATTCTATTTCATATACAAAGGTGAGAGGTAATGCCACACACAATTCAGTATAGTATTATTCGATAACGGATGCCGTAATTTGGCTCCAGATGTTGTCATAGTCCATGTGTCTGCACCATACATGAGGACCGGGATGATGAGGGTTTTGTAGAGTGTCACTTTAGTTGCTCGGGAGAGGACTTTACTACTCAATTGCCTTCTAAGTCCAAAGAAGCAGCGATTGGCAAGAGTGATTCTTCGTTTGATTTCAGCGCTGGTGTTGTCTGAGTTGATAGCGGATCCCAGGTAGACAAAGTCCTTAACTACCTCGAACTTAAATCTGTCTATGTTGACGTTTGCTGCAAGACGTCGATGTTGGTTGTCCTTTCTTGTCGACAGCATTAACTTGGTCTTGCCCTCGTTAACCGCTAGACCCATCTTCCTGGCCTCCGTCTCAAGGCTCACAAACGCTCCACTGACATCACGCTGTCAGTTATGTCAATGTCGTCTGCGTATCCTAGTCGTTGGACGGACTTTTGAAAGATTGTGGATCTGGTGTTGACTTTGGAGCTTTGCACAATCTTTTCAAGAATGATGTTGAAGAAATCGCATGACAACACATCGCCTTGTCTAAAACCTTTTTTGACATCAAAAGCGTCCGTTAGGTTTTTTCCGACCATGATGGAACAGCGTGAGTTTGTCATCTTACACAGACGGATGAGTTTTTCTGGGATGCCAAAACTAGACATTGCTCTATATAGTTGGTCTCTATAGACGCTGTCATACGAGGCCTTGAAATCAATGAAAAGATGGTAGGTATCGATTTGAAGTTCTTGGGTCTTCTCCAAGATCTGCCGTAGGGTAAATTTTTGATCGATGGTGGACTTTCCGGGTCTGAAGCCACACTGATAAGGACCTACCAGGCTGTTGACGAAGGGCTTCAAACGTTCACACAGCACAGCAGACATGATCTTATAGGCGATGTGTAGGAGATTTATTCCTCTGTAGTTGGTGCAGTTCAGCGGATCTCCTTTTTTGAGGATCGGGCATACGATGCTGAGGTTCCATTCATCGGGCATGCTTTCCTCCGACCAAATTTTGCAGATGAGCTGGTGCATGCTCCTAACCAAATCATCTCCGGCTGCTAGCCCGTCTGCTCCAGCGGCTTTGTTCGATTATGAAACTGTTAGCCAATAATTTAATAAGGTCAAGATTTTCCTCTACAAAGCTTCACCAATCTCTTCGTTTGTTAACAGTCAAACTGTGTTTTTTCAAAAAAAAAAAAAATAAATAATAATAATAATATTTCTGCCTTCACTATTTCCCTCAAGTTTTGTTTATTTATTTGTCACACCTCTCAAAATTCCTTCAAAACAAATAGAGACTCGATAAAACTACTAAATGTTTTTTATTCTTAAACGAACGTGACCTATCGAATGTCACAATCCCAATGAGGTTACTCGTTCGTTCGATAACTGATGAGACTCACTCACTAGATTACGGATGCCGTAATTCGGCCCCTGACCTTACGAAAAATGTCATCATCCCAAAATATTTACTTCTTCGTTGTCGTTCGATCACTGATGAGACTCACTCACTCGATAACGGATGCCGTAATTCGGAAAAGTGAATATTTTCACAACTCATATGCCCACCCGAACAAAGATGGAATGAGTGGCTAGTGATATACAAATAATAGTAATAGAGCAATTAAATATCTGAAAAACACTTTTAACTGCATATTTTAAGATTTGAGTAAAAAAAAACTAAAACATATTTTTACTAATTTTTGTATATTTTTGTGAAACAGTTTTTATTTAACACTATTCTTACAGTCGTAGGGTATGTAAGTATGTATGTATATTGTTTGTGAATAGGTACGGTTAGGTACTTATTAATTTACACATCGATGCACACACACGTTTGATAGTACGAGTATTTTATGCATACATAGGAAAGCTGTCTTAGTATTTATATAAATAAAATTCTTTCTCGTTTTGTCTTAACAAACTATAAAAAAATATCACTATCATAATATGAATAATTCGATTGAAAATATGATTTACTTCTTTTTTTTTAAATTTGTTTCAAATCAAAATCATTGTATATTTGGTATATAAGAAGGTATTAACAATATTATTTAAATTAATGCAAGAGTAGATAGGTAAGTAACGTCTTTTTGGTTATAGGGTAAATAAACTTAACAATTCTTTTTTACAAAATATTCGTTTTAGTTTTTTTTTGTTGTATATGAAAACATTATTCTCTAACAGTAGATGGTATGTAGTTGTTCATTAAACATATTGATAAGTTTAATAATCATATGTATGTATTGTATTTGGTTTGTTTATTGTAAATTTTGTATAATTGGAGTAGATTTCGGATGATTATTTTGTTGGTTAAATGAGAATGCCCTAAATTTGTCTTTTGGTGATATAACACTTAATTACAAATAGTTATTGTATAGTTTTATTCTGTGCCAAACTTATTTTATTGTTTTTTAAAATTGTGGCCGTTCAAAAAATGGACTCTTATCTTTCTATAACTATTTAAAACAAACATGAGTGGCGCATTTGCATTAAATTTGTAATAGATCAAAGTAAAACCCAAAACATATGACAGAAAATAGTGTTGCCAGCATTGCAAAACAAAATGTAAATTCGAAATAAAATTAATTAAAAACATTCATTGTAATTAAACCTTAAGTAAGAAGCTTTGCTTCTATTCGATTATTAGCTTTTGCTTTGCACGCAGTTCTGACGTCAACAAAAGTCATTTTGTTGATTGTTTATTTCTGAAGCCATATTATGGAGCAACTTAGGGAATTCGCATTTCATGATTCATTGAAGATGGCGGATCATCTGGACTTGGGGAATCATCGCCATGAGGTCTGATGCGAACAACAGCTCTGCGAACCTCTTCGTCACGTTGTGGCATATAGAGACCAGATGGGCCGGAATAGCAAGTTGTATTGTTGCCAGATAGTCGAAGTTTTTCGGTTTCTCCATTGATATTTTCTGTGAATAGCTGTCCCAAGTTAAGTTGCGGAATGTCATAAAATATTGTCAATGTCAGCATCATGGCAATTAAACCTACATAAAAATAAGGAAAATTGTTAACTTGTTTTATATTATAAGAATTTGAACTTACCAAATACAAGATAGCATGTTATGCAGATTTTGTAGAGGGAACGATTATCTTCTGAGATTCCATCGCCGGGGATATAATCTCCGAGACCAATTGTTGTGAGAGATATAAAGCAGTAATAGAAAGCATCAAGAGCTCCCCAATTAGGTTCAAGATATGAGAAAGCTGCAGTTGGTACAGCCAAAAATAGAACGGCAACTAGAAAGCCTGTAAACGAAAAGTATTTAAAGATGTTTAAGGACTTTTAAATAACTGATGAAATTGTGCTTAACGTTTAAGCATTTAATGGCTGAAACACAAGGACGCCTTAGCCTTTGTATATATATTTGACAAGTATAATTGACCTGGCATTCGAATCTAGCGCCACCAAGTTACAAGCAGAGATAGTAATTTTTTTGCATAAGTTTGTTTGCAAAAATGTTTGATGGAGGAGAGAAAATTGAAAACGTCAATCTTGATAATACCAGTAGTAGATATACAAAGCCTTAGCTTTGCCTTCGTCAACGTAACGATACGATGCTTCCGCTTCGAGTTCGCTTAGAGCTTCCGTCTACAGTCACATAACGCAACGTTTTGTCAAACAAAACGTGAGGTCGAAACTTCATAGTGATTCTTTACTCGAAAACGTCAGGTAAAGCGTGTTTGCGTTCAACTTTCAGCCATAAATCCTCTTGACAAATACATATATATTTGATATATCCTGTGTTTTATTTTCGTCAAAATATCATTCAACGTGAAAATTTTAAGTAGATTTAATCAAGCTCTAGATATACAATACATACCAATTATACTTAAGTGTAGTAGACGAATATTAAACGGTTGATATAAATGTCCAAGTTTTGCATTTAGTGTACCCAATAACCAATTTGCTGGTATTAAAAGACGTTCCACAACTGCACTCAATAGAACCAGCGTTAACGGAATGCCAATTGTTGCATAAATCATGCAGAAAATTTTACCAGTTTGACTCAACGGTGTAACATGACCATAACCTAGAAATAAGCGAATGTTTTTTTCTGCAAAAATAATGTTTAAAAAATATAAATATAATTACCAATAGTTGTAACAACAGTACTCGAAAAGAATAACGCTTGACCAAAGCTCCAATTTAATTCATTGCTAGCATTGCGAAGCGGTGAGATGCCACGATCATTTGCTGTTATGACGGCTTGAAGAAATTCTTCTAGGTCGTCATCTGGAAATAAAAACAAACACGAATATGTTGTTTAAAAATAATCCAATAAATTATGTATTTGAGAAGTTTTTCCCTCCAAAGAAAACAAGTTCCACACCACCTTAAGTTAAGCACTATTCAAATGAGTACGAACAACGACCAACGAATGAATTTTAGACATTTCGTTCACATGAGCGCTTTTAGGCCGTGTGAGAATTGGGTTAAAAAGTTGTTAAAACTTGCCTTTTGGTTAATTTTTGACACTTCGCATTGAATAAAATGTGTTAAAAATTAGACTACTGACAGTAGTGGTCAAAAAATCATCCATTTTTAACCATAACTCATCCAATCCGCATATGGCCTTAATTCGTAGCGAATGGACAACCAAAACACAAAGAAAGAATGGTTTGACGTTATACGCGCGCACACATTTTATTCGTTGGGAGTGTGGATGATGTGGAACGCGAATACGGTTTTGCAGTTCGTATCAACTGGAATTATTCTCGTTTTGTTGAGAATTTTTTAGGAAATACGGCTTCAAAGGTATCTAAAATCACTTTTCCTCATTCATTCGTCGTTCGTTGGTCGTGCTCATGTGAATAGTGCTTTACATCAACTTAACTGCATTCAGAAGCAAGCAAACAGAACTTTTTCTCCAAAATTCACAAACAACTTTTATTATTTGAATGAGCCCCCAGAGTGTCTCTTAACACACGTTTTAGGGCTCCAACAACACAGGTACTAAAATTGAAAATACCTTCATTAACCCAAAGACTTGTTGTTTCATAAATATTCAACACCAAAGCCATACAAAATAAGCATTAAGGACCTTTTTTAGTTGTATTTTTTGTGCATACAAAACAGTTTCAAGATTTTCCTATTCCATATAGACACGTAGGTATATTTACCGTTAATTTGCGGATACTTGAGAAGGAATTCAGTTCGTCTCTCCATCACATTGATAGTTTCGTTTAATGCAACGGGAGCTTCAATGGCCCGAAAACAAAGACTCCCAATCACCAAGTATATGGCATACAGGAACATAAAGAATATAAACCACACATTTTCCCTACCCAGTCGGTCGCGATCTCGTCCTATCACAAGTGAAGTCGTAAATTCTGGCCTTGATATTGGTACTTGCGATGATGCTGCAAAATTTTGATAAGATAAAAATGAAATATTCGCTGGCGCTGATGATGATGGCTGGTTCATTGATTCGCCTAAATTCATTCTTGATTTGCCATCCCCAAAGTGGATTCTATTTCCAAATTGACCCAAGACATTCGTTGGTCGTTGAGTGTTATCGAAATCATCGCCTGAGATTGCAGATAACGACTTTACTTTTAATGATTTGAAATTGTTGTGGACAGCGCCAGCGTACTGATGTCCTTTGGGAGAAATTTGAATTCAACATTTTGACATGTTCTGTTTGGAATGGTGGTGGTGGTGAGGCCTTATCGAGATCTTCGTAATCATTCCGGTATTTGCGTTCTGATAGAATTCCAACGGTTTTTAGATTGGCCTTTGTTTTTTCGTATTTTGTTTTGATTGTTTTGCGTATTGTGCTGTTGTGTAGGTTATTGTTATTACTATTGTTGTTGTTATTACACTCGAGTGAGGCGGTGTCTTTGTTGTATTCTTCGATGTAAACGGACTTGTTATTGCCTCTCGGATTCATAATGTGATCTTATATAAACTTTTAAAACTCCCAGATAATAAATGTCTCAAGTCTGAATGAATTAATTAATCTGTGTTATTATTTTGTTTATTCTTGTAAGATTTAAGTTGAAACAGAAAATTACAATTGAATGGTTTTGCAATCATATCCGGACGATTCTGAATTCGTTCACTTGGCAAAAGGTGACAGTTCTTGTTTCAAAAAAGACGCGATTCCAGATTTGAAGGTGGAATCAAAATCCGTCGTTTATGTCGTTTCACAAATACATAGAAATGCAACTATTAAGAGCTGAACAGAATCCATCGCCCGTCGCCGGACGACGAAAATGACAGCTGAAATTTGTATGGAAATGTCAAACTCAGCGTGTTCCAAAATTGAAAAAAAGTTCTGTTCAAATGTCAGCTGTCATTTCGGTCGTCGTATTCTGTTCAGCTCTTTGAGTATGTTTGTATGTTCGTTTGGTATCCGGAATTCGAGAGTTTCAGTTTCGGATAACGCTAACCTTTTTGGGTTTTAACGAGTGATTTCATGATTCAGGACCATGTAAAGGCGAAAATTCATTGTTAATATTTCGAATAATTGTGCATTTTATTTTGCCTAAGAATTGCAATTTATTTTATGAATTGAAGATAAGTTTTAAATTTGTATTAACATAAAATGACAATTGCTTAAAACGAAGAGATTACGTTTTCGTCAAACGTTCTTGTGCAAGAAAACATTTCCCAAACTTCTATAATAAAGCGTTTTCTTAATAACTGCATTGTTTTAAGATTAAGGCAATAATTTAAGTCAAGGTCGTAGTTTCTTAAGATTCAAAACAAGCTGATTATGAAAGTTCGTATCAAGGTATTATAAATTGAGGCTTTAATTATAAGAAATAATGAGATTTCAATTATATTTAAGCCACGACGACGACGTCATTCAATGGTTTGCTTAATTATTTGCTTTATTCCCCAGATAATGGAATACTCATTAATATTTCAATAATCAAATTGCATTTACATTAAAAAAGGAGACGTATTATTATATTTCATGTGATAAGTGTAGTCTTATGAAAAATCGGTTTAACATTTATTTTCCTTCGTAGTGTGTGCTGTGCTTAATTGTATTTACCAGGCGCGCCGCAGTTAATGGATCATGTCATGGGGGATGTGGAATTATCCGAACGCACCATTGGTGAGTGCTAATTGTCTGACAAGACTGTCTGGTGTAGTGGTGTATACTTCATAGCTTGTTCTTCTTGAGTGTAATTAAATTTGGTTAAGGAATGATTCAATGACAAGGATATTTTCATATTTATAGTGTAAATTTACTTCGCCTTTAAGAAGTCTGGTAAAAGACTTCGATTTCGTTCTGAAACACAATTGGTTACGATTGGTAACGAAACTTATGGCATCGAATCGTTCCGAAACGCATTGTAAATGTGTCAAATAGTTACGACTCATCTCTAGGAGGTGAGTTGAAAAGTAGATCTGTGAGAGTGAGTTCGTTGATGAAATGCTTGTTTTTGATTTTGTGAAATCGAAACGCTTTAGAAAATTAAGAATTTGATTTTTTCTACGTTTGACACGAATACAAACGCCCAAAAATGCGGTTCAGATATGATTGAGCCAGATAGACACATAGCAAGAGAGCACAAGTATAACATAAACCTACGTCGCACAGAGGAAGGGATATAGATTGGATTAGGTGCGTTTAGTTTTATCATAGATAGGATATCTCAGATTGCATGTTTATAATCTGTGGCTAGAAAATCTTTTTCTGAGTTTAACCACCTTACTCAGCTTTGTCCACCGAAACCCCACTACCGAATATACTTTGTGTCAAACCTAAAGTTTCCAGTTTTAGAGAAAGAGCTCCGAAGAGAACCGTATGGCAATACGAGAAAGCTAATTGGGACGGTCTTAGTAACTTCTTTCTGATCTTTAACTGGTTACTATGGTTCCTCGATAGTGACGTAGACTCCAGCGCAGATATGATTACTAGCATGATTATTATGGGAATGAAAAGAGAAAAATAAGTAAGGTTCCCTTGTTTTAGATCCAACCGAACTGAGGAAAACCGGAACAAGTTTAAACAGAAGGCAGGAGGGGCTGCAATGCCCATATTCATCGGACCAAATTTTTACATGACCAACAATTAAGGCAAAAAATACTGCAATGTCCCAATGGCATTAAAACTTTTGGTAATTTGTAAAAAAATATGAAGAATTCTTCATATTCCTCGGTCCCTACGCTCGTTGACAATGACAATCCAGTTGTTAGCTCTCTCGCGAAAGCTAACCTTTTTACTAGGCAGTTCGCCTAGAGCGTGCCATGACTCCATCAGTTCTAGAGCGCGTCAATGATTCCATGGGACAAATCTTCTTTCGCACTCGCTCTGTGGCGAGAGTCCTAAAAGATCTCAACATACATAAACCCGCTGGTCCGGGTAGTATCTCCGCTATTGTTCTGAAGAGGTGTTCTTCCACGCTGGCAAAACCCCTGCGTAAGCTTTACCATCTATCCCATTCTTCTGGGCTCGTTCCGAGCAGTTGGAAAACAGAATTTATCCAGCCAATCCCAAAAAAAGGCGAGTCTTCTTCTCCCTCCAATTATCGTCCGATTGCACTTACGTCCCTTCTTTCTTAGGTAATGGAAACGCTGATAAACTATCAGCTCAAGAAATATCTCGAAGACCGAAAGCTTCTTAATGACCGACAGTGCGGCTTTCGAAGCAACAGGTCCACTGGTGATCTGATGGTTTATCTGAACGAACAAAGGAATAAATCTTTACATCGTTTTGGAGAAAGTTAGATTATTGCACTTGATATTTCAAAAGCATTTGATAAAGTCTGGCATCTTGCTCTTTTATCGAAAAATGCGTGCTTTCGGTATCGATGGTTGGATTAGACACTTTCTTTCGTTCTATTGGACAGGTTCAAGTCTGAAACCTACAAAATAAATGCTGGTGTGCCCCAGGGCTCCGTTTTGTCTCCGACCCACTTTCTCATTTTCATTACTGATCTTTTGGTTGTAACTTCTAATCCAATAAATTGTTTCGCTGACGATAGTACCCTAAGCTTTTCTTATTCATTTCCAGACGACTCACATCCCTCTTCGGATATGGAACTTCAACGGCAAAATATGATAAACTCATTAAACACTGAACAGCATTGTACAATGGGTTATACAAAATCGCGTAGAGTTTAATGCTTCGAAAATCCAATGCTTTCTTGTATCGTTGAAGCGGGATATACCTCCCCTGCTACTCTCCATGAGTGGCACTTGCATTTATGAGACCGAACATCTCGAGATTCTCGGTATGTGCATCACTAACAACTCTTGTGAAACGAGCATATATGCGATGTCGCCAAAAGTGCCGCAAGATGTTTAGGTTCTTCAAGAGGATGCAAGAAAATTGTTTTCCCTCCATGAACTGGCTATCATTTACAAAACGTTAATACGTCCTAGGCTTGAGGTCAACTCTCACGTCTGGGCTGGTGGTCCAGTGACGTACTTAAGTCTTCTGGAAAGTATCCAAAAAAGTGCATTCAAAATGATTGGTGACAATACCATCGTTGAGTCATTTACATCTTTAGAACATCGGCGTAATGCCTAACGCCTCACCCTATTTTACCGGTACTTCAACGGTAGGTATATTCCCTTGTGAAACAGTCATAGTTGCATTCCTTACTTTAAGATATTCAACCGTAATACCCGCGCCTCAAGGAATGCCCATCAATTCACCCTTGAGCCCAACTTCGGACGTACTGTCATGTACTGAGAATAGTTCTTTAGCCATACTACGCGAATGTGGAACTCTCTTCCACACTCTGTCTTCCCCAGTTTTTTTAATATTCAAGAATTCAAACCCAATATTCACCGACGACTCCTTTTACATCCTCCATCCTTTCCCTAATACTCGCACTTGGCATAGAAAGGGTAATAAAAAAAGCCCCCGAGTACGCGTTTTTATAAAAAAAAAAATAGATTCGAGAAATTCCAGACGAAACAAAGTTTGTTAGGTAAGCTAGTTTAAAAGAATAACTTGCAACTTGAATACGAAAAGAAAGCAAATTTTCATACTCAACACGCTTAATGCCATCTTGTTTTACAAATGGGTTGATTCAACAATTAAACAAAATAAACATTCTTATTTTAAAACAATGTAACGGTATTTAATATTAATCTTACCCGCACACTCATGCTATTTACGAAACGAAAGATCTCACATTAAGAAAATGTGTAAAAGAATAATAGTACAACCCTGAAAATTTCAATTTCTGAAGTAATTCTATTCTCGCTTAATCGCTGGCTCATTAAAAGAAATGCAGCCATGGTCAAGTTGAAGCAAAACAAAAAACCGTTTCTGTTGGATTCTGGGGATAAATGACACTCATTTATTCCATCGCCAACGCTCTACTGCTCCATAAAATTCAAAAAGGAATAGAAGGCGAAAGGACACAAAAAATGTTAAAGGTTAAGTAGTGTGTTCCTTCGTACAGTTTGTAAGTACGAGTACACATGTTTGATTGCACAGAAGAGGAAACTTTGCTCTAATTATTCTACAGGATTTGCTCCTTCAATATGCATGAACAACAAAACAAAACAACCTCAGCCAGCATCCCAGTGAAGAGTCAGAGTTGAAAACTATGTAGTCCTCTTTGCTTGGCACTGCTTTTGCTTTCGAAGTGCTTCGAGCGAAAACTTTTCAATTAGATTTTCAACATCCCTCTCAAATACGGATATGAATCGGATATAGACGCGAAACCGGAGACAGAGACGAGGTCAGCTAAAGTTAATCTTATAAACTATAGAATGTGTGTTTGTGTGTGGATATAACAACGCTGTGTGATTTTCGGGGGGTTGCGTGGTATAAAGACAGTGATGGGTTGGTTCGTATAGTGGACCATTGTGGACTTTGTTCAAGGGTCGTCTTGAATAAATTAATAATTGGGATGACTGGTCATTAACTTTTATTGTACTTACATTTACTCATGTGTACCGTATTCTATGTTTATGGAAGTGAACGGAGAGACAGCAAACAAAACTTTTACATCATTTTATATGACATTTTAACATGCATTTTGATACAACTTCCTTAAGGGATGTTCACATGAAACAATGCTCTAAAAGTTACATTTCGTTGATTATTTTATGTTTTAATTTGATTTTTGGTAGGAAAGTGACAGGAAGACACTTTGTGATGCAGGCTGCCTTTGTCATTATTTGTTGTGATTTACGTGTTGTATTTTATGAGACAAATTTGATTTCTTTTTGTTAGAAAACAAGATGCCGTTGGAATTTGGTGGTTTCTATAGCATAAGAAATTGAATAACTTTTTTTTTTGGTGTTGATTGTCAGAACTCATGTCGTTTTCCATTGGTCTTTTTTTGACGTTTCTTCTTCTACCTCCAATGGAACGGGTTATGATGAAAGTGTCATTCTTCGGACGCTTCTGTTTTCAAAACGGAAGAGTTCTGCTCTTCTCAGAAGAATTCCGTCTGCCCAAGTCAGTCCAATGGAATGGTTTCAGAAGGCTTCTGGACTCTTCCGAATGCTTCTGGACTGCCGATGGAAAACGACATCAGTTTTAACCAAATTGCATTCGTTATTCATTAGCTGAACATTTTCTTACGAATTTTTTTTCTATCGATCGCAAAATGAGCAAATTGGTGTTGATGGATGCTTTTTTAGCTCAAAGTTTGAAAATTTAGTGGCAATGACTGTTACTTAAAAAAGAGGCAATTTAATCAATGTCAAAATTTGTAAGTAATTGAAAACTGAAGGTTTGATAAAATGTGAGTACCATGACAGGTCGGATGGGATGGTGTATAAAATAAGTCTTCAACATCTCCCTTTCGAAATTGGATGTCCGAACTAATTTCATTATCTTTTAAGGTTTTAAAGGATGGAAAATGTTTGACAAAAAAAAAAAAAATAACGACCCATAATGGTCGGCATGTTCATTATGAAATGTCAATAATATTGCTCATTATTTATTACTGTAAATTATAATTGAATGTTTAGGTGTGGTACTGCCGTTTCCAAGGTAAAAAAAATGTTTAAAGTTTAAAGTTGGGAAGTGACTTGTTCGCAACTTTGAAATGCTTGAGGCACTGATAACGAACGAAAATGTTCAAAAATAGCGTTAGATGTACATTCACCCAGAAAATTATTCAAAGTTCGAATTTTCAATGCATGGATAAAACACAGTGAGATGGATAAGCAGGTGTGTCACGAGGCTATCCGACGTAATACCCTAAGAGGAATGAGTAATTATGATAAGACTTGGAAAGGTTCGGTACAGGACTTATTGACATGATGAGCAGGGTGTAGGGATCCAACACGAGAGCAGTAGAGTGCTTGAGCTTCACAGCGATTGAAGCTCAGGCGAAACTCGTTGGTCTTGGAGTGAATGAGGACAAAACAATAGTACATGCAATCAAAAACAAGGGAACATCTGTCCACCGCCTAACGTCCGTGAGCAGCAATTTGAGGTAGTTAAGGAGTTCACCTACCTTGGAACAAACATCAATCCCACAAATGACACCTTAATGGAGATCCGAAGAAGAATTACCCTGGCTAACCGCTGCTGCTTTAGTTTGGCAAAACAACTGGGTTCAAAACTCCTCACTCGAAAGGCAAAGTGTCTGCTATACAAAACTTTGATTTTACCAGTCCAACTCTACTGGGCACTTTCGAAAGAAAAATTCTTTGACGGATTTTCGGTCGTGTATGCGACGATGGCGAATGGAGAAGTAGTTTCAACCGCCAACTGTACGAGTTGTACCAAGATGTGAATGTTATCCACAAGATGGAGGACAACACTCCAGCAACGAAAGTCTTCTCATCGCAGCTCCCAAGCTCGAGACGACAAGGAAGACCGAACCTACGGTACAAGGACCAAGTGACTGCGGATGCCAGAACGCTTGGTTTCGGCGACTGGAGTGCGCATTCCTTCCCGATGGAAGGCTGAGATCCTTCATGGATTGTGAGCCGGTAAAGTAAGTAAGAGTGAGACTCAACTGCCGAACATTTACTCGCTTCCGATCTCAACAGCCCAACATTTCACTCACTTACATTATTCGCTTGCCAGTTCCAAATGACTAAGCAATTAAAAGTCCAATGAAAAGTCGTTTCATCACACTGTTAAGGGATCTGCCCTTAAGTGGTGGCATCATTTTACAAAAACTTTGGTCAGTGTTAACTAACATTTTGGACTGAGATTGAAGACATAACTGCGATTGGATTCCTTTGTCAGCTGTCTTAAGGTGTAACTGGTGTTATGCCATTAATACGGCAACAGTTTAAGCAATAAAGGTCTTCTTAATAAAGGGTCCTCAATCTAACCAAAAACAGTGCGTGCACCTGAGAATATTGTTGCTGTGGCAGAAAGTGTGCGTGAGGCACCATCAATATCAATTCCCCGTGGTTCTCAACAATTGATCATTTCGGAGACATCATTAGGCCAGTTCCACCTAACAACATCTCACTGAGATCTAGAGATCTCAGAGATTTTTTAGGTGGAACAAAAAATCTCAGCTGAGAATTGAGATTTTTTTCTGAGATTTCTGAGATGAAAATTTTTTGGATTCGATTTCTCACTCAGCTATTTTGACGTGACTGACATATGCACAGCAACAATTTGTAAGGTAACCATTTTATCTCAATGAGAACTGAGAATTTTGTTCCACCAATGATTTTGCCTCAGTGAAAGTGACATTGAGATCTGTTAGGTGGAACTGGCCTATTGAGACGAATTTTGCATAAAGAAGTTTGGTATGACGCCATACAAAGTCAAATTGGTTCAGGAGTTGAAGCCAACTGACCAACCATCCGATCGACTTTTCATCTTTTCAGATGAAACTCATTTTGATCTTTGCGGGTATGTAAACAAGCAAAATTGTCACATTTGGGGCACAGAAAACCCGCAAGCAAACATTGAAAAGCCGATATACCCAAAACGAGTAACTGTTTGGTGCGATTTTTGGTTCAGAGGCATAATTGGGCCATTTTTCTTCGAAAACAAGCAAGGAATAGCCGTTATAGTCAATGGCGATCGTTATCGGGCCATATTGAAGAGGAGGATATTGGCAACATATATGGTTTCAACAGGACGGCGCTACGTGCCACACAGACAAAGCTACACTCGATGGTTTGAGCTCTGTTTTTGAAGATCGCATTATCAGCCACAGAGCTGATGCCGTTTAGCCACCTCGGAGCTGCGATTTGACACCGTTGGACTATTATTTTTGGGGTGCCGTAAAAGATAAGTGCTACGCCGACAAGCCAGTGACAATTGACGCTTTAAAGGTGAAATACAGCTGCACACAATCGATAATGTGCAATATTTTGCGGTTTCATCAAAAAATGAAATTCCCTCATTCTTAAATCAAGCCAGATAAGGCACTTTCTTTATTCTGTCAAACGGTTTTTTATTTAATCCAATTTATTAGCTGCAGAGAGTCACAAGATTATCTCTATCTCAAGAATTCGTGTTTGTTTCAAATTTTACCATAAAAATAATTATGTATTGCCAATCTACAAATTAGGTTCATTCCGGATTCAATTTAATCATACTTCAAAGACTGATAATAAATTGGAATCTAGTTTTAAATTATTAAATTTATTAACAAGACTCTTATCGCCTCGATGGCTACAACCAATTAAACTCAAAGCTCTGCATGTTGATAAGATAACATCAAATTCGCATAAATCTTTGAACATGTTCTTCGATTCTTATCACACAAACCTTACGTATAGTTCTTTGAGATATGTTTTTACTTGATACACAAAATAAATTGACCTAACTTGCAAAACCATTAAAATTGCAGACATTTTCTATTCATTTCACAAAAATCTTACAAAAACTCATATAAATCACAATTTACAAAAGAAAGCAAAATGCTCCTAACGAATAGTTCCGGTTCTCGTAAATTACGCGAACACAAAAAACAAGGCACTACTCAAGATGCAATTTGGGTTAGCATATTTCAAAGTTCGTTTCAGTCTTTGCAGTAAACAAGAATTTAATGAGTCTGCGGTTTTTTTTTTTTTTTTTGAACTCAAGAAACTGTATACCGACTCGATGCCGACAGCAAAATAAACGATGCAACGTCAACGAAAGCGAATCTTAAAGAGTATAGAGCTGGAAACGAACTGATTTCATTAAACACCTACCCCATCACTAGACGGTCAAACTGGCCATCAGTAAGCCCCAAATACAAGGCGGTCAGTACTCCAGCTTTATCTTCTGTCAATTTTTTTTTCGTTGTGTCTGTTTTTGTATTCTTTCGCTTGCTTTTTAATTTTCTGTTGGTAAATATAATCCAATTAATTGAATACAGCACATGACAGTTGAATGAAAACAAAATGAAAACTTTAACAGAATAGCAAATGAAAACAAATACCGCACTAGAAAACGCTGCCGAACATCTTCATGCTGATAACATCCTCAAGTTCAAATTGCTTTTGGTTAATACTAGGTTTGTTCGATGTACAGCCCCGGGTGCCCCGGTGCTTGTCATACTGTGAATGGAGCCGTCAAAAAACTGACAAAATTCTCTGGGTTTGGTTTCACATCGAACGCATTACTATTGCTCTACCACTCAGGAATATCTGATCCGAACAGCTCCGAAATTCTCGCCCGAAAAAAACGGCGCGAGCACTGAATACACATCGAAAACGGTGGAAATGCACCTGGGCGAAAAAAGAGCGACATCGAACAGCTCAGTGCGAAATCAGAGCGCCACAGAGCGACCCTGAGCGCACATCGAACAAACCTACTTTTACTTTAAACTAAACATATCATGACGTTGAAAATCAGTGTTCTAGTTTCAGTACAAAGATTCTTCGTGTTGGGAAATTATTGTTATTATTTAGCGCATTCCGAAACCTAGTGACTATGTAGTCAATTCGTTCTGATTGGTTGATTAGATGTTTTCTACCAATCAGAACGAATTAACTACGTAGTCAATAGGTTTCCGAATGCGCTCATTATTTTTGATGTTCGGTTTTTTGATAGTTTGAACCAGACAAAAGTGGATCGGAAACTGACTTACGTTTTACCTTCCGGATACGTCAAATTTTATTTTACCGTTACCTCGTGTGTGTGAATAAATGAGAAAAAACAGCAACACGAATGAGGTGGTTGGATCATATTTGCAGACCATCGCAGTAACTATGGTCCATAGGTTGAAGGCATTGTCATTTTGACAGCTCGGTTCCCCATTTACTTTTAAAACTCATCTGTGGTTTGAACCAGAAGTAAGAAAATATCGCATAGTCAGCATTAAGCTCAAATTCAAGCAGACTTGGTGGGATAGAAAAAATACTGTCCCAAATGATATTGTACTGCATTCTCATATATTCTTTTGGATGAAGCAAGCAACTGGTGTTATGGAAGAATATGAATGGAAATAAGAAAACGCTTTTAAATGGTCATTTAATGCTGTCATCGACAATAAAGCTTCAACGTTGAGAGCAAGTCTATACGCCTTTCTGCACAAAAATTCTTTAAATAAATGTGTAAAATTCTAAAATCGACTTTTCAAGACTTTTGCGACTCTCTTTTATCAAAATTTAAATTGCGTACCGCCTCTGGCAAGATTTTAAGTGAGTAAGTCAGATAAGTAGAGATTGTAGAGATAAGTATCGATGAGACATGTACCTACAACCTACCTAAGATGTAAAAGTTTGATATTTTGGAAGTATGATAGTTTTTTTTTCGTGTTGTGTTATTTCATAGCGCCGATGGCAACGCTGCATTAAGAATTTAAGAGGAAACGATGCCAAAAAACGTTCTCCACCCGAATACAGACCCCGTTATATCGAGTTAACAATCTTTTTCGATTTTATAATGCGAATCGCGATACACTCAAGGCCTTTTATATAAACGGTTTTACAAGGAATCACTTATGCAGAGTAAGTTTTTGAGATCCTTAAAGTAAATGTTGTGTTAGCAAGGCGATTTTGAGAAAAGGGTTTCCCCGCATATTAGGTACACACCACACCACAGGCCCCAAAAATTGAACAGTTACCATGGCCCCAAAAAATTGGACAAGCCACAGGTCCCAAAAATATGACATTATCGGACATTTTTGTTGCTGCATTCACATACACTGTATAATGTAAATTTATCTAACACCTTTGTACATGAAATAGACTAGTACTACCAAGATTGGAAATCTAGTACCATGGTTCTGGCATCGATCCTAGAGTCATCTACCTAAAAGTTGAGAACTACTGCTTTGGAGAATTTGGAGATTATTTTCAATGGGGAATTCATGAAAAATGGCGTAAGGTAAGAACGAGAACGCCTTATAGAAAATATGCTTGCATAAGAACGGCAAGGACATAATAATAATTTTGTTATGAGACTTTTCTGTGGAGATATTTGTTTGGCCTTGAATATAATGTAGAGTGCTTTTATACACAGATCTTTGAGAGTATGTATTTTGTATGTGTAGGAAGTAAGAAAACGCAGATGGATGGATTTTGGCAAAATTTGATGCAAACTGAGTTCTGCGTTACCACAGTGTATTTTGTACTGAAATTATCAAAAGTCCACATAGGAAGACAATACAATTTAAATATTAAACACCTTTATACAATCACGTAATACAAACTAGAAAAAAGGAATCCAAGTTGATTGAGAAAAAGGAATGTAGATCTGAACAGTGTATTTTATACTGAAATCATCAAAAGTTCACAGAGAAAGGCAATACAATTAAAATATTACAAACGTTTATAGGTACCAGCATGTAATTCAAACTTTGTGTTTTTTTATGGGTTGACATCTAATGCACAGATGAGGTATTATTATATTTTATAATATTATGTCCCTCCTCTATGATCTGGTGTTTGTAAATGTGTCGGCTTATTGTTAATGTATAATTATAGAAACAATTGTGTAATGGTGATGTAAATCGAAGCAGATTTTGGAAATATCGAGTTCAATCGAAGTTAGGTTTTTTGACTTAAATATTTTAAGAAATTAGTTATGATGTTTCTTCGCAAGTTATTTTCAATGTTTTACAAAAATGGAAGTAGATCTTCAAGAGTGGTAACGCTGACCCTCACCCATTTTGAAATCAATTTCTCTGTCAGTACTAACGTAGGTACCTCGTGTCGGATTTTTTATTAGAAACACTACCCATTGAAAATGCTTTTGAATTGAACTGAAATGTTTTTAGGGTTTCCAGGGTTTCAATTAAAAATTATTTTCAATTTTTCTTGTTTGTGCAAAATTTTCAATTTCAGTTGATTTTTTTGTTCAAACTGCGTACTATTTTTCTTATGTTTACCTGCTGAATTTTAATTAAAAACAAAATCTCATAAAAGCACCAAAAACCTACACATGTATATAGTTTTTAGGATATGTTTAACACTGTGCAATCATGAAGAGGGTTAAAAGTATACTTTTGCCTACCTGATTTTCTGTCAAAATATTAATTGCCTTACTTCTTCTCACTGAGAATTAGATTTGGGGTATGAATATTTAAAGGGTGAATTAACTAAATAAGTAGTATAAAAGAATTTAAAAAAAAATATTGATTATATTATCAAGTTACGTCACTAAGTAACCGAATTCTTGTAATTCCATTGCACAACCCATAAAAGAATAAAATGTCTGTGCATTCTTCTCTGTTAAAAGAACACATTTCAAAAAATGCAATGTAACCGAAATTAGGCATTTTTTATTAAAAATATTGTGAATTGTTAAAACATTCATGGCTTTCTTAAAATCGCGATGGCTTTCTTGTTATTCGCTCTGTAAACCCTATTTCCTTTCATAAATGATCACACAGAAACGTTTAATACCAAAGTACATTGGTAATAGTCTTGATACTTAGTAGCAAAACGTTAAAGTTTTACCTAAAAACTTCTTAAAGTTCTTTCGATCGTATCCTTACTTCACATAATATTTTTGTTTTTCATCCCCTCTAACCAACCATACCAATTCGGTGCAATGTTTTGTTGTTTTTTTTTTTTAAGCAACCTAACTCTCTTACTCGCATTATTTCAATATAATATAGCCTACACACTCCTACTTACTGTGTTCGTTCCTGTCATTTTGTTCTCCACTGGGGAAATTTTGTCTTGTTCTTGTTTTTGAGCTGTCAAACCAAGCAGAGCAGCAAAATTCAAAAATTCAATTCTTGGTAGTACTAGTCTATTTCATATACAAAGGCTAACACCGCTTCCTGTACTTCTTATGCAATGCCCACAGACAAGTTTAAAAGGGAGATGGGAAACCAAGCTGTCAAAATGACAATGCCTATAAGCTATGGTTCAAGTTTACTGCAAGAGTATGCGTGTTTTTACCATTGAATAAGAAGTACAGGAAGGGGTCTTATGAAAAAGAAGTGAAGCATTTTTCTAAGTAGTGTGAGTTTCACAAACACAAACGCATTACAACAGGGCTGGTCTGCAATTGAATGGTTAATCTCAGGGGCGCCAAGCGAAATATTATTGAATCAAGATTTCATCGATTTTGCTTCAACTTTTTTTTTCAATCTCAATTCTTTTTAAGGAAGCATGATGTTTTTACACTAAAGGTTTAATTTTTTTTATTTTCCTTATTTTCCAGTAGATTTTTTTCATTTTTTCATCCATAATTAATCACGTTTATTACACCTATTGTAATACAAGCAACAAATAAAACGTTTTCGAAACACATGAGAACTATTCAAAACAAACCGTGCACACCTACGGGAACTCAACGAATTGCAACGCTTACCATCACGAACAGAAATAATACACCCTGAACTCGACTGACACACAGTCAAAGTTTGACAGCACAATACCTAAAAATTGACAGCACATATCCTAAAAATGACATCATCAGACATTTTTGTTGCTTCAACTCACGTACACTGTACATGTAGCTAACACCGCTTCCTGAACTTCTGTATTCAATGGTTTTTTTAACCAATACTAGCTTCGGTAAACCTCAGCAAACCACCTCAATTCTGTTGCTGTTTTTTTTTCTCATTTTAATAATCGCATACACGAGGGTAACGGTAAAATAAAATTTGCGGTGATCTCGGAGAGTAAAACGTTAGTCAGTTTGCAATCTCCTTTGTCACTGTGTGTACCAATTCACGGAAAATAAGCACTAGGTGAAAAAAAAAGAATGTTAGATGGCTGGTTAATAATCTTTTATTAATGGTGAACTCCGGCGCTAAAAGTAAACAAAAAGTCAGACAGACAAACCGAATTTCTGGCCCTTGTCCCAACATATCGGTAGTGTACTGTTTTTTTTTTCAACACCATCTATCTATCTCTGTCTATGTCCTCCACAATTACCTTACCCTAAAATGAAATTGAAATAATGTTCAATACTCACCATTTAGACAAGCATTCTTTTCCAAAAATTGATTGCGAAAAGTGTCAATGCGTTTTGTGATATCATCAATCTTAGGTGCTTCTATTGCTGAGAACATAGCTGCTCCAACTATCAAAAATACCGTGTACCCGCCGCATAATAATAAGAATCGACACTTGCCATTTTTATTATTTGCCATGGATCCATTCTTGCCACCAACTGGCCATGCTCCAAGTAACATCCTGTAAAAAGACAAAAAAAAAAAAAGAATAAATCGAAAACATTAACTTTCTATTCGAACTTCAGAGGAAAAGCAATTAATATTAAATGGGGCTTTGGTTATTACATAGAAGAACTCTCAAACATTAATGAGATGTGTGTGGATAAAAGTTTGACAAAAGTTGTGATTGCAGGGGCGGCACAGTGGGTGGAACAGGGATTTTAATCCCTGATTTATTTATTAAATTTTATGTTGTTTAAGGACTTTTGAAAGAAATGTTTTATTAATTTCAAACATGTTGTTCTTTGCTAACTCAATTATCTTGTTGCGAAACACTTACACTACCGGTCAAAAGTTTGAGACCACCTTCAAAGGGTTGCTTTATTTTTACCTGGCGCTTTATGAATGAAAAAACGATTTTCTTAGCTGCGTTGATAACTTATACCATTCATAAAAGGTATATAGTGAAAAAAAATAAGGAATTTTGTGAAAAAGGTTAAAAAAAAATCCGATTATGGTTTTTTTACTTCTGTTTGGATTTCCCGTAGTTTTTAATTTTTTTGACTTTTTGCATTAAATTTGGAATTTTTGTATGACTTGGGTAATGTTAAAAGGTTTTATCCAATTTAAATTTATTGGTGACCGTGATCTTCTTCAGTCAACAAAGTGCGCATCATGGGGAAAGTAAAGAAATTAACCACTGAAACTCGATCTGCGATTATGACCCGTATTGAAGAAGGCTATTCGCAAAGAGAAATCGCCACAAAACTGAAGATATCCAAAAGAGCAGTTCACAGGACCATACAGCGTTACTCTAGTACCGGCGGTTTTATGGATACATCGAGGTCAGGACTACATAGAGTTACGACGAAAACCGAAGATCTGCATATCATCACCATAAGCAAGCGTTCTAGGAAGAAAACAGCACCCAGAAATACGCCCCGAAATCAATGAAATGCGGGAAGAACCACTATCTGTATCAACGATTCAACGAAGGTTAAGGCATGCTGGACTATTTGGGGTGCGTGGCAGTGCGGAAACCCCTTCTACCACCCTCAAAACAAGATGAAACCTTTGGAATAGGCCAAAACCTATCAGGATTGGACAGATGAAGACTTCAATAGAGTCTTATGGAGCGATGGGTCCAAGTTTGAGGTGTTTGGCTCAAATCGCAGAGTGTACGTCAGGCGCAGCGCTCAACATAAGATGCTACCAGGCTTTATGGTTCCAACTGTAAAGCATGGAGGTGGTTCAGTAATGGTGTGGGGATGTTTCTCCTTCGATGGAGTGGTAAATCTGACACGAGTGATCAGAAGAATGAATAAAGAACTCTATAAAACGATATAGGAAGACCACGTTTTGGTATCTGGACTTCGATGGTGAAGGTTTTGTATTCCAGCAAGACAATGACCCGAAACACACTTCACAACTTTGACAGGAATACCCGAAACAAAAAGAAGACGAGGAAATTCTAAAAGTATAATGGTATGGCCACCGCAGTCTCCAGATATTAACCCCATTGAGCTCTTATGAGAAGAGCTTGACAGAAATGTCCGGAATCACCACATAACATCGGAATCTGCTCTTTGGGAAACTCTACAAAATTGCTGGAATAATATCCCACAAGAAAAAATAAAAAAAAAACTTGTAAGAAAATTGCCCAGAATTGTTAAGAAAATTATTGAAAAGGAGGGTTTTTTTAATGAAAACTCAAAAAGACATGCCCTTCACTTTTTCACTTATTAACTTTTTTCCTTAAACTGTAGTTTCGGGGTTTAAACTCGATATTTCTCAAATTTCAGAGGTGGTCTCAAACTTTTGATCGGTAGTGTGCATATAATATACCGGAATTTGGCCAATCAATAGGGCAATTTATTTTTGAAAAAAAATATTGATATACAGAAGGAAAGGACAAAGTCTCTACGGAAAGTTCTCAAACATTCAGCAAAATTTAGCAGTTTTTCCAAAATATTAAAGACATTTTTCACTCCTCAAGAACCAAAGCCCTAACTACACAAAAAAGTTTCACATTGTTAAATTAATTCTGTGATTTGATTTAATACGAAATGTATCTTTGTTCATGAATAATGCGCATAAATTGATAGCAGAAGCTAACAGTTGGTTGCTTGAATTACTTAAATACAAAAGGAAAGGACATCCCCAAGTATAGAGGAGACTATAGGATATCCTTATAACAACGTTAAAGCTGTAATAAAGTTATCATAAACGATGGATTGCTTGAATTTTGTATCTTTGAAAGTTTCGGAATGCAATTAACATCACACATTTCATTTTTCTGTCCTTTATCCTGGACATCGGTATTCTTTTAAATAAAAGTATCAAGTTTCATATTACACATGCATACATCAATGTAGGATGTTTTATGTAAGAGGTTTCAAGGTTAACTTGTTGGAGTCAATATAGCGTCATTGTTTGCTCACGTATATTATAATTGTGGTGGGGGGGGGGAAATTAGCTTGCGATATACGTTTGTAGACTTGATTAAATAATGTTTTGATTTTTGTGTGCTTGCAGATTTTTTAGAGTTGGTGTCATAGGATATTATTTTCAAAAAAATGTTCTGATTCGATCAAATATTATACAACGACGACGGCTTTAGAATATCAAATACGCAAACACACGGTGGTGCTTTAACCCATCACGAAAAGGGACGAGTTTTCTGTGGTGTTAAGGAGATCCTGGATTTCAAATTGGAGTAAGTGAAGACATTGGTCATTCAATCAGTGTATAGAATGAACGTGTTTTGAAAACAGAAGCGTCCGAAGAATGACACATACTACATACACCATAACCCGTTCCATTGGAGGTAGAAGAAGAAACGTCAAAAAAAGACCAATGGAAAAGACAATAAAGTGATAACTAAAAATTATTCGACAACTTTCCAAAAAACTTTTGACGTTTCAGTTTTGACATTAGAATGACATTAGTTTTTTGTTATTAATTCATTCTTGAGTGGTTTGTTAAATTATTTATATAATATTGTTGGATCCAAGTTAAAATTAATAAGTAAGCAAATATTACGAATTCATTTAGAGGTTATGAAAAATGCATTGTGTGTTTATAGGAACACAGGTAACAAAAGTTAAGTGGAGATGTTGAAAACTTTCATCGAAAGAAACCTGATTTGGGAAAGATATTTTTGGGATAAAAAAACTTTCGGGGTGCCCATCGAGTGGTTTGGGAAATACATATCGATCGAACTGATAGCAAATCTACAAGCCGAATAACGTTTTTCAGAAATCTATTAAATTTACCACCATCTTTTCATCGACATAAAAGCTGCTTATGAAAAAATACTATCTTTCAACAACTCCACCCAGCTCCTATGTAGGCTAGGATATGCGGATGACATAATATAGACAACATCGGTCGATCCAAGAGCGCTGTGCTTGAGGTCTTCACAGCGATTGAATAGCAGGTGAAACTCGTTGGTCTTGAAGTGAATGAGGACAAAACAAAGTACATGTTATCAGCAAACAAAAGAATATCTATCACTGTTGGTAGCAACAATTTCGAGGTAGTTAAGGAGTTCATCTACCTTGGAACAAACATCAATCCTACAAACGATACCTTAGTGGAGATCCGAAGAAGAATTACCCTGCTTCAGAACTCCACACTCGAAAGATAAAGTTTCTGCTATACAAAACTAAATGAGAAGAAGGTTCAACTGAGAACTCTACGAGCTGTACTAAGATGTGGATGTAGTTGATTCTCCAGCCAAGAAAGTCTTTTCATCCCTGCCCCCAGGTTCGAGACGACAAGGAAGACCGAACCTACGACACAAGGGCCAAGTGACTGCGGATGCCAGAGCGCTTGGTATCGGACGGCGACTGGAGTGTGCATGCGAGGGACCGTTCACGATGGAAGGCTGCAGTATCTCAGACTGAGATCCTTCATGCATTGATAAGTAAGTAAAGTTAGCAAGTATTATCATTAAAGATATTTTTGACTGTAGCCATCTGGTTAAAAGCAGAGGGTGACATTTTTTTCTCGATACCACCTTATGTAAGAAAAAAATTATATTTCTGCTTCTAACTAGATGGCATAAGTATCTAAAAGCCATCTTAATAATACCTGTCGAATAATATACAAAGCATAGATCACAATTCCCCTTTGGTGCGATCTGTTAATAACAATCGCTGACTTGACAAACAAAAATTGTTGAAGTGTCATACTTGGAAATAATTGGAAATCATTTGAGAACGCATTTTCGTTGAACTGTCAATAAACATGAAGAAAACAAATCCAAATGGAATTTCCCTTAAAATTATAATCTCCATTTTCAAGTATTACGGGAACATATTCCTACATAACCAAACACAAATTCTCGATTTCAAAATGTAAACAAGAAAATCACTTTGACAGATCAACACTAGTTACGAATTGCAACTGTTTAACACATTAACATAACGTTTCAGAACGACTTGATGACGTAATTTTCGTTACCTTTAGTAATTATTTGCCTTTAAGAACGATGGTTGACGATGATTAACTATAGTTGAATATTGTTTTTTCTTTTATAATAAGCACACACTCAAGGGTTTTTATACCTATATTATGCAATAGACACAGTGAGTGCTTTAGGAAAGAGGAAAGGGGTTGGAGAGGAGGTGCCGGTGTACATTGGTCTTAAATTCCTGAACACTACAATGATCGGGAAAGACAGAGTGCGGAAGAGAGTTCCACATTTCGCGTAGTACGGCTGAAGAACGATTCTCTTTACTTGAGCGTACGACCGAAGTTGGGCTCGAAATAAACTGATGAGCATTCCTGGAAGCGCGGGTATTACGGTTGAATTGTTTAAGGGGTGGAATGCAACTGGCTATTTCACTAGAGCAATTACCGTATAAGTAACGATAAAACAAGGAGAGATACGAAACGTTACGACGGTGTTCCAATGAAGTGAATAGGCCAGTTCCACCTAAGAACATCTCACTGAGATCTCAATGTCATTTCGACTGAGGCAAAATCATTTGGTGGAATATAATTCTCAGTTTTCATTGAGATTTTATGGTTACCTTACAAATTGATGTTGTACATATGTCAGTTACGTCAAAATAGCTGAGTGAGAAATCGAATCGAATCGAATCCAAAATAATTTCATCTGCAGAGATTCTCAAAAAAAATTCAGTTCTCAGCTGATATTGTTTGTTCCACTTAAAAAATCTCTAAGATCTTAGTGAAATGTTGTTAGGTGGAAGTTGCCTAATGAGCTAATGATGTCTCTGTCAGAAAGCATTCTTACTGCCCTTTTTTGTATACCATCCAAGAGGCATAAGTATGTAGCTGGAGCACCAACCCAAAAATGGGAATGGTACTCTAGCTTTGGACGGATATAAGTCTTGTAGATAGTAGCCAGATCAGACGGGATGAAAAATTTCTTGCACCGTCTTAAGAAACCCAAATATTTTGCGGCATTTTTGGCGACATCGCGTATGTCCTCGGTCCACAAGAAGTGATCAGTGATGCATATACCGAGAATCTCAAGATGTTCAACTGTTTCATCTTCAATTCACCACAGAAAATACGAATCAAACCTAGAGGGCGAACTAGTTTGATTTTTATGCATGAAACGGAGTCTGAGATCCATTTTCTTCGACCGATGTCATAATATGTCAGAACTTTCCCGTCTCCAAGTGAAACAAGATGATACTAAACGAAGTCCTGTCAGCGTCAATGCAAAATATTATTTTTTATTAGAAAACGTCATTCAAAATTTAACACTCAGTACAATGCAGAAATACACAAGTTTCAAATAATGAAAACGTTATGAAAATCGTTAGAAAACTTGACACGTAAAGTGGAATTTTCATCGAATTACTTAGATGACTTTTTCCATAATGCCTTTTTGTTGTTTCACCGTTGTGTTTTAGCGCCTTAAAGGTATTCAGCAATAGAATTAAAAATTAATCACAACACAAACATAACATCTTTACGTAGACTTTTAGGAAAAGCAATCCATGTTCTATCCCTCAATTCGATGTTTGTTTTCATCTCAAGCTTAAATTGCCTTTTTTGCTGTACTTGAAGATAAATAGGCATCCACAAAGTCTAAGTACATTTTTGAAATGCATTAACTTTCCAATACATTAAATATGTCATTAAATTATTAATACTCATTATGAACTCCAAATAAAATAATAACAGCACAATTAGATACTGTTGCCATTGCTGTCGCTGTCGGGCTACCGCCAACGCCAAGGCCCACAATCGACACCAAGGATATCATAACAACACCCACGTGTCACCGGATGACAATAATGGCATGTGGCAATATGTTTTTTGTGTATTAAACTCTACAAAGTCTAGGTGAGTAATATAAAACAAACAGGATACATGTAGACTGATAAAATGTGTGGCTTAACCAAAATCTCATCATATATCTATAAAACAGACACGATGAAAATCACTGCCGTTGTGGATTATGAAGTTTGTAGACAATTTGAAAATTTCGAATATAATTTTATTTTATTCAAGGACCCGACCCAGGGGTTGTAATCTTGTAATATGACACAAGGAGTATTAAAAAGAGATAACTGACATAAAGTGCGGTTCACTCGAATAGGGACACTCTACATTTTGTTGGAGCTGCTATTTATTTATGCTTGTTTGTTGTTCAAAACTTTAATTCTTGTGTAAAGAGAAAATCGATTGAGGTGAACCAGAGTGTTAATGTGTTTTATTTTACTCAAGTTTAATCCTCTAATAAACCTTCAAATTTATTGTTGGGTTCAATGGGGTAGGAAGGAGGGAAGATGAGTGGAAGGCGGATAAAAGGTTTAATGAGATTCAAATTAAAAGCAATGAACATTTCTTATCCTTGTTAGATTTTCAACATAAGGTTTGCTAAATTTAGAATAAAAATCCTTATCAGTTAAATGTTTTGAAAGTTATAAGAAGAATGATTTGTAATTAATTACTTTTGTGGCACAAACAACGAAAGAACAAAGTTTTCTATTCTTTTATTTATAAAACAGAAATTTCTTGATTTTTACTTTTTATTAGTTTATTTATTGAAGCCTTGCCGGAGCAGTCCATTTTTTAACTAATGAACATTCTCAACTTTATTTTGGGATGTGGAAAACAAATTAACGCGTGCTTAAGTGGTTTTTAGACAAGCGTGTAGCAGAAAGTGTCAAATAAATGTCCAAAACAAAACGTCTTCGATTTAATGGGCGATTCGTTGTGAGGTTTTATTTTTTATTATTGTTTTTGACAGATGACGCACGACTCTCACAGAGACAAAAGGAGATCGGAAATTGACTTACGTTTTAACCTCCGGATACCTCAAATTTTATTTTACCGTTGTCTAGTGTATGTGAATATATGAGAAAAACAGCAATGAGGTGGTTGGACTTTATTTACTGTGATAGTATTGGTAAAAACACGCATACTATCGCAGTAACTATGGTCCATAGCTTTTGACAGCTCAGTTTCCTATCTCCCTTTAAAACTCATAGGTGGACTCCCACCTAACTGCTTTGTCATTAGACTCGTTCGAGTTCCACCTAAAGAGCCGAACAAAATGCGTAGCCAGTCGCCTGACGACAAAAATGACAGCTGAAATTTGTATGGAAATGAGCGACGCAGTTGAACTTTTAAAGTTTGTCGCATGAAGGGGCCCATAGAATCCGTCAGTGCGTCAGGGTTGACGTTTTCAACTGACAGCACAATAGAATATACATGTTTTTATGAAACTCGTCCCATAAGCAACGCATGTGACGGATACGACGATAGAGTTGCTTAACTTTCTACTTTTTGCGTCCGTTGATCCGTTGACAACTGAATTTGACGAGCAGTCAATTCAATGTGTTCCCAAAGCAACAAGGAAAATCAATGAATTCTCAAAATTATGTGCAAGAAAATAATTTTTTCACGATTTTGATATTTTATTTAAAATTTATTGTTCAGATTTGCGGTTTTGGGAATAATTTTTACACCAAGCAAATGAGACTGTCAAAGTTTACAACGTATTCTATGGGACGGTTCCATCCGGCAAATACATTGACAGCAACGTATGCATTGACGCTGACGGATTGACTATGGGTCGGCCCCTTGATGAGTTTGACTTCGACGTTTCCATACAAATTTCAGCTGTAATTTTAGTCTTTGGCTGAAGCACAATAAGAAACACACTTTAGCTTTGGCTTCGCCTGACGTTTATGAGTTCAGCCATAAAAATGTTATGCATGCTATATTATAATGAAGGCTGAATCACAAAGACGCTTCAGCTTCGCCTGACGTTTACGAGTTCAGCTATAGGAATTCGATGCTTGCTATCACAATAAAGCTTTGACCTCACGCTTCGTTTGACAACCGTAAGGAAAAGAACGTAATGTTACGTAATGTGACTCTAAACGGAAGCTCTAGTTCAAATTTACTGAAAATTTGCTTTGTCTGACAGCTGAACAGCTGTTTAAAAGAACAGTACACACACAAAATTCATTTAATTTTGAAACAGCGTTACTACTTGGAAAAAAATTAAATCGAAGTCGATTTGGGAATAAAGCGAAAAAGATTGAGAAAAAGTGAAGAAGATTTTAAAATAGTGTATATTATCCATGGCCAGCAGGATACAGTTATTATCAAAAGTTTATATTATATTGATCTACAATTTGGGCCGTGTCCGAGTTGTGTTAAAATGTTCGATTTTATTTTGAAGTGGATGAAATGTGTTAACTAGCATGCTTTAATTTGACACTAGTGATTAAATTCAACCAACATTTTAACGCAAGTCGCACACGGCCTAAAACGTTAAACAATTCAATACAAGCATTTGTAAAGGGTTTTCCAATAAGGGGTGTTATTTTGCATAGCCCGCTATTTCGGTAGATGTCACTTTTGAAGCTGTCATTTTTTGACATGTGACAAGTAGAAACTACGTCATTAATAAAAATGGAACGATACATGCTTCAACAACGCACTGAAGTTATTAAAATTCACTTTAAAAATTGTGAAAATTTGGCAGAGACGGTTCGTAAACGGGAAAAGTTTCCGGACCGTATCTCCCGAAGAGGTAATCACAATTGGCCACGGAGATCTTGTAATTTAACACTTTGCAACTTCTTTCTTTCGGGCCACGTGAAAGATAAGGTCTATTCCAACAGCCCAGTGTCGATTCAAGACCTCAAAGCTGGACATAGGGCAGGCACTTTGCGATTTGGTTATGGAAAATTTCATGAAAATGATATGGTCCTGTAAGCGTGGTCGTGGCCACCATTTGGCTGATGTTGTGTTTCATTATTAACGGCCTGCCTTTCTCTTTGTAATGAAATAAACATCCGATAATTTATATCAAAAAATTCCATTTTTCTTTGAATATCAAAATAAACACCTCTTATTGGAAAACCTGCATTTCGTGTTTGTAAACTGTGTCCGCTTATTGTTCGCATATAACGATAGAAACCTTATTGCAGATCTCACTTTTCTATTTTCTTGCTGAAAATAGGAGAAGAATGATAAGGGGAATGCCATTTTTCACTCTAACTGTAGGCATTATGTCTTAATGAGTTAATTGAATCGGATTTTGGAAATATCAAGTAAAATCAAATTAAATATTTCCTGAGTGAAGCAGATTTTCAGAAATTCTTGATGGTACGAAGTAGGTAGTAGATTTTCAAAGTTTTTCAAAAATCGAAAAGAGTAAAGTGGCAAAGCTGTTTTGGAGGGATGATGATGTGATGGAGGGACAACTGTCATTCATAGCAAACTCAAAAGTGGTTCAACCTTGAAGCTTCGACCTCACGTTTCGTTTGACAATCGTAAAGAAGAGAACGTAATGTTATGTAATGTGACTCCAAACGGAAGCTCTATACCAATATCCTGAACATTTGCTTCGTCTGAAAACTCAACATCTGTAAAAAAAAGTCAACATACAAAATTCATTTGTTTTTGGAGCAGAGAGAATTGAAATTCAAAGCTAACTCGAAGCGGTTGCATCGTAACGTAGATGAAGATGGACCTAAAGTATGTTTGTGATTCAGCCATAAGCCAGCTACAACGGACGATTATTAGTGTTCTTCGCAAAATATAAGTCGCTATTCTTGACTAGTCGCCCAATCTCAAGCTGAATTCAAAAATGTTTCCCCTTAAAAATATCAACAGCGTTTTTGTTTCAAGCCCAAGCAATAACCTACAATTAGCAACAAAATGAAATTAAGTCTCAGGAGATTAGCAAAAAATTAAATGTGTGTGTAAGAAGTCCTTAGAAATAAATTTAAAACCTGATGATGACGATGTATATTTTAACACGAACACTTGACCTCACATTGAATTGTTTAACCTTGGCGTGATGAAGTGTAATGGAAATCTGTAAACAAACAAAAAAAATAAAAACAAAATTACATGTTCATAATGTGGGCTGTCATTGGCGGGTTATACTTTTAATAAATGTAAAAGAATATTTTTCTTGTTTTGCGTTTGCACAGTCCAATTAGGTACACAAACATTTCAAGAGTTATGAAATATTACCAACTCTCCAACCAACAAAAATAAAACGTTGTGTAATTAAAAACAATTGCTAAAGAGGAGTATCAAGTTAAAACTATAATTTATTTGTGTTTCAGCAGAAAGTGCATCTCTCATTGTGAGGGAGTGAAATAAAAACCAAAACAAACTAACAAAGCCAGTAAAATCTCATGCAAATATTATTATATTTGCAAATTGAAAGGATCAATATCAGTTATTCTTTTCTCGATTAACTGTTATTCAAAAATCAATATTGAGTCACTCATTTTGAATAGGTTATTGCGTGTCTGACTCTGAATTAACTACGTGCTAGCTGTCATAGCACATTGGTTCACATTCACATGGAATGTAGAATTATGCGTGTTGTTTTATTTGTAGGAGTACCATGAATATTCGTTATGTTTTCGACGTCTTTATGATTGTGTTTCAATTTCTATACAATATCCCAAGGGAAATATGACTGGTTTGTCAAAAAACATGTCATGAGGCTTTGATTGTTTAACCAACATGAAACTTATCTAAAATTAATATCAATAATACTTAAAAAAAGGAGAAATGTTACAGTGAACATTAATTATAGGCAATTATTTCAAATGCATATTATTTGTTACATCATCTGTAAAAGGGCAATTCATATGAGACTTTAATCGCATGTAAGTTTTGAATATCGAAAAACCATTAGGTCAGTTCAATGCTCGTTTGTGTTCGCTTAAATTTGACATTTAAACAGGTCGTTAGAATGTGTGTTTTCATGGTATGTAATAGTTTTTTGGTCGATAGAATTGAAATGATTTAATGTATATTTTGTCTTAATATTTAGTTTATTTCGTAACTAAATACAAATTAAAAAAAAAAATGCAAGGTAAGCATAATTTAGGAATTGGCTTGGACGTTTATCTGAAGGTAAATACCTATACAACTAAATGCCAGTCCCAGTATAATTAAGCACATCATTTGATAATTTCGGAACGAATATTGGAAGCAATAATGAGGAAACTACACCGGATATGGTCGAAAAAGTTCAACGAAATTCAGCCGGTTTGACCAGACTTTATTGTTTTTCAGTATTTAATGCCATGAAAATTGTGAGGTAATCATGTCAAAAGATAAGTTATTCCATTGGATTAATAATGCAGTCCTGGGTCTAGCAGATTGGACCGGAAATCACAATAAAAGTGACAATAAAGTAGGTAGATACGTTTACGAGTTACGTTTCGTACGTAACGTGACTCCAAACGGAAGCTCTTGTTCAAATATACTGAACTTTTGCTTTATCTGAGAGCTCAACAGCTGTTATAAAAAAAAACACACGAAATTCATTTTTTTTTTTTGGAGCAGCGTTACCACTTGACAAAAAAGGAATCGAAGTAGATTTGGGAATAAAGCGAAGTAGACTTTAAAATAGGGTATTTATTATTCCTATCTACGTCCCTCGGGAACAGTTTCGAAGGCTTTCCGGGACGGAGCATTGGTGTCCATCCGCATTCCCCTTCAATACACACGGGGCCAAAGATGACCCGAAAACCTTTCCTCTCGAAACAGCCTAAGGCACGTTTAGTTTATCCGATTTTGTCAAGGTCCATGCTTTTGCAACATACAGCAGGACTGGGATGATGAGTGTTTTGTACAGTTTTACGTTAGTTGCTCGAGAGAGGGCTTTTCCACTCAATTTCTTTCTTAGCCCAAACAAACGCGATTGGCAAGAGTAATTCTTCGTCTGATCTCGATCAATATCATCGGCGGCGTACGCCAGAAGTTGAACAGACTTTTGGAAGATAGTGCCTCTGGTGTTGACAATGGAGTTCTGCACTATCTTCTCAAGAACGATGTTAAAGAAATCACACGACAGTGCATCGCCTTGTCTGAATCCTTTTTTCACTCTGAAAGACTCTGTAAGCTCGTTATCAACCTTAATGGCGCAGCGTGATTTCTCCATCGCCATTTTGCCCAAGCGAATGAGCTTGGCAGAGATGCCAAAACTAGGCATAGCTTTATACAGTTTGTCTCTGTAGATGCTGTCATGCGCGACCTTAAAATCGATGAAAAGGTGGTGGATATCGATTTGGAGTTCATGGGTTTTTTCCAGGATCCGCCGCCAAGTGAAAATTTGGTGAATGGTTGTAAGGACAAATCAGATTGTTGACGAAAGTCTCAGGCGTTCACATATTACAGCAGTGAGGATCGTGTAGGCGATGTTATGTAGACTGATTCCTCTGTTTAGAGGATCTCCCTTTTTCAGAATCGGGCAAATCATGCTGAGGTTCCATTCATCGGGCATGCATTGTTCTTACCATATCGTACAGATGGTTTGGTACATGCTGCTATCTAGATAGGTTAAGAGTGTTCCGGACTGAAACTGAAAATTCTTACTGCTTCAGGCGCCACCCAACTGCAGACGACAAATTTGGAACTAAATCCATCTTATTAAGAGAGAGAGAATCGCCTTCCTTTGAGAATCGTGACTTCCGCCAGCCGTTACTGATTTGAATGTTTGCTATCACTTAATTTTGAAATAAAATGTGTTTGGTCAAAGTTTTTTCCAAAATTTTTTGATTGCTGTGTTAAGAACAAGTAAGGCTAAATAAATGAAGAGATTAAAAAAAAAAATATCGCATCATAAGAAAAATTGCTTATCAAAAATACGAATTGTATTCATAGTTTTTTAATTCTTTTTTGTTTAAAAAGTTAACTTTTTCTCCAATAGTTATACAATTTAAATGTCGAATTTTATGGTCATTAAGAAATGTTAGCGAAAAATGTTTTTATTTTGATCGAATTCTCTTTGAAAATGTACGATTTTTGGCCATTTAGGAGTTTTTGAGTCATTACTACTGAGTAACGAAGTACTAAATTAAAATTGTGCTCCAATAGTTTTTTAGAAACAGTTTTTGTCTACAGAATGACACCTTAATCATTTCAATACGACATTTAATCGCTTCACAATACCATTTGAAAAAACGCCGTTTTGGTCCGGAACACTCTTAAGTAAGGTTAGGTAAGGTGATAAAAGTTGTGCACAGCGTGAAACTGATGCATGCACGAGGACCTACTGATCCATTGTGATCCCCTTTAAAAATCAAAGTTAGCATTGATGCTCTTCAAAGTTGCCGGTTAACGTAGACTGGCTCGTTAACGAACCAGCCTGTGCTATCTATAAATTTCCTCATGTTTGCCATTGACACCTGTGCTAGATCATCCAGTTCCCAAACAAACTTGTTCCCGAAATGACGTAGTCGGTTAGTCTCTCTAGATCGTCGCCTACTACTGTTGAACCGCTCGGCAGCTGGACCACCTGCTCCAGCGGCGTTGTTGGATTTCAGCTGTGATATTGCCATTTACACATCTTCTAAGCTGGGTTCACGGAATTGTTGGCTATCATCGTGTCCGATGAAAGGTTTCCGCCTGACGGGGGGATTTTATTCGTCGTCGCCGTTATATAGTCTACAGAAGTGGTCTTTCCATATCTCCAGCATTGACTGCGATTCTAATTCTATATTCTCAGTCATCGGTTCTTGCTTGATGATCTTGAGCGAGCTCTTTTTCCTTCCGATTAAACCTTCGAACTTCATTCCTTCTGTTGGTTCTCTCAACATCCTCGATCTGATGCTTCTCATGCTCCCTCTTTTTTCTCCTGAGAAGCCGGCGTTCATCTCTCCACTTTTCCTCGTAGAGCTCACGAGCAGCTCTTGGTCTTTCATGTAGCTCAGCTCTGTATGCCCCCTGTTTGGCTGCACGGCCTACCTGCATTCTTCGTCAAATCAAGGGTTTCGTTTTGGTGGCTGGTATGAAACCTAGCACATTAGAGATAGCAATGTTGTCACTGGTCTTCGATACTTGATGTTGGCGACATAGGACTTTTTAAGAGGTTACTTGACACGTCGAATTTTCTTGCAGCATTTCCTTGTTTTGGCCGTTGTCGGGATATTCGTAACCGTAAACGAGGTAGTGGTCGAGTCGATGCTGGCTGCTCGGTAACAACATTCGAACAATCTAGAATGCTGGACAAGTGTGTTCTGTCGATCGTAATGTGATCAATCTGGTTGAAAGTTGGTTGGTTGTGCTTGCTACCACAGCCTGTAAATTATCTACCACTTCTATTGTTCCCCAATTCTACTGTACAAGCATTTATTTGAATTTTAAATTATAAACATTTCACTTTCCAGCTGCAATTTCAGCGAACATAAAAACGATGCTATCAAAATATTTGGATACATTATACCCCTCGTTCCAATTTCATTATTTTTTTGTGTACTCTCATAGAATACTATCAGCATACCATTTAAAATCAAAATATGAAAAAAAAAATCATTTGCTCTAGATACCTCCTACAATATAAGCTTGTCGCTGCTGTTGATTTCGCAAATCGATATTTTCCATTTTATACTCTGTCCAAAATATAAGTGAACCCTTTTATCGAAGTTGAACCAAATTTAATTTAATTTACTCACATCGACATCGTTTCATCGGTGAGGTGTGGGTGGCGATGGTGGTGCAAAATAGACTCGCTACTCCACAGTTTTCAATGGCTTATTCCATTGTGATTGCTCTATATGCCTATTTGTTTACAGTTTACACCTGACATATTTCCAATATTTGTATTTGTATTTGTCAATGGCACCATGAAAGCCAACAAAAAATCGTATTTTGATTTTTCAAATAAAATTCAATACCAATTCCCCTGTTGTATGAGTTTATGATGTTCCTTTCCTTTATGGTGTTACATAACTACACCGGCCGGAAACGAAGCGATTTTTGTTTTCAATTATGGAATATCAATGCGTAGATAAATGTTTTTGACAGTTTGGAACGGCTTTGAACTGTTCAAGGAGTTTCTTCAATACACCACTTTGAATGGGTTTTAAATTTCAGATTTAATTTTTCAGCACTGCACTCAAACAAAAGTAACGAAGATGTGAGAAGGAAAAACAAACAAAATTGTGACGACAAAATTAAAAATAGGAATATGAATTTTATTTTGTTGGCTCATATTGAGTCATACCCAGCAGAGAACAGCGCGCTGGGCGATGTGTTACAAATCCTCAGAAGGAGAATGTAACATATTCCACTAGCTGTGTGCAGAAGGCAGAACTTGCCAATTTGTTCCTTTTAATAAAAACGAAAATATTGTTGTTTTCTTTTCATATGATTTCGTGGTTGTCATCAAGACTTTTATATTCTACCTGCTGTGGATGCATCATGCAGAGGGAGGGACCGCTGCAAGTGCATTTGCAACTGTAAAACTGCACTGCCATCGTAAAGTCTAAATGATCCCTTAGAAACGAACGAGCATATTGTGTGCATATGAAGATGACTGAATTCAAAAACTGCACGTTTATTACATGTTTTCTTCAGAGATTGTGAGCGATTTGACTTTAAAAACTGCATTACACGCTCAAAACTTCTTCTACACAATAAAAAGTGTTGCAAAAACTTGCTCCACATCGATTAAATTATCAAGGGCTAATAAACGTTTCTAACGTTGCAATAAATTAGCCTAGGTGGCAGGCCAGACGAAATGTGAGCCCTTTTTACAGTCTAGGCTAATTTTATTTTTTTCCGTATGCCAAATAGCACGCATACGCCAGAGTGTACCTTCTTTTGGCAAGGGTATAGACAATGAATGGAAGGAGCGGTTTCGTGGGCGTTATTAGTGGATGTTTGTAATCAAAAAAAAAATTTGCTTTTTTTAACATGGTATTCATTGAGCGAGCAAGGAACAAACCAGTGTTGGGCGTTCCAAACTCGTCGTACTTTAATTTTATGAAAAGTAAGCACCTACTGAACTTAAAACTGAACTCTTTTTTTTCCTTTTTAAAGGGTTAGTATATGTAAACATCGGTTTTCTTAATCAGATATCACAACAACAAGATTATTGTTAATGGGACAAAATTTGTCTCCTCACTTAAAAGCATCAATAAGCTGTAAGCGCAAGTGCAAAACTGAGAAACAGAAGCACTAAGACAGCGGCCCTACAAATTTGGAGGTTAGTGCGAGGGGCTAGCAACCCCTCCACAGTAAAAACAAAAATATGAAATTATGAGAGAGGTAGGCAGAGCATCAGATAATGACCACCCTCTTATGGTAATCAGGCCCGAAAACGACAACGGACTACGCATTGCGATGCAGGAAATACATGGATAGGATCAGGGACAATAAAAAGGAAAAACTGTGACATTTACTACAGCTGTCATCAAAAAATGCACATATTTGGATGCGCATTCGTCGTGGGAAATTGGCTAAGATCGAAAGTCATGGATTTCAAACCAATTTATGATCGCCTGGCTGTAATCCGCATCAAGGCCACACTACACTTTCCGAGGAGCAAATGTCGACTCTGACCACTTTTTGGTAGTGGCTAAGCTTAGAGCTCGATTATCAAATGACAAGACAACACGCGTGACCTAAAGAAAGAAGTTCAACATCGGTTGCCTTAGCACGCCGGAGAATGCCAGACACTAGAGTAAGGACCTGAGTGAGCAACTCTTCGCCGTGCGTCGTTCCAGGAACCACAGATGTCAACACTTTGGGAACCAATATCGCGTGATAATTAAAAATGTAGCCGAGGCTACCAGCCACCTTCGAAAAAGAAGTGGTGTGATGATGAGTGTGCGTTATTGAAAAGAGAGACGGAAAAAGAACGTTTGCATATGCTACGGAAAAAAAGAGCTGCAAGAGAAGATTACCGAACAAAAAGGAGCAATGAGAAAAAGACCCTGGGAAGGAAGAAAAGAGCATCCGCAATTTCTCAGCTCAATGATCTAGAAGAGTTTCGTTCCAAGAACAACACCAATTAGCTTCTGCTTTTAGAACTGGGTCATAGGCTCTTCGAAACAGTGAAGGAAACCCAGTCACCAAAGCACAGAGAATTGTAGATGTTTACAAGCAGAACTTCCAATAGCTGCTGAGTGCGCATAATGTCGAGCGAGCTAATGACGAAAGAGAAGCAAGACCAGTCAATGAAAACCCAGTCCCAGCCCCAACGCAGAAGAGGTAGAAAGAGTCATCCAAAAACTAAAAAATAACAAGTCCGCCGGGTCGGATGGCATCCCTGCGGAACTTTTTAAATATGGAGGAGGTCATCAACAAAGTGTGGGAGGAAGAATGCGAAGCCACTGACTGGTCGATAAGCTCCATCTACAAAAAAAAAACGATCCTATATCATGCAAACACTACCGAGGCATATCCCTGCTTAATGTTGCATACAAAATCCTATCCAACGTACAGTGTGAGCGTCTTAGGCCTCGGCCACGCAGTAAGCGGCTGAGCGGCTGAGCGGTAGCGGCTGAGTGACAGCTCTAAGCAACGTATGGCCAGGCACTGAGCGACTGCTTTTGAGCGATTAGTAGTTAAAATGCCGTTGTCAAGAACAGTTCGCCGTATTTTACTGTCGGAAAATCGTTTGTATGTGTACAAATTACTTAAACGTATACAAAGAAGAAGACGATTTGGTGTTCATCCGATTAACAAATTAAGATCGGAGTTTGGAGAATTATTTAACCATTTATTTTTGAATCTACCTAAATTTCCAGATAGATTCTAACAATATCTATGAGTATGTCTATCGAATCTTTTGATTTGCTGCTTGAAAAAGTGCGTCCTTTGGCCATCTTTACTTCTTGCCGCTCAGAACAATTAAAACAGGTTTGGTTGCTGAGCGGCGCCGCTTAGCCGCTCAGAATTTTGTTTCACCGCTCGCTCATTGCGTGGCCGCTTCTATGTGATTTCATATATTTCTTTTTTTTTCCGCTCAGCCACTCAGCCGCTTACTGCGTGGCAATACAATAATCTTCACGTACCAGTGTGGCCTTACGCCTGAACTACATCGGAACATATGTAAAGTGCTAAAAAGTACGAAGCAGTAGAAGTTTATGTTCTGTACTGCTTCTACAAATGCATATCTGAATATCTCCCTCTCATTTTTAAAAAGTGAGCGTGAACAAAAGCTTGACCGATGATCGAGCTTTCACTGTGCACAAACCACAAAGTTCTCAATACGAATACGAATACCTTTTTGTACTTTTTACACTTAGTGTTTCGATGTAGTTCAGCCTTTAGGCAAGGCAGAACAAAGATAAACCAAATATTCGCACTGGGGCAGATCCTGGAAAAAACCAACGAATTCAAGTCGAAACCCACCATCTTTTCATCGACTTCAAAGCTGCTTATGATAGCATCTACCGACAAGAGCTTATGATGGCGATGATTTCAGGATCCCGAACAAACTGATCCAGCTGTGCCGCATAAAGCTAAACAATACGCAGTGCAGTGTGCAAACGGGTAACAGCTCATCGGAGATGTTTTAAACATGCGCAGAAGTGCGTTTTTGCGCTGACTATAGTTGACTATAGTTGACTATAGTTGACTATTTCTCGTTTTTGCACGCCAATAGTTACGTTTCGTAACCACAATTGTCGTTTTTGCGGTCAGTGTTAAAGTGTCAAATTGTAACTATTTCTAACTATTCCCAACTCTACTCAGGAGGTGAGTTGAAAATGGTTGATGTGTCAAAGTCTTTTTTTTCTGTTTAATGGTGTTTTTAATGACTCAAAAAAAAAAAAAACATTCTGTTCGTGCATTTTTTACCGTCGTAGTTGTCCGTATCCGTGCCGCCGCAAATTTAATTCAATCAAAAGATTTCTGTTCGTCTTCAATTAAAAATATTTAATTTCAAAAATATAAAGAAAATAAGATTCCCCTTACAAATTTTAAAGCTTCACGAGTCAAACTGAAAATCCTCAGTCACTACGAGGAGATACACACCAAGGAAATGATCGCATTTCCAAGTGGCTTAAAATTCAGCACCAATTTCAAGAATCATTCTCTTACCGGTCACAAACCCTTCCAATCGAATTGGCTATACTGCAATCCGCAAACACTCCTATTTCAACTGCAACTGCGTGGCGACTTGCAGGCTGCCAAAGATGGCCAAAACAGTCAGCGTCTACGTTCGGTTAGTTTACAAAAAGTCATCGAAAAACTCGAGGACATGGACATGGTTTTGGAGGATAAGTTGGCCACTGCCCATGAGCATAATGATTGTCGAACGTCAGTCCGCAGGAACGGCAAATGGAAGTTACTCTGCATGAGAAGAAATTGACGCAGCGGTGAATGGAGCTGACTGAGGAGAAAATTACGAAGATCACAGGAGAAAAGGACAATTTGGAGAGGAAGCTCAATGACGCTCCCGCAGAAGTCAAGCATAAGGAAACCCAAATCAATGATTGAAGGACGAAATCGGCATACATATTTGAATTCATTGTTTTTATGTTTGTTTTATGTTTGCAATAAAAAATGTTTAATTAGTTTCGGAGAATAAAGACTTTTTTCATTTATTTATATAAAATCACGAACTAGATATTGGTATTGAGAGTTTTTCACTGAATCTGGGAGCCGCAATTAGGAGAATATCAGGAGCTGGCTTACTTGGAACAGCTTGAAGATTTCTTTATGGAGGGTGGTCTTCAGTCTCTTTCTCTTTTCTTTTCTTGCTGTGGGTTGTTCAAAAATAAATAAATATTTTCTAATCTCAATTGGCTTTAAAATCTTACCATATCAAGATCATTCTTGAATTTTTGAAATAAATTTAGAGCAACAAAAATTGTTATGATCAAAAGAAAAGAAAAATGTAACCTCAAAAGATTTGTTTTTTTTTTCTTGTTTGACAGATCAACCAAACCTAACTAAAAAGCGTTTTTGGATGATTTCAACTATTTCTAACTATTTCAACTATGACACATCAACCATTTTCTTTTTGACATAAAAACTATAGTCAACTATCGTCAGCGCAAAAACGCACTTCAGGTTTAGACAAGGAGATGCGCAGTCATGTCATGTGACTTCTTCAACGTAGCCCTGGAGATAGTAACCAAGGCAGGTGCGACCACGGAAAATATTATCTTCAATAAATCCACTCAGCTCCTAGGCTTTGCGGACAACATTGACATCATCGGTCAATCCAAGAGAGCTGTGCTTGAGGCCTTCACAGCGATTGAAGAGCAGGCGAAACTCGTTGGTCTTGAAGTGAATGAGGACAAAACAAAGTAAAGACAAAGTCTCTGATGTACACAACTTTGATATGGATATAGATACTCTACGGTGCCGAGTGTTGGACGATAAATAAAAAAAACTTTTGAAGAAAAATTCTCCAACGGTTTTTGGGTCCCGTATGCGACGATGGCAAATGGAGAAGAAGGAAGAAGGCTATACCAGGATGTGGATGTAGTCCAGAAAGCCAAGAAAAGACGACTACATTGGCTCGGACACATCGAGCGAATGGACGACAACGCTCCAGCTAAGAAAGTCTTCTTGTCGCAGTCCCCAAGTTCGAGGCGACAAGTAAGACCGAACCTACGGTACAAGGATCAAGTTAATGTGGATGCCAGAGCACTTGGTGTCGGCGACTAGAGAGTGTATGCGAGGAAGGCTGCAGTATCTAAGGCTGACATCCTTCATGGATTGTGAGCCGGATAAGTAAGTAAGTAACTCGATTTAGGGCTTATTCGAATTAATTCGAGTAGTAGCGAACTGAATTGACCCATCACTAGATTTTTCATTATCACATCTATAAGCTCACTATAGCCTATATGAAAAGTGGATGGAGAAACAATATTGTGTAGCAAAGTGAATCTGAGGTTCTAATAACACTTCCTCCTTTAGCAAAATGATTAGTCTTTAAAACAAACAAATACATGATATGTTTTTTCGACTCAATTCTAAAGTAACTTAAATAAAATAAACACTTACCTCTGGTTATTTTAGCTGCTCAAGTCAAACGTAATTCCACTTCAATTTGAGTCAGTATCCAAAAAACTATACAACAACTTGGCTAGAATGTTCCTTGAGTTGTTTCTTATTGCAATATATCGTCTTTTACAACTGCACTTTTTTGTATCTTTAGTAGAATAAAAAAAAAAAGCATTTAGGATTAGATCAATTTTGCTGTAAATAGGGCACCGCCTGTCAGTAGCCAGGGCGATAACCTAAACTACTTTCATGCATACACAGAACAGGCCAATAAAAACAAAAATCAAGGCACATACAATTTATCACTGTACATGCCCATTGCCCTTTACGAATTTACATACTTCTCACTTTAAAAACCTATGAAATTTCTATCCGTCCACTAAAAATTCAGGGCACAAACTATTATTTCAAAACCTTAAAAAAAAAACAACTAACACAGAATGTATGCAAATACACGTTTCTGTGTAGGTAGGAAATTTAAAGAGAGCTATTTAACTGATTGCTTTATAAAAACACACAATTTTCATTTAACTGCAACTGTAATCGTTTTTAGCATAAAAATTCAACCCAAAAGACCAACAAGCCAGAAGCTCTTTATTGCAATTTAAAATTGAACAAGAAAAGAAAGAAAGATGCACTCTATAGATGTACATAGGTACGCGACTCGCAAAGACAATTCTCGCTGTTGGTTTATAATTAGCCGCTCGTGTTAAATTCACCGAGGGGAATTTAGCTTCGGGCACTAAGCACAATAATTCAAGATAATAATAATAATTGCTTTAATAAAATGACATACTCAGAGGATTAAAATGTTTTTTTTTTTTTGTTTTTGGTTTCCATTCACAAGGTGTATGTCATTTTTTTAAACTGAAAATTGAAAAAGGAAACTGTTGGTGTTCAAGGAGGTGTTTGTTTTCATACTCAATTTCTGATGAGGGAATTCCTTAATATACGCAAGTAAGTGGTCCTGGAAAATCGATCTTAAAAATATCCTTATCAGAGATGAAACAATCTATTGATATGTTGTTGACAACGGCAGCGGCGGCGACGACAGCAAAAACGACAACAACAACGACGGCATTCGGTTTTGTCGAAATAGATAAATGAGCTTGTGATTTTTTTTGAACGTGAGGATTTTGTATGATGAATTCGAATGCGCTTCGAATTGGTGTATATTATTCAAAATAGAGCAAAAAACGACCTTCACATTTTATGAATGACCGCCCTTCCGATTGGATATTTCGACAAGAACTGAACGCTTGAATGGACTGAAAAACCAAAACACAGTGTTCTCAGTTCGGTTGTGTTCGGTTTGCGTCGACGTCAATGTTGTCGTTGGGATAGAGCACAGTGGTGCCTAAATGGGTTAAACAAAAATGATGAAGTCTTAAGCATTCCTGAAATACAATATATGGTGGCACTTGGCCATATCTATACTAATATATAAGGATGAAGAGTTTGTTCGTTTGAACGCGGTAATCTCTGGAACTACTGGTTCGAATGGTATAATTCTTCTTGTGTTGGATAGTCCATTAATCGAGGAAGGCTTTAAGCTACTTAACATTAAGCTGTGACCAATAGGAGCAAAGAATTAGTGGAAAATGTGGAAAAATATGCATTTTTGAAGGCTTCTGTTGTCTACTTGAACGTGCTGATCTAAGGAACTACTAAATAAAATTGAACAATTCCTTTTGTATTGAATAGTCCATTTATCGAGAAAGAGTTTTAGCTATACAACATTACGCTAATAAGTTAAGAATAATAAGAGCAAAGCATCAGTGAAAAGTGTAGCTTAAATGGGGAAAATTTTACATATATGAAGGGTTCGAGTTAAGAACAATTTCGATTTAGAGAGTGTCCGCACTGTTTTAAAATAACTTTGCAACAAAATTCCCATGCGGGCATGATGCACAAGTCGAAGCCGCACCTCTGGCCGGTGGATGAGGTAGAGGCGAACAAAGTCGCGGGCAACTGCTAGTGTATAATAAAAGAGTTTTGATTGTGTTTGTGGTATTGAGTTCGACTCACTACTCTTGTACAGTGGAGTTGTCTGCACCGCAATTTGAGGAAATGTTAGGGTAGTGGCGTAAATGTGTTTTAAGTTTTTTGTAGAAAATCGACTTAGTCGTTTATGACATATGGCCAGGGTAGCGGGTGGTGGAGTAGGGGGTGACGGATACGGGAAGTATGCAGATTTTAACGGGGTTGCGGTTAGCGTGCAGGGTAGGGTAGCGTGCAGAGTATAGGGTAGCGTGCAAGATAGGGTAGCGAGTAACTAGGTGCCGGGGTAGCGGGTAACGGATAGCAGTTTATGTATTTTATTTATCGATTGAAGTAGAGCGAAGTTTTCCGGATGAGCTAGTAACTAGATAAAAATTTTAATATTTTTTATACCCTAAACATTTGTTCATAAAAATTCAATTTTCTTCAGTGTTTTGTTTGTTGCCAAAAGGAGAAATTTCAACGCCACTGTGTTTGTCTTTATTTTTGCTGTCGGCATTGGTATTACACCAGGTCAGAATGCTAGAGTATATGGATTTCTCTGAAAAGCTTCAGCTGGGTGATGATTTCGTCACCAATAGGGGACACTCAGTACGAGACGAGAGAGAGCGAGTGAGAGAGCAATGTTAAGACGTAGGTCAGAGGTTACAATATATGTGGGTGACTTTAAGTAGTGTGTTGGCGAACAAAAAAGCTACTGACAGACAAGTACAGACGGTAATAATCTTTCTTCAAATCCTTGCTCCAGAGTTGGTTATGTACTTAAAGTGTATTTGAAAGATTTAAATCAAAAGTAACTGAACCTGTCGGTTGAGGACGCTCTTCCTTAAAATTGTTTATACATTTTTGTAATGAGAGAGTATGAGAGAAAAAGAAAAAAAAAAACACTTAGAAGGGCTAAACGAAGATGAATTGTTGTTTTGAAAATTTGCATATAAGTGAAACAAAGCTTTTTCAAAATAATTTATAAATGAACTAAAGTTGAAGATATACTACTCTTTTTATGTAAATGTATTTGTTTAGGTCTTGACTTATAGGAAGAACAATGAATGAATGAATGAGACAATTGTTTATGAAAGGGGATCTATTTTCGGATTACAGAAGCTATTAAAAAATAACGAGCAATGATAGTAGGTGTTCGTAACTAATTAGACAGAAGTGTTATATGGTCCAGTGAGAGGGAAATTTTTAGATGATGGGAAAAGGTGGTGGACAACCACAACAGAAATGTTATAGTTTTTTTTTTCATTCAATTGCTAATTTATTTGTCACGATCCAATGTATAAGCATTTCTGTTAGTTTGCATTATTATGAAATGTAGGAAATTCGTGTTACAGGAATTTGATGCAATAATGCATCAGAAGTTACTTCTTTACTGTGGCCATAATTACCTATTGCTTGCATGCAATTGTGTGCATCACCTGAGTCGTGGTCTTCCTTTCCTTCTACGTCCCTCGGGCATAGTGTCGAAGGCATTCTGGGCCATAGCATTGGTGTCTATCCGCTCTAAATGACACCTGGGTCTCTGGACCTTAACTCTTCTGGCTAGGTCCATGTTGTTGTACAACCCATAAAGTTCGCAGTTGTATCTTCATCTCCATTTCCCATCAATATAAATGGGGCCAAAGATGACCCGAAGAACTTTCCTCTCGAAACAGCCTAAGGCATTTTCATCCGAATTTGTCCAGGTCCATGCTTTCTGCACCGTACAACAGGACTGGGATGATGAGAGTGTTGTACAGTTTTACCTTGTGTCGAGAGAGTGCTTTTTCATTCAATTGGTCCAAGGAAACAGCGGTTAGCAAGAGTATTTCTTGATCTGATCTCGATGATCAATATCATCGGTGGCGTACGCGAGAAGTTGAAGAGACTTTTGGAAGATAGTGCATCTGGTGCTGACGGTGGAGTTTTGCAAGAACGATGTTAAAGAAATCGCATGACAGTGCATCGCCTTGTCTGAATCCTTTTTTGACACCGAAAGGTTCTGTCAACCTTGATGGCGCAGCGTGATTCCACAATCGTCATTTTTCACAAGCGAACGAGCTTGGCAGGGATGCCAAAACTATAGGCATAGCTGTATACAGTATACACGGCCTTAAAATCGTTGAAAAGGTTGTGGGTATCGATTTGGAGTTCAAAGGTTCTTTCCAGGATCTGCCGCCAAGTGAAAATTTGGTCGATGGTTGACTTTCCTGGCCTGAAGCCACATTGATAAGGACCAATCAGATTGTTGACGTTCACATATTACGGCAGAGTAAATCTTGTAGGCGATGTTAAATAGACTGATTCTTCTGTAGTTGGTGCAGTTTAGAGGATCTCTCAAACAATGCTGAGGTTCCATTCATCGTACATGCGTTCTTCCGCCAATATCTTACATGCACCAATCATGTGCATGCTCCTATCTACATCGTCGGCTGCTGCTTTGAATCGTTCGGTAGGTAGACCATCTGCTCCGGCGGCTTTGTTCGATTTCAGCCGTGAAATCGTCGTTTTCACTTCTTCTAAGTCGGGTTCAAGGAATTGTTGGCTCCTGCCTGACGGGGGAATTTTGTTCGTCGTCGCCATTATACAGTCTACAGAAGGTACTAGATAATAAATAGAGTGGCGCGAGCATAAGCGGCTTACTCTCATCAACAATTCTCTGGGTGCGTGTGAAGAATCTAGGGGACCAACAATTTAACACCGATTCCGAAAGGCAAAGTTGAGAAGCACTTTTCCATGACAGATTGATACTCTTGGAAGTTTTGTAAGTTCTTCACAAGAGGCAGTGCCCGTGAAAGATTAAATAAAAACGTTCTACTTAGCAGCCAACGCACCTAACCACTAAGCTACGGACACTACAGAAGTGGTCTTTCCAAATCTGCAGCATTGAATGCGATTCTACTATGATGTTCTCTTCTCTATCTCTGCTGGCATCGGTTCTTGCTCGATGACCTTAAGCTATCATCCAATAAAACCTCCAAACTTAATTCCTGCTGTTGGCTTTTTGAACATCCTCGATCTGACGCTTCTCATGCTCCCTCTTTTTTCTCCTGAGAAGCCGGCGCGGCGTTCTTCTCTCCTCTTTTGCTCGTAGAGCTCAAGAGCAGCTCTTGTCCTTCTATGAAGCGCCGCTTTGTAAGCCTCCCATTAAAGACGGCATCTCTAACTGCTTTCTGGCAATGTTGCCAGTGGTCTTCGATACTTGATGTTTGCGGCATATGACTTCATAAGAGGTAACTTGACACTCGATCAGAGAAGGATCTGGCGATCTCTTTCTATTGTGGCCGTCCGACGTTGAATTTTCTTGCAGCATTTCTTTGTGTTGGCCGTTGTCAGGATATTCGTAGCACTACTTGGCTACGACGAGGTAGTGGTCCGAGTCGATGTTGGCTGCTCGGAAAGTTCGAACACCTAGAATGCTGGACAAGTACCAATCTGGTTGACGGGGGGTTAATTAGCAGCAACAGCCTTCTCCACTTCGACCTGTCGACCATCGGAGGTCCTTCTGGGGAAACAAGTTCCTCAGAGCATCTAATAAGTTTGTTTCGTGACAAATGGAGTTGAAGCCATCAAACTACTGCCTTTTGAAACTTATTCTTTTTGAGCCTCAGCTATCCTACGTAATTCTCTATATGTAGCTCTATTTCCTTTCGTATTTGCAAATTCCTCTGCATGCATAAATTTACTTGAAATTCAGTCTATACCTCTTTGAAACGCATAAATGCGTAACTCCATTGTCCCTTGTTACTTCTTTTAATTTAAGACAGTTAATGGTTTTCTGTATCTGCCTTGTATCTGTCTTGTGCGGGTTCACCTTTGACAGAGAAGATGCTTCAAGCTATCGAAAGCATGTAGACTTTCTTCACCATTTGCATTTGTGGCGGAATATCAATTATATGAGTAAGTAAGGGAGGCAATATCTGTCATACACGTCATCGGTAAAATGTTGAATTCCATTCTTCTTCTTCTGCTTCTAATTTACGAATTCCTGAGAACGAAAATCACTCAGATTCTTGAAAAAGTTGGCAAGCCGTCCGCCTTCACACACTGATGAATCTTCCGAATAAAATGTATCATCCAAATTTTATCATATTTTTTCCAAAAAGAAAACAAATGTTAACCCATGCGTTTGTTTCTATTTTTGCCTTCTTTAAGTCTAAATTTAGTTAAATTGCGTTGGCCATTGGTAATATGCATGTCCACAATTTCCTGCTAATTGTATGACATGCGAATACATATTATGTATGCAGTTGTACATATTTTTAACTGTCTAAAAATATCCCGGTCTATCTTCCATGTGACATATTGTCAAGGTTTTGAAAAACACTATATAAGTGCCGCCTCATTCATAAAAGTGGTTCATTCCAAACTTGACGTGGTTGTGAAGATGCGCATAAGCCCCTTAAAAGCACAAAAATGAGTAAAAAGCTATTTTTCAGGAACAACGTCAGCAAAAACGTCATTTCAACGCAATAAAATCACAACGCATTAAAATTGCCCTTTAGCGGCGCGTGGAGTCAAATATAGTGGGCGGGCGTGGCGTTGGGAACGATTCGAGCAGGCATTCACTCACGAAAAGCTTTTTCGGTTATTTTTGGTCATAAATTACGGATTAGTATGTTTTTTTTGTATTTCTGTTGAAAATGGTTGGCCAGCAAAGCAACGCGTTTGAGTTCTCTGAGTATTACTCAAACTTCAGGAATGTGACATGGAGGATGAGGAATTTATGAATTGGTGGGCCAAAAATTATTTCAACTGCGTCATTTGGTTAGTTTTTGATGAAATTTTTGATAAGAACTGAGGTGTATTTTTGTTTAGGATTTTTTCGGGATACAGTTTTAATGAGCTAGGGACCTAAGGAGCTAGGAAAATGATAAAAAAAATGTGCACGACTGGGTCGTACGAACTTGCTTCTGCATGCTAAAACTAAATATTTATGATTACTTAAATTGCAAAAGGTAGTGTTAAAATAAGAGATATACTTTAAGCAATTCTGATTACACTCTTACTTACAGCTTACACTTAACTCACAAAAAAAAAATATATATATAAAAATAATTAGAATTTATTAAAAAATTAAAATTTGGAAATGTACCTCGTATATACATTTCATTCCAAAAATTTAAATGCCGAACAAATTCAAACCTTATTCTTGATTTATTGAATTTTTTTTTTTGAAAATCGTCGGAGCCGTTTTTTTTTTAAATTAATTTTTTATATATAAAATTTTTCAAAAATGTCTTAAAATTAATTTGGGTATGCAGTTTTTCAAGACCATGTAAATATACATATTATACTCCAATTTGGATTTTTAAAATTGATCCGTTTTTGAGATACAGAATTTTGAAAAAAAAAGTTAAAAATATTTTTTAAAAATCCAAAAAAAAATTTGAAATTTTTTTGAAAACAAAATATTATTTGAACAATATATACGTACTTTCGAAAAAAAACTTACGCTGATCGGACTTTCAGTTTTCGAGAAAATCTAATAACAAAAAAACGGTTCTATGGGAGGTACCGTTTTGGAGCAATACAAAAATTTTTTTTTACATAAAACACATGAATGTTTAAAAAAATTAAACTCGAGGAAGTTTAAAAAAAATCGTTCGGGCCGTTTTGTGAAAAAAAAAGTTTTGGTTTTTGGCCAAAAAAATCGTATGGTGGCTACCCTAAATTTTGATCTTAAAACAAAAATAAAAAAATTGGGATATAAGCTTTTGCTCAAACCTCTAATTTTCAAATTTGAAGTCAATCGGACCAGTAGGTAAGCCTGTAGATGCCTGTAAACTTTCCGACAGACAGACAGACGGAATCGCCGGACCCACTTTTTTCGACTTCTCTATCATCGTAATGTCATATCTCATCCTCATCTCAAATTTTTTTTTTTACGAATTCAATACTTGCCATATATTCTATATGTCGCAAGTAAAAAGGAGAATAGGATAGTATAACCGACGAATAGTAGTTTTGAACTTCTAAACATTGTAAGTGTTGGGAAAGTAAAACTGAGCAATATAGTCCACATTCGAGTTGTACGCTTAAAGAACGAATTTCTGTACGTAACCGTACGACTGCTATATTTCTCAAGCTATTTTAGCTAGCTATTTTTCTCAAACTCTGTCCGTGAGAAAAACGATAAAAAATTGGGAGATGCGAAACGTTTCGGATTTTGCCGATTTTCTTATGACGTAAAAGTATCAATAATCCTTCCATGGTTTCCGTCACATCAAATTTTGAGAAAGAAGATCGTAAAGAACTCCCATTCTGTCTCTGAGCTTCTCGTTAATTGGCTGCAAGGTGGAATGGACAGAGTAAAATAAGTAAAAGAAACGTCAAAATCAAAATTATTGTTATCTTACATCAGAGAGGGAAAGGGAGTCCTTTACGATCTTCTTTCTCAAAACTTGAGGTAACACGTTATAGGCTAGCTTCCGTGCTAATATATTAGGTATCTCCTTCCGCTTTAATGGCAGGAGACATCACTGAAGTGCGTTCCGTTAGTAACAATGTTCAACTGTAGTTAATTGTCGTCAACTATTTGTCCTTAGTTACGATTCGTTTCGTTCTTTTTTTTAAACTGTCAATTTTCAAGAAGTGGGGATGATATACGTAAAAAGTAAAAGAACAATTGACAGCAAAAATCTCCCAAATACACAAAAGGTCCGTTCGTGTACTTTTTGGGCAGTTTGTGTAAAAACTGTCAGATTTCGAGGAGTGGGGATAAATTTCTCAGAAAAAAAAATGTGCACAAAAGTAAACGAACGCGTTGAACACAAAATTCTCCCACTTTTTAAACGTCAATTTTTTTGTGAGCAAGTGCTCAAAACATGAACACGATGAAATGTCAAAACTAATAGAAAAAAAATTTTGACATAACTTACACAACTGCCACAAGAAATTTTTGTGGCTAAAATCGGCAGATAGGGGAAATATTTTTCTCCTCCAAAAGTGACAGATTTTACGATAAGTGGCAGTAAACGAACGAAAAAGTGGGAGAATATGGCAGTTTTGGGCAGTTTTGGGCAGTTTTAGGGAGTACACGAACGGACCTAAAATTATATCAAACGTCTATGTACTTCTTATGGTTTGACAGAACTTAGAAAAACTGCTACAAGAAATTTTTGTGGCTAAAATCGGCAGAAAGGGGAAATATTTTTCTCCTTAAAAAGTGACAGAACATACAAAAGTCGGGAGTAAAAGAACAGAAAAGTGGGAGAATTTGGGAGTTTTCGGCAGTTTTAGGGAGTAAAAGAACAGACCTATTGTTAATACGTCAAATAGTTAGTTTTCGTAACGAATTCCAACTTATCTCATCTCTAGTTGAAGTGAGTTGAAATAGTGCTGATCTGTCAAAGTTGATAGGTGGAACTGGCCCATTATGAAATCGAAAATTTGTGTTTTGTTCATAGTATTAGTGTAAGCAACGTCAAAGTGGAATATACCTATGTATATATTCACGTACTAAATTAAAATGGAGATTATACTATTAAATGAATTTCCACTTTATGTATACTAACTTACTTATCCGGCTCACAATGCATGAAGGATATCAGCCTGAGTTACTGCAGCTTTCCATCGTGAACGGTCCCACGCATGCACTCTCCAGTCGCCAAAACCAAGCGCTCTGGCATCCGCAGTCACTTGGTCCTTGTACCTTAGGTTCGGTCTTCCTTGTCGTCTCGAACCTTGGGGCTGGGATGAGAAGCCTTTCTTGGCTGAAGCGTTGTCGTCCATTCACTCGATGTGGCCGAGCCAATGTAGTCGTCTTTTCTTGGCCTTCTGGACTACATCCACATCTTGATACAGCTCATACAGTTCCCGGTTGAATCTTCTTCTCCATTTGCTATCGGCGCAATAAAAACAAAAAATAAATAGAGTGGCGCGATAGCTCTTGAAGAGCCAAAGCCTAAGTGGCTTACTCTCATCAACAATTCTCTGGGTGCGTGTGAAGAATTGACGGGACCTACAATTTAACTCCGATTCCGAACGGCAAAGTTGAGAAGCACAGATTGAATCTCTTGGAAGTTTTGTCAGTTCGTCGCAATACGGGACCGAAAATCCGTTCAAAAAATTGTTCTCTCGAAAGTGCCCAGTATCAACTCCCCTTTTGTACTAATCGTCCAACACTCGGCACCCCGTAGAGTAGGACTGTTAAAATCAAAGTTTTTTATAGCAGACACTATGTCTTTCGAGTGATGAGTTTGAACCCAGTTATTTGGCCAACCCGAAGCAGCGGCTCGTTAGGGTAATTCTTCTTCGGATCTCCACTAAGGTGTCATTTGTGGGATTGTTGTTTGTTCCAAGGTTAGTGAACTCCTTAACTACCGCGAAATTGCTGCTACAAACAGTGACGGTGAACAGATGTTGCTATGTTTGTTGATAGCATGTACTTTGTTTTATCCTCATTCACTTCAAGATCAACGAGTTTCGCCTGCTCTTCAATCGCTGTGAAGGCCTTAAGAGTGTACCGGACTGAAACTGAAAATTCTTACTGCTTAGAGCGCCACCCGACTGCAGACGACAAATTTTGAACTAAATACATCTTACTAAGAGAGAGAGAATCGCCTTCCTATGAGAATCGTGACTTCCGCTAGCCGTTACTGATTTGAATTTTCAAATTTAGGCAGATTTTGCTATCCTTTAATTTTGAAATAAAACGTGTTTGATCAAAGTTTTTTTTTCAAATTTTTTTTATGGCTGTGTTGAGAACAAGTACGTGCTAAATAAATGAAGAGATTAAAAAAAAAATAAATATCGCATCATAAGAAAAATTGTTTTTCAAAAATACAAATTTTATTCATAGTTTTTAATCCTTTCTTGTTTAAAAAGTTAATTTTTTCTCCAATAGTTATACAGTTTAAATGTCGAATTTTATGCTCATTAAGAAATGTTAGCGAAAAATGTTTTTATTTTGATGGAATTTTCTTTAAAAAAGTACGATTTTTGGCCATTTTGGAGTTTTTGAGCCTTTATTACTGAGTAACAAAGTACTTAATTGAAATTATGCTCCAATAGTTTTTTAGAAACAGTTTTTGGCTACACAATGACACCTTATTCATTTCAATACGACATTTAATCGCTTCACAATACCTTTTGAAAAAACACAGTTTTGGTCCGGAACACTCTTAAGCACAGCTCTCTTGGATTGACCGATGATGTCAATGTCGTCCGCATAGCCTAGAAGCTGGGTGGATTTGTTGAGGATAGTGTTTTCCATGCTCACACCTGCCTTGCGCATTATCTGCTCCAGAACTACGTTGAAGAAGTCACATAACATCGCTATCGCATCTCCTTGTCTAAACCCTGTGCATATTTGGAATAACTCGAATGAGCTGTTACCCATTTGCACACAGCACTGTGCATTGGTAAGCGTCTTGCGGCACAGCAGGATCAGTTTGTTCGGGATCCTGAATTCAGTCATCGCCATCATAAGCTCTTGACGGTGGATGCTATCATACGCAGTTTTAAAGTCAATGAAAAGATGGTGGGTTCGGACTTGAAATTCGTTAGTCTTTTCCAGGATCTGCCTCAGTGTGAATATTTGGTCTATAATTGTTCTGCATGGCCTAGAGCCACACTTGTACGTGCCGATTATTGTGTTGCAGAAAGGTTTACGACGCTCACATAGTAGTGGTATAGGATTTTGTATGCAACATTAAGCAGGGATATGCCACGGTAGTTTTTGCATGACATCGGATCGCCTTTTTTGTAGTCAGTGGGCATGCATTCTTCCTCCCACACTTTGTTGATGACCTGGTGCATGCAGTTCATCAAAACACATCCTCCATATTTAAAGAGTTCCGCAGGTATGCCACTTTATGTATAGAGAGTGAATTTGTTTTTTCTTGTTTGGAAGATCAACGCCAAAATGCGTTCTGAAATAATTTCAATTATTTCCAACATGAATTTTCAACGTTGTTTTCTTGACAAACCAACGAAAGTCTTCGATTGCTAAAAACAGAACGAACCACTGAGTTTTGGACAATTTTACGCGATTTGTTGATGCTAGCGAAATCCGAATTTAAAGGATCAACCATAGGTTTCCGTATGAGTAGCAAGACAATGCCGTTTCTGAGAAATGACTTCAAAAACCTGTCAAAAACTTTTATTCCGACTTGTCGACTAAAATACGCAACAACGTCATTCTACATTTTATTATGTAAAATAATAAAAATGTAAACGTAAACAGGCCCTTTTTTGCTCCTTTAAAAAACCACCATTACCTACCTTTCTCCACCCTCAAAAACACTTTTTGCACCTTAAACATAAGTAAGTTGACTGTATCAAAATGTACATTCATTCTTTTTTCTTGGACTATACACAAAAATTAGCTTAAATCAACAGTGGGGTCAACATAAGGCTACCCTCAAAACTCACCCTCATTCAATTAGATATTCACCCCTGACATGCGTATAAAAATTCTAATACATTAGACCAAAGGTGTAAGAGTAAGTGAGATCGAGTTGACAGCAATTTCCTTCTGTTCTCCTTTTCATCAACAAAATAACCAACAACTTTGAGAATTTGTCTGATACCAACTAATATTAGAGTTGTATTGTAGTAGCTAGTTTGCATCCTGTAACAAGGTGCTCGGCGGAATTTCGTCTTAATCAAACTGAAAAAAAAATAAAATAATTTTTGAACAAATAACAAATTTGGTAAGTTTTTAAACAAAGTGATTAAAGTGAATAAATGTTTAAACCTTTTTTATCTATACACAAAGTGGAACTATCTGAAAATACGATTTGAATTTTTTCTTCTTCGGAGTTAGAAAAATCGATAATTTTACTATAGATTGAACAGGTATATGGTACTTATGAGATACAATAGGGAAATAGCTTTGAAAATTCTCTTGGTTTTCGACTGACGACGCGAAGGAGTAAAACAAAGGAAAAAAATGTTTGTAAACGATAAAAATATGTCACACCGAAATTGGTGCCAATTAAACATGCGACGAATAAAAGGAGATTTGACTAATAGCTTTGGTGTGGAAATTATATGTTTTACTATGTGAAAAGTTTTTTCGGTGAATACATCAACGATTCGGAATAGACTTTAATTAAATTGAAAGAAAGGTGGTATAGTTTCGTAGAAGAAGAGAAAAAAAACGAGAAATAAAGGGTGGGTCAAGAGATTAAAGGAAGCTTGAGTTTTAAGTTCTTCTTGTACGACAGTTTCCTTCCAATAGTTGTACGAGTATAAAATGTATGAAATATATTTGATTTCTCATCATTTTTTCGAAGTCCCTTCTTGTTCAATATTAGATAAAGTCATTTATTTAAAGTCTTAATAAAATAAAGTTTTAGGTAATTTAACAATTTAGAAATTTTGTTTGTAGTGATCAAACAGTTCTTTGATTGTAAATAAGCAAGGAACTGTTTGATTACTACAATACTCGTCAATATTAAAAAAAATAAATCTTTAATTCTCTTTAACAGTTTTAAACGCACAAAATGCTTGGTTGTATAGAAAATTGCGGTCATTTTGGGCCACCCCCTGACACAATTTTATCCATGCCCCCACCACCATTGCCATCATTTCTTATTCCAAATACCGCAATCATTGCATTACCACCAAACGACACCCATCCATGTTTCGCAGCATTTCTATGCGAACCAAATCCACGTCCAAGGGAAAGTGGATTGGAGTTCATCGAGCTGACCGGCCGTAATCACATGGAGAATACATGGGTCTTTGTTTTGATAAGCTCATGTGTTGGAGTATTAATTCTGGGCGCTCTTTTTGCCATAATTTTGCTCAAGTGTCGAGAGTAAGTTCTAGAAACTTGTCATTGTCTTCATATTGTTGAATTTTCTTTTTTCTTTTGTGTGATATAGAACCCTATTCTCAAGTTGCAATTTGTCATACCATGATTCCAACATTAAACAGACCACCATGTCAGCCCTTGGAGAGCCATCAAAGGCCAATCCATTCATGGCTGGTGGTATTTTGTATCCTTGTGCAACAAATCGAGATTCCTTGCAACATCAACTCACCAACGATAATAGGCTTCTATGGGCTACATTGACACCACATGGAACTAGGCACTTTGTCTCTGACTATCCTCTTGGACATGATGGTCACTATGAGGTTGTTGATTATCGTGCTAAGGATCCAGTTCCGGCACGTGAATATGTCAAGAGGACTCCAATCAAAGTAAGTTGGTGAAAAAATACCGTCATATGGTATGGAATAAAATGTTCCCTTTTTTCTATTTCAGTCATTTGACAATAGCGGTTTTATCGACTATGATTATGAAGATCCAACCCCCCTTATGGATTCATATCATGATGATCTAGATTCTGGCTATCAAGAACCTCAGGAAGTTTTGGGAACTTTGTCGCGTAGTTCACCACGACCACTTGTTTCGTCGCCAACAAAAATTGAAAATCCAAATATTCCACCATTGAATATTTATCCTCATCGCTCGAATACCTCACATTCGGGTACTTTGAATCGAAAGGCAACCTTAAGTCGACGAATCAGTGATGCTTCATCATATGGAGGTCCAAACATGTAAGATGGTTATGCGAAAGAAAATCCAGAAGTTTCGCAAAAATCCATCGCTCAAGCGGTGGTTGTATTATTTTTGAATTTTCTAACCTTAATTTAATATGAACGTTGTTAATGGCCGAAACACAAACACGCTTTAGCTTTACCTTCACCTGACGTTTTCGAGTTCACATATTCAATGATTGATATCACTTGAACCTCACGTTTCTTACGTTATGTTATGTAATGTTACTCCAAACGGAAGCTCTAGCTCAAATATGCTGATCATTTGCTTCGTCTGAAAGCTTTAGTAACTGTAATAAGAGTCAATAAACAAAATTCATTTGTTGTTGGAGAGATGATGATGATGTTGGGAGAACTGTCATTCAAAGCAATCTCGATCTCGAAGCGGATGCATCGTAACGCAGACGAATACGAAGCGTGAGCGTGGTTGTGTTTCATCCATAATAACTTCAAATTATACGGAAAAATCGGTTCGCTTATTCCATTATTGGACTTCAGAGCTTTTCTTGAAATAAAAGTGGATCCACTGCAATGATCGATTCAGAGAACTTTTAACCTTGTTTCTGGATAAAAACTTTGATGTTTTTATAAAAAAAATGTGTTTAAAAAAATAATAATTTCAAATTCGAAAAAAAATAAGGCCGAAAACTTAATTGAGAAGTTTTCGGCCTTATTTTTTTTCATCATCAGCATCAAAAACAAAATCGAAACTATAAAAATTTGGTAAAATATGATGTAAGCAACTTAAATAAGGATTTATGTACGTTTTATTATTTTAATAATTTGTGCATACAAAATTAATATTGAAAAAAATCGTAAATTATCAAAAATTACATAAATATTTGTAGACTAAAATTATACAAATACTTAAATTGTATTTAGCTTTCAAACTGATCTCTATTGCAAACGAAAGCAAATGAATTAAAATATTTGCATTTAATTATAATTTATTTATGAATAAAATAGATATAAAAATATCCTACATTTAAACATAATATTCCTAACGTACATACTACTAAAATTTGTACAACTTGTTCTTTCTAAAGTCATCAAAAAAGAAGATGATATTCCAACAAGTCCGATGGTATTTTTTTTTATTTTTATTTATGATAATTGGTTTTTTTTTCTCACTAAAAATAAATTATTTTCAGTTAAAACAGATAAATAATTTAAGTTATTCAAATATTGTATTTTATATATTTTTGTTGTTAAATGTTTGTTATTTTTATAGATTTTACGTGATAAAATAAAATTTGGTTGTAATATTTAACTCATTCATCATACACACAATTCCTAAAACAATTTCACTCACAAACTATTTCATACTGCATCACTAAACATTAAAAACTAATTTATTCTTAACATATGTACGAACAACTTTTCATTATTAGAATATAACTAGTATAATAAAAAAATAAGAATAAATGTTAAAATATGTATTTTGTCTGTGTTTATGTACATAAATATTTGTGTTATTGATTTATTTAATTTTTTGTAACAATAAAATATATTCAAAGGAAAGTTTGTGTCTATTAAATATTGCTTCTACTGTAGAGTGTGTAGAGATGTATTAAGTTTGTTCGATCTGACTAGCCCCAGGCCGCGCCGGTGCTTGTTATACTGTGCGCACATCGAACAAACTATTACATGCTGTTATTTGATGGAAATATAATACATTTCCTTCATGCATGCCCGATGAGTGGAACCGAGCCTCAGCATTGTTTGCCCGATCCTGAAAAAGGGAGATCCTCTAAACTGCGGCAACTACAGAGGAATCAGTCTATACTTAACATCGCCTACAAGATCCTCTCTGCCGTAATATGTAAACGTCTGAAGCCTTTCGTCAACAATCTGATTGGTCCTTATCAATGTGGATTCAGGCCAGGACAGTCAACCATCGACCAAATGTTCACGCTGCAGCAGATCCTGGAAAAAAACCTATGAACTCCAAATCGATACCCACCACCTTTTAATCGATTTTAAGGCCACGAATGACAGTATCTATAGAGACGAACTGTACAAACCTATGTCTAGTTTTGGCATCCCTTCCAAGTATGTTCGCTTGTGCAAAATGACGATGGAGAAATCACGCTGCTGCAACAAGGTCGGAAACGAGCTTACGGAATATTTCGACGTCAAAATAGGATTCGTTCTTGAAAAAGAGTGCAAAACTCCACCGTGAACTCCAGAGGCACCATCTTCCAAAAATCTGTTCAACTTCTCGCGTACGCCGATGATATTGATATAATGGGAAGAACACAGCGTGATCTCAATGGAGCCTTTGTGAGAATTGAGACAGAAGCGGCAAAAATGGGTTAAGCGGTAAATGAGGGAAAAACGAAGTATATGCTGTCATCGTAATACCCGCGCTTCCAGGAATGCCCATCAGTTTACACTCGAGCCCAACATCGTTCGTACGCTCAAGTATAGAGAATCGTTCTTTAGCCGTACTACGCGAATGTGGAACTCTCTTCCACACTCTGTTTTTCCCGATCATTGCAATGTTCAGGAATTTAAAACCAATGTACACCGGCACTCACTGTGTCCATGGCATAAAAAGGGTATAAAAACCCCTTGAGTCTGTGCTCATTATAAAAAAAAAAAAAAAAATTCGAGCAAGGACACCCAACACCGATGGCTCGGACAGAACGTCACAATAGACGCATACAACTTGGAGGTAGTAGGGGAGTTTTTTTGAGTGGAAAAACCCTCTCTCTAGAAACTATGGTACAATTGTACAACACCCTCATCATCCCAGTCCTGCTGTATGGTGCAGAAGCATGGACCTTGACAAAGTCGGATGAAAGTGCCTTAGGCTGTTTCGAGAGGAAAGTTCTTCGGGTCATCTTTGGCCTCGTGTGCATTGAAGGAGAATAGCGAGGAAGATATAACAGCGAACTTTACGGGTTGTACAACGACATGGACCTAGCCAGAAGGGTCAAGATCCAGAGACTCAGATGGCTCGGTCAATTAGAGCGGATGGACAACAATGCTCCGGCCCATAAAGCCTTCGACACTATTCCCGAGGGACGTAGGAGGAGAGGAAGACCGCGACACGCGTGGCACACTCAAGTGAAAGAGGACCTCAATCAACTTGGAGTGCAAAACTGGAGACAGCTGAGACTGTTGAGTGAGGCCCAATCCACAACGGACTCTAGCGCCACCCTAATGTAATGTAATGTATGTAATACATTTTCTTCTTAGGCCGTGTGTGAATTGTGTTAAAATTTGTATTAAAACATAACGTTTGGTTAAGAATGGGAAAAAAATTAGCCATTTGCTGTGTGAATTGCGTTAAAAGGGATCTTTTTAACCAACATTTCTGCGTAGAACTAAGAAATTTCCTTCTTCATTTAAGAAATTTCCCTCACCAAAATTTTTTTCATTTTTCTAGGTAATACCAAACTTTAAGTAATAAAGTTCATGAAAAGCCACTAAAGATAATAAACAAACTCTGTTTTATTTATTTTTCTCGATTATCAGTGGTAGTTTGATACTTTGAAGCAACAGTAGGTAAGAAACCTTAAGCAAAAATTCCCATTTTTAATGGTTATTTTTTTCAGTGTAGTAACACTGTAAAACTTGTTTTCAACTTCTCTATCATTTATGAGAAAAAAAAGACACGTCAAAATTTTGCCTTATTTATAGCGTTTTTTTTTGGTCGTCCGGAACTGTTCCGAACGATTCTGAATTCGTTCACTTGGCACAAGATGACAGTTCTTGTTCTGGATAGAACAGAAAAACGATTCCGAATTTGAAGTCAGAATCAAAAACAGAATCACGCATACATGCACACATTTGCACGTACGTATGTGCCGCCATGTTTACAAACAAAGAAAATAAAAATAATGTCATGTTATCTGCAATTCTGCATATGATGTTTTACAAATACATAGACATTCAACAATTAGAAGCAAAAAAATGTTTTCCGAACGAGCGCGTGGAGCTGGATGAATACGTACCAACGCATTCTTACAATTACAGTAAGATGCGCTGGCCTCGTTTCACCAACGCCCTAGCGAGAGAACTTCGTTCGAGTGACATAGCCCCACCAAACAACAGAAACTTGACAAACATAGAAATCGACAAACACCTTGAACAGATGGACAACATAATAAAACGGACAATGGAACGAACAATACCGAAGTACAAGAAACGCGACCAAAACAACGTCTACAGTAACGCGACCATAGACGCACTGCACAGACAGAAAAGCGGACTATTGACAAGACTTAAAAACTTGTACAGACGATTTACAGACCCGAACGACCTGGAGATTAGGACACTGAAGTCGTCGATTAAGAACGTTAACACCCTGATCAAGGAAAACTACAGGTTATCTATTAATTTGTACTGGGACAAGAAAATTCGGGCCGTTAATTCTAGCGACCCGAGTATGTTCCCTCAAATTAATAAGATATTTAGGTCCAAGAATCAGAACGACCTTCCGTGTCTTAAGCTCCAGAGGACAGTAGCGAACAGAGACGTACTTCTGACAGCGCAAATTGATCCTGAGGAAGCCGTCTTGGACGACGATTTCTTTATTATCGAAGACCCGCAGGAGAAAGTGGAGACAGTGGGAGCTGCTTTTCAGCAAGTGTATAAGGTGAATGCTAGCATTCACCCGAATCACGAGCTGGAAAACAGAGCCTTACTTCATCACTTCTACCTTCGGAACGATATTGTGCAGTGGCGATCTGAGAACCGCGGTTTTATGCGGTTCAATGACGACTTTTTGGCAAACGCCATAATCGCCGAGCAAACGGAAGCAAGTCCTCTGTTAGTTACGAAGGTAGAGCTCCAGCTCATCTTCGATTCAATGAAGAATAAGAAGTCAGCAGGTGTCGATGGTATATCCAACATTGTACTAAGACACTTACCAATTGAGGCAATAGACATCTACACCACCCTGTTCAACAACGCGCTGAATAATGCATATTATCCAGTGCGTTGGAAGACAGCTGTGGTTCATCCTCTCCCGAAAAAGGGAAAGGACAACTCCAATCCGTCAAATCTTCGGTCGATAAGTCTTCTCCCAAGTATCAGTAAGGTATTTGAAAAGATCATCAATAGAGCTCTGATTAAGTGGTCTGCGGACAACACAATAATTCCGGATAACCAATTCGGGTTCAAGGCAGGACATGACACTATTCATGCCGCGTCTAAGCTCGTGTCTGACGTCCAATGGAACAAGTCCAAGAAACAATGCACGGGTGCTGTTCTGGTGGATTTAGAGAAGGCCTTTGACACCGTATGGTTAGAAGGGTTGTACCTAAAACTCAACAGACTAGGCATCAGTAAACCATTATTGTATATGCTTTATAATATGCTTAACGGTAGAAAGTTTGTTGTCAAAAGTGGCAATGTAACTTCTACCACAATATTCGATATCAAAAATGGTCTTCAACAGGGAGCGGTTAATTCGCCAATCCTCTTCAGTATTTACACCAGCGATCTGATAGGTAGCCTTACTCAGGCAATTGCGTATGCTGACGACCTAATTGCGTACAGAACTGCTCCAAAGGTCGAGGTCATTAGAACTCTCTTGCAACATGACTTCGAGAAGATTCAGCGATACTGCGATGACTGGAAACTGAAAATAAATGTCCAGAAATGCGAGACAATTCTGTTCCGGACTCCGCTGTCTAGAGCTTCGGGGGATACGCGCAAGAATTGGCGCAAGATGGTCATCGTTGGGCCTCACGGACAACAATTAACGAGCAAAAGTGAAGTGAAGTACCTCGGTATCTGGCTGGATCAGTACTTATATTTCGATAGACATATAAGTGCTGCTCTGACCAGGGCCAGAGGAGCTTTTGCTCTGACAAAACGGCTGTTTTACAGCAGTCGGCTTGACCCCAGAGTGAAGGTAATTTGCTACATGGCTCTCATACGGCCGATGATCGTTTATGGCTGTCCAGTGTGGTTCAACGTTGCACCATCTCAAATGGAGAAGATTCGGGTGTTCGAGAGGCAGTGTCTTCGGCGCTGTCTCGGTTTGTATCGAACACCGGAATCTTCTTATGTACATTACTATTCTAACGAGGTTCTATACAACGAGGCTCGGATCAACAGAATTGACAATTTCGTGATAAAACTTGTTCGGGGTCACATTGCGAGAGCTATGACTTCGACGAATAATTTGATCTTTGGGGCGTTCTATCCGAACGACGAATATTTTGATAGTGCACGCTTGAGCGGCTTCATTCCACCAGAGGCATTCCTCTATTTAGATAGATGCGGTCTGATACAGGACAGATTGGCGGTGCCGCTAATCTACCACGTCAGGCGAAGAACCGTCGATCGGCGGCTCCTTTACAGTCGAGACGTCCTCGCACAAGACGGAGCAGAGCTCCTTCGGTTCAGTAGGGCTGTGTCCGAACGGGACCGAACCGATAGGGTGAAGCAGGAGAACCAGTTCTGGTGGCTTCAGTCAGCACTTGACAATGAGTAGTCGGGGTGGGGTTTTGAGCCTTGGCCGGCTTACATACTTGTTTTAGTCTAAGGGTTTTGGGTTTAGGTTTAAGTAGAGTAGGCATGGTGGCACACACATTGACAAAGACAACAGATGGTAAATACAAAATATACAAAGGAAATAAACAGAATAAAAAAAAAAAAAAAAAAAAAAAATGTAAATAAAAAAAGAAATTAAAAAAAAAGCAACGAAACATACCAAAAAATGAAATAAAAATTATAGAGATTTGCTGCTGTGGTTGTTCTAGTTTATAAGTAGTTGTTAGGTAGAATAGGTAGTTTTAGTTAATCTTAAGTTTTATTTTTAAGGACCTAATTTTAAGTAGCATGTAGGTTAGGTTAGGTTGGAGTGGCTGTCTGGATGTAATAGACTCACTTAGACCTCAAGGGTCCATTGTGATACCACTAATGAGGTTACTCATGGGAGAGTAATGAAATTAAACAAACCATTTTGTACTTTTAATGAAGTTAGAAAGACATTTTGTGTCTATCGTTGCCAGTTCACCGGTATTATCGAAGAAGGGATTACCGAGATATTTATTCCTTCTATTGGAGAGTGCTGGACATGTACACAGAAGGTGTTGGATTGTTTCCTCCTCCTCCTCGTCCATGCAGCTTCTACAGAAGTCGTTTGCGTAGACCCCAAGCCTTAAGGCATGTCTGCCTATGAGGCAGTGTCCTGTTATGACTCCAGTTGTAGAGCTTATATTTTGTCTGCTCAGTGAAATCAGACCTTTTGACCGTTTCAGGTCTATGCTTGGCCATATTTGTTTGGTTGCTAGGCAGGTGGTACCCTGTGACCATCTAGCATTTGCTGATTCTAGAGCATATTGTTTGAGAAGATATTTGCATGTAGCAAGTGGTGTTCCTATGTCATGTTTTTGTCTTACATGAGGCAGAAGTGTTCCGTTTTTGGCGAGCTCATCGGCTTTGCAATTTCCCGGAATGTCTCTGTGGCCCGGCACCCAAATGAGGTGAATATTAAACTGTTCTGTCATCTCATTCAGAGATGATCGACAATCGTGGACTATTTGAGAGTTTGTGGAGACAGACGCGAGAGATTTGAGAGCGGCTTGGCTGTCCGAGAAGATTCGTATATCCTTGCAAGATATAACGTTTTCTTTGAGCCAGGATAGTGCCTCTTTAATCGCCATTACTTCTGCCTGGAAAACACTACATTGATTAGGAAGTCTGTATGATAGACTGAGATTCAGTTGTTCCGAATAGATACCACTTCCAACTCCATAATCGGTCTTTGAACCATCTGTATAGAAGTGTATCGTATTGTCTTCCAGGGGTCTCTCTTCTTCCCAGGAAGATCTTGAAGGGATGGAGACATGGAATCTTTTATCGAATACCATTTTTGGGGTGGTATAGTCTAGGCGATCTGGGATAGATCTGAAATTGTCTAGAATAGTAGTATGACCAGTATTGTTACTGTTCCATTGAGAGGTGGCTCTAAGCCTCACACATGAGTTGGCTGCCACCATTTTGGAGAAGATGTCAAGAGGTGTTAGGTTTAAAAGCACTTCCAGGGCTGCGGTTGGTGTTGAGCGAAGTGCTCCTGTGATGCACATGCCTGCAGACCGCTGGACTTTGATGAGCTTATTTAAATTTACCATCTTGTCCAGTGCGGTCCACCATACAACAACTCCATATATGAGTATCGGTCTGATTACCGAAGTGTATAGCCAGTGGGTTATTTTTGGGGAGAAACCCCATTTTGATCCTATGGCTTTTTTACAAGTGAAAAGCGCTACGGTAGCCTTTTTTACTCTTTCATCAATATTAGCCTTCCAATTTAGTTTTTTGTCTAAAATGAGGCCTAAATATTTAGCTTGGTCGGAAAAGCTTAATGGTATTCCTTTAATCTTGGGTGGGCTAATCTGAGGAATTTTGTACCTTCTCGAGAAAAGTACTAGTTCTGTTTTATGTGGATTGACGTCCAAGCCACATTGCTTAGCCCAATTTGTTAGCCTATTTAAGGCATTTTGTAGGAGTTCCGAGAGAACTTGGGGATGTTTCCCAGATATGGATATTGCAACGTCGTCAGCATAAGCAATCACCCTGAAACCCTCTGCTTCCAGTGATGTTAGTAGGTCGTTTACTACCATGTTCCATAAAAGAGGCGAAAGGACCCCACCTTGGGGGGTACCTCGATTCACCGATCTGGTGGTAGTAAAGCTTCTCATGCTAGAAGTTATTGTCCTGCTTTTGAGCATTAGACTTATAAGGTCTATGAGTGATTTCTCTAAATTCAGCTTGTCCATTGCTGTTGTGATAGCCTGGTAACTGACGTTGTTGAAAGCTCCTTCAATATCTAGGAAAGCTACTAGGTTGTATTCTTTGTAATTGAGGGAATATTCAATACTACGTACCAGCGAATGAAGTGCTGTTTCTACTGATTTTCCCTTAGAGTAAGCATGTTGAGCTGTGGAAATGAGACATGGTTTTAAGTTATGTCTAATGTAAGTTTCAATCAATCTTTCCAAGGTTTTGAGAAGGAAGGATGATAGGCTGATTGGTCGAAGATCTTTAGGGTTAACGTGGGAGGGTTTCCCTGCTTTAGGAATGAAGACTACTTTTGCCATTCTCCAGGCTTTGGGAATATATCTCAACCTTAAACAGCTTGTCAGAATGATTTCCAATGGAGGAATGATCATGTCTGAGCATTTTTGTAGTTCGGCCGGAATGATTCCGTCTGGTCCTGGAGATTTATATGGATCAAAGCTATCTACGGCCCATTTCAGTTTTTCCCGCGTTATTAGATCAACTAAATCGCTTGTAGAAGCTTGAGACTCTGATGTTAAGTCGTTGAGTATGCTAGAGCTCCCTGGAAAGTGGGTGTCTAATAACAGATTAAGAGATTCCTCATCTGTGGTAGTCCACGTGCCTGCTTCTGTCATTAAAGCACTGGGTACTGTTGGACTTTTTGAGAGAATTTTTCTGAGTCTTGAGGCTTCTGAAGTATTTTCTATTTTTCCACAGAAGTTTCTCCAGGAAGACCTCTTTCTCTTCCTCAATTCTTTCTTATATTGCTTAAGAGCCTGTTTGTATAAGTCCCAGTCAGAAGGAGATCTAGTGTACTTAGATCTATTGAAGAGTTTGCGACAGCTCTTCCTGAATGGTTCTAGTTCTTTATGCCACCAATGAGGTTTCTTTTTACCCTTTAAAATGGTTACAGGGCATGAAGTTCTCATTGATTCGTTGAGGGCTTCGGTGAGATGATTCACAGAAAGGTCTAGTTCATCTTTACTGGAGGAGCTTTTAAGAAGGTTGTGATCAAGCAGTTGTGCTAGTACCTCCCTATAACGTTCCCAGTTTGTATTACGGTGATTGCGAAAACCCGTAGATATATTTGCCACATCATTGAGCTCAAACTGAATGTATCGGTGGTCGGAGAAGGAATTCTCTTTTGAGACATGCCAGTTTGAAATCAGATTGTGGATCGAGTCAGAGGTAAGTGTAATATCAAGTACCTCTTTCCTGTTCTTGGTTACAAAAGTGGGTTCATTACCAATATTACTTATGAGTAGGTTAGTGCTTAATAGATAATCAAATAAGGACTCACCTCTCTCATTTATATCAGAGCTACCCCATACCGTGTGATGGGCGTTAGCGTCCGATCCAATTAGGAGACCAACTTTTTTGGATTGCGCGTCCACAATTGCCTTCCTCAAGGTGTCTCCTGGAGCTGGGCTGTCGTGGCCAAGATAGGAGGATATGAGCCAGTAGGTGGCTTTATCCGTTGTTAAGACAGCGGTGGTGGTGTCCTTGTCGCTGTAATGGGGGAGTAAAAATACATTTAAGTCATTTTTTACTAACATGCATGACCTTGGTTCACCTTTCTCCGATGCATACAAAAGTTTATAGCCAGGAGTCCTTAGGCCTCTGATGGTGGAGTTTGAGACCCACGGCTCCTGTATCAAGACGATGTCTTCCTTGTTTCTATGCAAACGGAGTATCAGGTTGTTTGCGGCCATGATGGCGTGATGGAGATTAATCTGAACTAATCGCAGCATTGCTACTTTTAGTTAGATCAACCTCCACCACTGTTGTATCGGCGTTATCATCGTCTGAGGAGGAATGAAGTAGGACTTCCTCACTCAGAGTGATGCCTAGGGTGGAGTCTTCAGTATCCATGTCGGAGTTTCTGTCGACCATAGAGTTAGCCTCCACGTCGGATGGCTTGTTTAGGACTTTGGAAGTCGATGGTTCCAATGGTGGTGTTGCATCGACTTCCATATTTGGGGGTAGTGAAGCGTTTCCTTCCGCTGAAGGGGCTTTTGTGGGGGGCGCGTTTAGCGAGTCTTCGTCTTTTTTGTAGATACGGACTATGATTTCATCAAAGCCGTACCTAATCACGCCTTCGGTCGCGGCCAGTGGAGCCAGTGATTCCCTATTGATCACCAAGAGAGCTGATCTATAGCGGCCCACTGTCTCCTTCTCAACCTTTGGGATCTTCCAGTCGTGAGTAGGTAGGTTTGGGTTGCTTGCTTTGATTAATTTCATAATCATATCTGGGCAGTTGTGTAGAGCCGGGACCATTATACGTGCTCTCGGTCGGCAAGGAATATTCTCCCTTGTAACAACTTCGAGCTTGGCACCCGGCCAGACTTCTGGCAAGCCATTGACAGCAGCCCTGTATAGATCGAAAGATCTCTGATCACCACAGGCGATGAGTTTGATACGATTTTGGTACCATCCTGCATCGGCTGTGTCTGGGAGCGGTCCCGGATTCTCCTCGATGACAGATAAAAATCTGAAACCAAGGTGAGCCTTGACGTCTGCCCATTGATCATGAGAGATGTTTCCATCCACATGACCCCTGTCAATGACTGCGGCTATAATCTTGCCTTTGAGCGCGTCGCTAAAAGAGAGATCCTTATTGAAGGTTGTTGTGCTGCTGGCATGCACTTTCTGCCTTTTCGCATCAGGCTTGTCGCCCTCAAGAGACCTATTGCGCTTTGACGTTGAGTCGCTGCAGGCCGGTGTGTTAATTTTGCTAAGGAAGCCACTGGCCCACTCGAGTTTTCGCATTTGCTCCGGGGTTCTTTCCGCCGCCGGTATGACACCAACTGCGGCTAGAATCCGAGTAGCATTACGCTGATCTCGATTGGCCTGTGACCTCATGGACCTCTTTTTGGCCGACCCAGAGCTGTGTCCGTGTGACACAGCTGTGGATCCACCTCCAGATCTAATCGCTACCGATTCCAATCGGGGTACGCCCTCAACCTTCGAGTCATTTCCACATGTCGTAGATTTTGCCTCTCCGGATGGGGTGTCCCTTCTTGGGGTCGCTTGCAACGTCCTAGCATGGGAGGGGAAGGGTTGGGGTGTGGATTTGCCGCCCTTGGGACAGCCGAGCGTCACAGCTGTTCCACTGACGGGTGGTTCCTTCAAGTAAAGGTTGCGGCTAGTAGAGGGAGAAAGACTCCCGCTACTAGTGGCAACCACAGGGTTGACAACCCGTTCACAACCCTGAGTTGACTCGACAGCCTTTTCAGGAGATGTGACCGCATTGGCAGCCCTGGCACGATTAAGTTGTTTTATTATTTTTCTATTTGTTTTTTTCATTTTGTTCCCACGAGTAATGCGGAAAGACGGTCAGCCCCGGCAGAGCCGCTTGCCGGGGTAAGGCAGAAATATGACGGACCTTGCCACAGCATCCGAAAGAGCTCGTTAATGGCTGGTTTATCCCCCAGCCTTTCATTCTTCGGCACGGTTTTCGTACAAAGTACGCTCACACCACCACTGAAATTAGGAACCTCTAAACTATGATTGAATTAGGTTTCCGAACATTGCACTATTGAGGAGTTACAACAATTCAGCGACCCAACTCAACCTTAGCTAATCACTATCCTGCCAAAGACAGAACACTGTAGTGATCATTGCCCGCCTGGCACCCACTTGGAGGGTT
>CAKKXW010000001.1:22821696-22969543 GCA_920937365.1 Sphaerophoria rueppellii
GTCCTACTTCGCGCAGGACACAATTAGCGCTGAGTGCGCCGTTTTGGTACCATACCTCGTGAGATTCTAAATGGATTTGCAAGTGGGTTCTGGATTATGTATGTTCCGCACACACAGTCCTATATATGAATTGGTATTATTCTCCTACCCTACGGCCTATTATCTCATAGTGCCATTTAATGAGGGAGAAATAAAGAGGGGCGGGAGGCGCTAAAGCCACTTTGTATTATTGAGGTAAGAGATCAGATCTTTGATCTTGAAATCTGCGAGTTCCTCAATGCCGTTGAAGAATTCTTTACCTAAATGGAGTGCTCTTTTCCTAGCCAGGGCTGGACAATGGCATAGAAAGTGTGGGACCGTTTCTTTTTCTTCCTGGTTCTCACAGCTACGGCAGAAAGAGTTATGTGGTATACCCAATTTTGCCGCATGCTCCCCTACAGGCCAATGCCCTGTGCAGGTAGCGACAATCCTGGCTATGTCATGCCTTGGTTTGGAAATTAAATTGATTGATTTTGGCTTGTTATAGGCGGGCCAGATTTTCCTAGATATAACGCAGCTCGTTAAACTACTCCACCTATGATTTGCTTCTGATGTGTATTTGATCAGGATGTTGCCCTTCACAACTCCAAGAGGAGCATATACTCTCACTGCCAGTGAGTTGTGAAGGGCTGATCCTTGCCTGGCTAGCTCATCTGCTTTCTCATTTCCCTCATAGCCCCTATGGCCCGGTATCCAGATTAGAGTGACGCTCATATCAAGTTCCTTGAGGGCCTCTTTGCATTGCTTGACCAGTTTAGAGGATGATAAAGCAGAATCTATGGCTTTAATAGCTGCCTGACTGTCTGTTAGTATAGCTACATTTTGGTTCTGTCGTATGTTTCTAAGGGCTTTACAAGCTTCCCTTATCGCTAGCAATTCTGCCTGGAATACGCTGGCAAAATCGGGAAGTCTATAGGATTTTGAAATCTCAAGAGATTCACAGAAGACACCTGCACCAACACCGCATTCCATCTTTGAACCATCCGTGAAGATAGTTGTGTCGAAGTCTTTCGTCACATCACCTTCCTCCCAGTCGATTCTTGACGGGAGCAAGACTCTAAACTTCTTTGAGGTGTCTAGGGTAGGGATGCAGTAATCGGTGGTTGTGGATAGGATGTCTGATGGTATAAGGCTTGTTTGGTTGCAGTGCCCGTAGGATCTAGATTTCCAGCAGCCTATTTCTTTGAGTCTCAAGATACTGCAGGACACCTGATATTTAATAAAGAGGTCAATCGGAAGAAGGTCCAGGATGACGTTAAGTGCATCTGTTGGGCAGGACCTGATTGCCCCTGATATACCTACGCAAGCATTTCTCTGCACCTTTGTAAGGTTTTTTACTATGTAAGCTTTGCTGAGAGCGGGCCACCACACAATGGAACCATAAACAAGTATCGGTCTTACAACCGCCGTGTATGTCCATTTTATCATTTTTGACTGGAGGCCCACTTTTTGCCGAATGTTTTGTTACAGGCGTAGAAGGCGACACACGCCTTCCTTACCCGTTCTTCAATGTTAAGCTTCCAGTTCAATTTGGTGTCTAGTATTACGCCCAGATATTTAGCACTGGAAGACAATGATAGTGTTTGTCCGTTTAACCGAGGTAGAGCGAAGGGTGGTACCTTGGTTTTGGTGGTGAAAAGCATCAACTCGGTTTTGTTACTGTTAACACCTAGTCCGCAGCTCGCAGCCCAAGTGCTTACTTTTTTCAAAGCCATATTAGTGATTTCACTGATCACGCTTGGAAATTTTCCTGAAACTAGAATGACCAAATCATCGGCGTACGCAACCGCTTTCACTCCACTACTCTCGAATTTCACAAGAATGCTGTTCATGACCAGAAGCCATAAAAGAGGAGACAGTACACCTCCTTGGGGTGTTCCTCTGCTGGCATATTTGGTGCACGTTGAATATCCTAACTTTGATTGAATCCTCCTATTACTTAGCATGGATATTATCCACCTTCTAATGTAGTTCTCTACACCGAAGTCTGCAAGTGATTCTGCGATGGATTCAGTTAGGACATTGTTGAAAGCTCCTTCTACGTCTAAGAAGGTAGCTAGGGTATATTCCTTGAAATGAATCGTGTTTTCTATCGTTCTCACTACCTCATGAAGAGCAGTCTCTGTAGATCTGCCCCTCATGTAGGCATGTTGCGAGTTAGATAGGGGACAACTACTCAGAATACTCCTTATGTGAGATTCTACGATTCTCTCCAGGGTTTTAAGAAGAAAGGAAGTAAGGCTTATAGGTCGGTAATCTTTGGCAGATTCATGCCCTCTTTTACCAATTTTTGGCAAGAAAACCACTCTTACCTGTCTCCAAGACCAAGGGACATGGTTAAGCAAGAGGCAACCTTTAAAGATACTCTCAAGCCGTGGAACCACCAATTCAAGCTGATTTTGCAGCATTATAGGCAGTATTCCATCAGGGCCTGGAGATTTGTATGGCGAGAAAGTTTTAATAGCCCAGACTATATTTTCTCTAGTTATAAGGGCGTTGACATGCTCTATGGAAGTTAGCATGTTGAGAGTCAGATTAGATTCGGGTGGTTCTTCTGCACAACCTGGGAAGTGTACATTCATTAGTAGCTCTAATGTCTCCATTGGAGATGCTGTCCAGCTTCCATCTGGTTTTTTAAGAAATGAGGGGTTCGAATGTTCTTTCGATAAAACCCTGCTAAGCCTAGCCGAATCTTTGATATCTTCGATGGACTGACAGTACTCTTGCCATCCTTGTTTTTTGGCTTGAGCTATAGAACGCTTGTAAATTCTCAAGCAGTCCTTATAAGGCTGATAAAATTTATGCTTATAGCAGATGTTAAAAATGGTTCTTGTAATTTTCCTCAGATTAGATAAGTCATCATTCCACCAAGGTGGAAAGGTTTTCTTACTATATCTTATCGGGCAAGAGACCTTGAAGGCAGTGTTTATAGAGTCTTCGAAGTTTGAAATCTCTAACTCAAGATCTGTAACCGACTCGTAACTCGAGTTCGTTATATTACGTAGCTTTGAGCTAAAGGTTTGACTAAATTTCTTCCAGTCAATTCTTCTGGGATTTCTATAATGGGAAGGAGTTTCCATTTCGAATTTAAGATCAAATAAAATATATCTATGATCAGAAAAGGAATTAAGAAGAGATACTCTCCAATTTTCGATGGAGAGTTTACCGTAATTATTGACAAAAGTAACATCTAAAACATCTTCCCACCCTTCTGTGTTGTCCGTACTCGGAAAGACAAAAGTAGGAGTGTTACCCCTGTTACAAATAGTCATGTTGCATTCAATAATGTAATTAAAGAGAGACTCACCTCGGTCATTTATTTCAGAGCTGCTCCAGATTGAGTGCCTGGCATTGGCATCGCTTCCTACGAGCAGGCTTGTTTTTCTAGCTTTTGCCTCTGCCGCTAGCAATCGCACTTCCTCAGGCGGTGACTCCCTATCATGCGCCATGTACGAAGAGGCTAGAATCAGACCCTCCGCTTGCCTACCCTCTAACCTAACCACTGTTAAATCAGAGGTGCTAAAGTTTGGACACAGAAAAGCTTTTAAGTGTTTTTTAGCTAAAATACAAGTTCTAGGCTTACCTTGATTCTGGTTATCGGGCTTGTAAAAAAGGTCGTATTGGTTAACCTTAAGGCCTCTAACCTCGAGGCCGTTAACCCAAGGCTCTTGAATCAGTGCCACATCTATGTTTTCCTCTCTGAGGAAAACCTTCAGGTTATCCGTGGCACATTTTGAGTGCTTCAGGTTAACCTGGATGGCGCATAGTGCATCGTTTTTAATTTGGCGGGACTGCAGGACCAGGATCCAGCGCCTCGCTGGGGGCTCCAACCCGCATGGTGACGTCGTCTACCTCGACAATATCATCACTTAGGGTGGGGCCGACTTCCTGACTCTGCAGAATTTTAATAGAGACACTTTTGATGCCGAACCTCAGCTTATGCTGTGCCTCTTCCAGGGCTTTGCGGCTTGCCTCGCAGATCCTAAGAAGGTAGACCGCGCTATTCTTGCGCGGTTCCTCCGTTTTGATGACCGCCCAGTCATTCATCGGAATCTGCGGATTCAGTCTTTGAAGGCTCCTAATTAGCTCCACTCCTGTCGGCTTAACACTCATGAGCGGCAACAAGATACGAGCCAATGGTTTCCTAGGAACATCCCTGGCTGGAATAAGCTTGAGCTTCAAGCCCTTCCAGTCGTTGCTAATCTTAGCAACTCCTTTGCCAAGGAAATCCCTCGAAAACTCGTCAGCGCACCTTATCACCTTGTACCCCCTGAGCATTACGCCGGAGTCAAAGCTCGGATAGGGACCTTCTTTCGCTGAGATGGTGTACTGGAATACACAGATAAATAATTTAAGTTATTCAAATATTGTATTTTATATATTTTTGTTGTTAAATGTTTGTTATTTTTATAGATTTTACGTGATAAAATAAAATTTGGTTGTAATATTTAACTCATTCATCATACACACAATTCCTAAAACAATTTCACTCACAAACTATTTCATACTGCATCACTAAACATTAAAAACTAATTTATTCTTAACATATGTACGAACAACTTTTCATTATTAGAATATAACTAGTATAATAAAAAAATAAGAATAAATGTTAAAATATGTATTTTGTCTGTGTTTATGTACATAAATATTTGTGTTATTGATTTATTTAATTTTTTGTAACAATAAAAATATTCAAAGGAAAGTTTGTGTCTATTAAATATTGCTTCTACTGTAGAGTGTGTAGAGATGTATTAAGTTTGTTCGATCTGACTAGCCCCAGGCCGCGCCGCCGGTGCTTGTTATACTGTGCGCACATCGAACAAACTATTACATGCTGTTATTTGTGGAAATATAATACATTTCCTTCATGCATGCCCGATGAATGGAACCGAGCCTCAATATTGTTTGCCCGATCCTGAAAAAGGGAGATCCTCTAAACTGCGGCAACTACAGAGGAATCAGTCTATACTTAACATCGCCTACAAGATCCTCTCTGCGCAGGTGGCCATGGTTCAGAGGATAGAGTAGTCGATTGCTAAGCCAAACGCTGTGGGTTCAAGCTCCAGCTTCGGCAGTAAGCATTCTTTTTCTACAAAAATCGCCAGCCTATCTGAGGCCACCTGTGCGATAATGTGAGACAATATAAATCTATGTCTCCTCCTCTGTGCCACGTAGGTTTCTGTTATGTGTTCTTTCCTTCTATGTGTCTATCTGTCTCTCTCTGTTGTATTAATGTCTTGTTCTGTCTCAGCCGATGGCCTCAGTCGCCAGTGCTGTATGTGTCTGTAGTTCGTTGCATTTATGTGCGAAGTACTGTGAAGTCAATAGTCAAGATCCTCTCTGCCGTAATATGTAAACGTCTGAAGCCTTTCGTCAACAAGGCCAGGACAGTCAACCATCGACCAAATGTTCACGCTGCAGCAGATCCTGGAAAAAAAACCTATGAACTCCAAATCGATACCCACCACCTTTTAATCGATTTTAAGGCCACGAATGACAGTATCTATAGAGACGAACTGTACAAACCTATGTCTAGTTTTGGCATCCCTTCCAAGTATGTTCGCTTGTGCAAAATGACGATGGAGAAATCACGCTGCTGCAACAAGGTCGGAAACGAGCTTACGGAATATTTCGACGTCAAAATAGGATTCGTTCTTGAAAAGAGTGCAAAACTCCACCGTGAACTCCAGAGGCACCATCTTCCAAAAATCTGTTCAACTTCTCGCGTACGCCGATGATATTGATATAATGGGAAGAACACAGCGTGATCTCAATGGAGCCTTTGTGAGAATTGAGACAGAAGCGGCAAAAATGGGTTAAGCGGTAAATGAGGGAAAAACGAAGTATATGCTGTCATCGTAATACCCGCGCTTCCAGGAATGCCCATCAGTTTACTCTCGAGCCCAACTTCGGTCGTACGCTCAAGTATAGAGAATCGTTCTTTAGCCGTACTACGCGAATGTGGAACTCTCTTCCACACTCTGTTTTTCCCGATCATTGCAATGTTCAGGAATTTAAAACCAATGTACACCGGCACCTCCTCTCTAGCCCCTTCCTTCTTTCCTAAAGTACTCACTGTGTCTATGACATTAAAAGGGTATAAAAACCCCTTGAGTCTGTGCTCATTATAAAAAAAAAAAAAAAAAATCGAGCAAGGACACCCAACACCGATGGCTCGGACAGAACGTCACAATAGATGCATACCACTTGGAAGTAGTAGGGGAGTTTGTTTGAGTGGAAAAACCCTCTCTCTAGCAACTATGGTACAATTGTGCAACACCCTCATCATCCCAGCCTTCTGTATGGTGCAGAAGCATGGACCTTGACAAAGTCGGATGAAAGTGCCTTAGGCTGTTTCGAGAGGAAAGTTCTTCGGGTCATCTTTGGCCTGATCGTGTGCATTGAAGGAGAATAGCGAGGAAGATATAACAGCGAACTTTACGGGTTGTACAACGAATGGACCTAGCCAGAAGGGTCAAGATCCAGAGACTCAGAGGCTCGGTCAATTAGAGCGGATGGACAACAATGCTCCGGCCCATAACGCCTTCGACACTATTCCCGAGGGACGTAGGAGGAGAGGAAGACCGCGACACGCGTGGCACACTCAAGTGAAAGAGGACCTCAATCAGGTTAGGTTAGGTTAGGTTATGAGGGGTGTGCACAGCGTGGGCTGTTGCATACACGGGGGCCTATTGGTCCATTGTGATCCCCTATAAAAATGAAGGTTAGCATCGATGCTATTCAAGGTTGTCGATGAGCGTAGACCGGCTCGTTAACGAACCAGCCTGTGCTATCTATAAATCTCTTCATATTTGCCATTGAGACCTGAGCTAGATCATCCAGTTCTCCAACAAACCTGTTCCCAAAATGACGGAGTCGGTTGGTTTGGAGGTTCGGACAGTCGCAGAGCAGGTGTTTAATGGTTTCTATTTCCTCCTCATCCTGACAGCTCCTACAGAAATCGGGTGCAAAAGCTCCTATCTTGTTGGCCATTGTGCCAATGGCGCAATGACCCGTTAGTACACCTATCAGGATTTTAATGTTCCTTTTACTCAGCGATAAAATATACCGAGTTTCCTTTTCATTAATGTTAGGCCATAAACTTCTAGAGATTACGCAATCGTCCCTGGATTTCCAGGAGTTATTGATCATCTCCTTTGATTTAAGGTCTATCCTTCTCTTGAGTGCCCCAATCGGGACATGTGGTCCCCTATCTGAATGGTCGCTACTACTTGTATCTGCTTCTGACCCTTTCCTGGCTAGTTCATCTGCTATTTCGTTCCCTTCTATGTTGCTGTGCCCAGGAACCCAGCAGAGCTTAACCTGGTTAGTGTGGCAGATTCTATTTAATTCTTTCCTACAGTTTAAAACTGCCTTCGATCTTATGGTCTCACTGGCTAAGGCTTTTATAGCAGCTTGGCTGTCCACGAAAAAAGTAATCTCTGAGGAGCTTAGCTTTTCATGATGTGCCAATTCAGCTGCTTTTTCAATGGCATAGATCTCGGCCTGAAAGACACTACAGTCAGCTTGGAGTTTATACGCCTCTCTGATGTTGAGAGGTTGGCAAAACACTCCAGCACCTGTTCCTGATTCCATTTTCGAACCGTCAGTGTAGAAAGGGATACCCTGTTCACTTATAAGTGAATTGGGATCCCAACCCTGTCTTCCTGGTATGCAAATAGAAAATTTCCTGTCAAAATCCAGCCGGGGGGGAATGTAATCGGTGGTCTCCATCAGTCTTGGAATCATGTCATATCTTTGTAAGATTGACCCGTGTCCATAAGTGCTATGCTTCCAAAAACTCAGTTCTTTTAAACGAATTGCGGTTTTGGCTGCCGTGCACCTTATGAACTCATCCAGAGCCGGGAGATCCAAGATCATTTCCAACCCAGCCTGTGGTGTGGATCTCTGAGCCCCTGTTATTCCTATACAGGCTAGTCTCTGTACCTTATTCAGGTTCTTGAGATAGCTTGATTTGTCTACTGCTTTCCACCATACAACAGAGCCATAGGTGAGAATGGGTCTGACAATCGCTGTGTACATCCATTGGATGACTTGAGGTCGCATACCCCAACGTACACCAAAGGTTCTTTTGCATGTGTAGAATGCACATAGTGCTTTTTTCATTCTTTCCTCAGTATTACGCTTCCATGTAAGCTTGGAGTCAAGGATCACCCCTAGAAATTTAGCTTCCTTGGAGAGTTTTAGAGGAATATCATTTAATTTAGGAGGGTTGAAGTCCTCCAATTTCCGTTTTTTCGTGAACAAAACTAGCTCCGTCTTGGTGGGGTTGACCCCGAGACCGTTCTTAGTTGCCCAAGAAGATAAATCTTTTAATGCGTTTTCCATAATGTTCCCGATGGTGGCAAGGAACTTGCCTGATACCAGAACCACTATATCATCTGCATATGCTACAATTTTTATGCCCTGATCTTTAAACTTTGTGAGAATTTCGTTTACTACGAGGATCCAGAGTAGGGGTGAGATGACCCCTCCCTGTGGTGTGCCTCTAGTAACTGTTTTCTCAATAGTGCTAGATCCCAATTGAGAGTTAACGATTCTGCCATTTAACATGGTGAAGATCCACTCGACAATGACAGATTCAACTCCAACTTCAACTAAGGCGGTTTTGATTGATTCCGTTTTTACGTTATTAAACGCACCCTCGATATCAAGAAATGCCGCCATGGTATACTCTTTTTGTTCAAGACTTTTCTCAATATGTGAAACTACCTCATGCAAAGCAGTTTCCACTGATTTACCTTTAAGGTAGGCGTGTTGGTAGTTGCACAACCTGTTTTCGTTGAGAAGTTCTCTAACGTAAAGATCAATTATTCTCTCCAGTGTCTTAAGGAGAAACGAAGAGAGACTTATTGGTCTATAATCCTGAGCGGTCGAGTGAGTCGGTTTCCCGGCTTTTGGGATGAAGACTACCTTGACCTTCTTCCAGCTATTAGGGACGTATCTAAGTTTAATACAACTTATGAAGATTACCCTAAGCCAAGGAGTTATTACTTTGAGAGCATTTTGAAGAAGAGCCGGAAATATCTCGTCTGGTCCAGCTGATTTGTAGGGTTTGAACGAGTTTATTGCCCAGATAATCTTCTGCTCAGTAATAACCTGTTTTAGATCTGAGTTTGATTCCGTGTGAGTAAAATCCAGCGTGTTCGATTGCAAGTAATCAGAACTTCCTGGGTTCTTACAACCGGGGAAATGAGTTTCCATGAAGAGTTCAAGTGTTTCTAGGCTCGAGTTCGACCATGATCCATCGGGGTGTTTTATGTACCCCGGGATCGTGGGACTAAGGGCAAGGGTTCTACGGAGCCTTGCCGCCTCACTCGTTTTTTCAATGGATTCACAATGTTTAGCCCACGAATCCTTTTTGGCCTTCCTTAACTCTTTGGTGTACATGTTAAGTGCGGCTCTATAAGACTTTAAGTCATCTTCTAATTTACTCTGTTTAGCTTTGTTGAAAAGTTTTCTAACCTCTGTTCTTTGTTTCTTTAGTACACCATTCCACCAGGGTGGGTTAGTGGAGTTACTGGAACGAGATAAAGGGCAGTGTTTTTCAAAAGAAGCTCTCATTTTACTAGATAAGTTTTGGACAACAGTGTCAATGGTTGAGGTATTTAAACTTGTGTTGTCCTCTGGTGGATCAATACAGTTTTCCAACCATTTTTCGTACTCTGTCCAATTAGTTCTAGTTGGGTTCCTATAAGGTTTCCTTTCAGTAAAGTTCCTGTCTATAGAAAAGAGTATCCTAAAGTGATCTGAGAATGATTCTTTAGGTGAGACTCTCCAGTTTTCAACTGAAATCTTACTGTTATTGCTTATGAGAGTCAAATCTATGATTTCTTCCCTGTTTTTGTTTCGAAAGGTAGGGTGATTGCCCCTGTTACATATCGATAAATTAGAACAAAGAATATATTCAAAAATTGACTCACCCCTTTTATTGATATCCTTTGAGCCCCATTGAGTATGGTGAGCGTTGGCATCACATCCCACCACCAAAGGTGTACCGCTTGCTGTGGCATGGACCACAAGATCGCGGACTGTTTTTGATGGTGGGTTCTCCTCCTCGTACGGCATATACGTCGATGCTAGGATGAAGTTTCCCTCCTTCGATTCGACGCTGACTGCCGCGTTGTCCTTGTCGCTGTACCTAGATAGGAAGAAAGCATTAATTGATTTTTTCACTAGGATACAACTTCTTATATCACCTTCATCTGACGTGGAATGGAAAAGGTTGTAGTGCTTTGACCTCAACCCACGGATATGGTTTTTGCCTAACCATGGTTCCTGGATCAAGGCCACATCCACGTTATCCTGAGACATGTAGAGCATAAGGTCGTACGTTGCTGCTTTAGCGTGGTGCAGGTTTATTTGCACCACTCGCAGCTTTTGACTCCCTTTTGTCTTCATGCCTCTTAACCTTTACGGTACCGAGACCATACCTCAACACGTCCTTTTTCTCCTTGAGCAGAAGGTCAGATTTCTTGTCTGCCACAAACAAGAGGTCCTTCCCTTCGCCACTATGGCTCTTTCTTGAGTTTTGGAGCTTCCATTCTAAAATGGGAAGCTCTTTGTTCTGCTTCGCCAACAGCTTGATAATGGCTGCGTCCTCATGTTCTGCAGGAGGGGGGATCCAGATACTGAACTGTTGGCGGAGTGGTAGAGCTGCGGCGGGTAGAACTTCAAGGGAGGAACCTTCCCATAGTACGCCAATGTTGGCGATTGTACGGTTTAGGAACTCCCGTGATTTCTGGTCACCGCAGCAGACCACTTTGACTCCTCGCCGCCATCCGGCACCATCAAAGATGTAGTCCTCAGAACTGTCGTTCTCTGATGCCGCCATCATGGCTTTGAGAATTTCGTTTTCTACAAGAAGCCAGTTTTTAGCCGAGATTTTCCCATCTGGGTCATCACGGCTTATGATGGCGATTTGTAGGTCAATCGGGGTGGTGTCGAAGCTGCTGGTTTTCTGTTTTTTAGCACCGTCTTGCTTGACTGTCTCCTCCGATCTTACTCTTTTGGATGTTCCTGGTTTCGCTCCAGAAGAGGTGCTCGCCGGTGCATGTTCTTTGTTAGCATTGGCTTGCTGTTTCTTGCTGGAACTCGCCTGAACTTTACCTTTGTCGTTCCGAGCAGTCGAGTTATTGCCAGCCTGTTCACGGTTTGTCTTTTTAGGGACAGACCTAGATTTGGCAGCATCTACTCCTTCGCTCTCCGACTTTTTGGTGTTCGCTCTCACAGAAGTTTCAGTGGCAGTCTCTGCCAGCTGTCGCTCGAAGTTCTTAACCAGCTTTCTGTGCTTTTTAAGGAGAGCCTTTTCTCTCGAACTGAGCGTTGCAGGATCTTTCAACTCGGTAGTTCTCACGAATCTTTTAGAGGATCTGTAGTTACTGCGTTGCCTCGAAGCTTTGAGGGATGCAGCGGACTTCAGCATAGTCTCTTCTTGATTCGGGTCCATCAGTAGCTCGTCCTCGGTTTGACTACCTATAGAAGGGGGTCTGTCCGAGGTCTCCGTACCTTTAATGGTTAAACCATCTAGTGCGGGAAGGAGATCCACTGAGAGAATGACCGGTTGTCTTTTTAATTCTCTTTTCTCTTTATCATTGTTTACTTTAGTCACTGGCGACTTAGCTTCTTGCGAAGCCAAGCCCTCGCCGGCAGCCGTGACTTCTGCCGACTCTTGAACGTATATCCCCGTTCGATTTTTATCCATTTGTAAACTTTTATTCATAATTTTATTTTTGATATACATCTCTGCTTTTTTGTGGTTTTCTTAGTTGTCTTTCTCCGCAGCTGGATTGCTGAAGAGTTAGACGTAAGCCCCCTCGCCACAACAAGGCGAAAACCGTGAGGGGGGGACCTCAATCAACTTGGAGTGCAAAACTGGAGACAGCTAGCTAAGGACAGAGCTAGCTGGTGGAGACTGTTGAGTGAGGCCCAATCCAAAACGGACTCTAGCGCCACCCTAATGTAATGTAATGTATGTAATACATTTTCTTCTTAGGCCGTTTGTGAATTGTGTTAAAATTTGTATTAAAACATAACGTTTGGTTAAGAATGGGAAAAAAAAAATTAGCCATTTGCTGTGTGAATTGCGTTAAAAGGGATCTTTTTAACCAACATTTCTGCGTAGAACTAAGAAATTTCCTTCTTCATTAAGAAATTCCCAACCAAAATTTTTTTCATTTTTCTAGGTAATACCAAACTTTAAGTAATAAAGTTCATGAAAAGCCACTAAAGATAATAAACAAACTCTGTTTTATTTATTTTTCTCGATTATCAGTGGTAGTTTGATACTTTGAAGCAACAGTAGGTAAGAAACCTTAAGCAAAAATTCCCATTTTGAATGGTTATTTTTTTCAGTGTAGTAACACTGTAAAACTTGTTTTCAACTTCTCTATCATTTATGAGAAAAAAAAGACACGTCAAAATTTTGCCTTATTTAACCTCCACAGGAAGATACATTTTAACTCATTTTATTCACCACTCTAGTGTCAAGTATTATACTACGAGTTTGACATTTCTGAGTTTTCTATTGTTGTAATTATCATGTACAAAACGATTTTACAGCTGACCAGACAACACAGCCATTCAAAAAAAGATTGATTCGTTTTGCACATTTTGTACACGCCAAAAAACATTGAATTTTAGTATCAATTCTTCTTGGTTGTAAGAAAAGCCACATAACTCCCATCAAGAAATTTCTAGATGCGTGTGAAGAATTGTGGGGACCAACAATTTAATACCGATTTCGAATGGCAAAGTTGAGAAGCACTTTTTCATGACAGATTGATACTCTTGGGCGTTTTGTCAGTGCTTCACAAGAGGCAGTGCCGTGAAAGATGAAATAAAAACATCCTGCTTAGCAGCCAACACACCTAACCACTAAGCTAATCGGAGCCCAAGGGGATGTTTTTTTTCGTAAATGAAAAATGCATTTTAGTAGTTTTCAAAAAAATCATGTGTTCATCAAAATATTTCAGAGAAGAAAGTATGGTAATTCTCGCATTTATATTTAAAAAAAAAATGTTTTCAAATGTTTTTTTTGAATAAATAACGCTTACAAAAAAATATGACTTCCAGGTTCCGGAAATGACCAACCGCTCATCATCCTTATCTCTTTTCGGCATAGTGAATTAGCGAACGAAACAAACAGAACTTCTATCCAAATGACATTTCACAGATGATTTTTGTAGATTGTAGTATTGGAATTTTTCTTGTTTACAAAAGTTGAAGAAATTTATCAACAAATTGTATTTTTTATATTTAAGCATTATTTAAGAACAAAAATGGATCAAAATACTCAAAGTTTGTAATATATCTTATTAATATGCAGTTCCTTCCTTAAACATTCCCTTTGCACAGTTTCATCGGCCGAAGAAGAACTGAAAAACTTTGGCAATTTCCTAGAAAAACACGACCAACTTCTCAAGCAATTACTATCGAATTCACTAAACAAAACAAAAATCAAAGCCCACAGTAATAAATTCAATCAACCAATAGAAGTCAATTATGATTTAAACCAAGAAAACCTTCCTCTGTTGAAACTTATCGACTCGGATAGACTGCTAAACAAAAGCATTCTCACCTTTGCTTATCTGTGCAATGAAATCGAAGAAATTATCGGCGAAGCCAAGATAATGGAAATGAAATTCTTGTACATGGACGAGGATCTTTGCACACTCGAACCGAATGTCGATGATTCCATAAACAGCACAGAAAAAAGTGAATTGGAATCAAATAACCAACAATATCTGCACAAAATGAGTTGTTCACTGGACTTTCTGTGCAACATTCAGTTCCTTGTTCATCGGTGTATACTTTTGGCTAGCAATGTCTTGCATCAGTGTGGTGCATTTCTTGCTTTTGAAAATCAAGTTTTCGAGTTTAAATTTTTTGTACGTTTTCGAAAATTAAAACAAAAGAGTCTCTTATCAAGATTTGCATTATTTTTCAGAACGTTTTTGATAGCTTTGGAAAAATTTTGTTACATCTTCTGATTTTTGATGATATTCTCTCGAATTCGAATTTTCATCGTTTTTGGTCGTCGTACAAGAAGACAGTTGAGAAAATCAGCAGAAACAGCGATAAGTTGAATTTTTGCACAAAGGCAGAAATTGTCGGTCTGATAAACTGCATCAACGAATTGGAGTTCCTTTTCTCCGGTTCTATCTTTCAGGTCAGTATCAGTATCAGGTTGCTTCTTCCTGTCAAATTCCTCATTTCCATTTGTAGAGTTTCCTCGACAGCACATTCATGATAAAAGAGAAAATCGGTCCGAAAGCCCTGAGCCAATTGGGCACACAATTTCAAGAGCACCTTCGATCCAAATTGAACAAAATCGAAAAGTTTCCACTGGACTTGTGTGACTTCACTGAAACTCAATTACTGGTCCAAATGAATGCACTCTGCGTCCTCTGTCATGATTTCTTTGGACAATTCGATTTGAAACTCCTCAAAATGATACACGAATTCAACAACAAGCACATGGGAATAACATTGATTGGAAATATCGTATGGACGCCAGGGCAATTCCTACGGAAACATGCTGAAACACTCGTGCGACCATATGAAAAGGCTCTCAACGATCTAACCAAACATAGGCAGGTCTACCTTGAAAACCGCGTACAGAGCTTGCAACGTGATTGTAAACTCTATTGCAGTCAGATATCTTTGTGGATTATAAATGTTAAAAACGCCCTCAACTCGACTACTGCGGAGCTAAAATTGAGCAGTTTAAAGAGCATGCAAATATGTTCTTGCAGGGGCTGCAATATTCGGGGCAATTGAGTTACATTATTAAGGCAGTGATCAATATGCATGTTCTCCAGCACACGACAATGACGAAAAATACTCTTTTGGCTGTTTGTAAATTTATTGAAATGTTAAAAATGATCCAGCTCGTGTTCCAAGATGATGTTGCTAGCATCGCGAAGACTATAAGCTGTATAGTCCAGTATTTGCAATACAAGGCGTTGCAGATTATTCTATTTGCAAAGGTAGGTTCAATTCTCGACAGGAAACGCATATATACAATGTTTTTGGTTTTCAGAAAAAAATCACCAGCACGACGATGCACGATAGAAATGTAGACGCGCTAGCTGCTCTGAAAATCTGTGAAAAATGCCTAAATGGCCCTGCCACACGCACAAGAATACTAGTTGCATGCCTCGCTGTAAATGCCACCAATGCCTCGGCTCGGACACTTCCACTGGATCAATATGACAGATTTATCAGCATTATCCACCGAATCGAACTGTTAGCAGCATTTCAAGAAAATTTAAAGCAATTCTGTGATACTTCTTTCATTTACTGGCATCAGTCTCTCTTGTCCGCTTATTTGAAGCAAATCGTTGAAAAGAAGATGGATTTTCATTCATTTCAGGTATCCCTTTCATCGTCTGTTTGGAATTTTTAATAATTTCTTGCACTTTAGTATCTTGTTAAAGCCAGCAACGATTGCGGACGCTCCCTTGACTCGTTGAACCTTGGCAACATAAAATTAGCTGATATACTGAAGAAATCGAATTTTGAGAGTTTCAGAACCGAGATCACAAGTAATTTGTGTGCTCAAACTGAGACCTTTCTTCGTTTGGAGGTGCATTCGAGTTTGCAATTGGAGAAAATGAATCCATTCGATCAAAATATCAATGACTACAGGGATTTAATCAATATCTGCCCAATTGAGTTGAACGGGCAGTATGTTATATTGCAAGGTGAGCTTTGTTCAATTTTCTGATTAAATAGTTGATTCCATACTCCGTTCTGCTTCCAGATCATGTTGAAAACTATTTGAGCAACATGTTCTATAACTTAACAACGATATCGTTGCATGATTGGAAAACCTACGAGGAAATGCGTCAATTGGGAAACTATCGACTCAACTTGAATCCAATTGAAGACTATTTACCAAATCAAACCATCGAGCAGGGAATCGATGTGTTAGAAATCATGCGTAATATTCATATTTTCGTATCGAAATACGTCTACAACATGAACACACAAATATTTGTCGAACAAAAGAGTTCCAACAAGCATTTGGACACAATTGGCATCCGTCATATTGCCAATTCACTGCGAACTCATGGAACCGGTATAATTAACACCACAGTCAATTTCACGTATCAATTTCTTCGGCAGAAGTTTTATACATTCTCTCAATTTCTGTACGATGAACAAATCAAATCTCGCCTAATGAAAGAGTTGCGTGCTTTGTCTGAGAATAAACAAAACGATCGTAAACTGTATCCCTACGAACGGGCCGATGCGTTTAACAAGGACATTCGTAAGTTGGGATTATCCGAAGACGGCAAGACGTACATGGATTTATTTAGAACTGTCATTTCGCATGTTGGTGAGTATGTCAATTTCAATTTAAGTGAACCCTTGTCATTTTTGTTTGTTCGAAAGGAAACGCAATGGGTTACATTCGCCTTGTAAGATCTGGAAGCATACATGCCAACTACAGTGCTAGTTTGTTCCTTCCCAAATTCGATGAGAACCTCAAATTTATCGAGTACGCCAAGAAAGATCAACTTAACGATGTAACTGTTTCGGCAGCTGAAAACCTGGAAATCAACATTCGAAAATTGTCGGAGAGTTTCTCCGATGGTACTGATTACTTTAAGGTTTCTCCCAAGCGCTCATTTGGTTCTAATATTTGCTTAGTAATTTTTGTAAATTTTAGATTCTAGTTGAAGCATTCCAACCGTTCTTCAACAACCCAAACAATATTCACTTGAAGAACGTCTATCTCATCATTCCAGCTCTAACACTCAACTACGTTGAATACATTCTAAATGCCAAAGAAAAAGTCCACAAGAAAGACAAACAAGAAGCCGTTCTATTCGATGATGGTTTCACTGTTGGACTTGCTTATATATTGAAATTATTGAATCAATATTCTGAATTTAATTCATTGCATTGGTTTGAGAATGTTAATGAACGTTTCGAAGCCGAGAGGAAAAAGATCAATCTGATGCGAAGTGACGTAAATGGCTCGAATGTTTCTGGGCGCAAGGATGAAAATGAGAAGCTGCAACAAACGCTGGCGTTGACCGAGAGACGAATAACAACTCATCAAATGGAATATAATTTACTTTATTATAATCTTTGTAGTGCGAAGATATTGTTCCATTGATTTGGGTTTATTCGTTTTGTTTGTGCTTGTTTGCGAGGAAACAAAATTTATTAGAAAAAAGTGCCTAAAAGTTAAACTTTTAACAAATATATGATTATACAATGGTTTCTAATATTTCTATTCTTCGGCTGATATCGCGAATAAAGGGGATTTGGCTATAGTTTCACAAAAATTATACATTTTGGGGGAGGGAACATTTAGCGTCTTATGTCGCAGCAGCCACAGTCCGCAGTTCATGTTTAACGCAGTTTATATTTAATATTTGTTTGCTTTTATTGATGCCATTTGTACAATGTCTGAGGAGGCGAAATCATGGACCTGGAAATTTGGAAAGGAAACATGTTTCCGAGTACATATTCCCCAGTAAGTGAACGGGCTGACAATTTATTGGCATGAACCTGTTGACGTAGGCAGCTTTAGTCTAATGGAATTAACGGATTGCTACAGAAAGTATAATGAAGAAATATGCGATATGTGCTCGGATATAGTAAAAGCTGGAAATGACGCTTAACGAGTACTGACTGTGGTAATTCGTTATGGAAATTAGACAAATTGTTGCGTGTGTCTCTTGATTGGTTGGTTCGTCCCTTTGATCAATGCCGCTATATCTGAGGAGTGTCCCTCGTCTGCCAGGTGGACAAAGCTTCGAAAAGTTAATAAAAAGCATAATATAAAGTATGTATAAAACATCTCTGCATAAAATCACAAAAAGTATAACATAAGAGTATACAAAAATGTGAAACCCTCACCCAGGTCGTTGGGCACCGCGGGTAGTGAGGTTTATCCACATCACTAGTGGGATGGAATATCGTGGGAGTAGTGGTTGTCTGAGTTTGGCCTCAGCTGCTATTGGTGTGTATCCCGGTTAACGGCTCTTCTGAAAGTTGAGTGCAGTTTCTGTGATCGGATAACGGCTCTTCTTTCGGTGACTGGAATATGAGTGCGGTTTTCCGTTGATATTACATGAGTAGTTAGTCTAGAATCAAACCAAGATGAATAAGAGCTGGCACTAATTCAATTGGTACTGGTGTGAATCTGGATGCAGGGAACGCTTGCTTCTTTCTTTAAGAAAGATGAGGAGTACTAATTGGGTTCTTGAAGATCATCAGGAAGAGGTTGAGTGTTCTCTTAAATATAACATAGTGACTAAGACGGCTACGGTTAGAATTTTTCACGCCGACAGAGTGGATAGGTCTACCGTGGGAAAAGGCTTATTTACTAGTTGCCCACGTTAAACTATGTTTATGTCTATACAATGTCTGAAAATCGCCCAAACATCCAGACATTTTGGATTTGGGAATTAATACAATTTAAACCAAAAACCTAAGGAGATGGCTTTAAAAAGTAGTTGTTGAATTAGGCGTGGTTGACGGATGTTTGCAATATTGTTTTGCAATTGACAGAATTTCCGTTGAATTTCAAAATGCAGCCACTCTCCTTTTATTACATGGTTGCACCAAATCAATGTACATTTCAATAAACGTTTATTTTAATTTTTTTACAATAGTATACATTTATTTTGTTTCTTTTTGTTGCATTCTTATATTTATATTTGTTACAATTACACTACAACGATTATGCTTTAATTTTGATATTCTTCACAATACACCATACATTTATTTTAACAACATTTATAACATTCAAAAAGCATTAAAATATAAAGATCTATATAAATTGTTTGAGCTCACATTTAGAAGTCGTTCGATTCTAGATATCTGCTTGAATGTTTCAAATTGGATCTGACTAATCGACTATGCTGCAGCTCGCAGTACGGTGATAAGTGGCCGTAGGTGTCCGACTATCAAACGACAAGAAAACAAACACATGCTGCCCAAAAAAAGAAGTTCAACATCGGTTGCCTTAGCACTCTGCCAGAGACTACAGTGAGCGCCGAGGGAGCGACTCACCGTTGTCCTCCCAAATACAACAGATGTCAACACCTTGTGGAACCAACATCGCGAAGTGATTAAAAATGTAGCCAAAACCACTATAAGTAACCAGCCACCCACGAAAAAGAACCCGTGGTATGATGATGAATGCGGGTAAGTGAAAAAGGAGACGGAAACTCCAGCTTTGCAGATGCTGCAACGGAAAACAAGAGCAGCAAGGGAAAAGTACCGAACAGGAGAAATGAGAAAAAGACTCTGCGAAGGATGAAAAGAGCGTCCGCAGTTTCTCTGCTCAAAGAGTCACGTACCAAGAACAACACCTGTTGTCGGGTCGAAGCAATTAGCTTCTGGTTTTAGAACCGGGACACAGTCTTCTCGAAAAAGTGAAGGAAACCTAGTCACTGAAGCACAGGGAATTGTATATGTTTTTAAACAGCACTTCCAACAGTTGCTGAATGCGCATAATGTCGAGCGAGCCAAAGACAAAAGAGCAGCAAGACCAATCAATGAAGACCCAGTCCCAGCCCCCCAGCACAGAAGAGGTAGAAAGCGCCATCCAAAAGCTAAAAAACTAACAAGTCCGCCGGGTCGGATGGCATAACTGCGGAGCTCTTTCAATATGGAAGCGGTCTTTTGATGAACCGCATGCACCAGATCATCAACAAAGTGTAGGAGGAAGAATGCATGCCCACTGACTGGTCTATAAGCACTGATGCTCCATGTACAAAAAAGGCGATCCTATGTCATGCAAAAACTATGGAGGCATATCCCTGCTTAATGTTGCATACAAAAACCTATCCAACGTACTGTGTGAGCGTCTTAAACCGTTCTGCAACACAATTATTGGCACGTACCAGTGTGGCTTTAGGCCATGTAGAACAACGATAGACCAAATATTCACACTGAGGTAAATCCCGGAAAAGACCAACGAATTTAAAGTCGAAGCCCACCATCTTTTCATCTACTTCAAAGCTGCTTTTGATAGATCAACCTAGTTGTTTCAAACATGTGCAGGGTTTAGACAAGGAGATGCGCTGTTATGTAATTACTTCAACATAGTCCTGGAGCAGATAGAAGGTAGGTGTGAGCACGGAAAACACTATCTTCACCAAATCCACCCAGCTCCTAGGCTATGCGGACGACATAGACATCATCGGTCGATCCAAGAGAGCTGTGCTTGAGGCCGTCACAGCGAGTGAAGGACAGACGAAACACGTTGGTCTTGAAGTGAATGAAGACAAAACAAAGTACATGCTATCAACAAACAAAGCAATATCTGCCCACCGCCTAGGACAAAACGTTACTGTTGCTAGAAGCAAATTCGAGGTAGTCAAGGAGTTCCCACGCTAGCGAACCGCTGCTGTTCGGTTTGGCAAAACAACTGGGTTCAAAACTTCTCACTCGAAAGACAAAGTGTCTGCTATACAAAACTTTGATTTTACCAGGCGCCGAGTGCTGGACGATAAGTAAAAAAGGGGAATTGATACTGGGTACTTTCGAGAGAAAAATTCTTCGACGGATTTTCGGTCCCGTATGCGACGATGGCGAATGGAGAAGAAGGTTCAACCGAGAACTGTACGAGCAGTACCAAGATATGGATGTAGTCCAGAAAGCCAAGAAAACACGACTACATTGGCTCGGCCACATCGAGCGAATGGACCACAACGTTCCAGCTAAGAAAGCTCTTCTCCTCGCAGCCCCCAGTTTAGAGACGACAAGGAAGAGCGAACCTCATGTACAAGGACAAGGACTGCGGATGCCAGAGCGTTTGGTTTTTCTGGAGAGTGCATGCGAGGGAGCGTTCCTGAATCCCGATGGAAGGCTGCAGTGTCTCAAGCTGAGATCCTACATGGATTGGGAGCCGGTTAAGCAAGTAATAGCAAACAAAAATAATAAAAGACAGAACTGTTTTCGAAGACTTATGAGTTGTGACTTAAATACTTCGTTTCCACAACTATAAGCATAGAGACATTTTCATGCAGTTCCAATTTGATTTCGTTAAACTTCCAAATGCGAAACAGTCAAGCAGACATCTTCGACTTGATTTTAAGAAACTTTGAACTCATTTCGATACTCTTTCATAGAATACAATTTTCTATCTATCTTCTAAGACATCTTATGTGGTTTAACCATGCAAAAACTAGATTGTGTATATTTGTTAAAGTACAATCAATAAAATTGTATAAATATGAATACAATTGATACAGTGTAAAGGGTTCTATAGAAATATTGAAAAAACCTCATATAAAAATATAAGTTACATCTATAAAAGTTTTCGCTATAAAAATTCTCTAAAACAATAACTTTAAGTTTGAATAACTTTTGTGCTTTGATCTTAACAAAAAAGAAATATTTATAAAAAGGTTTTAAAATGATATTATGTCCGTCCTTCGAGTCTCATACTTGATTTCATTGTTACAAACTTATTCCTATAATTCAAAGGACATCTCAAATGCAGTGAAATAAATGTAAGTATCTTTAAATGGAATAACGATTTTAAGTTCATGAAAGGCGTTTTTTGGACCCCTTAATGCAATGTTCGATTAATTGTGTTCCTTTTAAACATACGTTCAATTCTAACCTCAACCTTCCCTAGATTTAATTTTCGTTTATTAAATGCTAAGATAATAGCCGTGTTTTTTTTTTCACTACTCAGTAGCCAGCACAGTAATCAAGTGCGAATAAAACGCTCCAACTCACTTTATCTGTCAAATTCAATTTGTATGGAAATTGTTACATAAAACGTCGCAAAACGGACCTGAGGTTTGCGCCTCGGGTTACACAAAATTAGCAAGTACTTCAACCTAAGCGAGTGCATAATTCAGATAAGCTCAGATCATTGGATTTGCGTAGCAAAATAATTCTTCTTAACGCCAACAGCGATGTCTTCATTTCAATGATTGAAAGTTCTATCGCCGGCACAACTCTCATTTTTTTACTGACCTTTTTATCGACTGCAATCCAAATTGTTGTTGTTTGCCGAGGGATCCAATTGTTGCTGTGCTGGCTACTGAGTAGTGAAAAAAAACACGACTTCAAGAACAAATATAGACAGACAGACAGACAGAAAACAGGAAATGCAAAAATATACTGTTAAGTGTACATACTCATGGTTAGGAAATGCTTTGCTTTGATCGTTCAGCTGGCGATTTGTGTTCGCGAATATTTCTTAAATAAAAATCAAATGCCCCTGAGGGAACTGCCATTCATAACCGATATGTGTATCAATAGCGACGAAAGCTCTAACTCCTCACTAAATTTGTTCCTCAAGATGACACTCCTATATCCACTGCGTATACAATTCACAGGATACACCGCTTGTGCGATAAAATGTGTCTCTGCAAACATATCCTCATCCTGAACTTCGAATCGCAACAATGCAAAATGCGGATTACGAACCGAAAACTCACAAATCTCATTCCACACCGGATTGTAGCCGTTGTCATTGACTTTAGTCTTGTGCTTGATGCCACTGTCGAAGCTTGCACCGATAATCTCAACAACAACCAGTGGATTATTGCTTTTGCCGCCACGAAACAAATGCCGTCCAGCTATTATTCGGATTGTTATGATTTTCTCCTCGGCCGGACTGATGGTTAGCGGATTGTTGGGATCGAATCCATCGGCCGACATGAATTTTGGCTTGAGGAGATATCCACAGCAGCCGTTGTCTCTGAACTTGGCCTGATTCATTTGCATTGCCTTGTCGCCGGTTTGATAATTGAGAGCGATCATTTGTGAGCCAACATTCCAAAATGGCACCGGATTGAAATTCGATGAATCCAAACGTTGGCCTTTCGGGTATACCCGGCTGATTTGATTGCGATGATAGGCGAGGAAGAGTTGCAGATTTTGCTGGAGAAATTGTTTTTCGGCTTTGGTCTCGGGGAAGCTGGACATTTCATAGAACACCCAACCGTGTTCCTTGAAGGGGACACTCCGGAAGTAAATTATAAGATCGGACATCTCCTTGGCAACACGTGCACTGCGTTCTTTTTTTCTCCTCTCCGTTGCCAATTGATTGGCAATTTGGGCTGCTTCTTGAATTGCTTTAATCCACTCGACAGCTTGCTCCTGATTGTCGAAGCCAATGACCAGGGCATTTTGCATGGTCGGTGTTTGGATGTGCATTTTCACAAGAATGCCATCCTCGGTTGATTCGTAGAGATTTGCAATGGCTCCATGGATTTCAATCGAATCGGTTCGAGAAAAACTCTCATTTACGCTGCCCTCATCTCCGACAAAGCAATTATATTCGTCGCTTGAGGCATCAATCACTTTGACATAGTTTGCCGGCAAATGACGTTGAATCATTCCACCGTAATCACCACGCCACCACATGGTGTTGTTGCGTTGTACGTTCGTTATGATGGCGTGTTTCGGGAATGACAATTCGTCGGGTTTATCAGCCTTGTAGCTGTATAGAGCCTTGCATGTGACACGGTCGTCCAGACTAGGATCCATGTAACTCGAGGCGTCGTTAAAATCACCGCCGTTGTTCTCATTGGTAACCAGTGAAACCTGGCAGGCTAGGAGCTTTTGTTTCATTAACTCCTGTGATACCGGATAGAGCAGTTTGACATTTCGGTAAAGTGGATTCCGCATATAGTAGTTAACCAGGCTGACTAAACTCTCAAACTGCGTAGTATCTACGACATAAAGTCGTCCCTCCTGCATAATACGACAGTGCTTAACCTTTCGATTGATTGTGAACGAGATGACAAAAGCATTTGCATTCTGAACACTATTGCGTACAAGAAACGAACCAACGTCCAGCTTGATGAGGACTTGTTCAGCTTGTTCTTTGGTCGTATTCGGATGAAACCACTCTTGGGTTTCGTGTTTCTTTGGTTGTGGAACAGGTTCTTTCAGTGTGATAGAGAACTCCGAACTGCGGAGCATATTCTTTCGATAGTACACAATCAGACTGTACAAACTGTCAAAGACAAAATTGTCAACCAAATAGTATTTGGTCATGCCGTTCTCGTGTTTAAGTTTGATGCGACAGTGATTGGGTCGATTTCGACGCCAAAACGAAAGACTATAATCGCCAACAAAGGTGGCCGATTCCCGGACAAGGAATGTCCCATCGCCAAGGTGCTTGTAGGCATCGAGCAGGGCGTCAGCCTCTTGTCGGCCCCCCTCCAACTTGCCGTGGAACCAATTTTCACCGAAATGCAATTCGTCATTGACTAGATTCTCTTTGGGCTTTGGCATTAACGATGACGACGAGTGTTCGTGTTCCTCGTCGCGATTCTCGTCAGTCTCAGATGAATAGATTAATTCCTGTTGGGTAAGAACGATGTGATAAATGTTCCAAGACTTGTCCACGGGATCCTTGTAGTAGAGCATGCCCTCTTTGATGACGTTGCGGGCGTTGTCTGTGTCATCGGTGGATCGAAGGGATATCCCAGAGCCACCGCCAACGGTGCTTAGACTCGAACCGTCTTCATATTCGGGAAGTTTCTTGTGTTTGAGGATGATTTTCCTGCGGAGTTGGTATGGCGATGGCATTTGGGTTTCCAAACGATCGCAGCGTTGCGTCAATAACATATCCCCGAAGACCTTAAACATAAATAAAAGAAATGCAAGAAAATGCAAACATTTAATAGAATCTAAAGTACCTCAGTTAGTGCTTGTGCCATGTTCCGTTGCTGTTCGAGGGAGCAATTTTGTTCAATCGACAAAATCACTGGGTATTCAGACGTCACAAACGCATGCTCCTTTATAGTTTTAATAACATCCTTGAATTTTATCTTTGATGTCATTGTATGTCCATGAAAGATGTATGGCAAATTGTCAGGACCATTCCAGCAGTCCAATTCAATGCAACGACATCCCATACGAAGGGCTCGTGCATAAGCTTCGGTCGACGATTCACTCGAAAACTGATCGCCAGTTAGATAGGTGTTGTGCGAGGATGAGATCCAATAGTTGGACATTGATTGCTTCATGTCCATGTAAATTTTGTCGCAGTTTCGATTCCACAAGTCATTTTGTTTGGAAAAGAGGAAATCCAAAAACTCGGGCATCGTGAAATATGGCTCTTGGACATCGCGTTCGATATCCTGAATGAAATCTCGAACGAAATTCGATGCCATGATGTCGTCGTGACCCATCGGGTCCTGTTGTTCGTTGATAAGGAATTTCTTGAATTCCTGCAGTTTTACGGTCTCCGAGTCTGCGGAATACTTGCACGGACTTTCAAGAAAACAATCGGCTAGGAATGTAGAAGGCACTAGCAAACGACAGTACAATCGAGAGAAGTCATCGAAACGAAGGTCGCACTTTCGACGAATATCGTCCTCGGAAAAGACTTCCATTAATTTGCCGGTTGTCATCTTGCAGCTGACACCAGCTAAGAACGCCTTGAAATCCTTCACTGTGACATTGTTGCCTTCTTTGGAATTCTGATTGGCATTCTCGATGGCATAGTATTCGCGTCGCAGCCAGCGTTCAACTTGCAGTGGATACGGTGCTGTGATTGTGTCCTGAACCATATACTTAAGACCGCGAACCCAGTTTTCGCATTCCTGTTCGGATAGGGCGACAATAGAAAATGTTTTCAGTTTGAATGAATTGCCATAGAGAACGACAAAACATTTGGCCGTTTCGAATTTCTTGGTTTCCTCGGCAAAATTGCGAAATTCTTTTGAATTTTTTCCAACACGAATTTCCTTAACTTCGCGCAAATCTAGCGACCCCTCGAAATCTGTTCGAGTATTGGCATTCACAGATGACCAGAGAAGTTGTCTTGTTTCACGAACAAGTATTAATTTCTTTTGCTCGGGGCGATGTTTGGAGAAGAGCTTGGTAACGATGGTTCCGCGTTCGAGCATGCAAATTGTCTGCTCCATTTCCCCAAGTGTGGGTACACTGATGGCACTGAAGCAATTCATTTTAACTTGTTGAATCTTGTTCTGAAAATATTTAACTTTTTTCTACTGATATTGACTTTTTTTTCAATTTTCCATATTTTTGTTCGTTTTGGCGATTTCCTGCCTGATGAGATAAAAAAAGCTGCCAACTCCAACACAATTGGTTTTGTTTGGGTGAATGATGAAAGTTAAATTATAAGATTATTAAATGGAATATGTAGAGGAATTATTCAATTTATTGGATTTATCTATACACAATTTAACTAAACAAATAAACAAAATTCAATGTGGAAAACTACTTTGAAAACAGGCACTTGAATACTCAATTTTTGTCTTGAATACCAATCAGTTTGGTTAGATAAGGATAGATTACGGGATGGAACAAGTGAAAATGAGATAAAACATATCTGTTGCTTCTGTCAAAATTATTGGACTTGTTTGATTTGGTTTTCACATCTAAGGGCGATTTTCATCAAACACTTAAGTGCGTTTTTGCGCTGATGATCGTTGACTATAAACGTTGTCAACAAAGAATGGTTGATGTGTAATAGTTGGAAATATGAGTTAGAAATAGTTGAATTTGACACATTAAAACTGACCACAAAAACGACAATTTGGTTACAAGTCGTACCTACTGGTACTCAAAAACGATAAATAGTCAATAGTCAACTATCGTCAGCGCAAAAACGCACTTCAGGGGCTAGATTCCGCAAGAGTGAGTTTTAATGTGTACACGAAAAAATGTGTACCTCTAATTTCGATTCCGCAAGGGTGAAGGTGAGTTTTTTTGACAGAAGCCGTGTACACAATTCTATAAATTTATTCACGCTATTTCTCGGGATGTATTTTCAAAAGTTATAGTGAACTTTATTGAATATAACGAAAAGGAAGTTATAGGTCCAAGTCGATCCGTTACTTTTCAGGGATATTGAAAAAAGACTTCACATCAAGGAGAAAGAAGCCTTAATAAAAGCTGCCTTCATTAGAAGAGGTGTTAACGGTACAAATAAACTAAAATCTTTAACACGTTTTCAATTGAAGAATATTCAATCATAAATCTATTTTGATAGCTTTCACCACGCATTTTAAAAAAGTGATTGCTACTTTTGACTTTACAAATTACATTGGTGGTTGAATGTAAAATCCCATAAGTTTCTTTATATATTCCTTGAGCCATGGTTCCGAGTTAATCCTTGAAAGTGCAATAATTACATATATGACCCATCGAGAATGAAGTTTTTTTTTAAACATACGTCGTTACGCTCAAAAGCTTCTTGTTAAAATATTTGTTGTTGCAGTGTGGCTAAGTTCAGTTTTGATAGTCAATCTAGGGTTGTGTGCGGATTGGGTTAAAAAGTGGTTAAAACTTGACTTTTGGTTAAATTTTGACATTTTGCATTGGATAAAATGTGTTAAAAATTAGACTAGCTGCGGAGCAGGTAAAAATATGACAGTAGTGGTTAATAATACATCCATTTTTAACCACAATTCATCCAATACGCACACGGCCTAGAAGGTTATAAAAAATGCATTCTGAATGCGCTCAATTGGGCAAAAGTGACTGGTTCTGATTCTGAAAAGCAGAGAATTTCTCGTCTGACATTAAAAACAGAATGCCTTTTTTAGATTCCGGATTGCCGATTAATAACTCCGTAATCTTATTACGGATTTAGAACCATTCATCTGTAAAATTGAAATTATTGTCATGTGCAAATGTATCTCTCAGGCGATAAAGAGATTAGGTTTGTTCGATTTGCGCCCTGGATCGCTCTGTGGATTCGCACTGAGCCGTTCGATGTCGCTCTGAATCGCCCCAACTTTTTTTCGGGGCGAGAATTTCGGAGCTGTTCGAATCAGCTGTTGCTATACAACACATAGAAAAAAAACAGAGCACCACTAACGCGTTCGATGTGAAACCAAACCCAGAGAAATTTTTCAGTTTTTTGACAGCTCCGTTCACAGTGTGACAAGCACCGGATCGCCCCGGGGCTGGTTACATCGAACAAACCTATTATTACGGCAACTCTGATTCAAAACGCATTCAACACCCATAAGCATCCATTTTTGCGCAAATTTTTGATATAAAAGCCTCGCTGAACGCTTTCATTTAGTATCAAATTTGAGAGCGGTTCTTCGGCTGCACAAACAGCTACTTTGCAAACTGAGCATTTAGCCCATTTACCGACGATTTACCGACCGACCAGCAGAGCACACTCATTTCTATTTTCGTGTGTTTTTGACAGGTTCTAATGTGTGCAAATTAAAAAAAAATTGTGTGTATTTCCAATCTTTTTTTTATATTTCACAAATTAAAATCGCGCTAGCAGTCGAATAAAATGTAAAACTCACAAACAAATATATTCATTTCATAATCGTTATTAAATTTTCTCGTATAATCTTCAAATTCAGTCTAGTATCGATATAACAAAAAATAAGAAGAAAAAATACTGGAAAAAAATTAACATAAATTCACTGCAAATATACATCTATGTTTTATTTAGCTACTCTGCGCCTGTGAATCCTGTCTAATTTGTGACCAACAACACGGAAAAAGGCCAATCGTCTAAGGAACACGCTAATTTGTAATAAAAACAGTCGACAAAAAAACTTTTTTCCTTATTGAAAAAAAAGGAAGAAAGAACAAAAAAAAAGTCGAATAAGAATTTGCCTCTGTCTTCTGTTTTGTTCGCCTCATCGACGTTTACAATTTGTCTGTGTTTGGATTAAGTCGCCATAAGAGTTACCAAAAAAAGGTAAGAAATTAAATCTGTAATTCAAAAATGATAATTTTTTCGCTATAAAATGCACTCCTCCCGCATTCATCATAATTTTCATAAACACCCGACATAAATCGGCCTTGTTTGGTTATTGGTTACACATATAGATTTTTTTTGTTGTTGGTTCCATAGAGTCAGGAGAGCGGTGGTGCGGCACGCGGATATTGAGTACAGAGAAGGAGAAGCAGTAGCGGCAGTGCTAGTGACAGCATTTTGAGTCTGCATTTCAAGTGACAAAGAAGGCAGAACAAAAAAAAAAAAAAATAAAAAAAAAAACGAAAGGAAAAACATCGCCACTTATTTACATTACGTAAAATGGATGTGGTAGAAGCCGACCCACTAATAGAAGCTATGGATACTCAAGAAATCGACTATGTGATTGAAGAACAGCAACAACAGCAGCAGCAGCAGCAACAGCAAGCCCTGGCTAAACTCAAAGATGCCGATGAAAATGGTAAGTTTGTGTAAAAATCAATTTGCTTAACTCGAAATTCCATTTGAAATTTCAATCAGATCCAAAATGTGATCAATTCCGTGCCGAGGCAACATTTTCATTTGTTGTCCATAACATTTCATCCCTGAAGACGACAATTCTATCGCCACCAACATACGTTCGCATGCTGCCATGGAAAATTATGGTCTTGCCAATTGAACGTTCTGTGGGATTCTTTTTGCAATGCAATGGCGAGAATGACTCAACCGCCTGGTCATGTAATGCCATTGCTGAACTGCGCCTCAAGTGCTTTAAGCCGAATTCTCCTCCATTCACACGAGCCAGAATAAAGCATTTGTTCTACAACAAAGAGAACGATTATGGCTACTCGAATTTTATCACCTGGGCTGATTTGCAGGATGAAGAGAAGGGCTACGTGAAGGACGATTCAATTGTTCTTGAAGTGCATGTAATCGCCGACGCTCCACACGGTGTGCTCTGGGATTCAAAGAAACACACTGGCTACGTTGGTCTCAAGAACCAGGGAGCTACATGCTACATGAATTCATTGCTTCAAACCCTCTACTTTACGAACCAACTGCGCGCGGCAGTTTACAAAATACCCACTGAGGCCGATGACAGTGCAAAGTCGGTGGGATTGTCCCTCCAGAGGGTGTTTCATGATTTGCAGTTCGGCGACAAGCCCGTTGGCACAAAGAAACTAACAAAAAGCTTTGGCTGGGAAACACTCGACTCGTTTATGCAACACGACGTGCAAGAGTTTTTGCGTGTGCTCCTGGACAAGTTGGAATCCAAAATGAAGGGCACCTGCTTAGAGGGCACAATCCCCAGTTTGTTCGAAGGCAAAATGTCCTCCTACATTAAATGCAAGAACGTTGAATACAACAGCACTCGGTACGAGACATTCTACGACATCCAATTGAACATCAAAGACAAGAAAAATATCCATGAATCTTTCCAAGATTACATTGCCCCCGAAACCTTGGAAGGTGATAATAAATACGATGCCGGAGTTTATGGCCTCCAAGAGGCAAGCAAAGGTGTCATATTCACATCGTTTCCGCCTGTTCTGCATTTGCATTTGATGCGCTTCCAATACGATCCCATAACCGATAGCTCGATCAAGTACAATGATCGCTTCGAATTCTATGAGCGAATCAACTTGGACGAATACCTGGCCGAGAAGCAGGATACGCCTGCCGATTATGTTCTACACGCAGTGTTGGTTCATTCGGGTGATAATCACGGCGGCCACTACGTGGTATTCATAAACCCCAAAGCCGATGGCAAATGGTTCAAGTTCGACGATGATGTAGTTTCCAGTTGCCGCAAAAACGAAGCCATCGATCAAAATTACGGCGGCATGGACGAGGAAATATCATTCCATGCCAAATGCAGCAATGCCTATATGTTGGTGTACATTCGTGCATCGGAACTGCCAAAGGTCCTGGCTGAGATTCCAGAAGATGAAATACCCAGCGAGCTGGTTGAGCGTTTAACCATTGAAAAACACATCGAAATGGTGCGTCGCAAGGAGCGGGCCGATGCCAATCTCTACATAACTGTTCAGGTCATCTTGGAGGAGTACTTCGAATCGCAACAGAAACGCAAGCTCTTCGATTTGGAAAAAGTCCATCCACGGATTTTCAAACTCAAACAAAACCAAACAATCGACGATTTGATTGTGATGTTTGTCCGGACATTTGGCGTCAACAAGGAACGCATGCGAATTTGGTCATTGGCATCGTCTCCATTGCAAAAGTTCTCATATATCGATTTGAACCGTGAGGGCAATCGCACCATTGAATATCTGGCCAATTCACAGAAACCATGGAATATCTTTCTGGAATTGGCATCGCCCGATTCACCCGATCCATTGCTGCCATTCAATCCGAAGCGTGAGGTATTGATTTTCTACAAATACTATGACGCCACAAACAAGCGATTAAACTACATCGGCTGCAGTCAGGAGGACTTGCGCCGGCGTTTGATTGAGATCATACCCGGCATCAATGCCAGCTTGGGCTTCGAAACGGGCACCGAGCTGACGGTGTACGATGAATCTAGCCAGAAGAAAATTTTGAATATGGAGGAAACTCTGGAGGAGGTGTTGCAGATTTCACAGGACAATTTACAGGAGTACATATTGATTTTCGAAAAGGAGCATGTCGGTATGAAGTTGGAATTGCCAACGGTCGATGATTATTTCAAGGATTTGCTCTATCGTGTCGAGATAACATTTTGTGATAAATGTAACCCTAACGATCCGGAATTCGTATTGGAATTGTCTAATCGGAATACATATGATCAGATGGCACAGGCAGTGGCTGAACGGCTGAATACCGATCCGAATAAGTTGCAGTTCTTTACGTGTAATCACAGCTATAAGGATGCCCCGGGGAATGCTATTCCTTACACACATAAGGTGAGATGTTTGTTTTTGTTTTTTTTTTTTATTTTTTGCTTGAAGTTAAAGTTTTTGAAAAGAGTTTGCAGTCTAGATTTAGGCACGTACTTTATGAAGCAACGGTTTCTCGCTAGCTGTACAACTTGGTAGAGCTCGTCATCCGCCTTTATGCTCCAGATTAGTCCGTGTCTACCTCTGCTGCAACGTTCTTCAGGATTTGATTTGAAGACTACAGACTGGGTTATTATTGTCCATTCGCTGTACTTTCTTTCCATGGTCTGTGTCGTTGTACATTCCTCGAAGTTCTGATTAACTTCATCTCCATTTTCTGGCCATGGTGGAACAAACAGACCGATTTTTCTTGGATTCTTAAACTATTCTTTGCTCTGTTCACCTCGATAGTTGCAGTCATTTCTGGCCTTAAAATGAAAATGTGGTAGGTACATACCGATTTGAATTCCCTGCGTCTTTTCCATTATCTGCCGTAGGGTTAATATGGTGGACTCGCCTGGTTGCAGACACGATCTTCGATGTTTCGATGTTATTAAACTAACGCAAAAGGACTTCTGGAAATTATTAGAAATACGATCGGAAACGGACCTATCGATCTCTTGCGCTTGTAGCCGTTTCCATACTTTACTTAAGTTGGGGCGATACAGTCCGTTTAGGACTTGGGCCTCAACCATCATTCTGCGCCAGCCAGCTCAGAGCCACTGACATCACGCTGTGTTCACTGACGTACGCAAGAACTTGAACAGACTTTTAGTAGTTGTCTCCGGTGTTGACGGTGTTTTTCACTATCTTCTCAAGCACGAAAGTACATCGCTTTGTCTGAATCCTTTTTTGACACCGAAAAATTCTGTAAGCTCGTTGCCAACCTTGGGAGCGATGCCAAATCTAGACATAGCTTTATACAGTCCGTCTCTGTAGATGCTGTCATACATGGCCTTCAGACGTTTACATATAACGGCAGAGAGGTTCTTATAAGCTGATTCCTGTATAATGGGCGCAACTAAGGGGTTTCCCTTCTTCAAGATCGGGAAAACTGATGAGATTCTGTTCATCGGGCATGTATTCTTAAGACCATATATTACAGATAATTTGTGCATGCTCCTATCTAGATCGTCGCCTGCTGCTCTGAACAGCTCCGCAGCTAGATCATCTGCTCCAGCGCTTTTTTAAATTTCAACCATGTTAATGCTGTTTTCACTTCGTCTATGTCGGGTTCTCTGAATTGTTGGCTATCGTCGTGTGCAATAAATGGCCTGACGTCGGGATTCTATTTGTCGTCGCCGGTATACAGTGTACAGAAGTGGCCTTTCCAAATCCCCAGCATCGACTGCGATTGTACTATGATGTTTCCTTGCAGGCATCGGTTTTTGTTCGATGACCTTTAGCCGGCTGTTTAAGCTTCCGGTAAAACCTCCTAACTTCATTCCTGTTTTTGGCTCGTTTCTAAGAAGCTCTTGTACTTCTATGCAGCGCCGCTTTGTATGCCTCCTGCTTGACTGCAAGTACATTCCTACATTCGTCGTTAAACCAGTGATTTCGCTTTGGTGACTGTGTGAAAGCTATCACATAAGTAGCGGTCTCTCTAACTGCTTTCTGGCAAGAGCAATGTTGCCACGTCGAATACGGGATATTCGTAGCACAACTTTGGCTACGACGAGGTAGCGATCCGAGACGATGTTGGCTCCTCGGTAAGTTCAAATATCTAGAATGATGAACAAGTGACTTTGCCTTCCGTCGATCGCAATACGATCAATCTGGTTGACGGTTGATTGATCGGGAGGTCTCTATGTACCTTTATGGATGTTGAGCTGTGGAACCATGTGCTTGCTACCACAACATTTCGCCCCGCATCAAAATCGATCAGCTTGAATCTGTTGTCGGAAGTGGTATCCAGCAGGCTGTGCTTTCGGACTGTTCCACTAAAGGTGTCTTCTTTTGCATTAAAATCGCCGAGGCGACTTTAATGTCATAGCTGAGGCATTGCTCATACGTTTCGTCAATGAGCCTGTAGAACTCGTCTTTTTCCTCTTTTGTGGGGGCATATTAGGCTAATGTTGGCGAACTAAGCCTTGATTCGGATCGTCATGATGCTTTCGCTTACACATTTGTAGCATTTTGCCTGAGTCAGCTTCCAACCATCCATTTTGTCCTTAGAATTTAGAGTCGTCATTGTAGTCAAGTACAGCCCGGACAAATATTGTTTGTTTATATTTTTAGAATACAACTCACTTTTCTCTTTTCTTCTAGGGTTTAATCAAAGATCTAATCTTATACAGCAAAGCGGCCCACAAAAAGATCTTCTATCAAAGACTGTCTCTTAGCATACACGAACTCGACAACAAGCGTCAATTCAAATGCATTTGGGTATCAAATGATCTACGCGAAGAAAAGGAACTTGTCCTCTATCCCAATAAAAATGAAACCGTCAAAAGTCTACTCGACGAAGCGGCCAAGAAAATTCAATTCCCCGAAAATAGTCGTCGAAAATTACGCCTCCTCAAAATGGGCAGTCACAAAATAATGTGCGTTTTCAAAGAGGACGTCCCGCTCGAGACTCTACAAAAAACTAACGAAACCGTCTCCAGTCAGAATAATCAAAAAACGTTCCGCATCGAAGAGGTCCCCATTGAAGACACTCAACTAGCCGATGACGAAATGCTTATACCAGTTTCACATTTCAGCAAGGAAATTTACAATTCATTTGGTGTTCCGTTTCTTATTAAATGTAAGCACAATGAAACCTATGGAGCATTGAAACAACGCATCCAAAAACGTCTCAATGTACCGGACAAAGAATGGGAATGTTATAAATTCTTAGTCATTTCAAATGGTTCCATAATCGATGTTGTTGATAGTAATTTAGTTGATTTGGAGGTATTCCAACCGAATGGAACAACACAGGCGACTGTTGTTGGTGGTACACCACTGCCCTACTTTGGCCTTGATCACATTAATAAGTCCCGAAAGAGAACTTCATTGAATTTCTCCGAGAAAGCTATTAAAATTTATAATTGAAAAACAAACAAAAACAGAACACGCTGATTTTTTGCTTATTGAAACTATTAATTACATAAAAAACAAAAAAAAAAAAACAAAAAAACACTAAATTGCAAAATATTCAAAATAAAAAAAAAAGAACAGAATTTGTTGTACATCGTTTGAGCAAGAGCAACCAAAATGAGATAAATAAATGTTCCCAGTCTTGTTTTTCCTGCCCAAAGTACATGTAAATATATGTATTCGTGTTTCTGTTAAAATATATTACTTACTTTCTTTTCATTTTGCGGTTTATTTTTTTTTTTTTTAATTTGTCGTTAAATTTAATTATATTTTCTTAACACGCAAGTATCTATTATGCGATTAAAAGAATGAAAAAAATTATTACTGTGGAAATTCATAATTTAAAAATAAAATATAATCATATTCGAAACTGATGTTAACGGCGTTTTAATCGGAGCGGATTCAGCGATTATGAGGACGCGCCCCCGCTAGGTGTGTTACCACACCAGTACAGGAAGCGGTGTTAGCCTTTGTCATTGAATAAGAAGTACAGGAAGGGGTCCTATGAACAAGAATTGAAGCATTATTCTTAGTAGTGTGAGTTTCACAAACACAAACGCATTACAACAGGGCTGGTCTGCAGTTGAATAGTTAATCTCAGGGGCGCCAAGCGAAATTTGATTAAATGAAGATTTCATCGATTTTGCTTCAACTTTTTTTTTCAATCTCAATTCTTTTTTAGGAAGCATGGTGTTTTTACACTAAAGGTGCACTGCACGGTTTTTAAAGTTTAATTTTTTTTATTTTCCAGTACATTTTCTTGATTTTTCATCCGTAATTCATCACGTTTATTACGTCTATTGTAATACCTTTGTATATGGAATATATAGTAGTTGCAGCCTCGTGAATCGACGACGGCGACGTCCGGAACGCGATACAGAACTAAAATCATGTATATAGAAAAACTGACAGCGCCAAGACGGGACGACTGTGCAACCAAAAATTCTCGAGGGTGAAAATACTATAAATTCCATATACAAAGGTAATACAACCAACAAATAAAAACGTTTCGAAACACGATGGAAGAACTATTTTCACACTACGGAAACTCAACGAATTGCAACGCCTTACCATCACGAACAGAAATAATACACCACTGAACTCGACTGACAACACAGTCAAAGTTTGACAGCACATACCCTAAAAATTGACAGCACATACCCTAAAAATGGACATCATCAGACATTTTTGTTGCTTCACTCACGTACACTGTACATGTAGCTAACACCTCTTCCTGTACTTATTCAATGCGGACGGCCTAAAAAGTAATAACTAAGTAGAGTATTAGTGTTAAAACTGTGCCATGTCTCATACTACCTATAAAACTTTTCAGATCGATCTAAAAGCGAAACTAACGTTGTCCTTTAACCTGCATGACACTCGACCATAGGGTGGTAAACCTTTTTATAAGCCGACCATATAAAGGCAAAGTACCTCACGCATTATAAGACCAAAATCATGACAAGTTACAAGTTTCTATAGAATTCCGAATTCTCTATGCAAAATGAAGTTAAAATTTACGCCCGTTATTGCGAAGTGGATTAAGCAAAACTTGCACTAGGCACTTTGTTGCCAGCTCAGCTCACCCACTTGCTCAACCACTGACCGATTCGACTAACAAGTCAAGTCAAAAAGCGCGAGTACAACAATCGCGCTTTTTAAAATTTCAAAATTAATTGTTAAAATCAGGGACTCTCAAGCGCATTTGGTTTTAATGTTTTGTCTCGGTCTAGTTAAAATAAGTAGGGTAAATGAAATGATTCTAGATTAGTGCTCCCGAAGACACGATTTTACGGCCCCCGATTCTCGCGCCCTAGGCTAGCCTAATTAGTCTAAGGGTTAATCAGGCCCTGAGCGGATTTCAAAACAAAGGCAATAGTTTTTACTGAAAAAAAAAATTTTTTATTCTTAAAATCATTGAATCTTAGAACTTCCTGCGTTTGAGAATATCCGGTCGCCAGTTGACAGGATGGCTCTCTTCGGTAGCCTCATCGTCCTCCTTGTAAATCTTAATCGTCTTATCAGCCTCAGCCGTAATCAAGCGCGAGCCAGACTGATCGAATGACATGGCAAAAATACCAGCCTCACTATCCATCGAACCGGGCTGAACCGGCGCTTGGAATCGCTGGAAATTGTATCCAGTTCGCCAATCCCAGAAGAACATGGTGCCATTGTCGCCGCCCGAAACTAGAACACCATCCTGATTGATTGCCATACAATTGATGATAGCATTATGGCCGGAAACATTTTGTACGAAATTTCCCTCCGGACAGCGCCATTGTTTGATGTTATCCGGTGAAGCCGAACCGAACATGTACAACTTCGGATGAATAACCAGACTGCGGACACTTTTTTTGTGGTTTGTCAGTGTGGTCATGCTTCTGCCGGCGGCGAGATCCCACAAGCGAATTGTCGAATCGTGGCTGCCTGTTATAATCTGTGGTTCGTGTGGTTGAGCTACCACGCTGGCGACGGTATTCGTATGACCAGTGAGTGTGTGGATGTTTGCCTTTGTTCGCATATCCCAAATTCGAGCAGTTGAATCGCGTCCAGAAGTGGCTAGAACATCGATTGTGGGATGAAGTGCAAGCGAGTAGACAGCTGATAAGTGCCCATGATAGTGTCGAATGACTTTGTTGTATTCAAGATCCCAGCATTTGACTTGGCGATCTTCGCCACAACTAAAGAGATATGGGTGTTTTTCGCTGACAGCAAGTCCACGAACTGTGCTCACATGACCGGTTAGAGAAAGTCTCAGCTTGCCACTGGCCAGATCCCAGATTTTGATAACTCGATCGCCAGCCCCGGTAGCAAACCATTCATTGCCCGGTTCAACGGCAATGCAACGCACCCAACCCAGATGGCCTATATATAATATATACTCAGAAATGTGCAATTTTAAACTAAATATATGCCTTACCTGAAATAACTCGAGTGAGTTTCCATGGTGCATGCCAAATTGGTTTCGGAATAGTGGGTGCCTTTTTTGGTATCAACTGCATTCCAGTGTTTGTGGTTGTTGTCGTAGTTTTTATAAGTCCAGCAACAGTTGATTGATAAGGATCATTAACTGGAACTAGAGCTTGACTATTGGTATTGGAATTATTGCTTCCCGGTGCTGATGGACCATTGGTTATTGCAAGTTGCTCGGGTTCTGCATTGGCTGTTGTTGGATTGAGTCGTTTCAATTCTAAAGCTTGGTTAACGCGATCGAATACAAGTGAATAGTTGTCTCTGGCTTTAATGGATCTTCTCATTTTATCTCTAAAAGTGAATTGATTAATTTTAAAACATTCTGATTGTGTATAAATTGGACTTGCAGTTTTTCATCGATTTCCGGCAGCGCTCCTTGATTGGAAACAAACATGTCGTGTGTTCTTTTCAGCGAACGAAACACCAGTGTGTGGACGCTATGTCTTTGTACTTCTTCCATTTTGATTTATGTTTTTTAATAGCTTTAAATATTTTCTTTAGGTATTTTAATTTATTAATAAAACAAAGAGGTAAAATAAAACGTTTTGTTTGTGGGTTTTTATTTTAATACGGGAAATTTAGAACTGTCAAAACCACGACAAAAAATTTTGGTCCGGCACAGCGCCATCTGGATACACAAACAAGATTTTTTTCTTATGGTGGATACAGAGTTTTCAAAATATAAACGTTAAATTAAAGAGTTAACAGGTTGGGCCCTTTTAGGGTTTCTTTTTAAAAATTGCAAATCGTAAAAAATAAATATTTCCCATGCATTATGGTTTAATTATTAAGTGCAAGAATTCCCATTAATTATGGACCACTATTTCGTTCAAGTGGTCGCCTCAACTGGCTTTGCATTAGCGCATTCTGTCACTCCAATTTTCCAAGACCATGTTGATGATTATGAGCATTAGCTCACGGATTGTTTGATTGATATTTTGATTTTCCTTAAAAACATGAATCGTTTCTAGATTGTTGGCATGACATCGGTCCTGTAAGGTTCCCCTTCCCCACAAAAAGAAGTCCACTGTCAAATCGCAGATGTTGATTGGTCACCACGGAACCAATTGACATCTTCGAGACATGGTTTATGAATTAGGTTTGTAAAAGATGGATTGTAGTATGAGCCACGTCTACTTTCGAGTATTATGTTCATCTAAGGCAGTGTGCGGTTTGCCAAAAATGTGTATTTAAATTTGATGTATGGTTAAAAATGTTGAGAATCTTGAGCTTGAATAAAAGAATTTTTGTTTTCAATTCAATAAAATATTTTAATAAACAAAAACAAACGTTCCTGTGTATTTGAGTTTTCAATAACGAGTGAAATATAAAATACTTAATACAGTAAGATTAATAAAAACAACACTCTATAATTTTAGCAAACTAGCAAAGTATTTAAATGTTCGGTGTTCTATCTTCCTCAACACTTCCTCCATAAACACCAAACACTTATTGAAGTTAATCTTGAATACAAATCTTCTTTCTTAACATTTGAAAACGGACACGGTCAAGGGGTTTCGTTAACAAGTCAGCCAGTTGGTCCTTCCCAGGTATATGTTGCAATTTCAATTTGTCTTCAAGAAAGCATTCTTGGGCATAAAAATGACGAACTTCAATATGCTTTGATCGTTTGTGAAATTCTGGGTTCTTTGAAAGCTTTAAAGCACTTGCACTGTCGATGTAAAGCGTCGGTATAATTTTCTGCTCTCCAATCAGTTCTTGCATGAGATACTTCAGCCACATAGCTTCTTTGGCACCTTCTGTTGCAGCCATAAGTTCAGCTTCTGTTGTTGACAATGCAACAGTTCTTTGAAGTTGGCTTGTCCATGTAACTGGTCCTCCGTTGAACATTGAAATTACTCCAGTTGTTGATCGCCTTGTTTTCAGATCTCCAGCGTAATCAGCATCACTGTATATCTTCAATTCTTGACAATGTTCACCTGCTGGATATTTTATTACAGCTTTGCTGGTCCCGCGAAGATATCGAAAAATGCGTTTTACATTATTCCAATCATCTCTGGTAGGGTTTTCCATTCTTCTTGCAGCAGAATTTACTGCAAATGCAATGTCTGGTCTTGTTGCTGTTGCTAAATACATTAAGCTTCCAACAGCTTCTCTAAAGGGAACTTCTTCTTTAACAATTTCGGTTTTTGAATTTTCTTCCTCCCGACTTGCAGGCGTTGTAACTGAATTGCATTCATTCATATTAAACCGTTCTAAAATTTTGTTGGTATATTGTTCTTGAGACAAATTTATTGATCCATCACTAGTTATTTCAATCTTCATGCCGAGGTAGTTTTCGAGAGTTCCGATTGTGATCTTGAATTCTTTCTTGAGTTCATTCATGAATTCTTGTATTTCTTTAATATTTCCAAGTATCAAGCCATCGTCAACATAGATGGCGACATAAAGAACTCTTCCCTTTTCATTACGATAAAATAAACATGGATCTGCTTTACTGTTTCTTAAGCCAGTCTTCTTCATAAATCCTAAGAAACGTTTATGCCAGCATCGAGGAGCTTGTTTCAATCCATATAAGCTTCTTTTCAACTTACAGACTCTTCCGGTTCCATCTTGAAAACCTTCAGGTTGTTCCAGATATACTTCCTCCTCAAGCTCACCGTATAAGAAAGCAGTCTTTACATCAAACTGTTGTATGCTTAGCTTATTTCTTGCTGCTAAAGCTAAAAGCAAACGAACAGTATCATACCTTGCTACAGGACTAAACGTTTCATTATAATCGATGCCTTTTTGTTGGACGTAACCTTTCGCAACGAGTCTTGCTTTGAATCTTGGCTTGTTTCCATTTGTAGAATCCTTAATTTTGAAAACCCATCGGTTTTGAACGACTTTTGCAGTTTCTGGCTTCTTTACTAAATCCCAAGTTTGGTTTTCTGCCAGAGATGCCAATTCTTCTTCCATAGCTAAAAGCCATTCTTCAGCATTATTTGATTTCACAGCTTCAGTGTAAGTCTTTGGTTCTCGAATAGACTTATCACTTTCTGCTAACATCAAATATTCACCTGTGGTCATCCAGAGAGGCGCTTTACTTGGTCTTCTTGGTCTTCTTTTAAATTCTTCTAAAAGTGTTTCATTTTCATTTAATTCTTCTGAACTATCTTCACTTTCAGCGTCTTGATAATCAGATTCAACATTATTTTGATTGATTTCTTCTTCGTTGTTAAAATCTTCTTCCGTATTAGTTGAAACCTGTGCTACTTCCTTGTCTTCAAGATCTTCTTGAGTTAACACAAACTCAACTTTTTCTTTTTCATCATTTGCATCTTGATCTTGACAAACATTTTCAGAAGTTTGATTACATAGCTTTTCAGGCTTGAAAATGACGTCATGGCTAAGAATAATTCTTTTCAGTTTAGGAACCCAAACTCTATAACCATCATTTTCATTCAGATAACCAACCATTCTACCATACAAAGATTTGTCATCGAACTTCTTCCGAAGTTCTTTTGGAACGTGAACATAACATTCGGTTCCAAAAACTTTTAAATGGTTTAAAGATCTAACTTCTTTGTTGTTCCATAATTCATATGGGACTTTGTTTTCTTCTATTGTTGGTCTAGTGCGGTTTAAAACATGCACAGCAGTATTGCAGGCTTCAGCCCAGAAACATTTTGGTAACTTACTGGAAACCCTCATGCTTCGAGCAGCTTCTACAATAGTTCGATGTTCACGTTCTGCTGCCCCATTCAATTGCGGTGTGTATGGAGGAGTAATACACTGCTCAACTCCATACTCTCCCAACAAAGCTGAAACTTCTTTGTTTACAAATTCTGAGCCACCGTCACATCTTAACTTTTTAACAGTGTGACCCATAGTTCTGGCTTCGTTGAGAAATACTTTAAGACATTTACATACCTCATTTTTGTGCTTGAGGAAGAACAGTTTGCGGAACTTGCTGTAGTCGTCCTTGAAGACAACGTAATACTTTGAACCTCCTAAAGAAGTGACTTCAACTGGTCCAAGAACATCAGCATGGATGACTTCACCCACTGCAACTGACCGATCACTTCTTGACTTAAAAGGAAGTCGATGCATCTTTCCGACTGCACATCCATCACAAAATTCTTCTTCACCTTGAGGTATTTTGATGTTCATCTTTTCAAGAATCTTCTTAACGTGGCGTTTGTTTTGATGAGCGAATCTCTCGTGAAACAACTGAAGCGTTTCTCCAGTTTGAGAAATGTAGACTTGCGTTGAATGCGCTGGTTTGACAACTTGCATGTTCAACACATAAAGTTCTCGTTGAAGATATCCACTCACAGCTACATCACCATCACTATCTTTGATTGTCACTGTTCGACTATCCATTGTCGTAATAAAACCATTTCTAGCTGCAGCCTTGACAGAAAATAGTTGTGCGCTTGCGTCAGGAACGTACCATACATTTTTCAAAGTTGCATCTTGAAATTCACCACCGATTTTTACTCTGATTCTGATGTCTCCTTTTCCATAGGCGTTCATAGTAACATCTTGCTTTCCAAGACAAATAACTTCTGGTATATCGAAACCCTTGTATGTTTCGAAGTGCGATTTGTTTGGTGTTATATGTCTTGAAGCTCCACTGTCACAATACCATTCATCTGGATTCAAAAAAATTTCGGTTGAGGCGTTCAATGAAAATGCAATCATAGCATTGTTCTTCTTCACTGAATTTGTTCTGTTTTGTGGACATTCAGCGGCCCAATGTCCTATTTGCTTGCACTTGTTACATGGAAATTTCATTTTAGCTCGTTCAAGTTTCGTGTTATTTCCTCTTTCCGGTTGCTTCTTTTTCTTAAAATTTGTTCTTGTGAGTAAAGCTGCATCTTCATTTTCTTTTAAGTGACTTTGATTTACTTCTCGCGTCTCAATGGTGCATAATTTTTCGATTAGCAAATTCAACTTTTGCTGATCTGCAGGAATCGTATCCCACAAATCTCGAAAATTGTCATACTCCTTACCAAGGGTAGACAGAATGCGACCGTTGAGAATACGTTCGGACAACGTATTTTCTTTATGTTTGCTAAGCTCGTCGTTAAGATCAACAAACAGTTTCTGCAATTTTGCAATATGAGAACTAATGTCCTCTTTTTCATCTTTTCTTGCTTGAAAGAAACTTTCGATAAGCATATTTAAGCGTTGAGTGCTGCTTCTTTCGAAGCGAGCGCATAGCTTATCCCATATGTCTTTCGCATTTTCGCATGTGAGTACAAGCTCAGCGATTGGTGAGCTTAAAGACGCAGCAATTAGGCCTGCAGCCTTTGCATCTTCTTTCAGCCAGTCACTATAAGCTTTATTTTGTTCTGCTGTTGATGTTGCTGTAATTACAGGGCAAACAAAATCACCATATACAATTTTCTTGATGTCATAGGCGCGGAAAAGCATATTCATTTGCCATTTCCATTTTGCCCATTGACTTGCACCATCCAATTTATCCACAGATAACTTGAAATCATTCGACATCTTGCTTGATGGACTTAATTTCTTTTCAAAATTCTTTTCTGGATAAACTTGATTTTTCTTGAAACTATTCTTTTATTCTTTTGAAATTTCAAATTCTCTATTCTTCTAAGGCAGTTCATACGAGTCTGGGCCCCATAACCTGTTGAGAATCTTGAGCTTGAATAAAAGAATTTTTGTTTTCAATTCAATAAAATATTTTAATAAACAAAAACAAACGTTCCTGTGTATTTGAGTTTTCAATATCGAGTGAAATATAAAATACTTAATACAGTAAGATTAATAAAAACAACACTCTATAATTTTAGCAAACTAGCAAAGTATTTAAATGTTCGGTGTTCTATCTTCCTCAACAAAAAATGGGATCAAATTTAGCCATTTGCCGTGAATTGCGTTAAAAAAAGATTTTTTTTAAACAAAATGTTCTGCGTAGAGCTAGAAAAATTCCCTCATGATTACAGAAATGTCCCTCATTGTAAAATAATTTCACGAAAAATAATTTCACCAACAAAGTGAACAAATTTTTTTGCAGTGGTAATTTTACATTTTGAAACAATAGCCGTCTACTCACTACTCAGTACTCAGTAGCCAGCACAGTAATCAACTGCGAATAAAACGTTCCAACTCACTTTATCTGTCAAATTCAATTTGTATGGCAATCGTTACATAACAACGTCGCAAAATGAACCTGAGGATTGCGCCTCGAGTTACACAAATTTAGCAAGTACTTCAACTTAAGAGTGTTCCGGACCAAAACTGCGTTTTTTCAAATGGTATTGTGAAGCGATTAAATGTCGTATTGAAATGATTAAGGTGTCATTATGTAGACAAAAACTGTTTCTAAAAAACTATTGGAGCACAATTTCAATTAAGTACTTCGTTACTCAGTAGTAAAGGCTTAAAAACTCCAAAATGGCTAAAAATCGTACTTTTTCAAAGAGAATTCCATCAAAATAAAAACATTTTTCGCTAATATTTCTTAATGAGCATAACATTCGACATTTAAACTGTATAACTATTGGAGAAAAAATTCACTTTTTAAACAAAAAAGAATTAAAAACCTATGAATAAAATTTGTATTTTTGATAAGCAGTTTTTCATATGATGCGATATTTATTTTTTCTTAATCTCTTCATATATTTAGAACGTACTTTTTCTCAACACAGAAATCAAAACATTTTGAGAAAAACTTTGATCAAACACATTTTATTTCAAAATTAAGAGATAGCAAAATCTGCCTAAATTTGAAAATTCAAATCAGTAACGGCTGGCGGAAGTCACGATTTTCATAGAAAGGCGATTCTCTCTCTCTTAGTAAGATGCATTTAGTTCAAAATTTGTCGTCTGCAGTTGGGTGGCGCTTAAAGCAGTAAGAATTTTCAGTTTCAGTCCGGAACACTCTTAAGCAAATGCATAACTCGGATAAGCTCATATAATAAGATTTGAGTAGCAAAATAATTCTTCTTAACGCCAACAGCGCTGTCTTCATTTCAATAATTGAAAGTTCTACCGCCGCCGGTACAACTGTCATTTTTTCACTGGCCTTTTTATCGACTGCAATCCAAATTGTTGTTGTTTTCCAAGGGAAATTTTGGTGTGCTGGCTACCGAGTAGTGAAAAAGACACGACTAATAGTAAAAATCTTCAAACAAAAATTCCCATCTTGGGTGTTTGGTTATTTTCGTGTAGTAAGACTAAAAAACAATAATAATAATAATCTAGAAATTTGCGATCTAGAAATACATATATGATCAATTTAAAGTTTAAACAATTTTATTTGGACCTTTTAAAATATCAACGCATTACAACAAGAAACAATAAAATCTAGAAGAATAGAACAAAACAACAAAAAAGTAGCAAACTTCCTTATCATTCATTAGGAAAAAATTAACGGTAAATTGTTTACCCATTTAATCTGCTCCACAGCTCGATAAATTTTAAACCATTTTATTTACCACGCTAGTGTCAAGTTTTAACCAAACGTCAAGTTTACATTTTACCGCCATTCTCATACGACCTTAAACTTTTGATGAATACTAATTGTAAGATATTTGAAAAGACAAAGAAAACCAGTCACATTTTTTATTTGGTTTATTGGTTTTAATTCTTTTTGTTTGAATCTGTAAATGCTGTCAAATGTTATCAATCATAGCCATTACCATATCGAAAGCGTCTTTAGCCGTTGGCTCAATAAAAGTACTCGGCAATAGGAACCCATGAACACCGTTATCTGCTAAGTGGAATGTGTAGCTAAAAGGTATGCCAGCTTCAAATGACGCAAAATAATCAGAAGAACCTTGAAAAAAAAAACATTCAAACATTTAATGAAACGTCTCTTTTCTTATGAGTTAATAAAGTAAATTACCAGATTTATTTTCTATCAAATCATTGCTAGCATCAACCTTATATCTCGAATTGCTACCCTTTTTCCTAAGAACGTCTGTTGCCGCCATCGCCACATCAAGAAGATCATCTAATTTGTCCGTTTCAAATGATGCATTTAACTTGTTTGGATACGAAATTATTTGACCGTAGGCTTGTAGTGAAACAAAAAGCTAAACAATGAAATTATGTCAAAACATTTAACAATAAACCAGGAAAGTTGTTTTCAAACCTTTATGTGTTTTCGATTGTCCATTAGAAACTTTGAAACTGCTCGCGTTTCGGGCTCTGAGAATGACTTTGGACCAGCAAAGAATTCATTGCATGGTGATTTCGAACTGCCCTTTTTGCCCCAATTAAATTGCCAATTATGATTGAGATCCACTCCGAAGCAAACTTTTTCCGATTTTTTCTTTTGCAACCATGTCATGGCCGAATCGATTATGCCATTTGGTTTGGAAATGTAACGCGAGCGTGATTTTTTCCATAAGCGATTGTATTGCAAACTGTATTCGTATCCATCTGGATTGGCTACTGGCATAATGTACCAAGTTGTGTTTTTGATGTATTCTGTACCCACGTTTGTTTCTGAAATAATAAATAGAATTCCATATTTTGAAGCTTTTACTACCAAGTACTACTTTTTACCAGTAGTAACGCCTTAAAGATTTAAATAAAAAAGATATCAGGTTTGTGCAGTGAGATTATTCTCATTGGAGATTTTTTGTTTCCTAAACTGATTGTTTGGTTTTCATCGTCCGGCAAATTGAAAACTACTATCAGAATCAGAAAATAAAAACGAACCAGTTTATGCTATCTATAAACTTCCTCATGTTTGCCATTGAGACCTTTGCCAGATCATCCAGTTCCCCAACAAACCTGTTCCCGAAATCACGGAGTCGGTTAATTTGGAGGATCCGAACCTCCTATTTCCTCTTCATCCTGACAGTTCCTACAGAAATCGGGTGCAAAAGCCCCTATTTTGTTGGCCATTGTGCCAATGGCGCAATGACCCGTTAGTACACCTATCAGGATTCTAATGCTCCTTTTACTCAGCGATAAAATATACCGAGTTTCCTTTTCATTAATGTTAGGCCATAAACTTCTAGAGATACGGCAATCGTCCCTGGATTTCCAAGAGTTATTGATTATCTCTTTTGATTTAAGGTCTATCTTCCTCTTGAGTACCCCAATCGGGACGAGTGGTCCCCTATCTGAATGGTCGCTACTACTTGTATCTGCTTCTGACCCTTTCCTGGCTAGTTCATCTACTATTTCTTTCCTTTTATATTGCTGTGTCCAGGACCCTAGCAGAGCCTAACCTAGTGCTTACTTAACCTCTAAGCGGTAGCCACCGATCCAGGATATGCGATGGATAGGAATAGGATCAGGGACAATAATGACATTTCTTACAGCTATCATCAAAGAATGTACATATTTGGGGGATTCGTCGTGGGAAATCGGCTAAGATCGAAATTCATGGCTTGCAAGCCAATTAGTGATCGCCTGATGGATGTAATCCGCATCAAGGCCATATCACAAAACATCAGTATAATATGTGCACACGCCCCTACCGATGATGCTGAGGAGTCTAACGACCTCCTAGATAGAGCCTACGGAGCCCATCCAGAGTACTCGGAGACTCGTAGACATCTTTGGCAGATTAGTTGGAAAGCACAGCCCCCAAGAAGTTACAACAGATAACGGTTTCCGAATAATCGACTTTGCTGCAGCTCGTATAATACGGTAATAAGTAGCACTAGGTTTCCAAGACGAAAGATCTACACATCAACCTGACGATATCCGGATGATCGAACCACCAATCAAATCGACCATGTGCTAATCGGCCTAAGGCACGCATCCAACTTCTTGAACGTGCGCACTTTCCGAGGAGCAATTGTTGATTGTTGACCACTTTCTCGTAGTGGCTATGTTTAGAGCTCGATTATCAAATGACAAAAAAACACGCGCTACCCAAAGGAGGAAGTTCAACATCGGTTGCATTTAGCACCTCGGAGAATGCCAGAGACTACAGTGAGTGAGCGACTCTCCGCCGTCCGCCCATATACCACAGATGTCAACACCTTGTGGAACCGATGTCGCGAAATAATAAAAAAAACGTACCCGAGACCACCAAAGGTTACCAGCCACCTCCGGTAGGTAGTTAAGGTAGTTCACTTACCTTGGAACAAACATCAATCCCACAAACGACACCGTGTAGTGGAGATTCGAAGGAGAATTACCCCAGTCCTACTCTACGACGCCGAGTGTTGGACGATAAGTAAAAAAGGGGAATGATGCTTTGTACTTTCGAGCTTTGTTACGAGCTGTACCTAGATGTAGATGTAGTCCAGAAAGCCAAGAAAAGACCCTTACATTGGCTCGGCCACATCGAGCGAATGGACGACAACGCTCCAGCGAAGAAAGTCTTCTCATCCCAGTCCCCAGGCTCGAGACGACAAGGAAGACCAAACCTACGGTACAAGGACCAAGTGACTGCGGATGCCAGAACGCTTGGTTTCTGCGACTGAAGAGTGCATGTGAGGGACCGTTCTCAATGGGCTGCAGTATCTTAGGCTGAGATCCGTCATGGATTGTGAGCTGGTTAAGTAAGTCAGTAAGTAAGTAAGTAACACTGGAAAACTAGTTTTGACAGCTGATAAATTCTTTCACCGTTGGCAAGCTACACTATTACCAAGTGACATAGGATCTGTTTCATTTAAAAAAAAATTAGGGATCCTTATTAAAACTTGAATAATCTAACACAAGGTGTTAAAAAAATAAACAAATCGCACTCGAGTTTGGTTCACAATTATCAGTACCTGTGAATGCAGTTAGCGTGTAGCGGGTAACAGTTTGACGGGTAGCGAGAGTGGGTAGTGGGTAACGGGGAAGCGGTAAGCGAGTAGAATTAGTTGTTGGCGGGTAGAGGGATAGTGGGTAGTGGTGTAGCGGGTAACGGGGTACCAGGGTAGCAGGTAAATGGTGGTAAGGTAGCATAGGATAGCGGGTAGGAATAGTGTGGTAGCGGGGTAAAAATGTGTAGGTCTTTTATTTATCGATTGAGGCAGTACGAAGTCTGCGGGGTCAGCTAGTCTGTAAATATTCTCAAACAAAAAAATAATAATAAAAACCAATATTTTGTTTTTCAATTGTAGAAATTTAAATTACTTTATTCTAATCTTTTAAAATATTGACGTACTATAACAATGAACAAAACAACAAAACAGAAGCAAACTCCTCTATCTTTCATGAGAAAAAATAGACACATCAAAATTTTAACCCTTTTAACCTGTTCCACAGAAGGATAAAATTTAACTCATTTTATTCACCAAGCTAATGTCAAGTTTTAACCAAACGTCAAGTTTTAATAAACATTTTAACGCAATTCCCACACGACGTTTATTAATTTGCTTAAGTTTGCAGGTTTTGTAGCTGATTAGCCACACACTAAACTCAAAAAAGTGAATGAGCAAATGAACCTGTCAAAAGTATTCTATCCGCCAAATACTTTGACGGAAACGCAACTGATCTATTCTAATCCCCCTTTTTTTTATTGTAATTTAAAACTCAAAACCAAAACTAAAAATTATAATAAATCATGTGAAGGAACTTATAAAAATACTTCAGTTCAAAATTTGTCAAATAGTCAAATGTTGTTTTAAAAAAATCGTTTTTGTAAATTTTATAGTATAAAATTTTAAAATAAAAATATGGATAAAGATTATTTTATGGGAAACCAAAAACCGAAGTGCATGTGCAAGAAAAATAGAAACGGCCGTAATGGAAACTTGCTTACAAATGTCGACCAAAGAACATTCGTTTCTTTCGCTACGGATGTTGTTTCTATCGTAGCGTAAGCACATTTTTCAACATCATTTGCCTACCAACGTCAACATCCTTTTAAATAAATATGTATATTCAATACAGCTTCATATTTTTTGGATCAGTGATTTTCTGGGTAACCGTAACGAAATTTTTAATAGATTCTTTCAAAAAAATATATTATCATTCAAATAAGTAAGTCAAGTGGACCGTTTAAATAGTCCAAGCTTTAATTATTTATTTCAAAATATAAACAGATACACCAGATATGCTGCTATCGGCGTTATGGCTTTGTTGTTCCTGTCCATAACAGTACATTATATTTCAAGCCAAAGGGCCTGGAAATCGCACATAGCAAAAGAAAGCAAAACAGCAGACAAAGATCCATGTGAATAATTTGAAATTTTGGAGTTTTCTTAATATTTTCTTTTTGATACATACATAGGTTGATAGGAAACAAATTTTCTCATTCTAGCTGTAAGTTCTAATTTGCGTAAGAAACAAGAACCGGAATATATAAATATAAATTTTGAAGATAAGGAAATCACAAATCGTATGAAAAAAAATTGCACGCTTAAAACGATTGCAAAGAAATTCACGGTGTCAATAAAAAATGAAAAGAATGAAGAGCTTTTCAGAACAGCAAAACACTTTTCGGTGCCCGAGGATCAAATCAAAGTAGGAAGAAAGGATCCGCCTGTAATTGTTTCCTTTAAAGATGTTGTTATTGATAATTATTGAGCAAATTAATGTGTCTTCTGTTAAAAATAGAAAAATTTAAAGTGCAACGATAAATTATATTTGAATAAAAAACATTGAGCTACAAAGTCGAGTTATTTGATTTAAAAAAAATGACACCAAACAGTTTAAGAAGTTGAGAACAAAAACCATGATCGCTTTGATTTGAAGTGCGTTCTGGTAAAAACAATGCTCAACTACAGTCAACAATCGTCAGCTAGTATTTGTCTTTCTGAAACAGTTGCGATTCGTAAACGAGAATAGGAGTCGTGGTTTTTTCACTAATCAGTATCCAGCAAGTAATCAAGTGCGAATAAAACACTTCACTCACTTTTATCTGTCAAATTCAATTTGTATGGCAATTGTTACATAAAACAACGCTAAATGGACCTGAGGGTTGCAACCCGGTTACACAAATTTAGCAAGTACTTCAACCTAAGCAAGTGCATAACTCAGATAAGCTCAGATCATAAGATTTGCGTAGCAAAATATTCTACTTAACGCCAACAGCGCTGTCTTCATTTCAATGATTGAAAGTTCTGATCGCCGCACAACTGTCATTTTTTTCTGGCTATTTTATCGACTGCAATCCAAATTGTATGTTATTTGCTAAGGGAACATTTTGCTGTGCTGGCTAGCGAGTAGTAAAAAAACACGACTAGGTGCATCAAGTCGTTCTTAATGCATTGGTAATGTGTCAGATAGTCTTGATTCTTAATGCAGAAACACAAACACGATTTAGGTTTGGCTTCGCCTGACGTATACGAGTTCAGCCCCAGAATTAATGCATGCTATAACAGGTCCATTCGTTTACTCCCTAAAACTGCCCAAAACTGCCATATTCTCCAACTTTTTCTTCTTTTACTGCCACTTATTGTAAAATCTGTCACTTTTGAAGGAGAAAAATATTTCCCCTATCTGCCGATTTTAGACACAAACATTTCTTGTGGCAAATGTGTAAGTTGTGTCAATTTTTTTTCTATTATTTTTGACATTTCATCGTGTTCATGTTTTGTGCACTTGCTCACAAGAAAAGTGATGTTTAAAAAGTGGGAGAATTTTGTGTTTAACGTGTTCTTTTATTTTTGGCACATTTGTTTTATTTCTGAGGAATTTATCCCCACTCCTCGAATTTTGACAGTTTGTACACAAACTGCCCAAAAAGTAAAAGAACGGACCTAACAATGAAGTTTCGACCTGGCGTTTCGTTTGAAAATCGTAAAGAAAATAACGTAATGTTTTGTAATGTGACAGTTACGCTATACTGTACTTCGTATTGAACTTTGACTGACATTTAACTAAATATATTTTATGCTCTTCGAACATTGTTCTCAATTTTTTTTTTTAACAACAAAACATATCGCTGAGCAAATACAAGTCAAAAAATAGAAAATATTTCAACTTTTGCTTTAGCTTTTGACACGTTACGTTTACGTTACGGGGTTCTCACAATATGTCAAATTGAAGCTTGAGCTCCAAAGCTGTCTTGTGAAAGGTTGTTAGTTACTCCTATGCTTGAACTTTATACGTCACTCAACGCTAACAGCAAGGCAGCTTTTTTGTTTTCCTCTTAAAAGCTGAAACACAAACACGCTTCGGCTTCGTCTGCATTGCGATTTACAAATGAAATGTACAACAAATGAATTTTGTTTTTGTACTTTTTTCAACAGATGTTGAGCTGTCAGACAATGCAATTGTTCAGCATTTGAAGTAGAGCTTCCATTTGGAGTCACGTTACGTAACAGTACGTACGAAACGTGAGGTCGAAGCTTCATTGTGACAGCATGCATTGAATTCCTATGTCTGAACTCGTAAACGTCAAGCAAAGCCAAAGCTAAAGCATGTTTGTTTTTTAGATATAAAAGGAAGCTCTAGTTTAAGTATTATGCTAAACATTTGCTTTGTCTGAGGTCTGACAGCTCAACAGCTGTGAAACAAAGTCAACAAACAAAATTCATTTCTTTTTGGAGGGATGATGATCGAGGGAGATATATCATTCAAAAGAAACTCGAAGCTACATCGTAACGTATAGATGAAGAGGAGGGTAAGGCGTGTTTAAGCGGAAAATACAAAGGTGTTAGCGCCGACTCTGTTCTATAATTCGGATTTAACTTTGACTGGCATCTGTCATTTTACTAAATTTATTAAACGTTCTTTGCACCAATTTTTTTTTTGAGCCACGTTACTTTTTATTTACGGAGTTCTCGCATAGTCAGATTGAAGATTGAGCAATAAGCAATTCCTGTGCTTTAACTCATTATGCGTCACTTAACAGCTAAGCAGCAATAGCAGCTTTATTTCCAAGTAATTTCTAGGAGGTTAGTTGAAAGTGTTGATCTATCAAAGCCATTGGTTTGATAACTTGTGGCAATTTTTTGTGGAAGCAACATCAAAATATATTGTATTCTCTTTTTTAATTTAGTGCCTAGCTCTAAAATAAATAAATAAATAGAGTGGCGCGACAGCTCTTGAAGAGCCAAGGCCTAAGTGGCTTACTCTCATCAACAATTCTCTAGGTGCGTGTGAAGAATTGAGAGGACCTACAATTTTACGCCGATTCCGAACGGCAAAGTTGAGGAGCACTTTTTCATGACAGATGATACTCTTGGAAGTTTTGTCAGTTCTTCGCAAGAGGCAGTGTCCGTGAAAGATGAAATGAAAACTTTGGGCCCGAGTAGGATTCGAACCCACAACATTCTGCTTAGCAGCCAACGCACCTAACCACTAAGCTACGGACACTACAGTTTCTAGCTCTAGAGAGTTCAAAAGGTAACCACATATAAAATTTGTTTTTCTCTTGTTTGACAGATCAAAGCTAAAACGCGTTCTGAACGAATTTATACTTAAACGATTTATTTTGACAAACCAACGATAGACAACAATTGTTATAAACAGAACGCACTGGCCTTGTGTATCTCACACAAAAAATTGCTTTTTAAATGAAATAAAGGGAAAGTTAAAAGAAAATACACTCTCATCGACTTGAGTAGGTTACGTATACATATTTCGACTATAATGGCTTTAAAATTCTTCTTATTTACAATACCCGTCTTCCCATAATGAGTTACTTACTATTATTTTTCATGATTTTCAGCAACTCATTGATCATCCATGTTGCCGATGCCGGTGCAATCCATTCCCTGCCATGCACTCCTGCCTCCACAAACACACTGTTGGCTTGTTCTGGGTTCTTACTCAATTTGAGTTTCTTCTTCTTCGTCAACTTCTCATTTGACTTTTTCGATTCAACTTTCGCTATGACTAGAGGTCGTCCTTCATACGATCGTCCAATATGAATTAATTCCACATACTGCGAATTACGTATCTGAAGTAATTCCAAATACTTGATTATGCTGTCATAGTCGTAGTAACGATTCCATGACATTACAGCTTTACCGGAATTAGGTTTCTTGTTTGTTACCAAAGCATCCTGTTTGGCTTGTTCGTAGGAAATAACTTTGCCAACATCGAATATAAGAACTTCGTGTTCGATGTCCTCGAAGCCCAATGTTTCACGAAAGTCTGAGATCATCTTTGGTGGTATCACAACATCTGTTAAGCCTCTGCAACATTTAAATTAATCTTTATACAGTGAGAATTAGCAGGTGCGTACTTACCTTAAAGATGGTCCTTTGAGCCACTGCAATCGGACGCCTTCTTCGTCTTTTTTGATTTCCTCAAGTGTTTTCACTTGGGATTCGGTCTTGGGCTTAAGACGCCATATTTGATATTTGTTGTAGGATATTTTTTTTGGTATGTCTGGATTTTCTGTGGTTGTTTGGATCGGTGGACTTTTGGTCGAAGTTGAGTTTATTATATGCTGTGCTAAGATTCCTATCCATTTGTGGGGATTTTTCAGAGGTTCTGAAATTGTGAGTATTGGTACTGTAGTTGTGGTGGTAGTTGTTGTTGTAGTTCGTTTGGGCCTGGGTTTTCCGCCAAACCATCCGAAAAACCATGCTGGAACAAAAAACAGTGCTCTGAGATTAATATTAAAATGGATGAATGTGGGACAAAATGAAACAAATCACGTTCTTATTCTTAAGACTCAAGCTAGAACTTGGTCAAGAAATTTTTCTTAAAGCCCGCTTTACACGTCACTAGTTTTCCTGCTAGAATGCTTGCTAGGAATCCTGCTTGTTTTCTTGATTGAGTATTTATAATTTCAATTGATTTTTTTGATTCCGTACACTGCGGCGGATACGCAATCTTCATGCTATGACGCCTGACGCTATGAAATTGTTTAAAGGCCAATTTTTCAATCGTCAATTCAGTTAGTATACTTATTCCTTAAAGGGCTTAACTTAACTCGAAGATGGTTGGTGAAAGATCTGTGGGCGAAGGCTGTAGGGCAAACAACCCCCCAAAGTAAAAAACTTGAACGTTATGAGAGAGATAGTAGCCTTGGAAAATTACCGCCCTCTTATGGTAACCAGACCCGAAACGACAACCTGGAATGAAGAAAACTACACTCCAAGTTCAACTCAAAAACTTGCATCTGTCCTCACGCAATATAAGGCAGACATTACTGCGATCCAGGAAATACGATGGACAGGATCAGGGCCACTAAAAAGGAAAAATTGTGACATTTATTACGGCTGTCATCGAAGAATGTACATATTTAGGGGATTCGTCGTGGGAAATCGGCTAAGATCGAAAGGAATGACTTTCAACCCAATTAGCGATTGCCTGGCTGTAATCCGCATCAAGGCCACACTACAAAACATCAGTCTAATGATGAGCAACATGCGAACGGAGGAGTCAGCCCGGCAAAAATCCTCATTCAAACCCTCCAAGTGGGTGCCAGGCGGGCAATGATCACTACAGTGTCCTGTTTTTTGGCAGGATAGTGATTAGCTAAGGTTGAGTTGGGTCGCTGAATTGTTGTAACTCCTCAATAGTGCAATGTTCGGAAACCTAATTCAATCATAGTTTAGAGGTTCCTAATTTCAGTGGTGGTGTGAGCGTACTTTGTACGAAAACCGTGCCGAAGAATGAAAGGCTGGGGGATAAACCAGCCATTAACGAGCTCTTTCGGATGCTGTGGCAAGGTCCGTCATATTTCTGCCTTACCCCGGCAAGCGGCTCTGCCGGGGCTGACCGTCTTTCCGCCTCACTCGTGGGAATAAAATGAAAAAAACAAACAGAAAAATTATAAAACAAATTAACCGCGCCAGGGCTGCCAATGCGGTCACATCTCCTGAAAAGGCTGTCGAGTCAACTCAGGGTTGTGAACGGGTTGTCAACCCTGTGGTTGCCACTAGTAGCGGGAGTCTTTCTTGCTCTACTAGCCGCAACCTTTATTTGAAGGAACCACCCGTCAGTGGAACAGCTGTGACGCTCGGCTGTCCCAAGGGCGGCAATTCCACACCCCAACCCTTCCCCACCCCTGCTAGGACGTCGCAAGCGACCCCAAGAAGGGACACCCCATCCGGAGAGGCAAAATCTACGACATGTGGAAATGACTCGAAGGTTGAGGACGTACCCCGATTGGAATCGGTAGCGATTAGATCTGGAGGTGGATCCACAGCTGTGTCACACGGACACAGCTCTGGGTCGGCCAAAAAGAGGTCCATGAAGTCACAGGCCAATCGAGATCAGCGTAATGCTACTCGGATTCTGGCCGCAGTCGGTGTCATACCGGCGGCGGAAAGAACCCCGGAGCAAACGCGAAAACTCGAGTGGGCTAGTGGCTTCCTTAGCAAAATTAACAAACCGGCCTGCAGCGACTCAACGTCAAAGCGCAATAGGTCTCTTGAGGGCGACAAGCCTGATGCGAAAAGGCAGAAAGTGCATGCCAGCAGCACAACAACCTTCAATAAGGATCTTTCTTTTAGCGACGCGCTCAAAGGCAAGATCATAGCCGCAGTCATTGACAGGAGTCATGTGGATGGAAACATCTCTCATGATCAATGGGCAGACGTCAAGGCACACCTTGGTTTCAGATTTTTATCTGTCATCGAGGAGAATCCGGGACCTCTCCCAGACACAGCTGATGCAGGATGGTACCAAAATCGTATCAAACTCATCGCCTGTGGTGATCAGAGATCTTTCGATTTGTACAGGGTTGCTGTCAATGGCTTGCCAGAAGTCTGGCCGGGTGCCAAGCTCGAAGTTGTTACAAGGGAGAATATTCCTTGCCGACCGAGAGCACGTATAATGGTCCCGGCTCTACACAACTGCCCAGATATGATTATGAAATTAATCAAAGCAAGCAACCCAAACCTACCTACTCACGACTGGAAGATCCCAAAGGTTGAGAAGGAGACAGTGGGCCGCTATAGATCAGCTCTCTTGGTGATCAATAGGGAATCACTGGCTCCACTGGCCGCGACCGAAGGCGTGATTAGGTACGGCTTTGATGAAATCATAGTCCGTATCTACAAAAAAGACGAAGACTCGCTAAACGCGCCCCCCACAAAAGCCCCTTCAGCGGAAGGAAACGCTTCACTACCCCCAAATATGGAAGTCGATGCAACACCACCATTGGAACCATCGACCTCCAAAGTCCTAAACAAGCCATCCGACGTGGAGGCTAACTCTATGGTCGACAGAAACTCCGACATGGATACTGAAGACTCCACCCTAGGCATCACTCTGAGTGAGGAAGTCCTACTTCATTCCTCCTCAGACGATGATAACGCCGACGTAACAGTGGTGGAGGTTGATCTAACTAAAAGTAGCAATGCTGCGATTAGTTCAGATTAATCTCCATCACGCCATCATGGCCGCAAACAACCTGATACTCCGTTTGCATAGAAACAAGGAAGACATCGTCTTGATACAGGAGCCGTGGGTCTCAAACTCCACCATTAGAGGCCTAAGGACTCCTGGCTATAAGCTATTGTATGCATCGGAGAAAGGTGAACCAAGGTCATGCATGTTAGTAAAAAATGACTTAAATGTATTTTTACTCCCCAATTACAGCGACAAGGACACCACCACCGCTGTCTTAACAACGGATAAAGCCACCTACTGGCTCATATCCTCCTATCTTGGCCACGACAGCCCAGCTCCAGGAGACACCTTGAGGAAGGCAATTGTGGACGCGCAATCCAAAAAAGTTGGTCTCCTAATTGGATCGGACGCTAACGCCCATCACACGGTATGGGGTAGCTCTGATATAAATGAGAGAGGTGAGTCCTTATTTGATTATCTATTAAGCACTAACCTACTCATAAGTAACATTGGTAATGAACCCACTTTTGTAACCAAGAACAGGAAAGAGGTACTTGATATTACACTTACCTCTGACTCGATCCACAATCTGATTTCAAACTGGCATGTCTCAAAAGAGAATTCCTTCTCCGACCACCGATACATTCAGTTTGAGCTCAATGATGTGGCAAATATATCTACGGGTTTTCGCAATCACCGTAATACAAACTGGGAACGTTATAGGGAGGTACTAGCACAACTGCTTGATCACAACCTTCTTAAAAGCTCCTCCAGTAAAGATGAACTAGACCTTTCTGTGAATCATCTCACCGAAGCCCTCAACGAATCAATGAGAACTTCATGCCCTGTAACCATTTTAAAGGGTAAAAAGAAACCTCATTGGTGGCATAAAGAACTAGAACCATTCAGGAAGAGCTGTCGCAAACTCTTCAATAGATCTAAGTACACTAGATCTCCTTCTGACTGGGACTTATACAAACAGGCTCTTAAGCAATATAAGAAAGAATTAAGAAAGAGAAAGAGGTCTTCTTGGAGAAACTTCTGTGGAAAAATAGAAAATACTTCAGAAGCCTCAAGACTCAGAAAAATTCTCTCAAAAAGTCCAACAATACCCAGTGCTTTAATGACAGAAGCAGACACGTGGACTACCACAGATGAGGAATCTCTTAATCTGTTATTAGACACCCACTTTCCAGGGAGCTCTAGCATACTCAACGACTTAACATCAGAGTCTCAAGCTTCTACAAGCGATTTAGTTGATCTAATAACGCGGGAAAAACTGAAATGGGCCGTAGATAGCTTTGATCCATATAAATCTCCAGGACCAGACGGAATCATTCCGGCCGAACTACAAAAATGCTCAGACATGATCATTCCTCCATTGGAAATCATTCTGACAAGCTGTTTAAGGTTGAGATATATTCCCAAAGCCTGGAGAATGGCAAAAGTAGTCTTCATTCCTAAAGCAGGGAAACCCTCCCACGTTAACCCTAAAGATCTTCGACCAATCAGCCTATCATCCTTCCTTCTTAAAACCTTGGAAAGATTGATTGAAATTTACATTAGACATAATTTAAAACCATGTCTCATTTCCACAGCTCAACATGCTTACTCTAAGGGAAAATCAGTAGAAACAGCACTCCATTCGCTGGTACGTAGTATTGAATATTCCCTCAAATACAAAGAATATAACCTAGTAGCTTTCCTAGATATTGAAGGAGCTTTCAACAACGTCAGTTACCAGGCGATCACAACAGCAATGAACAAGCTGAATTTAGAGAAATCACTCATAGATCTTATAAGTCTCATGCTCAAAAGCAGGACTATAACTTCTAGCATGAGAAGCTTTACTACCACCAGATCGGTGAATCGAGGTACCCCCCAAGGTGGGGTCCTTTCGCCTCTTTTATGGAACATGGTAGTAAACGACCTATTAACATCACTGGAAGCAGAGGGTTTCAGGGTGATTGCCTATGCTGACGACGTTGCAATATCCATATCTGGGAAACATCCCCAAGTTCTCTCGGAACTCTTACAAAATGCCTTAAATAGGCTAACAAATTGGGCTAAGCAATGTGGCTTGGACGTCAATCCACATAAAACAGAACTAGTACTTTTTTCGAGAAGGTACAAAATTCCTCAGATTAGCCCACCCAAGATTAAAGGAATACCATTAAGCTTTTCCGACCAAGCTAAATATCTAGGCCTCATTTTAGACAAAAAACTAAATTGGAAGGCTAATATTGACGAAAGAGTAAAAAAGGCTACCGTAGCGCTTTTTACTTGTAAAAAGGCCATTGGATCAAAATGGGGCTTCTCCCCAAAAATAACCCACTGGCTATACACTTCGGTAATCAGACCGATACTCATATATGGAGTTGTCGTATGGTGGACCGCACTGGACAAGATGGTAAACCTAAATAAGCTCATCAAAGTCCAGCGGTCAGCAGGTATGTGCATCACAGGAGCACTTCGCTCAACACCAACCGCAGCCCTGGAAGTGCTTTTAAACCTAACACCTCTTGACATCTTCTCCAAAATGGTGGCAGCCAACTCATGTGTGAGGCTTAGAGCCACCTCTCAATGGAACAGTAACAATACTGGTCATACTACTATTCTAGACAATTTCAGATCTATCCCAGATCGCCTAGACTATACCACCCCAAAAATGGTATTCGATAAAAGATTCCATGTCTCCATCCCTTCAAGATCTTCCTGGGAAGAAGAGAGACCCCTGGAAGACAATACGATACACTTCTATACAGATGGTTCAAAGACCGATTACGGAGTTGGAAGTGGTATCTATTCGGAACAACTGAATCTCAGTCTATCATATAGACTTCCCAATCAATGTAGTGTTTTCCAGGCAGAAGTAATGGCGATTAAAGAGGCACTATCCTGGCTCAAAGAAAACGTTATATCTTGCAAGGATATACGAATCTTCTCGGACAGCCAGGCCGCTCTCAAATCTCTCGCGTCTGTCTCCACAAACTCTCAAATAGTCCACGATTGTCGATCATCTCTGGATGAGATGACGGAACAGTTTAATATTCACCTCATTTGGGTGCCGGGCCACAGAGACATTCCGGGTAATTGCAAAGCCGATGAGCTCGCCAAAAACGGAACACTTCTGCCTCATGTTAGACAAAAACATAACATAGGAACACCACTTGCTACATGCAAATATCTTCTCAAACAATATGCTCTAGAATCAGCAAATGCTAGATGGTCACAGGGTACCACCTGCCTAGCAACCAAACAAATATGGCCAAGCATAGACCTGAAACGGTCAAAAGGTCTGATTTCACTGAGCAGACAAAATATAAGCTCTACAACCGGAGTCATAACAGGACACTGCCTCATAGGCAGACATGCCTTGAGGCTTGGGGTCTACGCAAACGACTTCTGTAGAAGCTGCATGGACGAGGAGGAGGAGGAAACAATCCAACACCTTCTGTGTACATGTCCGGCACTCTCCAATAGAAGGAATAAATATCTCGGTAATCCCTTCTTCGATAATACCAGTGAACTGGCAACGATAGACACAAAATGTCTTTCTAACTTCATCAAAAGTACAAAATGGTTTGTTTAATTTCATTACTCTCCCATGAGTAACCTCATTAGTGGTATCACAATGGACCCTTGAGGTCTAAGTGAGTCAATTACATCCAGACAGCCACTCCAACCTAACCTAAACCTAACCTAACGGAGGAGTCAAGCAAGAGGATGTTTACGACATTGTGGATATAGCGTTAGTAGCCTGTTGTATACGAACGAACTGTACAAAATCGTACACGGTTTATTTCAATGTAAAAATCTGGAAGGAAACACATCTTGTGGCGGATTCGTTAGAAAGCAACAGCCTCAACGAAATTATAAACAGTGAAACGGATTCCGACTAATCGAATTTGCGGCAGCTCGTAATACGGTGATAAGTAGCACAAGTTGTCCAAGACGAAAGTTTCTACACAGCAACCTGCGATCTTCGGATGGTCGAACCACCAATCAAATTGACCATGCGCTACTCGACGCAAGGAAAGTATATCCAAGATCTTGAACGTGCACACTTTCCGAGGAGCAAATGTCGACTACTGACCACATTCTGGTAGTGGTAACTTAGAGCTCGATTATCAAATGACAAAAAACACACGTGCGGCCCAAAGAAGAGAGTGCAACATCGGTAGCCTAAGCACTCCGGAGAACGCCAGAGACTACAGTTAGCGCCTGAGGGAGCGACTCTCCATCGTCCTAACATATACCACAGATGTCAACACCTTGTGGAACTGATATCGCAAAATAATAAAAAACGTAGCCGAGACCACCAAAGGTTACCAGCCACCTCCGAAAAAAAAACCCGTGGTATGATGATGAATGCGCATTATTAAAAAAGACAGCCGGAAAATGCACGTTTACAGATGCTGCAACGGAAAACAAGAGCAGCAAGAGAAGAGTACCGAACAAAACGGAAAAATGAGAAAAAGACCCTGCGAAGGAAGAAAAGATCATCCGCAGTTTCTCAGCTCAAAGATGTACAAGAGTCTCGGGCCAGTAACAACACCCGGCGTTTCTTTAAAAGGTCGAAGCAATTAGCCTCTGGTTTCAGAACCGGGAGACAGGCTCAGATCCTGGAAAAGACCAGCGAATTTCAGGTCCAAACCCACCATCTTTTCATCGAACAAACTATGCCGCATGACGGTAAACAATACGCAGTGCAGTGTACAAATGTGTAACAGCTCATCCGATTTATTTCAAACATGCGCAGGGTTTAGAAAAGGAGATGCGCTGTCATGTGACTTCTTCAACATAGTCCTAGAGCAGATGGTTCACATGCGCAAGCACCCACCATGGTCTCGCCGTCTACATTAGGAATGATGTTGCTTATCAATTCTTACCACAGTATGGACGCTGCTCCAACCCTTTTTTCAATTTTATGTGGTTTAAGTTTTCCGTAAATAAAAACATCATTCACTATTGTTTTCTTTATCGAAGCCCAAATTTGGACAGAACTTCAACTTCTCGCGAATTTGACGCTCTGTCTGACTCCATCCAAAGAATTGTTTCCCTGTATCCTCACACTGAAATCGTTATTACGGGCGATTTCAATGTACACAATTCTTCGTGGCTTCTCCATTCGGGTCAGACAACACCCGAAGGAATGTGTGCTGAGATCTTTGCTGAGTTTAACCACCTAACTCAGCTTGTCACCGAGCCCACTCGAATATCGGACATTAATGGCCAAGCGGAAAACACTCTTGACTTGTTTCTTACATCTGACCCTGATAAATACGCTATCAGTGTATTAACGCCTCTAGGCAGATCAGATCATAGTATCATATCTGCAAATTTCTCGTGTCAAGCTAATCCAGTTAGAGAAAGAGCTCCGAAGAGAACCGTGTGGCAATACGAGAAAGCCAACTGGGACGGTCTCAACAACTTTTTCCGGATCTTTAACTGGTCACTATGCTTCCTCGATAGTGACGTAGACTCCAGCGCAGATATGATTACTAATATGATTATTTTGGGAATGAAAACTTTTATCCCGAATAGGGTTAAAAGCATCAAACCCAAGGAAAAGTCATGGTTTGATTCAAGCTGTAAAGAGGTTATCAGGGAAAAAGAAGTAAAGTTCCGGTGTTTTAGAGCCAACCCAACTGAGGAAAACCGGAACAAGTTTAAACAAGCCAGGAAGGCCTGCAATGCTCATATTCGTCGGACCAAATTTTTACATGACCAAAAATTAAGGCAAAAAATACTGCAATGTCCCAAAGGCAGTAAGAATTTTTGGTCATTTGTAAAAAATATGAAGAATTCTTCTTCTTCCTCGGTCCCTACGCTCGTTGACAATGACACTCCAGTTGTTAGCTCTCTCGCGAAAGCTAATCTTTTTGCTAGGCAGTTCGCCGCCAACTCTTCGCTACCAGAGATTGTCATGACTCCGCCTGTTCTTGAGCGCGTCAATGATTCCATGGGACAAATCTTCTTCCGCACTCGTGCTGTGGCGAGAGTCCTAAAGGATCTCAACATACATAAATCCGCTGGTCCGGATGGCATCCCCGCTATTGTTCTGAAGAGGTGTTCTTCCACGCTGGCAAAACCCTTGCGTAAGCTTTTCCATCTATCCTATTCTTCTGGGCTCGTTCCGAGCAGTTGGAAAACAGCATTTGTCCAGCCAATCCCAAAAAAAGGCGAATCTTCTTCTCCCTCCAATTATCGTCCGATTGCACTTACGTCCCTTCTTTCTAAGGTCATGGAAACGCTGATAAACTATCAGCTCAAGAAATATCTCGAAGACCGAAAGCTTCTTAATGACCGGCAGTACGGCTTTCGCAGCAACAGGTCCACTGGTGATTTGATGGTTTATCTCACCGAACAGTGGAACAAATCTTTACATCGTTTTGGAGAAAGTAAGATTGTTGCACTTGATATTTCAAAGGCATTTGATAAAGTCTGGCATCTTGCTCTTTTATCGAAAATGCGTGCCTTCGGTATCGATGAATATCTTCTTCGTTGGATTAGAAACTTTCTTTCGAACCGTTCAATACAAGTTGTACTGGACGGATTCAAGTCCGAAACCTACAATATAAATGCTGGTGTGCCCCAGGGCTCCGTTTTGTCTCCGACCCTCTTTCTCATTTTTATTAATGATCTCCTGTCTGTTACTTCTAATCCAATAAATTGTTTCGCTGACGATAGTACCCTTAGCTTCTCATATTCGTTCCCAGATTCACATCCCTCCTCTTCGGATGTGGAACTGCAACGGCAAAATATGCTAAGCTCATTAAACTCTGACTTAAACAGCATTGTACAATGGGGAATTAAAAACCGTGTAGAGTTTAATGCTTCGAAAACTCAATGCTGTCTTGTATCGTTGAAGCGAGATATACCCCCCTTGCCACTGTCCATGAGTGGCACTTGCATCAATGAGACCGAACATCTCGAGATTCTCGGTATGTGCATCACTGATCACCTCTTGTGGTCCGAGCACATACGCGATGTCGCCAAAAATGCCGCAAGATGTTTGGGTTTCTTAAGACGGTGCAAGAAATTTTTCTCCCCGTCTGATCTGGCTATTATTTATAAAACCTATATTCGTCCAAAGCTTGAGTACAATTCCCACCTTTGGGCTGGTGCTCCAGCTACTTACTTAAGCCTCTTGGATGGTATACAAAAAAGAGCTGTAAGAATGATTGGTGATAGAGAGATCACTGACGCATTCACTCCTTTGGTCCACCGCCGTAACGTAGCGTGTCTCTCCTTGTTCTATCGCTACTTTCACGGTAATTGCTCTAGTGAAATAGCCAGTTGCATTCCTCCCCTCAAACAATTCGCCCGTAATACTCGCGCTTCTAGGAATGCCCATCAGTTTACCCTCGAGCCCAACTTCGGACGTACTCTTAAGTATAGAGAATCATTTTTTAGCCGTACTACGCGAATGTGGAACTCTCTTCCACACTCTGTCTTTCCCAGTCATTACAATGTTCAAGAATTTAAGACCAATGTACACCGACACCTCCTTTTCAACCCCTTCTCTTCTTCCTAATGCACTCACTGTGTCTCTGGCATAAAAAGGGTATAAAAATCCCTTGAGTGGGTGCAAATTATAAAAAAAAAAAGGTGTGAGCACGGAAAACACTATCTTCAACAAATCCATCCAGCTATGCGGACGACATTGACATCATCGGTCGATCCAAGAGAACTGTGCTTGAAGTCTTCACAGCGATTGAAGAACAGGTGAAACTTTGTTGTCTTGAAGTACCTACTGCGCCGATTGTTGGACGTTAATTAAAAAAGGGGAATTGATACTGGGCACTTTCGAAAGAAAAATTCTTCAACGGTTCCGTATGCGACGATAGCGAATGGAGAAGAAGGTTCAACCGCGAAATGTACGACTGTACCAAAATGTGGATGTAGTCCAGAAAGCCAAGAAAAGACGACTATATTGGCTTCTCATCCCAGCCCCCAGGTCCGAGACGACAAGGAAGACCGAACCTACGGTACAAGGACCAAGTGACTGCGGATGCCAGAGCACTTGGTTTCGGCGCCTGGAGAGAAGCGAGGAACCGTTCCCGATGGAAGTCTGCAGTATCTCAGACTGATCTGAGATGAATACATGAATATTGTGAACCGGTTAAGTAAGTAAGCCTTAGGCCCATTGTACAGTGAAGAGCTAACGTACTATCCAACAAATGAACCTTTTGAAGTTGGAAATGGAATCACTGCAAGGCAATTTACATTTTTGTTTTCGAAAAATATGGCTTTAATTATTTATCACTTTGACAAACACAAAAAATGTACGTTGTAAGGATGAGTCATTCTGACCGTCCGTAGTCAGTCGCTAGAACGGAGGATGTAAACTTTAATCATCTCCAATGGACCGGGTTATGGTGAATGTGTAATTCTTCGGAAGATTCTGTTTTCAAAACGGAAGAAACGTCTGTCAAAGTCAGTCCAATGGAATGGTTTCAGAAGACTTCTGACTTGGTCTGAACGAAAATGACAGCTAAAATTTGTATGGATTTGCGCGAACATTGAAATTTGTTCAACTTTGCGGAGAGTTTGACATTTCCATGCAGCTGTCATTGTGTTGTGTGTATGTGCCTATGTGGGCCGTTGTACAATAGTTCAAAACAGCATTACATCTTTAAATTAACTTAAACAATTAACAATTTATATATTATACAGTTCAGCTTCTATATATGTAGCTTGTTATCACGAAAACAGATTATAGAAGAGATGGGAAACCAAGCTGTCAAAGCTGTAAAATTATGAATATATGAATTTTTGCAGTGTCCGTAGCTTAGTGGTTATGTGCGTTGGCTGCTAAGCCGAATGTCGTGGGTTCGAGTCCTACTCGTGCCCATAGTTTTTATTTCATCTTTCACGGACACTGCCTCTTGCGAAGAACTGACAAAACTTCCAAGAGTATCATCTGTCATGAAAAAGTGCTTCTCAACTTTGCCGTTCGGAATCGGCGTTAAATTGTAGGTCCCCTCAATTCTTCATACGCACCTGGAGAATTGTTGATGAGAATAAGCCACTTAGGCCTTGGCTCTTCAAGAGCTGTCGCGCCACTCTATTTTTTTTTTTTTTATGAATTTTGTCTGGATAATTTTTTGGAGATATTATAATCTGACATTATATTCGTTAGTTTTGACGTTTGCCCCTCAACAGTTTTCGATACGGAATCACCTTTTATTTCACCAAACACAAAATTCATTGCATCGCGAGCTTACAAAATGCTTAAATCTTCATTGATCTTATCAATTAAAATGTTAATCGCTCTGCCATACTTGTCAATTTATACAGAAATTAAAACATCAACACACATCTACAGTCACATTAAAAAAAAAAAAACTTACGTTCACTTTCCTCCTCCTCGATAGGCGGTTTCTTGTTGTCATAACCAAACCAACTCTCCAACCAACCCGGTTCATCTTCGACTTCTGTCACAGGCGCTGGTGTTGTGCTTGTGCCTCTTCGTTTCCTCAATTTAAACCATGAACCAAACCACGATCCAAATGAGTTGCCCTCATCCTCATCCTCAGCAACAGCATCATTTGAAACACCATTGTAGACGGTATATTGTGGAAACTTTGGCTTGCGGTTATCATTATTTTCTGACAAAGATGATGACGGTGAATAAGACGCAGATGAAGGCCTCTCGAATGCCTGCTCAGCCCTGTCAAAAATCGCATCAATTACCCACTGAACTGGTGTAAATAAACCGCGGATCACGCCAAACACGCCATCATCACTTTCATTATCATAATCATCATCGGGATCATAGTCTTCATCGTATTCTCCTTGGCCTTCTCTAGTATATGGTCTGCGACGCTTGATTCGTTTCCGCGACTTCTTTTTGTGGCGGTAATTAATGTCGTCTTGATGGTTTGAAGTTGGGGATCTCTCAAAAGAGTCATATTCTGGTATATCATTGTCAAAACTAGATTCGTGATCTGGAAGCTGGTTTGACGATTCAGAGTCATCAATGCTCTCATCACTTCCATCGACATCATCGTCATCTTCGTCATCATCGTCATCGTCGTCGTCATAGGATAGTCCTCCAAAGCCAAAGTCATTATCGTCATCGTAATCGTCATTATTCGCCTCATAAGCAGGAGGCTTTTTCTTAACTCTAAACTTGGTCTCCTTACACGGAGGTGACTTCTGATGTCTCGGAGGCAATGATTGTCTTGGCGGAAGTGGTGCCTCAGTGTGACTGGTTTCTTCGATAGAATTTTTTGGTGTCCTAATCTTCGTCGGAGGGGGTTCAAGGTATTCACTTGTAACTTGAATTTGAGTTGAAAGAATCTTTTTTGATTTTTCCGAAGAATCTGACGAGTTAATGGACCTGGTAGAAACTTTATCATTCTCGAGGTAATCGAGTGTGGTGTTAGGCGAGTCTGTTGTGTTGAGAGATCGTTTGGCTACTTTGTGCTGATTTTCGTCTTCTAGAAAAAAATCACTCTGCGATCTGCTGAAGACACTTTCAACTTTAGAATCATTAAGCTCTGGTTTGTTCTTTGTTGAGTTTCGGAACGTCGAAACTAGCATTTTTAATCCAGTTGGTTTTTCCAGCTGCGTATCCAGCGCAAACTTCTTTTTTAACTCCTTTGACTTTTTTGACTTTCGCTGAATACGTTTGCGTTTTTTCTCTTTCGCTACGCGTGTGCGATTTAATTTGACAGGAGGTCGTGTCTTTACCAAATTTGAGTTTGGTTTCTTGACCGAATTCTCACCACTTAATTTCACTATCCGCGATGGGAGTTTTTTCCCCGAACACTTTGCCTCGTAACTTTTCTTTAACAAATACAAATCCCTTTCGTATTGTTCCTTACTCACAAAAATTGGAATACTTCCGCTACTCGAAAGTTCCGATTTATTCGTATTCACGCCAACCTCGGTAATTGCGTACACAATTCCAGTTGCAGGATTCGTAAAAAATATCGGTAATGTAGTGTTGGGATCATGCATTTCAATCACTTCCGCCGCGACACTTTCACTCGAATGACTAATCATGTCATCTTGGGTGTATCCTTGGTGACTCATAGAACTCTGGCTGTACTTTTTGTCTATCGGTCCACCACCGGAAGCAACCGAAAACGGACTATCTAAAACCGTTGCCGATCCGAGGGGGATTTCTTTTGGTTTATCTAAATTAAACTTTGGTGTGAATTTTTTCGTATCACGTTCTTGCAAAAGGATATCACGAGTCCACGATCTCTCACGCAACAAACCATCAAATTCTTCGGAACTCGGATGATAACCATATTCGTAGGATTCAACAACTGGCAATAAATTGGGTGCAATCAAGAAGTAGGAACCAATTAAAAAATATAAATGCAACATGTTTCTGTTTTATTTTCAGGTAAATTGCGTGAATCTTGGTTTTAACCGCGACCGTTGAGCGCGACGTTTCAAATGCAAATAAAACCAGCTACATCGAGATTTAGCTTCTTTTGGATAGACGGACTAAGCCAAGCATTGCCAATTGATTGTGCGATTTGGTTCTTCTTCTTGTGTAGCTTTTACCTTTCTCCTCTTGGTAGTGTTCACATGGAAGAGCACAGAACATGTCATTTTCATGTGTGCAAGAGTTCAGGAAAATGTACGTATGACTTACCCTCCCTTTTAGTATGATCGTTTGGCTGAAGAGGATCGGATGGTATCATCGTAATGACATCGTACATTTAAGCTTATCAAACACAGGGGCGGAGCCCTGTATGTTTGGCTTGAGGGCCTGGTAGAGGCGTTTACGATTTTGTCATTTTTTCATTCTTAAATCAAAACTGATTCCATTGTACTTCAATTGAACTGACATAATAGAATCCTCAATACATTGGCGAGTAAGTATTAATGTTATGATAGAATCCTGAGAATTGTTACATTACGTTACGTTCCTTTTCCGTCGAACCGAGCAATCACCATTGATAGTGTTCACCGTACTTACCTATGAATTACCTCCTACTCACTGTAGTTTTTCTGACCGTGGCGTAAAGACTGAAAGACAAACACGCTTTAGCTACGTTTTCATCTACGTTACGATCCAACCGCTTCGAGTTTGTTTTGAATGACATTTCTCCCTCCATCTTCATCATCTCTCCAAAAACACATGAATTTCGTTTGTTGGCTTTTTTTCACCTGTTGATCTGTCAAAAAAGCAAATGCGCAGCATATTTGAACAAGAACTTCCGTTTGGAGTCACGTTTCGTAACATTTATTTCGAAACGTAAGGTCGAAGCTTTATATTGATATGTAGCATGCATTGAAATCCAATGGCTTAATTCGTAAACTTCAGGCGAAACCAAAGCTAGAACGTGTATTTTTTTCAGCCATAATGGTTATGGGCGTTAATCAGTATCATGGTGGTGCGTTGGTTGTCAAAAAAAAGACGTTAAGGTATCGTAGTTTGAATTCGTCAAATATGAAAAAAACAAATCTTATTTTTGAAGTTCTTTTATCCATAAACCCTTTCCACTCTATATACATTCATTGCTGTCAATGAAACTTTGAAGTAGTCACAAATTCACGATTTCGAAATGTAAACAAACAAATCGCTTTGACAGATCAACATTTTCAACTCACCTCTTGGCTCTTATAGATAGAGATGAATTCGGAATAGTTAGGAATAGCGACTATATGAGACATTAAGAATGCGTTTCAGAACGGCTTGACGTAAAACTCGTTACGAATCGTAACTATTTGTGTTACATTGGTGAATGTTGTTACAATTAGAACGCACTTCGGGCGGTTGTTCGAATCCTATTGGTGTCTTGAATGTTTTTTCTTGCAAAGTATTGAAAGTATTCAACAGCAGTCGTGTTTTTTTTACAACTCAGTCGGTAGCACTGTAATCAAGTGCGAATAAAACGCTCCAACTCACTTTATCTGTCAAATTCAATTTGTTTGGCAATTGTTACATAAAACGTTGCAAATTGGACCTAAGGGTTGCGCCTCGGATTAAACAAAATTAGCAAATACTTCAACCTAAGCAAGTGTATAACTCAAATGTGTTCATCTTAACGCCAACAGCGATGTCTTCATTTCAATAATTGAAAGTTCTAACGCCGCCTACACGACTGTCATTTTTTTACTGGCCTTTTTATCGACTGTCATCCAAATTGTTGTTGTTTGCCAAGGGAAATTTTGCTGTCCTGGCTACTGAGTAGTGAAAAAAACACGACTATTATCATTTGTCTCGGAAAAGTGGTTCTAAATGTGCCTAGGTTTTTCGAAGCTGTCGTAGCAACATTTAATTATTATTATTTAGGCCCATTTCACAATGTCAACTATAAAATACAACCCTGTGCTTCCTTGTAACTATTTTTAACAGCCAAAGAAAATGAAAATATGTTTATTTTTCTTCTGATTTGTTTGTTTGATATTCATCAATTTCAATGTCTTAACCGTATAATTACTTTGGGCAGCGGTGAAGCGTTTAACCGATATTAATGCACTCTTCCTTATCGGTATACGAAAAACTCTCTTTCTACAAACCAGACGTTCGACTTCTGTCACAGATCATCATTGTTATAATTATTGGAAACTAAGCAGGTATACATTTTGTCTGTTTTTTCTGTCCATGCGTATTGCGGATGGGATATGCTCTAAATATGAACTTGAACTTATTTCCGTTGCAAAATGTTCCCCACAAAAAAGTTCGAAGACTAAAAAAAGCGACAACTTAATGCAGGTTTTTAATTTAAGAAAAGAAAAGACAAGCTATTACACGCTTGAGCAATATGGCAACAGGTCATCTGATGTTTGATATAAGTTTGTGTGTTGTTGCTACAAAAAAAATGGAAATTCGGCAATTCGGATAGGTGTATCTGTGTTCAGAAGAAAGCAACATGTCAGGTCTGTGTAGAAAGTGAAAAGTTCTTCAGATAGCTGACTTACAACAATTATTATGATTTTCAGATTTCTGGATGCGAATCCTCGTCCCTCCCATCAGGGTTATTAAAACTTTTACTTTACTTTAAATACATTTCTTACAGAATAAATTGAAAATGGAAACACTAAATAATTAACCTGTCCATAGATCATTCACTCAACAAAAAAGTTGATTTGTTGAGATTAAAACTAGATGCTAGTTTTCAACAGACTCTCATGGGAGAAAAAATATCACGCAGCATTGGGAGCAGAAGCAGAAGTGTGTGAATATTAATCGAAAGACACATTAGTTACTTCGTAGCTAAGATGTGAAAAAAGTGGACGGATATATGGTTTGACAATATAATTTGACAGAAAGCTGTTTTAATGAAAATATTTGCAACACCTGAATAGTCTCTTTGATATGATTATTAGAGATCAGCTTTAAATGCCGGTATTGAATACTCCTCTCAACAGATCAGAGTTCGAGTTCACATCGCATCGTCTTACAAAATGAGGTTAGTTTTGTTAGGTAAAATCCTTGGCTGTTATGCTGGAAACATTTGGTTGCAGCAACACAGAGCTACCGCATGCACACTATGCACACAAACCATAATGGTTAGCCGGCAACTTTGTTGGAATGAATTTCGCTTTTCGGACCTGTAACCTGGGTAACTGGATTTTGTGACATCACACCTTTAGTCTTCTTTATTGGGGTTATGTGAAATAAAAAGTCTTCGGTATCTGCACTCCAGGATATGGAATGCAATATTGGTCGTAAATTTGGCTGTAACCGGGGTCACGCTGCGCTGATCATTGAGCACGGACCACGTAGTTGCCTTCAATTACTTTCAGGCCGTGTGCGAATTCAGTTGAAAAGTGGTTAAAACTTGACGTTTGTTTAAATTTTGACACTTCGCATTGAATAAAATGTGTTAAAATTAGACTAGCTGTGGTGCAGGCTAAAATATGACAGTAGTGGTTAAAAATTCACAATTCATCCAACTCCCACACGGCAATCTGGAAGTTAAGAAAAGCATCTTGAGAGCGTTCAATTGGGCTCAAGTGACAGTTCTGATTCTGAAAAGAAGAGAATTTCCCTTATGATTTTAAAAACAGAATGCTTTTCTTTAGATTCCAGATTGCCAATTAAAAACACCATAAGTGTCAGACACGTTCAGATTTTTGACAATCAAGTTTATTGTATGTAGGTACACATATATGCATGAACATACATATTAAACTTAAATATTTTTTAAAAACAGGTATACTAACAATCACACTTTATCACATGACATAGTTGTTATATCATCTTTGAACTATTATTATTTAATTAAAATAAATTAAAAATGTGTCAACTAGTTTGTATTTTTTTGTATTGGTGAATGGTTTTTTCTAAGTAAATGCGACGAAAGAGAAATTATAATTTCAAGCAAGGGAAACTGTATACTTTAACAGCAGTTCAGACATCTAAATGGTTGTGTTTCTAAAGCATCAAAGTGATTTAAGGTAATTACCATTATTGCCTATTTGCGCCTGTTTACGCTTATTGCTTATATTTTATACTTACTGTTCGATTAACCTGTTAAGAATCTCAACGGATACTACTTATTAATTAAACTCAATTACAGTTATTATAGAGAAAATGAAGGTTTGGTCATCAAACGCTGGCCTGATTTAATTGAGTGTTCTAAATAAAGTGTTTATTTTCACAGAGAGTATTATTATGGGAGATGTTACTTTTACTTGTGATTCACTCTGATTTCTGATGTCAAATTTTAGTTGTTATTTGAAATAATATGAGGGGTTCTGTAACGGGAAAATGAGGTTCTTAAACCTTCACAATCTTTGCCATCCGCTGATAAAATTTGACAGTTATACAGCTGTAACACAAACACTTTTTTTACTTTAGCTTCACCTGACGTTAACGAGTTCAGCCATAAGAATTCAATGCATGCTATCACAATTAAGCTTTGACCTCGAGTATCGTACGTAATGTTACGTAATGTGACTCCAAAGTAAAGCTCTAGAAGTTTATATATGTTGAACATTTGCTTTGTCTGACAGCTCAACAGCTGTGAAAGAAAATCAACAAATAAAATTCATTCGTTTTTGGAGGTATGGAAATTGTATTCAAATCAAATTTCGAAAGACGAAGCTAAAGCATGATTATGTTTCAGCCATAAGGTCATAACTGGAGTACCCGTGCAGATGTGGAAGTTGTACTTAAGAGGGATGTAAGGGGTCAGATCCCGATCTCCTCTTTCTCAAATCTCTGGTCAGATTTATTGATAGAAGTTACGCTCACTGTCTTCAAGGCCGTGTGCGAATTGGATTAAGTGTGGTTAAAAATGGATGAATTTTTAACCACTACTGTTTTTTTATTTTTAACACATTTTATTCAATGCGAAGTGTCAACATTTAACTAAACGTCAATTTAACCAATTTTTAACCCAATTCGCACACGGCCTAAAGGTCCAAATCCGAAGAGTAGGGTTGTGAATCCAAAAACGGTTGGGAAAAGTTGGCGTCAGAGTCCTGAGGTAAACCATCGTTTATAATGTGGGCTTCAGACTTGAACACGTCCAACACGACTTGTACCAAACGTAAGCATTGTATACTTTCCCCAAAGTATAGAAAATGTCAGATTACCAGTGGACCCATTAGTGCGAAAGCCGTACCATTTGAACATTTTTTGTTATTCTCTTTTGAGTTTATTGCATTTAAGACACTTACTTACTTACTTAAGGTGGCTCTACAGTCCGTTGTGGACTTGGACCTCAATCAACAGTCTCCGCCAGCCAGCTCGGTCCCTAGCTTAGCAAGCTGTCTCCAGTTTTGCACTCCAATTCTTCACACGCACCCAGAGAATTGTTGATGAGAGTAAGCCACTTAGGCCTTGGCTCTTCAAGAGCTGTCGCGCCACTCTATTTATTACAAGTGGGAGCAGATGTTCTAGTTCATAAACTTGCTTCTCTAACAACCACATATGTATGAACTCACTGAACCCACGCGCCCCTCTGTTGCCTCGCGCCCCAAGGCACATGCCTAGTTTACCTTTAGGATAATACGCCACTGGATACACCCTGTATAGCAATTTATCTTGGATGTTTATACACTACATTCAGCTTTGTTTATTCCTAGACCAATCACAAATATTTAATGACAAAATTTTAATGAACCAGCGAATTTTTGGAGCTAACAGTTAAGGTGCCAATTCAGTATGTCATTTAGTTTCAGGCATATATTTACAGCTGGTTTACCCTGTGATGCTAAAAAACTTATCTCTAAAATTATTTTGCGTTAATGGAAATGTATAATGAATGCATCGTGCACAACCTAACACTAACAGAAGACAGTTGTCATACCATAATTAATTATATAATATTAGATATCTGATGTCAGAGATTTCCCTCTGAATGTCGAAAAGGTAAATACATTCATTGTTTTAATATCAATTTAACTCAGAGACACTTTTGAGAACATTTCTACTGAATAGTCGCACCCCGAGCCCGAAGAGAGTCGGATATCCAAAGCCCACAAGTCGAAGCACTCCCAGTCAGTCATTCAATTTTTTGTACTAAGAAAAGAACTTCAAGAACTGTGCGGTCGGTCATTGGTTAAGTTGGAGGCAACACGATGACGATGACGATGACGAGACGACGACTACACTACGAGACGCTAGTCAAGTAATGCCTCTGCGAATCAATATCGAAATCAGTCAGTCTTAAAGGTATCGCCAGGCGGTAAAGACACACATGGCGACAACTTAAGAAAAAAAAAAAAACAAATAAACGCAAATAACTTCAAAAATAAATAAACATCCCAGGCCCGAGAGTCGTGTCTTATGTGCGCCTGTTACTGAGAATAGTATTCACCGTTAATAGAATTAAAATTAAAAAAATAAATAAATAAACGCAACACTTTTTTCGTCGTCGTCGTACTCTAGATTTATTCTGTGAAAAAAAATTGTGATACAAAAAAAAGTAAAAATAAATAAATTGAATTAAGACAGTTTATGGGAATTATTTGGTTTTCATTGAGAGCTGCTATATAAACATAATAATCTTAACAAAATAGTTAAACCAGTTCCTGAATCATCAAGTGGATTACACGATTCATCACTGTTAGGCTTAAAGTGAGTAGTTTTTTGTTGTAGTTGTTGTTGGGTGGTTACTTGAATGCACAAATGCACAGCACATGCACCCAAGAGCGAGTGGTTTTATTTTAAGTCTTTTGCCTGAGTATGTAAAAGAAGTGGAAAAGTACTGGCCAAATGTCTTCTTAAGATTTCTCTTTCTCCTGTTACTTGGCTTGTTTCATCCAAATTACAAAAAAAAAAAAAAAGAAACGGAACCAGTTGGGGAAGAGGGTTTGTCACGGCTCCCCTTTGCAAAGGCCAAACTGTCTTGTCCTTCTCGTATTTTATGTGGCCCTCTAGAGCTATTTCTGTATAATATTTTTTTTTACAAAATGGAATTTGGGCCAAATGTGGGGCTTTGATTATTTGGTCAGTAAATGTAATTGTGATTTTCGTTTTGCCCCTACTGTAACTCAAACTCATTGTACGCCCATGTCTTCTCCATCGTGTAAACCAAAGGCGGCAAGATGTTAATATTTGTTAAGCAGGTAGAAGACTTGCGGTTTTCAGAACGTGGGCAAGGAAGACTTCAAATTTTAGCGTTTATCGAACGAAAGATTGACAGTGTGTGTGGATGTTTTGAACAAATGTCAAATAGAAAAATGTATATTTTCTGATCATTCATATGCAAATTTGACGTATTTACATACTGTCACGTTTTTTTCTTAATTTATTTATCAACATCATAGAGTCGCACCCCTATCTAAAAACACTTTACAATTTTTGCCTTATTACCTAATGATTGTCAGTTAATTGTTTTTATCAATCAATACCTACAAATTGTTGGTGTAGTAGAAATTAGTGTTTGTATTTATGTAAATCAGATATACTATTATTAACTTGTATAAACTAGTATACTTGCCTTTTTTTGTTTGTTTTTAAACCGGTTTATCTATTAAGCCGATCAATGCAAGTACCTACCTACTCCATTCATTATTTGTTCACGTGATTCTTTTAATTTATCGGAGTTTCCTTTTTTGTTATTTTATCGTTTTATTTTTGTTTTGTTGTAATGAAGGTCCCGCTTATTATTGACATATAATTCATCGTAAAATAACGACTTTCAACCGGCAAAAACGAATAGTCCGTGTCACCAAGTTAAAAAAAAAATGATCAAAATTTCAAAACGATGTTAATTTTTCTAAGTTTAATTTGATTTAACGAGGCGTTCCATTTTCTATTTGTGTTAAGCAACCTGTTTGTGTTCTATGACCGTATGTGTATAACTTTTTGTTGTTTTGATGGCCGTATTAACGGTGGCGGTGCGTTCTGTTAATAACAATCGTTGACTATAGTTGGTTTGTCAAAAAAAGGAATAAAAACGTTAAAGTTTCATAATTGGAATTCGTAGGAAATAGTTAAATTCAACGTGTTTTGCGTTGATCTGTCACACAAGAGATGAAAACCTTCTTTTTATGGATGCTTTGAAAGATCAATACTTTTAACTCGCCTTCTAAAGATGAGTTTGGAATAAAGTTAGGTTAAAGTGGCTGCGGTTATATAATCCGCACACTTAGGCCAAAAGAAAAGACCCATTGTGATACCCCCTGAATCTAAGGAATTACTTCTTAATAGTCGAACCATTTTGAGCTTTTTATAAGGCGAAGAAGATTATTTGATATCCTTATTAACTAGTTCACTGGGATTATCATAAAAGTATTCGGAATAGTTACCTCGAAACTATTTGACATTCTAAAAATGCATTTCAAAACGACTTAATGATGATAATTTTTGTCAATAATCTTAGTTATTTGTGTTTCAGAACGCAAAAAAAAATGGACAAAAATGTCTAATTATCGTCCGATTGCACTTACGTCCCTTCTTTCAAAGGTCATGTAAACGCTGATAAACTATCAGCTCCGGAAGACCGAAAACTTCTAAATGACCGGCAGTACGGCTTTCTCAGCAACAGATCCATTGACCACCGGTAATCTGTTGGTTTATCTCACCCAACAGTGGAACAAATCTTTATTTCGTTGTTGCACTTGATATTTCAAAAATATTTGATAGAGTTTGGCACCAGGGTCTGTTATAGAAAATGCTTGCTTTCGGTATCGATGAGTTCCTCCTTCGTTGGATTAGAAACTTTCTATCGAACCGTTCAATACAAGTTGTAATAGACGGGTTCAAGTCTGAAACCCACAATATAAATGCTGGTGTGCCTCAGGGCTACGTTTTGTCTCCGACCCTCTTCCTCGTTTTCATTAATGATCTCTTCTCTGTAACTTCTAATCCAATAAGTTGTTTCGCTGACGATAGCACCCTAAGCATTTCTTATTCGTTTCCAGACTCACATCCCTTAACTTCGGATGTGGAACTGGAAATGGCAAAATATGATTAGCTCATTAAAAGCTGACCTAAACAGCATTGTACAATTGGGAACAAAAAACCGCGTAGACTTTTATATGGTTCGAAAAACCCAATGCTGTCTTGTATCGTTAAAGCGAGATTCTTAGTATGTGCATCATTCTGACTACCTTTTGTGGAATGAGCACACATGCGATGTCGCCGAAATTGCCACAAAATTCTTAGGTTTCTTAAGGCAGTGCAAGACATTTTTCTCCCCGTTTGATCTGGCTATTTATCTATAAAACATATATCCATCCAAAGTATGAGTATAATTCACATCTCTGGGCTGGTGCTCCAGCTACTAACTCAAGCCTCTTGGATGGCAATACAAAAAAGAGCTGTAAGAACGATTGGTGATAGACATATCACTGACTCATTCACCCCAGTTTACCCTCGAGCCCAACTTCGGACGTACTCTCAAGTATAGAGAATCATTTTTTTGCCGTACTACGCGAATGTGAAACTCTCTTCCACACTCTGTCTTTCCCAATCATTACAATATTCAAGAATTCAAGACCAATGTCGATTATTAACATCTTCATAACAGCACCGTAATAAAGGTGTACACAAAAAATCAGCCCACTAGGATTTTTCCGCAGATTGCCGTTTTAAAATAACTAAAATGACCGGACTATACGAACACAACCGAAAACTTAAATTTTTCGTATATCAAATTTAAGTCAGTGATATTTTTAAAATTTAGCGAAAAAGCTCATTCCTCCAGTGGTTAATAAAATTAAAATAAAATGTATTCCTTCTAAAAACTCTCTTATGTGGCTTTTCTTACAACCCAAAAATTGATACGTTGATACGTTTTCATATTTCTGGTTGTGAAAAAAAGCCACATAAATTATTTATAAGCTTTTTTTGTTGTTCATGCCATCTACTTCTGAAGTTTATGTATCACTCCTCTTAACATCCCTGATGCTGGTTGGAGTGATGCTTACAAACACACCCAACTTCACTGCGATGGTGTGGAGATCACCGGAAGTGCGTTCTGTTAATATCAATAATCAACGGTAATTATTTACTATCGTCAACAATTTTCTGTTTCAACGATTTATGTTTTGCCAAGCCAACGGTAGTCAACGATTAGTTAACAGAACGCAACACAGCTCCCACAAGGTTACAATGTTTTTGATCGAATAAAAGAGTAACCTCAATCATCTAATACATTTTCGGTGGCTTAAATAATTAAAATATTTTAAATTTGCTTAATATTACTTACACAAATAAAATCAAAAGGAAAATGAAAAAAGGGTACTATTCCCAACTACCAAAACGGATATGTAAGCCTAACAGCTGTATTTTTTTTTCTTATGTTCCTTATATTAACTGATTAACACATTAACCTGTTCAAATCTTGTTATTTAAATACACTGCATGTCCATTCCAAATTGATGATAGTTGAGGTGTAGTGTACATGAAACATCAGTAATTAATTTTAATTGTACGTGCAATAAAAATTACATCAAATGATACCGCCTTATAAATTACAACAACATGGTCCGTTTTAGTAACGAATTAGCCTTTTATAGTTGCATGTAATTTAGCTGAAACTGAAAGATGTTATCAATGTAATTGTTAACGTCAAACGTGAATACAACAAGCTGTTGTTAAATTCAGCTTCGTTAGCTTCTGAAACATGTGAAAAATGTGACAACTCTTGAAAGCTTACCGGTTAAATAATTTAGTCTATTTCAAGTACTGTTTGTTTACTTACAACTGAAAGTACTCGTACATAAATGTTTGATCAGTGAATAAAAACAAAAGATATGGATAAGTTTACTCGTCATTTGAAATGGAATTTTTCTGCGTCATATTATCAGAAAAAATATACTTTTTATAATAATGGTTGTATAATAATTGTTGGTAGTAATTATTCTAGTCTGCTTTTTGAAAGTGAAGTGGATACTCATCAAAGCTCGTCGTAATAATGCAATTTCCTTGAATAGCTCTGTCCGATGTCAATAATCATATCTAGATTAGGGATTGTCAGCTTAAGTGAAACAAAATGAAGGAACAAAATCTTGAACAAATTTCCAGTCAAAAAGATGACTTAATAGGTTTGTTCGATGTGCACTCTGGGTCGCTCTGTGCCGCTCTGATTTCGCACTGAACTGTTCGATGTCGCTCTTTTTTCGCGCCGGTTCATTTCCACCGTGTTCGATGTGCATTCAGTACTCGCACCGGGAACGCACTGAACCGCCCCAAGTTTTTAACGGAGCGAGAATTTCGGTGCTGTTCGAATCAGCTGTTGCTGTAGAGAAGAAAAAAACAGAGCACTACAAATGCGTTCGATGTGAAATCAAACCCAGAGAATTTTTTCCGTTTTTTGACAGCTCCGTTCAGGGTAATAGAAAACCACGGAGCGCTCCCAGGTTACTTCGAACGAACCTAATATAAGCTATATTCGACAAAACGTTTGTCTTGTCCTTACGCGCCAAACTCATATTGCTCATATCAGCCAACACACTTCATTTATCGAACTGAATCTCATTCGAAACATAAAGAGCTCAAAACAACAATATAAATTAAAAATGTCTACCTTCTAAATCGGAGAATAAATACGAATTATTCATTTCGTTTCAATGTTTTGTTATTTATTTGAAAAGATGTATAGGGTGTCTCAGTAAGAGTGCACTTTTTTAAAATTTGAATATTTTTTTCCATGCAAGTTGCAACTCTGAAATTTGACAGCTATCATCTCTGTTTATTCCGATTATTAAAAATGGAGCGCTTTTTGAAAGAACAGCGCGTTATAATTGTGAAAACTCATTACACAACAAAAGTGACTGTGGACGGCATTTGTTACAGGAATATGATAACGGACTTCTTGTAGCCTCAATTGGACGGCATGAACTTGGACAACATGTGGTTTCAGCAGGACGGCGAAACCTGCCGCACCGCGCATGAAACAATCGACTTATTGCAGCAACGATTTTCAGAACGCATTTACTCACAAAATTCTTATGTCAACTGGCCATCAAGATCATGCGGTTTAACGCCGCCGTGTGTTTATTTTCATTGGGGTTTTTTGAAATCTCGGCTTTATGCGAGTAAACCAGAAACAATTCCTGAGCTCAAATAAGAAATCCAACGTGTCATCGGTGAGATACAGCTACATCTCTGTGCAAAAGTCATGGACAATTTCATGAAAAGAGTAATGGCCTGTCATCGGAGCCGGGGTCATTTGCCGGATTTTTTATTCCATACTTAATCGAAACATGTCTTCTTTACAATAATCACAACTCTGTCATATAATACTTGTTTTTTTTTTTTTAAATAAAAAAGTGCACTCTTACTGAAACACCCTATAAATGCAAGTTTTACCTGTCAAACCACTCAAGACTCGTTCAATATAAACACAGACTCGATGGACTCGGTGTAGTAAAATAAAGACTACTACAATTTTTAATTCCCAAACGATACGTGACCAATCGAATGCATCATCCCAAAGTGGTTACTCGTTCGTTCGATCCTTTGTATATCTATATATATTTGGGGAGTACTATCAACAGTACTATGACAGATGATCTGTCAAACCAAGCAGAGAAGTTACAACACTGCAGGGTATCACAAGGGATCTACATTGATCTAAGTGTGAGGGTTACAACATCAACTGTCAGCCCATATAACCTTACCTAAGCAGAGAACACACAATACAAACTTATGTAAAAAAAAAACTGCTTCTGTGAAAATTCTTATGATGGCACCACCATAGTTTCCCATCTTGAGACTACTCTTCAAATATATATACAAAGGTTCGATCACTGATGAAGTGATGAGACTCACTCACTCGTTCACTGAAGCGGTGATTATATCGGCCCCTGGTCTGGTACAATCATCACAATGTATTTTGTACAAACGATCTATTGACTAGAAAACATTTTGTTTTGTCAACCAATATTCGAAATACCTACTTCTTCCAAACATTTGTGTAAAGTCTGGTTACAATTTTCGAACTAAAAATACTTATGACTTGTTCCACTTTTCAGTAAATAACACAGATAATCTTGCGGTTTATATTTTATAAACAGTTTTGTTGACACACCTGTCATTCGTACGTGCCATTGACTCTATTCTCTGAATTTAATATACTAGGATCAGTCAAAATTTCGTGTTTTTTTATGAGGAAAGGTTGAATTTTTATCATAATATGTCTTATTTGACTCATGCGAAGCCTTAATCTTTATGATTTGCTTTTTGTTCTATCAATTGACAACAGTTATAAACTGAAGACATGAACTTTTATCTGAATTTCTCCAGACATTTATTTGATCTAGTACGTATTTTAAGACTCAAATAAAATTTTGAAGGAATTTCAACTTCTGACTTGATATCAGTGAGGTGAACAATGAATTTCTTAAAATATCTTGCATGTTGTCACAATTAATTTGTTTTTAAAACTGTATTCACCGGACTATACATGGTTCAGAAAGCGAATGTTCCCTGTTTGACATTATGCTATGCATGTGGTTTACTCAGTATTTTTCCGTTTCCTATTTCGGAATGAAGTTTTTTTTATCGTGCGAATCCACATACAAAATTTTGTTTAAAAATGACTTTGCTTAGATTGAAAAAATCCCGCAAAATGTGATTAATTTTACATATGTGCATATGTATGTATAGGCGAGTGTGCTGCGCATATTTGACAAGTCATTATGTCATCGTTGTTAATGGCATGTTCCCGTTGGGTTAAGGAATTCACTGGGAACACAAAGAAATACAAAAAAAAAAAAAACCAAACAAAAAAATGTTTAAATCTTGAGTTGATATTTGTAGATCTTCTTAAACCGTTTAATAAATACCTACCTACTGAAAAAAAAGAATAAAGATATCAAAAATAAAAGCAATAATTTTGTTCGAATAAAAACAAAGTCAAAATGCTTATATTTTGGCACATTTGTAAAAGAAAAATACTCAAATGTTGATGTTTTTTGTTTTTGTGTTCAACTTATCAAAATAAACTCTAGAAAAAATTCACACGTTCATTTTTTGATTTTGTAGGCGGTTAATGATCTGGCCTCGTGTCTTAAAAGTGAAAAGCACATGAGCGTTTCAATAAAATTATACGATGAGGCCAATAGACTTCGTAGACTTTTTTCAATCTTTAAATAGACAACAAATTATTCATTATTTGATAAATAAAGTTCTCAACTTAATTCCATCAGACATCGCCAAAGACATTTTTATGAGCTCTGAGTGTTCACAACATGTTGATAACGTTTTGAACGTTTAATGACTCAACATAGAATGACAGTTGCCACTCGCAATGAAAAAAACACTAGCCCTTGAAACGAACAAAACTGAATTGTTAAAAGTTGGCTGTTTCCATATTAACTGTATACGTTCTATTCTATTCTCTCGTTTGAATTATTGTTCAGGTTCTGTTCAGATGCAAAAAGAAAAACGTCTTGTGCCAATACTTGAAATGTAACATTAAATTAATAATATATTGACGTTTTCCTTTTAACCACTGAACAGATTACGGAATTGTCACAGAAAAATCGGAGTTACTACTTACTTACTTACTTATCCGGCAGCCTACCATCGTGAACGATCCCTCGCATGCACTCTCCAGTCGCCGAAACCAAGTGCTCTGGCATCCGCAGTCACTTGGTCCTTGTACCCTAGGTTCGGTCTTCCTTGCCGTCTCGAACCTGGGGTCTGGGGTGAGAAGACTTTCTTGGCTGGAGCGTTGTTGTCCATTCGCTCGATGTGGCCGAGCCAATGTAGTCGTCTTTTCTTGGCCTTCTGGATCTGGACTCCATCCACATCTTGGTACAGCTCATACAGTTCTCGGTTGAACCTTCTTCTCCATTCGCCATCGTTGCATATGGGACCGAGAATCCATCGAAGAATTTTTCTCTCGAAAGTGCCCAGTATCAATTCCCCTTTTTTACTTATCGTCCAGCACTCGGCGCCGTAGAGTAGGACTGATAAAATCAAAGTTTTGTATAGCAGACACTTTTTCTTTCGAGTGAGGAGTTTTGAACCCAGTTGTTTTGCCAAACCGAAGCAGCAGCGGTTCGCTAGGGTAATTTTTGTTCGGATCTCCACTAAGGTGTCGTTTATGGGATTGATATTTGTTCAAAGGTAGGTGAACTCCTTAACTACCTCGAAGTCGCTGCTACCAACGGTGACGTTTTGTCCTAGGCGGTGGACAGATGTTGCTTTGTTTGTTGATAGCATGTTCTTTGTGTTGTCCTCATTCACTTCAAGACCAACGAGTTTCGCCTGTTCTTCAATCGCTGTGAAGGCCTCAGGCACAGCTCTCTTAGATCGACCGATGATGTCAATGTCGCCCGCATAGCCTTGGAGCTGTGGATTTGTTGAAGATAGTGTTTTCCGTGCTCACATCTGCCTTGCGCACTATCTGCTCCAGGACTATGTTGAAGAAGTCACATGACAACGCATCTCCTTTGTCTAAATCCTGTGCATGTTTATGGAATAACTCGGATGAGCTGTTACACCATTTGTATACTACACTGCGTATTGCTTAGCGTCATGCGGCACAGCTGGATCAGTTTGTTCGGGATCCCGAATTCAGACATCGCCATCATAAGCTCTTGGCGGTGGATGCTATCATACGCAGCTTTAAAGTCGATGAAAAGATGGTGAGTTTCGACTTGAAATTCGTCGGTCTTTTCCAGAATCTGTGAATATATGGTCTATCGTTGCTCACACAGTACGTTGGATAAGATTTTGTATGTAACATTAAGCAGGGATCGGAGTTAGCTCAAAGCTATTCGAGCGAAGGAACTTTACAAACATAAATTCGTTGCATTTAAAAAAACACATTTTGAATGAAAGGCGCCACTAAAAGCAATTTCCACCCTGTCGATTTTATGTTTTGCGTCTCAACTCACAATAAAATGTTCCCGACGTTCACAAATGTTGCAGCATCAGATTCTGATTCTGAAAAAAGTATCGGGCAAACTATTATTCTGGGTCACACAATACTCAACGTCTTGGGTGCATTAAACAAAATATAACAAAAAACTCTGGTAACTTTCCACTCCACAAAATCAAATAAAGCAAAGTGCAATATTTCTGCATTTTGAGACGTGTTGTACTTGCCACTTTGCCATTCGCTTTGTTACATCTCGAAAAATGAATGTAGGATATCATTGTGTTTATGTTTATTTTACTGAAGCATTCATATTCAGCAAGAAGACATGGTTTACTCCCAAGTACAAGAGTCAATAATGTTTTATGTTTCTTTTAAAACATCTCACAATGCACACAAAAGTCTAAGCAAATTTGTGCGTTCTGTCGGTACCCAATATGGTTCAAACTGACAATGAGAAAAATGTGCGAGGCGAGTGCATTCAGAGTTGTTTGAATTGATTCGGGGTTGATGAAGTTCACGTTCGTGATCAATGATGATGTTCCCTTGAATCTTGAATTGTGACATTATTCAGAAGGGAATTTATTGTGTTCCATAATTGCCTATTGTCAATTAAAAAATTCTTTTTTATTGCTTACTTTATTTCAAAGAGATGTGAAAATTGCAATTGATATTGAAATGCAGTTTTGAGAGTTTAAAATGATTGCGTTTCGTTCACATTTCATTTGTAGAGCATGATATTCACAGAGAAGCTATCATATCAAAAATTAAAATATTTTAATATCGAACGAAAACTCTTACTAAACATTAGCTTTTAGATTGGCAATCTAGAAGCTAAAAAAAAAGCATTTTGTTTTTAAAATCAGAAGAGACATTCTCTTGTTTTTAGAATCAAAACTGTCACTTTTGCCCAATTGAACGCATTCAGAATTACATTTTTAACTCATCTCATATGCCATCAACCAAACAGTTCTTCAGCCATTAGATACACTAATGGCGTTTTTAATTGGCAATCTGGAAGTTAAAAAAAAAAGCATTTTGAATTTCGATTGGGATTCCAGATTTACAATTAAAAACGCCATAATATCTAAAGGAAGAGGAAACTGCGTACCAAAATAGGAACGGAAATAGGAAATAGGAATATCGGTCTTTCAAATTAAACCACTCAGCTTGTTAATCGTTTAATTCATTTTCACTTTGTTGGTTGCCAAAAACAATCTGATTTGACCTAAATTTAAATGTTCGTCATTTGGCTTTCGACATAGGGTAAGATGAACAGTCAAATCATGGACAATTAAAAAAAAAAATTATCAACAATAATGGTGAACGTTCAATGGAACGGAACTTACTTGTTAAAAATTGTGTGTTTGAATATTCGTTGGGTGCGTTCACTTTGACTTGCATAGTCTATCTGGATAACCGGGTATAGAATATATATGTAGTAAGTTGTTAAGGTTATCTTAAGGCAGAACGGAACGCAGACGGAGTTGTCCGTAACCGAGCAAGAACAATAAATTCATTACATTACGTTCTTTTCTTAACGATTGTCAAACGAAACGTTAATATGCATTTTATTCCTATCGCTGATCTCGTAAACGTTAGGCGAAGTCGTATTTCGAAATCGGACAAATTAACAACAAATTTATTTCAATAAACTGATTTGTTTGTTTTTTTGTTTTTGCAACGTAAATCAAAGGTATTCACGTGGCACGTCAAACAGTTTTCAAACAAAATGGCCTCGACATTCTAGAGAGCTAAATGTTTTTGATCTTCCTATTGATGCATTTCTGCAATCGAAATAAATCAAAATCAATGCCAAAACGTATAGATATTTTGATTGAAAAAATTTCGACAAAACAACGTCTTTAGACAGAATCTAAAAAAAGACAACGTCGACGTAAGCCGATGTTTATTGACTGCAGTCGTTATTTTTTGTATTTGGAACGCAGTACTCCACTTTATTTTAAGCATGTCAGTCAAAGTTTCCTATCGTATGTATAAACATACCTTAAGACTTTCTTAAGGGCCATGTATCAAAAACAAGAAACATTACGGCTTTTATTAAGATACCTACATAAGTATCTGAGCAATTATTATGTTGAAAGCTTTGTATAATATATATTTGACAGGTATAATCGACCTCGCATTCGACTCTAGCGTTACCTAGTTACAAGCAGAGATAGCTTATTTTTTGCATAAGTTTTTACTAAGCAAACATTTTTGAGGAAGCAGAGAAAATTGAAATCGTCAATCTTGATATTGAAAGTAAGTATAACTGTGTATGTGACGCGCACATACAACATCGTTGAATTTATTTTATTTAAGACCCCCATTTACAGACTCAATTGCTTGATTGATTGATTTCTTTTCGAGCGCCAACCAAATCAAACACTTTTGCTTCTGCTGTTGATGTGAATAAAAATTCTAATTCTTAAATTAAAATAAACTTTGCAATTTTGCGAGGCTTGGTGTAGCTTTGTCGTTTGTTGCTTGGCGCACTAAACAATTGAATAGAAATTAATAAAAACGAAATTGAACCACTTCTAGTAGCTATTTTAATTTACTACTGGGTATCGTGAGTCGAAGCTCATTCCGACACTTAAGAGTACAACTATTTCTGCCTTTTTGTACCGTCATAATAATCTGTTAGCGCTGCTGCTCGCAACTTAAGGCTGAACTATAATGCAATTTTGCTCACGCAAGCACGCTTAATAGAACCAACGAATAACCACGAACCCTATGAGCAAGCCATAATGTAATTAAGCTACGTTCATTAAATTAATGTTCAACTTTTACTAGTGCGGTTTGATTTCATTCGCTCATTGCTTATTGCTTAAGTGAATTTGATAGCGTTAAGAATAAAAGGCCAAGACTACTTCTTTTGATAACTTAAAGGGCTAACTATAATGAGCGGAAGCAAACGGAAGATACTGTCAGAACTGAACGAAACGCTTCCTTCCGAACTGCCATGTGAACACTTTACCCATAACGAACGGATGTGTACGGACTACGGAAGTGTCTTTCAAAATAATATATATGTTTTTTATTTTCAATAATTTTTGAATTTCAATCAATCAATCAATCAATCAATAAATCCAGTCAGCTGTCAAATTTTTGTTCGTAAAAAGCGAGGGGAAGCGCAGTTTATGTCCGTTAGCAAAACTGAACGAAAATTGACGAAACGGAGCAATCCACTATTTAGGGCACAATATACAAACGAATTTCTTGTTCTCGCTCAGTTACGGACGGCTCGGTCCGCTCCTTTCCGTTAATTATAGTTAGCCCTTTAATCAATTATAGTTGGGCATTTAGGCACGAGCTGTAATAGCACTAAGTGAACTACATTACTACAATTATAATGTAAATGTATGTATGTTTAAGCTATTACTGAGGATAAAATAAAACGCTCGGCTCGTGCAATTTTATTGTCACGTGTTAAAATTACTCGTCAAATCATCTTTTAAATGAATTAAAACAATGCAGTCGCCTCTTTTTAACAACTACTGTACATTACACCAATACAACAAGGCTTTTTTTCATCGCCAACATACAACCGTGTCACCACGATCGCGTGTAATGCCATTGCTCCGCGTGCGAAAATAAGGTAGATTAGATTTATTATTTTATTACGCTCATCATGTCACACTCATCTTTGGCGCTATTAACTGGCGTGCGGGCTACAGTGCACTGCGGATATATGAAAATTACAAAATTCTAAAACGTATGGTTTTATTTGATCTTTTTCACCTCGTACTTTCAATATTTTGTTCGATAATCGCTGACACTTGGTTCTTGATTGGTGCTCATTTGCCTTAGTGCCCGCTACTGTATTGAGGTCGTTTTCACGTCACGTCACGTCAAAGGCTTGGTAGTAGGTATTACTTATATTTGAATGATTCTTAAACGCCCCTTTTATTGAATTTTTGTGTCTACTTTAAGATGCTGTAATGTGATTAGGTGACAGTGCTACCAAAGGTTAAGGTTTAAATGAGTCTGTCATTAAAACGAATAAGATAATGGCTGAAACACAAACATGGTTAAGCTTCTTCTTCGTCTACGTTGCGATGCAACCGCTTCGAGTTTGCTTTGAATGAGATTTCTCCCTCCATCTTCATCATCCCCCGAAAAAAATGAATTTTGTTTGTTGACTTTTTTTTACAACTGTTGTGCTGTCAGACAACGCAAATATTCAGCATATTTGAGCTAGACCTTCCATTTTGAGTCACATTACGTAAAATTACGTTCTTTTCTTTTTACGATTGTCAAACGAAACGTAAGATCGAAACTTCATTGTGATAGCATGCATTAAATTCCTATGGCTGCACTCGTAAACGTCAGGCGAAACTAAAGCTAAAGCTTGTTTGTGTTTCAACCATAAATGGGTGAACAAAAATAATCTATATTATCAACGCTTACAGCACTAGAACTATGAGAAGGCAAAGACTGTTCATTAAATTTTATATTAATAAACATTTATACCCATATAAATGAGGGGTCCTTCGTTTTAATACTTCTGAACTCTGACAGTTGATAGCAACAATCTCTTTGAAGGCACATCTGTCAAACTGCCCATCATTTATTCATAAAAAAAGGGAATGAGAATAAAAAAAAAAACTTTGATTAACGTGCAGAAATTGAAATATACAACTTTTGTAGACTTTCTTTCGTACACTTAAAGCTATGGCGTTATGGCGGAATTGGTACACAGAACTGTCACATTCCGGATAGCAAACGAACATGCAAACACATTTTTTTTGCTTCTAATGGTTGAATGTCTTTGTATTTGTGAAAGCTCATATGCAGAATATGAATATTACAGATGACATGACATTGTTTTAATTTTCTTTATTTGTTAACACGGCGGCGAGTACGTATGTGCAAATGTGTGCATGAATGCGTGATTCTGTTCTTGATTCCGACTCCAAATTCGGAAATGTTTTTCTGTTCTTTTCAGTTTTCAGAACAAGAACTGTCACCTTGTGCCAAGGGAACGAATTCAGAATCGTTCGGAACAGTTCCAGACGAGCAAGAAAGAAAGAAACGCTATTTAAAAAATGAGTCAATTAAATAAAAAAAAAGTCCCTGGGTCGGCTCATTAAAAATGGAATTCAAAATGGTAACCCCATGTGAGGGTTACTTTTCGTAACACACTCTTTCATAAGGACATCGACCCAAGCTAACAGATTTCAAGTGAAACTCATTAATGGGTTTAACACAAAAGATCACAACACGTTATTTTCGGATGTCATGTGATTTACTGAATGCGATTTTTAATGTCATGTTCCTGCTATAATGTATTTCATTTGTCTTTAATTGACGAGAATCAGTGTAACGTTTGAGCGGCATAACTTTTGGGAAATATCTTACACGATGGCCAGCTGTTTAGTGGTAGAGTAAGGCAAGCTCGTAACTGGCTGAATACAATGAGATGTAGCTGTAGCCCAAAAAAATCGCTGGCGCCAAAAACGTGTAGCAACAGTGGAATAGCGCATCAAAATAGGTAGCTGTGAATATTTAAAAAAAAATTAAATTCAAAACTGAAAATTTAATTCTGTTGTGAAACTATTTAGCTTGTTTGCTTGAAAAAAACTTAAAAAAATTATGAACGAAGAAGAAGGAATTGCATTTAATGCAGTAGATCTGATGAACTGTCAAATTTGTAACCAGAAAAGTTGAAGTTCGCTCAACTTGTACTACACATCAAGCTTCAAGCTTCAGACTCAGCTGCATATTGTATCGCACTACATTTATTTTCTATCTTTCAACTTTGACAGCGCTTCAAACTACGACTACAGCTACAACATTGTATTCAGCCAGTAAATGTTGTATTAATAAAGCAAATGAGTGTTTAACGGTTTTGTGTATGAACAATTAAAGCAAACAAATGTCAGTTATATTACTGAAAGTTGGTTTCTTTTAAAATTGCAGCATGAAATTGAAAAAATGCGAAATATATGGCCAAAATTGCTGTCATAACCCGGAGGCCACACGAGCAAGTTCTAGCCATTGAATAAGAAGTACAGGAAGCGGTGTTAGCTACATGTACAGTGTACGTGAGTGAAGCAACAGAAATGTCTGATGATGTCCATTTTTAGGGTATGTGCTGTCAATTTTTAGGGTATGTGCTGTCAAACTTTGACTGTGTTGTCGGTCGAGTTCAGGCGCTGCAATTCGTTGAGTTCCCGTAGTGTGCACGGTTGTTTCTTCCATTGTCTTTCGAAACGTTTTTATTTGTTGGTTGTATTACAATAGGCGTAATAAACGTGATGAATTACGGATGAAAAATCAAGAAAATGTACTGGAAAATAAAAAAATTAAACATTAAAAACCGTGCAGTGCATCTTTAGTGTTAAAACACCATGCTTCCTAAAAAAAGAATTGAGATTGAAAAAAAAAGTTGAAGCAAAATCGATGAAATCTTGATTTAATCAAATTTTTCTTGGCGCCCCTGAGATTAACTATTCAACTGCAGATCAGCCCTGTTGTATAGCGTTTGTGTTTGTGAAACTCACACTACTTAGAAAAATGCTTCAATTCTTGTTCATAAGACTCCTTCCTGTACTTCTTATTCAATGGTTCTAGCTAGCAAGTTGGCATACAATCAAATGTTTTACTCACACATTCAAAGTGTTAGTACTTGCTTTAGTACCGAGTTAAATATTGTATGCCAAAATGTCAACCTGCTAGCCAGAACTTGCTCGTGTGGCCGCCGGGTTATAATTGCTCTCTGCTGTAGAAAGGCAAGTAATTTGACAGGTTTTGCCAAATTTATCATAATGAACACAATAGGTCCGTTCGCGTACTTTCTGCACTAAAAACACTTTTCACAAATCATCCCAAAGAAATTTCTTGGGCTAAAATTCGTAGGTTGGGGGAAATATTTTAATCTCTCGTCAGCACTCTCTTTTACGAAAAACTAAATAAATTTTGAGTACGCGAACAGGATTTGGTTAAATTTCGTAATTGGACTGTTTTGGGAGGGTACGCGAACGGACCTAATTAAATTAGAATATTAGTTGAAGCGAGAGTTTTATTTTCTTTTTTTGTTGGCGACATATTCGAAATTCAAAATTGGATGTGAAGTAAAAGCCTTTTTACTCAGTAGACTTTTTTGCTCTTATTTTGAAACATTTACAGTTGATCTCATAGGCCATACTGTCATTTTTGGTTTGCTTTGAGACAGTTTATAAAATTTTGTATGTTTCTTATGATTTTCAAAATTTTCAAAATTTTGTTTGTTAATGTCACTTCAAAATTAGCAAATTTGTTGCCTCGAAATTGGGTAGTTTCACGTATAAACAAATTTTTCTTGGGACTTCAGTCACGCTCAAAACTTCCTTGCTAGCAGGCTGTGTATTGTACTAACAGCAACAATATTACGCGGGTAATTTTAAACAATTATTAAAATCGATTCTAACCGACAGAACTATTGTTCGTACTCAAATTTCATAATCTTTCTTGTTTCCTTTCAGCTGCAGAAGAAACTTCTGAAATCATCGCCATGGCGGACCCGAGCCAGGTTGAAAAAAATAAACCTGATGATAAACGCAAACCAGTCGATGCCGCTGATGGACATCCTCCTACTTCGTACGTGTTACAATTAAATATATTTTTCAAAAAAAAAAAAAATAAAAATGTTCACTTTTATTCAACTTCAGATATTTCGAGACAATAATCCATCTGTTCAAGGGAAACATTGGTCCAGGACTGTTTGCAATGGGTGACGCTTTCAAAAACGGTGGTATGATAGTTTCACCGATACTCACCGTCTTGATAGCGATAACAACAGTACACTGCCAGCATCTTTTGTTAAAGTGTGCAAAAAAAGTTCAGGAGGCAAATCCGGCATTTGTTGCTCCCGATTATGCTGAAACAGCGGTTTCGTGTTTCGATGTAGGACCACAAAAGATACGCAAATGGGCACCGGTGATGGGGACAGCTGTTAACATATTCATTTGTGTTACGCAGCTAGGATTCTGTTGCATTTACTTTGTTTTCATATCCACAAATCTCAAACAGGTAGGTACGCACTATATGTTTGTTCGATTTATCCAGCCCCCGAGCGCTCCGGTGCTTGTCATTCTGTGAACGGAGCTGTCAAAAAACTGAAAAATTTCTCTAGATTTGGTTTCACACATTGAATAAGAAGTAAGGGAAGGGGTCTTATGAAAAAGAAGTGAAGCATTTTTCTAAGTAGTGTGAGTTTCACAAACACAAAGGCATTACAACAGGGCGGTCTGCAGTTGAATGGTTAATCTCAGGGGCGCCAAGCGAAATTTGATTGAATCAAGATTTCATCGATTTTGCTTCAACTTTTTTTTCAATCTCAATTCTTTTTTTAGGACGCATGGTGTTTGAACACTAAAGGTGCACTGCACGGTTTGTAATGTTTAATTTTTTTTTATTTACCAGTACATTTTCTTGATTTAGAGTCTGTAATTCATCACGTTTATTACGCCTATTGTAATACAACCAACAAATAAAAACGTTTCGTAACACGATGGAAGAACTATTCGAAACAACTGTGCACACCACTGGTACTCAACGAATTGCAGCGCCTTACCATTACCATCACCAACAGAAATAATACACCCCTGAACTCAACTGTCAACACAGTCAAAGTTGACAGAACAGGCCCCAAGAATTGACAGCACAGGTCCCAAAAATTGACATACATCGTCAGACATTTTTGTTGCTTCAGTCACGTACAATGTACATGTAGCTAACACCGCTTCCTGTACTTTTTATTCAATGGTTTCACATCGCTCTTTGATGTATAGCAACAGCTGATTCGAACAGCCTCGCCCGAAAAAAACCTTGGTGCGATTCATTGCGGTCCCGAGCCCCGGTGCGTGCACATCGAACACGTTAGAAATGCATCGGGGCGAAAAAAGAGCGACATCGAACAGCTGAGTGCGAAATTAGAGCGCCACAGAGCGACCCAGAGCGCACTTTGAACAAAACTTATATTAATTCTTTTTTTTTTTGGTTCTTGCATTAACATTTAAAATTTCCTTGCAGATACTAAATAATCATGGGATTTACTGGAATTCTCATTTAATAATGCTACTTGCATTTGTGCCTATTCTATTATCAGCCTTGATTACGAATTTAAAGTACCTGGCGCCGGTTTCATTTGTAGCAAATTGTGGAATGGTAGGAGGCTTGGTCATAACAATGTATTTTGCATTCAAAGATGGTCTCCCATCCATTACTGAACGTGAATACTACACGAACGGTCCCCAATTGGCCTTGTATTTTGGCACATGTATATTTGCATTCGAGGGTATTGCTTTAGTGTTGCCACTCAAAAACGCCATGAAGAAACCCAAACATTTCGATAAAAAATTAGGTGTGCTAAATGTTGGGATGGTACTTGTGGCATCTTCATTCATGTTTGCTGGATTCTTTGGATATTGGAAATGGGGCAGTAAAGTTGGCGGCAGTTTGACCCTTAATTTGGGCAATACCATGTAAGAAATTAAAATTTTCTGAAATTTTTTGTAACATTAAAATTTTATTTTTTAAATTTTAGACTTGCAGAAGTTGTAAAAACGATTGTTTCAATGGGAGTTCTTTTTGGATATGCGTTGCAGTTCTTTGTAGCTATCCAAATTATGCTCCCATCATTCCTTAATTTTTTCAATATCACTGAAAACCTATTATGTGCTGAGCTTATTTTCAGAGCTACGTGGGTTTTTATAACGTGTAAGTTTTAATTTCACATAAACTATCTTATGTATTTCCATTTATAATTGTTTGTTTGTTGCCTTTTCTAGTGGCCATTGCTGAATTAGTACCAAAGTTGAATCTATTCATATCGTTGGTTGGAGCACTTTGTTCGACAGCACTGGCATTGGTTTTCCCGCCTATAATGGAACTTATCGTTAAGTCGGGAACTTCGTCGGGAGTTAGCGTTTGTTGTTTTCTCAAGAATATTTTAATTCTTGTGGTAGCCCTGTTAGGATTCGCAACTGGAACCTGGGAAAGCTTAACACAGATTATCCGAGAGTTTAAACTAGACATTTGAAAAATATTCGCGTATACAAAATGTTGACCTTAAATTTAACGCAGGAAATCTTAATTATTTTCATTTTTCGTAGATATTAAAAAAAAAAAAAAAACAAAAATTAAACAAAGATTATTTGTACCTTAAAATTATTACATTTGTTAAGTGCCTTTTAAGAACAAGATTTGTATCTTGTATTGTGATTTAAGTGACTACTTTAAGATAATAATAGAAAACAATAAAATTAACAATATTTTAAATTACACTTTCATTCCAACAGAAGTGATGTAGAAAAAAGACTGAGTGGAGATTAATTAAAGCTATTCTTCATTTCTGCGGAGACTCCCTACTAAGGCCGTGTGAGAATTAGATAAATTGTGCCTGCTCCGCAGTTAGTCTTATTTTAACACATTTATTCAATGCGAAGTGTCAAAATTTAACCAATCATCAAGTTTTAACCACTTTTTAACTCAATTCGCACACGGCCTTAGCTTTAATATCAGTCAAATTTTTTTCAGTACTCAGTAGCCAGCCCAGTAATCAAGTGCGAATAAAACGCTCGAACTCACTTTATCTGTCAAATTCAATTCGTATGGCAATTGTGACATACAACGTCGCAAAATGAACCTGAGGGTTGCGTCTCGGGTTACACAAAATTAGCAAGTACTTCAACCTAAGGGAGTGCATAACTCAGATAAGCTCAGATCATTGGATTTGCGAAGCCAACTTATTCTCCTTAACGCCAACAGCATTGTCTTCATTTGAATGATTGAAAGTTCTATCACTGGCACAACTGTCATTTTTTTTACTGGCCTTTTTATCGACTGCAATTCAAGTTGTTGTTGTTTGCCGATGGAAATTTATTTTGCTGTGCTGGCTACTGAGTAGTGAAAAAACACGACTAATGATTTCCCAGCAACACATTTCTTTTTTTATAATTAACACACGCTCAGTGAGTGCTTTAGGAAGTATTTGGGAGTTCCACATTCGTGCAGTACGATTAAAGAACGATTCTCTATACTTGAGAGTACGTCCGAAGTTGGGTTCGATGGCTATTTCGAGGTAAACTGATGGCTATTTCACTTGAGCACTTACCATAAGAGTAACGATAGAACAGAGAGAGATAGGAAACGTTACTACACTCGATGGTCAAACGAAGTGAATGAGTTATGTCTCTGTCATACCAATCATTCTTAGGGCTCTTTTTTGTATACCGTCCAAGAGACTTAAGTATGTAGCTGGAGCAAAAGCCGAGAGATGAGAATCAAGCTTTGGACGGATATAAAGGTTTTATAGATAATAGCCAGATCAGACGGGGAGACAAATTTTGTCCACCACCTTAAGAAACCTAAGCAGCTGGCGGCTATTTTGGCGACATCGCATAATGTGCTCGTTGAACAAGAGGTGGTCAGTGATGCACATAACGAGAATCTCGAGGTGACCGGCTCATCACTTAGTGCACTGTTAGCAGGCAATCTATGTAAAACAAACGAACACTTACACAAAAAATGACAAAATTATGCAAATACGAACATTTCTGCGGTATGTAATTCCGCTGTCAAAAAGAATGAACCATTCATTGAAGACGACGCAAGCCAAGATTTCCATCTACCCGACCTTGAAGAAGATAGATACCAATATCTAAGCTTAAAAATAACAAAGCCGCGGGATCTGACGGCATTACTACCGAATTATTCAAGGCAGCCGGCGATGATTTGATTCCTTATCATCTGCAGAATATGGTTGGAAGAGACCATCCCCAATGTATGGAACCTCAGCATTCTTTGCCCGATCCTGAAGAAAGGAGACCCTCTTAACTGCACCACTACAGAGGCAGCCTCCTAAACATCGCCTATAAAATCTTTTCTGCAGTACTATGTTATCCCAATGTATACAATATTAAACACCAAGAATACACAAACAGGACTAAACGAGAAAAAAGCTAGGTAGAAATTTTGGGAAACTTATAATTTTCAAAACCAAACGCAAATGTAAGAGATATAAGGCTCAAGTTAAGAACGCTACGGATTCAGTAGTCTAAATAAAAAAGCCAGGTGAAGAAAAGCAGTGCGGTGACCGATGAAATATATGGCATCATTAGAAAGCTGGTGGTTGAATGGAGAACATTCAAAGGTATCTAGGAAAGACCATAATCTCGTAAACGCTGTTTTATACATCAAATATCAAATTCTCAATTCGAAAAGTAATTTCTCAGCATTAACACCCAGTATCCCTCCCATATATCCATATCAATTTTTATATTTATAGAGGTATTTTTTTTTATCTTTACAGCTGAATCAGGGTATCCACTGCTTCCTTAGGCTAACCCCAAACCGAAGCGGACAAACTGTTTGCTTGTCGCAAGACAAAAAATCGTGTCGTACTTCACCCCACACCGAAGACGACAAAGACAAAATATTTTGTCCTTGTCGCATTCGGTGTGTTTTGCAAGCGGACATACAAAGAAGACAAAAATTGAAAAAAAAAATAGGTTGCGTTTTCCCTTGATTTTATTTTGCTTTTTTATTCCTCGATGAATGGCACAAACACATTTATCGGGAATCAGACAAACTGTTGGAATTTCATGTGTATAATATACAGTATACATACATTGCCGTCTATTTCTCATGTACGTGAGACGTGAGACCTAACGGGATCCAAAAGTGTAAACAAAAATGAACACACAGTCCGGGACTGTTAGTCTTCTTTGGTGTGGTTTGCTCCTATACAATCCCATGTATTTACTGCAATTGACGAGCGGACAAGACTTTTTATCGTGTCGTGTCTGTTTCTGTGTGTGTTGCCTCATAAGAGCAATGGACCTGTGTCCGGGGAAGAGTGAACAAACGTTTTGTCCGCTTCGGTTTGTTTTTAGCCTATACAACCCCATGTATTTACTGCAACTGACGAGCGGACAAGACTTTTTATCGTGTCGTGTCTGTTTCTGTGTGTTTTGCCTCATAAGAGCAACGGACCTGTGTCCGGGGAAGAGCGAACAAACGTTTTGTCCGCTTCGGACGACACGATAAAAAGTCTTGTCCGCTCGTCAATTGCAGTAAATACATGGGATTGTATAGGAGCAAACCACACCAAAGAAGACTAACAGTCCCGGACAAAATGTCGACGCCTAAAAGTACACACCGTCTTATGAAGAACCACAGACCAAAGTGAACAAAACAAACAGATTTCGACAAACGAATATTTCGGTTGCTCATACTTGGATTTGTATTTTATTGCGATAATTCTTGTTGTATTTTGTGCAATTTGGTATGGATGTTGTTGTAAGGGTAAAAGACTTTAGAAAAAGAAGAATTAAGAAAAAAGAAGAGATTTATTTTGTGTGCATGTTTGTGGTTTCAAAGAAGTGTGCATGAAAACTCTACTAAATTTCTTCGTATGTATGTATGTAAATTGTATATACGCATGTTATTCCAAAATGTGTCTGCAGATTATACCTAGTATGGACGCTCTCCACGTGTGGTTCATTTTGTTTACACTTTTGGATCCCGTTAGGTCTCACGTCTCACGTACACGAGAAATAGACGGCAATGTATGTATACTGTATATTATACACATGAAATTCCAACAGTTTGTCTGATTCCCGATAAAGTGTTTGTGCCATTCATCGAGGAATAAAGAAGCAAAATAAAATCAAGGGAAAACGCAACCTATTTTTTTTTTTTCAATTTTTGTCTTCTTTGTTTGTCCGCTGGCAAAACACACCGAATGCGACAAGGACAAAATATTTTGTCCTTGTCGTCTTCGGTGTGGGGTGAAGTACGACACGATTTTTTGTCTTGCGACAAGCAAACAGTTTGTCCGCTTCGGTTTGTGGTTAGCCTTAATAACTCAAATTAGAAATACGACCCCAGGTTCAAGAGAACTTTTCAATAACAAACATCGTCGAAAGAACAATTGGTGGTCTGAAGAGCAGGATCAGGTCAGTTTTGAACGAGCGCGAATTGCACTGTAATCCACATAATATATCGATAATATTTCATTCAAGATCCAGAGACAGTAGAAGAATCCCCGCATCACATAGAGAATGCAGTTGAATCGATTCAATCAGATGTAGATATTGGTAAAATACCAGCAGTCAGAAGGAAGCCGAATAAGAAGTGAAATGTTAAATAGTCTATAAGTTTTTTCTTTATTCTTTTTTTTTATTTACCATACATAATTTCAATTTTCAATAAAAGATACACAAGAAAAATATACCACTAATCGTTAGATGTTCTTACGTTCTTCTTCTGCTTTAAGGAGGTTGAGTTTCTCTTTTATTAATTCGTAGCTCTTTCTCGAGTATCTAGATATCTCGGAAAGAGAATTTTTGATGGAATCTGCTACAGTGCTACGTTTAAAAGTTTTTCTTGCTTTTCAGTTTTTTTTTTTGCAGCAAACTCATTCGCCCTCATAGCTTTTGAGGGTTTGCTTTACAAATCTCGATTGAGATGCATTGGCTGTTGCTGACTTTGGGTTGTCTGCATTACCATACCATCATCATTATCCTTAAGAAAAAATTCTTAAGCAAGACACGATCCAGGGTCTTCGTCGTCAAGCTCCTCTTAACTCCATAAATATTTCCCGAAAGATTTGCAACTGTTTGGAGGCTAAGCAATTGGTCAACAGCCCGCTCCAAAGGGGATAAGGAAAGTGGTCTATAAGGCCCTCCATCTGTTGCTACGTGATCCACTTCGTTTTCAGCTTATTTTTTTTTCAATTTTAGCAAAATCCAACCAAACCTTTGGAGTTTATTTCTTATAATTTTATTATTAGAATTTTTTTATCAAACATACCTTATGCCACTCCTTTTCTTCTGTTTAAGGAGGAGTTCAGTTCTGTGGCAAATATATCCCAATATTTTGCTTGATTTTTTTTTTCGACGCACCAAACGCTCCAATACCTCTGACTATGTAGGGGATTGCCCCCATAACTCAAACTCAACCAACTTTGAAAACTGGCTGCCATTTGTTCTAATTGTGCTATTTGGGGATCTTAAAAGAATAATATAATTTCGCTTTTGGTTGTTTATTTTCTTTTTGACGCCGGCCGACTTGTAACTGAAAGAAAACAAAATAACTGTAAATTGCTTCGAAGTCACGAAGAATAACAGTTCGACTAATTTTAACAGATAAATGCGAATGTTCTCTGATGGTAATACAGCGAAATTTCAATTCGCCAAACTTTTGACATTTAGGGCGAACGTCGACTTTGTCATTCGCAAACAGTTATACCAAATTTTCACATGGAAGTTCTTCTTCAGAAGTAAAGTATTCGGAATAGCTATCCCCGAATACGGAAGCCATCCTTTGATAGTTTTTCAGAGCGTTTATTTCACTTTCGGTTGGCGTATGCGGTTTCGGGCCACTATACAAAGATTCGGTGCCAGCAGCATTTTTATCTATTAAGAATTTCAGCAAGACACAGCACCCTTGAACAACAAGCTTAACTTTCTCAGGCCTTAAGAATAAACGTGTTTGGAAACTACATTGTTACAACTCTCTTCGCGTACCAACTTCATATTCAATACAGAAACAAATTATACTTATGTACTTGTGCAACCTTAAATATTTGGAAGATCGGCAAACTCCATGAACTCATATTATCTGTTCAGTAACCTGTTCTCCAAAATGCCACACAATAACAGCATTTGTTGAATTTTTTTTCGTTATTTTAAACAAAACTGTAACATTTTGCTCGGGTGAGAAGAGTATGCAAATGCAATACAAAGCCAAAGCGACGTGTATTTTGAATAAATCATCTTCGCTCATTGGATTGGCTGTTGGCTGTTTAATTTCCCCAATTAAAACTAAAATTGGTTGGTGCAAGTGCAACCGATAATGCAATACAAAGGGGATTGTTATAAAAATCAACTATGAGTTTGGCATCAAACTAAAGGTTGTTCTAAGCCGGATATATCTGCATCGGATATTGAAGTTTCAAAAGCGCAAACATTAAAAATCAGCACTTTTTCGACATAAACGCTAATATTTTTGGATTCAAAAAAGCTAGATATTAAATTAAAGACGCCAAACATATCTTTCAAGTGAAATATTATCAGAACAAAAACATAAAATGTAAAAAAAAGCCAAGTTCTCTTATGAGCGAACAACACTGTGTAAAAAGTCAGCCACCAAAAGTAATGAGATCTACAAGAACGCCAAGTTCTTAACAATTAAAAGTGGTATACTGAATATTTTAAATCATAGAAGATTATACAACAATATTAATCGAAAATAGAAACTGAGCCCAAAGTTAGTTTTTGTTTGTTTGTTGTATGTTTTTGTTCTGATTTCACATCTTTTTGCAAAGTTTTTTTATGGAATGGAAGCACGAAAATCGAAATACATTAACAACCCCGACAGAGCCGCTTGCCATGGCAATGCAGAAATATGCCGGACCTTACCACGGCGGCGTCCGAAAGAGCTCGTTTATTGCTGGCTTATTCCCCAGCCTTTCATTCATCGGCACGGTTTTTGTACAAAGTACGCTCACACCACCACTGAAATTAGGAACCTCTAAACTATGATTAATTTGGTTTCCGAACGTTGTACTATTGAGGAGTTACGAACAATTCAGAGACCCAGCTTTTTTTTATATGGAAGAGTGAACCTCGAAATACACTAAATCAGCTAGCAATTGGCAAACTTTGACAATGTAATAATTGCTCTGCTAATATATAAATAAATAATAGGTAGGTTAGATGTTGTCAACTCATACATTTTCTCTTTAACGTTTTCGACCATTTCGATAGATAAAATGGGTGGATACCACACCACTAAATGGAATTACAATTTTTTCTCATTTTTTGTAATGTCATTCAACCAAAAACATACAAGAATTCCAAATTTCAACATCCTACGACCGTTTTTAGAGAGTGGGCGGAAACCACGCCCCCAAATGAAATTTAAATATGTACTTATATTTTTCTTTATATTCAACCTTAACCCTATTCGAATCGCGAATTTCAACATCAACGACCATTTGAAGAAAGTGGGCGGATACCACGTCCCCTGAATGAAAAAAATGAAATTTTCGATTTTTTCCTTTGTATACCCAAAAACTTCCCATTGTACCAAATTTCAAGATTCTGATATTGTTAGAAGTGCTTCATAATTTTGATGATCAGTCAGTGAGTCAGTGAGTCAGTCAGTCAATTACGGTGTTTGAAATTTTTACTGTTCAATATCTCAGGAAGGAGTGGTTCTACAAAATTTTACAGGGTCTTTGTACCCATGAAGTTAATACGTAATTCAAATTTAAAGCTTCTACCTCTATGGGTTCAAAAGTTATGGTGGGTTAAATATGTGCTTGAGTTCGATCCTGTAAAAAGTGAGTAGTGCTAGAACTTGGCTGGGCACTACCGTGCCCTTTGATTATTGTATTGTATTGCAGATATATCCGGCTTAGAACAACCTTTAATTTGATACGAAACTCATTGGTGAACACTCCGGGCCGAAAATAAGCATACCCCTTTAAAGGTGTGAGGTGCAAGTGGTTAAGATCTTTGTCCTTTATCTCTGGTGCACATTATTTTTAAACCACAGCTTGGCAAGCAGTAAATTTCCCTAACCAATAATTCCATTTCTCCTACTCTAATTACGCTATATGATGCAATTAATTTATTAAATTATGCCTACTTACATGCAAGGCCAAATGATTTATTCAGAAAATTAACAACAGGCAACACCTGTGATAAAAATCAAACAGATCTCAATCTATAAATCAATTGACATTTCAATCGTTGCACTTCAACCAATTTACATAATGGTAATTACAGATCCCATTTTTCACGACCTACTTAATAAAATACAGCATTGAGTGGGGTACATGCATAGTGCCAAGTTCGTCACCTTAATGCACCTTGCCCAACCTCCAATTGAAAAAAGAAACAATCCTGATCTTATATAGGTACCCCCGTTGTCAAATATTGGGTATCATCCAGTGTTTTTCCATTGTCTTTATTTGCAAAAATACTTAACAGTCATCATACAAAATAATAACAAGACAACAAGCTGACTAACGTGTTTCATTAGTTAATTTTAAACTCCACTAACAATCAATTTATCGTTTTATCTTTAAAAAAGCCAAAACGAGATGAGTTAATTGTTACCTATCTGTTATCGAGAACATTCCTTTAAGTACACTACTTGAAGCTCATTATTTATGTTTACATATGTGTGATTCTTTTTTTTTCGCTCATACCATTAGTTTAATCGCTCTATCTTTATTCATATTCTATCAGACCGTTATAGTTTGAACTTATCATAATTAGTGCTCGGATCGTGCAAAAAGTACATTGTACTCAAAAGTACCTACTACGGTAATCTACTTTTGGTTAATGTTCAAGTTCATATACATTGAACAAAATACGTGTTTGGACTGAAATTAAACAGGCAAGAATTAATTTTTATTGATATCGAATAAAGTTTTGTTTCATGGGTCGAAGCGAACGGTTGTGTGGTAATTTGTCAACTGAACTGATTTGAACAATTTAATAATATTAATAAAGTGTCATTAGTGGTATGGTTTAAAAAAAAAACTTCAGGAATCTGTGAATCACATTTTGTTATAGAAATTAACAATAACAATAAACGGAACAGACAGATTTATTTCGTCTGATGGATTAATCGAAGGTCGACTCGCTTAAATGCAATTAGAGTCGTTGTTCCTACAGGCACTACAGTCGGAAAGTTTAAATTTTATTGCTATTTCCAGTTTGTTGTTAGACGTTTTACATATAAAATTAACAACAAAGAAGTAAAAACTGATTTAAGACTGGATAACCTTGTTTAAGTTTTTGGAGTACTTACATATTTACAAGGTAGGTGCGTTTACAATTGCATTCATGCTTTTCATTTAATGTGTTTGTGGCGTTAATTGTTTAATGTTTAAATCATGTGGTAACTGAAAAGGAGAAAGATGAGTAATGTTAAGTGATTAAAGATACTTTTATAATGGTTGCCTTATGTTAATCGATCCTAAGGCTTGAATTTCTATCAAATTTGTAGACAATCTAAAAAACCTTGAGAAATTGCATGTTTCTATTAGTATTAATTTAATAACTAATAACAAACTTTAATGGCGTTTTTATATGCCAATCCAGAATATTGATCTTCAATTCGGAATCCCAATTGATCAGCTTTTTTTGGATTCTACTCCTTTAGAATCGATCAGTTATATGTTAGTCCGTTGCTCATTATTTTATTTTATGTACATACTTATGTATATATGTTATCAAAGTAAGCTGCATTAAGAAATTAAGAGCGTTTGATGATTGTGTAGGGTTCGGTGTACTATTTCAGCTTTCGACTTTCATCAGGCAAACGGAAAACATAACAATGTAGTGCGTCCATCTTTTATTTTGGGAGAGGGGGAAGGGTGGGGGGGTCACATTATAACAGTTGGGAGTTGCTGTTGGTAGAATTGTACTTTAATTATAACTACTGCTGCAGTTTCAGCCTTTCATTGTGCAACTTTTAAAAAGTTATCAGTGATTCCTACAGTCACTTCGTTGTGTTCCACTTATAAACCCAAAGATCTGTTTCAAATGTCAAATTTTAACCAAACGTGAAGTTTTACGTCTAAAAGCGTTTTATTTTTGTAGTTTGGAGTTTTGGAGTTGACGTTTGGTTAAAACTTGACACTAGCGTGGTGAATATTGCGCAATTTAACGCATACAGAATGCTCTTTTCAGCTTCAAGATTGCCAGTCTAAAATTCAGTAAAAAGCAAACAAATGGAAATTGTTTGTTTCCGTGGGTTCGAACCCTAATCTGGTCTTACTTGTTTTTACTTTATCTTTCATGACAAGGACAACTGACAAAAAAAGTGCGTTCTGTTATAACAATATTCAACTACTACCACGTTAACAAGCAGAATCGAGAGCTCGAGTTGGATTACGGTCGAATTCTTGACCCAGGTCACTGATCAGTTATAACAAGGTTGTAACGTAGGTAGGTTACCTACGTTTTACCCTCCAAATACCTCAAAACTTATTTTTTTCATACACACATATACTCTTGCAGCAAACTTGCTTCTTATAATGTTGTATCATTATTACAATAAAACGCATACTCTTACAGCTAACCTGCTCCTTAGCTTTTAGGCAAATTTCATTGTGACAGCAAGCTTTCCCACCTTGTTATAACTGATCAGCGACCCAGGTTTTTGGTTTGAGTTGAGTACTCCACTTGGAGTTTAGGTGAAAAGATGTTGAGATGACAACACTGCTAGCGTCTCTCAAGTCATCGCAGTATTGATTTCTTTTATGTTAGTCCCCTATTACACGTTGACTCACGACTCACGACTCACTTTTGAATTTCCTTATAAATTTTTATTCGCTGAGGCAAGCGCTATTACACGTTGACTCGTGCCCCATGCCTCAAATTTGACAATTATTGTTTGTTTTGTTTTGAATGCTTGAATTTTTTGAGTAAAAGTTGAGTAGTATAATTTATTAAATAAAATAAATAGGATTTTGGAAATGGATTCCGATAATTTATTAAAGCTGTTGAACTGTGCATCGATTGCCATTAATAATTAATGACATGCTATCTGATAGATTTAGGCGAATACTAGAATCCCTCAAACGGCGAATCCCCATTTTGTTCATATTAAACGTTTTTTTTTTTTGGTCTCCTGTAAAATTTGTCTGAAACTCCTCTCTGGTTTTCAAACAAATCCGATGTTATTTATCCTAGCAACAAAAAAATCGAATGAAAAAGAACAGCATAAAACGAATATGAGAAAAATGAAACGTCAAAGTGAGTCTACTAAAAATTTGCCCGAGACTCACCGGAAATTTTTTTTTTGCATCTCATTTTCTCACATCTGCTTTCTTTTTCGCACTCATGTGAGTCGTGAGTCGTGAGGCATCGTGTAATAGCAGACTTATAAATTGCACTAGACGGACGAAAAATGAGTGATATAACACCTAGCTTGTGCTCAATTCGTTAGCACTTACACACTTTTACGCACTTCAGACATTTTGTTGTCAATGCCATACTAACTCCTCAACTCGGGTTTTTTAGTACAAATTACGACTCGACTCTACTCCTGAAGCAGAGTCAAGTCGGATGAAGCTCATTTCAATTCAACACAGGTATACAAAGGAGCGAAGCGAGCTTGAAGCTCGATTTGTAACTTTTCCCCAACTCATCTATAGCAGGTGAATTGGAAGCGTTGATCTCTCAAAGTGATTTGTTGTTCAAATCCAGAATTAGTGTTAAGCTAAAAGTACTGTATTATATATTTGGGGAGTAGTCTCAGGATCGCAAACGATGTTGGCGATGTTGTTGTATTGTAGCTATCTGCTTGGTTTGACAGATCTTTAGAGAACCAATCTTGTTAGTACTGGTCGTTCCATATACAAAGGTGGTACCAACATCAAAATGGAATATACTCCCGTATCAAATGAGGGAGTTGATTTTTTTTTTTTTTTTTTCTTATTTGACAGATGAACGAAAACACGCTCAATTCATCTGAGTTCAAGTCAAATCAAATTCAATAGAATTTTTATTTGTAAGCGTAATTTTTGTTTGAGAGTATGGCAGTTACATTTTAACTTTTTCGGATAGGTTAGGTTAGGTTAGGTTATGAGGGGTGTGCACAGCGTGGGCTGTTGCATAAACGGGGCCTATTGGTCCATTGTGATCCCCTATAAAAATGAAGGTTAGCATCGATGCTATTCAAGGTTGTCGATGAGCGTAGACCGGCTCGTTAACGAACCAGCCTGTGCTATCTATAAATCTCTTCATATTTGCCATTGAGACCTGAGCTAGATCATCCAGTTCTCCAACAAACCTGTTCCCAAAATGACGGAGTCGGTTGGTTTGGAGGTTCGGACAGTCGCAGAGCAGGTGTTTAATGGTTTCTATTTCCTCCTCATCCTGACAGCTCCTACAGAAATCGGGTGCAAAAGCTCCTATCTTGTTGGCCATTGTGCCAATGGCGCAATGACCCGTTAGTACACCTATCAGGATTTTAATGTTCCTTTTACTCAGCGATAAAATATACCGAGTTTCCTTTTCATTAATGTTAGGCCATAAACTTCTAGAGATTACGCAATCGTCCCTGGATTTCCAGGAGTTATTGATCATCTCCTTTGATTTAAGGTCTATCCTTCTCTTGAGTGCCCCAATCGGGACATGTGGTCCCCTATCTGAATGGTCGCTACTACTTGTATCTGCTTCTGACCCTTTCCTGGCTAGTTCATCTGCTATTTCGTTCCCTTCTATGTTGCTGTGCCCAGGAACCCAGCAGAGCTTAACCTGGTTAGTGTGGCAGATTCTATTTAATTCTTTCCTACAGTTTAAAACTGCCTTCGATCTTATGGTCTCACTGGCTAAGGCTTTTATAGCAGAACTTTTTCGGATAGCTTGTCAACCAAGTAAATTCAAAAAAATGTGTGATGGAAAAAGAATAAAAACAAATTGGGATTTGAAATTTCGACATTTTACAAAGCTGCACCATCAAAAAGTAGGGTCAGAAAAATATGTACTAAACTGGATGACTAAATGGAACACAAAATGACAGATTGTAGAATAGTTTAGGGCAAACGTGTACTTTTTGGATCTTTTCTGTTCTTTTCTGTGCGGAACACATTCACTAAACAGACCAATTATTTTAACTATTTCCAACGAATTCCAACTATGAGACTTTTTTGACAATTCAACGTAAGTCATCTTTAGAATTTTTCACAGAAGCAGTTTTTTTTTACATAAGTTTGTATTGTGTGTTCTCTGCCTGGTTTGACAGAAGATCTGTCGGTTCAGTGCGCTCCCGGTGCGAGCACTGAATGCACAACGAACACGGTGGAAATTCACCGGGGCGAAAAAAGAGCGACATCGAAGAGTTCAATGCGTAATCAGAGCGTCACAGAGTGACCAAGAGCGCACATCGAACAAGCTGTTTTACCATCCTCAATTTTATAAATTATAATAGCTTGGGATTCTGAATGACATCAATTGGAAGCAATTGTTGAATTACAACAACCTACAAAACTTACATAAGCTTTGTTTCAGCGATAAAAAAGACATCATAATACAGCACAGCTTTATGAGAAATGTCAGAACGCTTTCGAACAGTTTAGAACACAAAATGTGTTCTACCTAAAAAGATGGAACAGAAAATCCTTTCCTAAACTGTTCCAAACTGTTCTAGACACACTCAATGAACACCAAATCAGAACAGTTTGGAACAGCAAATGTGTCAATGAACACCAAAAAGCTGTACTCTTCTGTTCCAAAATGTTCCAAAGTGTGCAGAACAGTGTCACTGAACTTCATTGAAGCACATTGCACATCGCACTGGCTTCGCTGTGTATCATAGGCCCATAAATTATTCAACCTTGGGAAGTACTTCTTCTCTTTTGGTGGCTCTGTTTGTATATAATAAACAACTAGAATTCAAGACAACTACTACTTAACCAACTCAACAAATCATGCGATAAAAAATAAGTAAATTTTCGTCGAATCGAAAAATGCTATTTTTTAATTATTTTTAATAAATGAAAACGGGACTAAGATAGTTTCACTTTAAAACAATCGATCATAAGATATTCGAAAGAAAATTTAAATAATTCAACAATTTATTTGCGAATGTTAAGAACAAACGTGTTCATCGGGATAAAATCTAAAAGTGCTCAAGAAAGCTTGTGTTATTTTATCCCCGCGCCATCAGACAAACAAATTATTATCAAAATAAAAATTTTATTAAAATTAAGTCACTAATAGAATTAAATGATAAAAATCAATTTTTGAAATCAAACAAATACATTTTGTTAACATTGTCCTAATCTTTATTAAAAAATAAGATATGGCTAATCCATATAAGTATTCATTGAATCAGTGCTTGATTATAGACACTTGTCTGACAAGATGAATTTTAAGTATGTCCTTGGATTTTGAAATTAGCTAAATTTTGATTAACAACATTTTTAGATAAGATTTTATTAGAGTCTTATAAAATACGTAAATACGGTTAAATACAAGAAACCGGTTTATCAAACTAAAACCATATAAAAATTGTTTTGAAAAAGTCTGCATGGGTTATAAATGTTGATAAGGTGTTTTACGTACACTCTTCTACTATTTTAAACTTTTAAAATTTCAACGCACATTAAAAAAGCATTTTTACTAAGGGAGTTGGAGAATGTATTTATATTTTTCAATAGTGCTGTCCTACTTAAATTTGTATTTTAAACACGGATTTTCAACATCCTCGATAGTATAGTGGTCAGTATCCCCGCCTGTCACGCGGGAGACCGGGGTTCAATTCCCCGTCGGGGAGATCTGTGCATTCTTTTTTTTTTTTTATTTGTTAAATCTTTTGGTTATGTTTAATGAGTGCTCTTACTCTTAGTGACTGAAGTGCTGAACAGAATGCAGTCGCGAGTCGCCCGAAGACGGAAATGACAGCTGGCATTTGTATGGAAATGTGAAACTTCGTCGCGCGACAAAGTTAAAAAAAAAAGTTCAACTTCGTCGCGCGAATCCATTAGAATTCAGATGCTATTTCCACCGTCGGGAAACTCGCGACTGCATTCTGTTCAGCTCTTGAAGGCAAATAAATGACACAGGCGGCAAGATGTCCGGATCTGATGAGAACTTTCTCTGTGAACAAGACAAGAGACGGTTCTTTACAAATGTAATTCGAACTGGAGACTTTTTCTTGATGCATGGCTGACTTATTTCAAATGAGAGGGTAGTTAGGTAGTTTTGTGTGCGTACTTTTAAATCATATGTACATTGAAATAAAAAAAAACAACCAAGACGAGGGAAATGATAAAAAAAAAAAAGTACACATAGGCAACGTAGTAAAAAGTCAGATGGACATTTTCTTTTCATTTCGTCCAATTATCACCCCAATTTCAAGTTGAAAATGTTGACTTATAGCGCTTTTTTCGATATAATCGGGAATTGGTACACCTACACAGAACTCTCCGATTCCGGATACCTAACAAACATGCAAACACACTTTAGTGCGTCTAATGGTTGCATATCTGTGTATTTGGAAAACGATAAATGTAGGGGTCACATGACGTTTTGTTTTTCCGTGATAGCGGTTCAAGTCTGCAATCGATTTTTTCTTCGTTTCAGAACAAGAACTGTCATCTTGTGCTAATGAACGAGTTCAGAATATAGGACTGTGTGTTGAATTGCGTTAATATGTGTTTTAAAACATGACGTTTGGTTAAAATTTGACGGCAACAGATCAAACACAAAGAAGTGACTCCAACAACCGCTTGTAAGGCCGTGTGTAAATTGCGTTAAAATAGGTCCGTTCTTTTACTTTTTCGGGAGTTTTTGTAAAAAACTGTCAAAAATCGAGGAGTGGGGATGAAATTTTGTGATTCTCTCAAAAAGTAAAAGAACACTTGACGGCAAAAATCTCCTAAATGCACAAAATTATGTCTACACTAAAATTCAATGTACTTCTTATTCTTATGTCGTTTTCCATTTGTCGCGCAGAAGGATTCGGAAGAGTCCAGAAGTCTTCTGAAACCATTCCTTTGAACTGACTTTAACAGACGGAATGCTTCTGAGAAGAGCAGAACTCCTCTGTTTTAAAAACAGAATCGTCCGAAGAATGACACATACATCATAACACGTTCCATTGGAGGTAGAAGAAGAAACGTCAAAAAAGACCAATGGAAAACGACGTTATGGTTTGAAAGAATTTACAAGAACTCCCGCAAGAACTTTTTGCGTGACAGAACTTACAAATATCGACAGTAAAAGAATAGAAAAGTGGAAGAACTCGGGAGTCTTCGGCAGTTTTTGGCAGTTTTAAGGAGTAAAAGAACACACCTAATGTGTATTAAAACTTGACGTTTGGTAATGGATCTTTTAAACCAACGTTTCTGCGTAGAACTATGAAATTTCTCTCTTGATTTAAGAGTGATTCCGACTGAAACTGAAAATTCTTACTCGTTAAAGCGCCACCCAACTGCAGACGACAAATTTTGGAACTAAATGCATCTTACTAAGAGAGAGAGAATCGCCTTTCTATGAAATCGTGACTTCCGCCAGCCGTTACTGATTTGAATTTTCAAATTTAGGCAGATATTGCTATCTCTGAATTTGAAATAAAATGTGTTTGACCAATGTTTATATCTCAAAATGTTTTGATTTCTGTGTGAGAAAAAGTACGTGCTAAAATATATGAAGTGATTAAAAAAAAATCAATACCGCATCATATGAAAAATTGCTTATCAAAAATACAAAATTTATTAATACTTTTTACATTCCTTTTTTGTTTAAAAAGTGAATTTTATCTCCAATAGTTTATACAATTAGAATGTCGAAAGTTATGCTCAATAAAGAAATGTTAGCGAAAAAAGTTTTTATTTGATGGAAATTCTCTTATAAAAAGTACGATTTATCCATCTTGGAGTTTTAAAAGCCTTTTACTACTTAGTAACGAAGGCCTTAATTGAAATTGGCTCCAATAGTTTTTTAGAAACAGTTTTTGTCTACACAATTGACACCTTAATCATTCAATACGACATTAATCGCTTCACAATAACATTTGAAAAACGCAGTTTTGGTCCGGAACACTCTTAAGGAACTTCCCTCAGCAAAAAATGTTTGAAGCAACAGTATAAAAATCTTCAAACGAAAATTCCCATTTTGAATGGTTGGTTTTTCCGTGTAGTAACACTGCAAAACTTGTTTGCACAGCTGACATCTGTAAACATACTCAAAAGAAAGAACAGTTATTTCGTTTTTAGGCCATGTGCGAATGAGTTTAAAAGTCGTTAAAATTTGGCGTTTGGTTAAATCTCCAATTTCCAATTCGCACACGGCCTCAGATTTTAAACCATTTAACCTGCTCCACAACAGGATACATTTTAACCCATTTTATTCACCACACTAGTGTCAAATTTTAACCAAACTTCAAGTTTAAAAGACATCTTAACGCAATTCACACTCGGCCTAACTCTTTAAAAGCTTGCTTGTTCAATTTTCCAATGTTGATCGCACTAATAGTGTAAGTTAAGTACAACTCTACTGACAGCAACTCCAAACTGTTTTTATGCGTATTTTACCCCCAATAAATGGTTTGGATTGTTAACTATATGCGTACCATTATGTACATTTGCCTGATGAAAATCAAAAGCTCAAATAATATACCGAACCCTACTCAGTCATCAAAAGCTTTACTTTTTTAATGCATCTTACTTTGTTACATAAAATAAAATAACGGCACTAATTTTGAATGACGAACAACGGATTAACATATAACTGAGTTAATAAAGAGGCTATACGATCACAATCTACACGAGTTCGAAATATTTAAAGACCCTTCATGAATAAAATTATAAAAAATAACTTAAACAACTTTAAATTTTAATTTAAGCAAAATGAGTCTCGCGATGAAGGAAAAAGTCGATCCCAACGAAAAGGGAACAAACCCTGAAAAACCCGAAAAGCACAAGGACGCTGAAGCCTCTGAAGCAGTTGAAGTTCGAGAGCATACCACATCGTAAGTTATTTTAAAGGTTATGTGTCATGAAAACTCTTAAATATTACTTTTTAAAGGTACTTCGAAACGGCTTCTCATCTTTTCAAGGGCAGCGTGGGAGCTGGCCTGTTTGCAATGGGTGATGCTTTCAAAAATGGCGGACTAATTGGTGCAACGGTGCTCTTGCCTATTATCGCCATTATATGTGTTCACTGCGAACATATGCTTATCAAAGCCTCCAAACGAGCGGTATTGGCTACAAAAGGTGCCTCATTCTACGACTATCCCGAAACCGTGGAGAAAACCTTTGAATTGGGTCCGAAGAGATTCCGTTTCGCTTCCCGATTTATGCGATTCGTTGTAGAGATGTTTCTTTGTGTGACACAATTCGGATTTTGTTCAATTTATTTTGTGTTCATTGCCGAGAATCTTCTGCAGGTTTTCCAGCAGAATAATATAAATTTGAATTTTACCGTTGCGATGACAATTGCCCTTGCTGGCGTACTTATACCCTCTCTAATAACTAATCTCAAGTATTTGGCACCGATATCGATGGTGGGTAGTTTATCGTTAATTTTCGGCATCACGGCTACACTAATATTTGCAATGATCGATGGACTGCCGGCGCCAGATGAACGTAACTTGGTGACAAGTGGTTCGAAGATGTCGCTGTTTTTCGGAACTGCTATATTTTCGTACGAAGGAGTTGCACTCATTCTTCCTCTGCGAAATGCCATGAAGAAACCGGATGGTTTTAACAGTCGATTTGGGGTTTTGAATGTTACATTGGTTTTGATAACAGCGCTGTTTGTGTTCACCGGATTTGTGGGCTATTTGAAGTATGGTGAAGATGTCGCTGGTAGTTTGACTCTTAATTTGGACGTAACTAAATCACAAGTTGTTAAGATTGTTGCTGCTCTTGGAGTTTTTATCGGATATCCTCTACAATTTTACATTTTGATTCAAATTACATGGCCTGGAGTTAGGGACTCAATTAATTGCACGAAGCGACCATTGGCGGGGGAGCTGTTTTATAGAACTATTATGATTTTGATGACATGTAAGTTGAATAGAATTTAAGTTGAACTAAAGGTAAAAAAAAAAAGTCGGCCTTAAACTAAACTCATAACTAGCTTAATTTTGAAGTAAATTTCCCATCAGAAAAAGTTTGTTTATTTTTGTTCACGTCTCAAATTAAAGATAAATCGATTTCTTGACATTTTAACTCCATTTTTTTCTTCCAGATGTCGTTGCTCTAATTGTCCCCGAACTAGGACTGTTCATATCTCTAATTGGTGCCCTTTGTTCAACCTCATTATCACTGTTAATTCCTGTGATGGTCGATTTCATTGTTCGTTACGAAGATGAAAAATCAATCGGAGTTGGTGTGTACATAAAAAACATACTTATTTTGATTGTTGCTGCTCTGGGAATCGGAACCGGAAGTTATCAAAGTATTTCGGAAATCGTTCAGGAATTCAAACTGTAATTTCTATGAATGTTTATGCATGAACTGCCTAAATTTTACCCACTGTTTACTCTGTATATTTATAACATTAATTATGTAAGAAGTTGTTAGTTTTGTTTTATTGTTAGATTAGATAATTAACCGTTTGTTAATGATTTTTTGTAAATATTATAATTCTATTTCTAAGCATTGGCTGTTCTTGATAATAAGCTCAATAAAATAAGATTTGTGACATGATTTTCATAAATGACTTGTTTCCTTTGGATTGTCAAAATCCAAATCTAACGTCAATTTCCAAACAACCACTTCCGTCGACCGCTTCTTATGTCGTTTTCCATTGCTCTTTTTATTTTTACGTTTCTTCTTCTACCCTCAATGTAACGGGTTATGGTGTATGTGTCATTCTTCGGACGCTTCTGTTTTCTAAACAGAATAGATCTGCTCTTCTCAGAAGCATTCCGTCTGTCAAAGTCAGTGCAATGGAACGGTTTCAGTAGACTTCTGGACTCTTCCGAATGCTTCTGGACGACCAATGGAAAACAACATTACTTTGATTCTATTTCTGGTATTTAAGAAACTGAAAAAGGAGAATGCCAAACTCGAAATATTTAAGTGTGGAAATGCTTGTAGATCCTTCTTAAAAATTAATCGACTGCAGCCAAAAATATACATTCAGATGGCGTTTTGTTTTAGCAAACCAGAAAGGCGACAGAAGAGCTCGAAGATTTTGTTAATTTGACATTCACTTTCTTTTTTTACTGTCAAATTATAAATGTATGACGTATGAGAGGTTCTGGCTTTGTTTTTTTAAAAAAAGGCAAGAACTGTCAACCGATACCAAAAAATGAATACTTTATGAAGTCTTCGGAGACAAGTTTCCTTTAAACGGCAATTACAGCCTTTTGATTTTTTTCCAATACATATTTTTTTTTTTTTTCTTACTTATGGTAGCGCTACAGTCCAGGTTGAACCAGAGCCTCATCCAACAAACGTCTCCAACTCGTTCCCTAGCTATAGCTGTCTCCATTTTCGCACGCCAAGTTGGTTCAGGTCTTCTACCACCTGTGTGCTCCACCTGAGTCACGGTCTTCCTCTTCTGCGACGTCCTTCCGGATTGGATTCGAAGAATCTACGAGCCTGAGCATTATTTTCCATTCACTCTACATGTCCCAACCATCTAAGTCGTCGGACCTTAACTTTTCTTGCTCGTACAGTTCTTGGTTGAATCTTCTACGCCATTCTCCATTTATGCAGACAGGACCAAAAATCATTCGAAGAATTTTTCTCTCAAAGCAGCCCAAAGCGTTTTCATCTCGGATGTTGTCATGGTCCATGTTTCTGCATCACACATTAGGACCGGGATATGTCCTCGTTGTCCTTAAATCGTTTGCGTGGATCGTCATCATTCCGTCCGTATCCGAGGCTTATTGGTGGTTCGGAACTATATTTTCTTTATGTGGCCGGGCAGTCACCCCTACTCACGACCCCCAACCTGGAGGGCCAGGTAGTTTAACTCTGAGACAAAGAGTAAGCCAAACCACTCCTTATAGGCCTGTGCTGCGAATATGTCGTAGTATCCCTGTGAAGTGTTCACTAGGTATTTCATTCTGACTGGAACTGTAGACGCCACCGTTGATTCCATCTTGGGAATTCTTCCACTGCCACCTGTTGAAAAGGAGGCATGCCTCCTTCCCATCTCTCTCTTTTCTGGCGCCAACAACTTCCCACTGGGATTGGAACCCAATCTTCGGTTGAGGTACTAGGCACCCGAAGTTCACCGCAGGAAGGTGGAGAGTAGGAGTTAATAGACAGAGGTTGCTGTGGACGCTTGTGTCCTCTTGAATGCACTGTGTCTAGGTTAGGTTAGGTTAGGTTATATGACCCGAGAGTTGGTTTTGTTACCGTAACACTTAGATCAACGTACATAGATCCTTTGTGATACTCCGAAGTATTGACAAAGTTTAGTAGGCGATTACCTGGGAGTTCAGATAGTTCTTCTAGTTCACTAAAGAAATAGTTGCCTACAAATTTATTTCAAGCTTGGCAGAGTGCTGGACAGTGGCATAGGTAGTGAGTCGTGTTTTCGTGCTCCTGTCTACCCTTCGAACATTTATATTTTTGTTACCCTCCCCAAATTCTAAATAAAATTATCAAATTAAAAAACAAAACTGGCGTTCATATTTTCTTTTTCTTAGGCCGTGTCCGAATTGCGTTAAAAAGTGGTTAAAACTTGACGTTTAGTTAAATTTTGACATTTCGCATTGAATGAAATGTGTTAAAAATTAGACTAGCTGGGGAGCAGGTTAAAATATGACAGTAGTGGTTAAAAATTCATCCATTTTTAACCACAATTCATCGAATTCGGACACGGCCTTAGTATTTTCTGATAATTTTGTAGATAATTGAAATCAGACACTTATGGCGTTTTTAATTGGCAATCTGGAAGTAAAAAAGCATTCTGAAAGCGTTCAATTGGCAAAAGTGATAGTTCTGATTTCGAAAAAAAGAGATTCCTTCGATTTCAAAACCAGAATGCTTCTTTTTAGTTTCCAATTGCCAACGCCATTACTTATTAAACCACCAATCTTTTTTTGTTTGTAGTTATTTTTACTTTCGAACGCCAACTTCTTGAGGTTACCTGTGTCATGATTTGAAGTGAGAACATAGCCTTAACAATTTTTTTTTTAACCCACACAAATTTTCTATCAAACTGTACGCAAGCACTGATATGTATATGTATCTCTTTCTAATCATATACAGCTAGCTACTCGGTCACACGTGAGAATTCCTGTCAAAACAAAGTAGATAGAAATTTTGTTTTTTTGTGTTATTTAAAATTAATTAAAAATTTAAAATATGAAGAAAAGAAAATCTATTGGGCCACTAGCCCCAAAGTTGATACAATCTGATGTCGAAGACGAAAACGAAACAACAGAAAATCAAAGTAATTCTGACGAAGATTCCAGCAACAAACATGAACCTACAAACGAGAACGATGACGCTGGATCTCAAGGAGATCAAGAGGAACCATCCGACATTGAGATGGACCTGCCAGCCAAACCCAAGAAAAAGCGAAAAAAAGGAATCATCTATGTATCGAATATACCCAAACACATGAACGTCACTCGTATCCGGGAAATTCTTGGCAATTATGGCAAAATTGGTCGAGTTTTCTTGCAACCCGAAAAAATGCCAGGTTTGTCCTTTTCAAGTCATTTAGGATTTTATCAGTTCATTTTTATTGTTGTTCAATTTTCAGTAACCGAAAAACAAAAGAAACGAAAACGTTTATCCCGTCATTTCACCGAAGGTTGGGTTGAGTTCGAGAGCAAACGAACAGCAAAACAGATTGTTGAATTTCTCAATAACAAGCAAATTTCAACGAGAAAGAAATCACAATTCTATGATTCGTTGTGGAGCATGAAGTATCTACCAAGATTCAAGTGGGTGCATCTAACGGAGCGTATGAACTATGAACAAGCTGTGCATAAGCAACGATTGATGACGGAAGTTTCACAGGCCAGGAAAGAGACTTCGTTCTTCCAGAATAATTTGGATAAGAGTGAATTTATCAAGAAAAAGAATAAGCAGGCCAATAAAAGCAAAAACTCGTAGTAGATTTTCATAAAATGTTTAGTTCTTGATTATTCTCTTATTTTTTGTAGAAGGGAATATAGCTGTCCATAAAACTTGCATTCACAATTTTAGTTTCAAGTCAGTAGATGACGACATAATGGACAGAAATCAATGAGCGCTCTATATGGGCTGTGTTCATCTTCCTCGGAATAAATATCAAAATTCGGTACGTACTAGTTAAGGGATTCGAGAAAAAGAACAAATCAAAGAGCGTTTGAATACTGTACACGAATTCGAAGCAGTGCTATCCTCCAATTACCTTGGATCAGTCAGTAGTAGCCGTCGATAACAATATGGAAGCACAAAGCCAACAGAACCTACCTTAATCTTTCAAGGCTATTTAAATCCAAACATTTTACCATTACTTCAAAACTACTGCTGTATAAGACGATAGTCTTACGAGTACTCGCTAACGGATCCGAGACTCGGATGCTTCGACACTTTGAACTCTAGGCCGCCTTCGAGAGAAAAAGGTCTTACGGAGAATGTATGACCCCACTTGTGAGGAAAGATGAATCTGGATAACCACGAGTCATATAAAATCTACCGCAAAGCACACTTGATGACAAAAATTAAGTTCGATAGACTTCGGTGAGCAAGACACTTAGTTCGCATGAACGAAGAGGAACCGGCCTGGAAAGTCGTTTGCGGTAAAATTCATGCTAGGGGACAGTACTGCAGACCAAATTTAGGCTGGAAGGATTGTGTAGACCAAGTTGCCCAAAGTCTTACGAGTGCGTATTGGATGCCGTCGCGTCGGGCAACAATCGAAATGCATGAAAGAATTTGCTGAAGGAGGCCCGGAGCAGTTCCCAATTGTGGCGCAGATTAAGGGAGAGACTTCATTGGCCAGGCCGACGATGATGATTGATCTTGCCTGGGTCTGCAAAATAGGTTATTAGTTCGGGATTTATTGTAGGTGGGCCATATCTATCTTGATATATGTAATACAATTTGTTAGGCTTTGGTTTGATTCAGCGAGAAAAATTGAGATCTTTTCCTTGATGGCACCAAGAGGAATGCAGACTGTCCGCGAGCAAGGTATAAAGGACTGATCCTTTCCTGGCTAGCTCGTCAGCCAGTTCCTTCCAATTGGGCTAAGAACTGCTGCCCCATGCGACTTGTTTTTGCTTCCAAACTTGAAAAATTAACTCTCACTTACTTAAGGTGGCGCTACAGTCCGGGGTGGACTTGGATCTCATTAGCCAGCTCGTCCCAGCTAGCTGTATCCAGGGGTGGAATCGTGTAAGGTGATTTGTGATCGGAAGTAGTGCCAAGTTGCGAATAATTTTTAGTTGATCACCTTACACAGAAGGAAAATAAAATGTGATCACATTTGATAGTCACAAAGGTGATATGACTATCAGTTACCTTACACGATTCCAGCCCAGTTTTGCACGCCGAGTTTGTTATTCTCATCTTCAACTTGCGCGGCACTTGAGCCTTGGTCTTCCCCTACAGAGTCGTCCCTCTGGGTTGGCTTCCAAGACTTTACGGAGTATTGGTGTCTATCCTCTCCACGTGACCTAGGTCAGTGTCAGTGTCGCAGCACAGCCCGTACAGTTCGTGGTTAAATCTTCTACTTCATTGACCGTTTATACAGACAGGATCATAGATTTTCCGTTGAACTTTTTGCCCGAACCGGCCTAGGGTGCTCTTATCCGTTTTTGACAGGTTCCATGCGTTTGCACCATATAGCAGGACGGGGATGATGAGGATCTTATAGTGCATCACCTTAGTTGTTCGAGAAAGGGCTTTATACTACTTTCTTAGCCCGAAGAAACAGCGCTTAGCAAGAGTTGTCACTCTTCCTATCTCGGCGCTGATGTCATTGTCCGTTGATACCGGAGCCATGGTATACAAAGAAATTATTTCGTCTATCGTGACGTTTTGACCAAGACGTCGATGTTGGGTGTCCATTCTTGATGACAGCATATACTTTGTTTTGCCCTCATTGACCGCTAAAACAATTTTTTTCTGTCTCTGTCTCTATACTCTCAAAAGCACGTCACTCTGCGTACTCCCAATGATATCAATGTCGTCAGCGTACGCGAGTAGTTGCACAGACTTCTGGAAGATAGTGCCTCAGTTAAGTGTCTAGTTCAACACCGCAACGGATGCATTTTTAGCAGAACTCGACAGAACGTAAGGAGTATAGCTGGAAAAAGTGTATCGAGTTCACTGGAGTCTATATTCAAAGATCAATCGCCAATTTTCCAAAATTTGTTTCTTTTTTGTAGGCTAAGTACTTTTCGGACCTTCCTCATATGATAAAGAGTATAATGAGACGATATATCCACTAAATTTATTCAAGGGCTAATTCTAAAATATTTTTTTTCTCTGTCATCATCATGTCCTGTAACCATGTAGGGCGCCAACAAATCTCCTCCATCTTTCTCGTTCTGCCGCTTGATACTTAAGCTATGGCCACGTTTTCCTCTGAGCGTCTGCTTCTGCTAAGACTGTCGATCTCCACGTTGTCCTGGGTCTTCCAACCGGCTTGCACCCTGAGGATTCTATTCGAAGGACTCTTTAACTATGTTACCGTAAGGTTTTTTTTTCAGTGAGACCAATCCATTGCCATTTTCGTTTCTTTATGTCAAAATCCAATAGCTTCTGAATCGTCCTACGCCACAACTTTTGATTAGATATGATTTGCGGCCAGCGAATCTTAAGGATGTAACGTTGACAACGATTTACAAAAACTTGCAACTTTCTCGAAAGGTTTGCTGAAACTTTCCAGTTGTCGGGCGATACAGTACCACGGATTTCACATTGGATTCGAAGAATTTCAACTTTTGGCTGGATTTCCAATCAGTTGATAAAGAAAGCACCGAAAACAGCGCAAGCTTTTTTGATTCTGCTTTTGACGTCCAGATCTGTACCGCCATCAGGTGATACGATACTTCCAAAGTAAAACTATTCGACCACTTCAACTGGCGTCTCATGCAAAATAAAACGTTGATGTGTCGAACGACCTGTAGTCATTACATTCGTCTTCTTTCCGTTTAACTTTAGACATTTTCTCGGTTACTATCATTTGTCTTCCAAATGGAAAATGTATAATTCCATTGAAACACTGATTGCCAGCCCCTAAAGTCTCGTAATTAAGATCTCCTATGATTGGAATTCCGCATAAATCCCATTGCAACTCAATTAATAATCCGTTAGCTGGATAAATTCAAACTACATTTCAAAACCAACTAATATTACTTCCCACACATGCGAACCGAACACCAGCCACACCCAGGACTACTACCGACACGAAAAAAAAAACCAACAAATCTCTCTAACGGCAAAAAGCAAAAGCAAACATCAACACACACTTCTTTTTGGTTTTTTTTTTTGTAATTTATTTATTTTGAATATTTCACAATTGACTGTTTATAACAATTAAATCGTTTAAGCAAATGTATATTCTTATGTGTGTATGGGGGGGGGGGTGTCCTTTAATAAACAAACAAATAAAAGAAAAAAAAATTGTTTTGCTTATTTTTTAAAATTATGCTTAAAAAAGAATGTTTTATGTTTTTATTCTTAAATGTTGTGTGGTTTTTTTTTGTTTAAGTTTATTTTGTTGACAAGAGAACTAATTTGTTTACTGTTAAATATATTTTAATATATTTAGAAAATACAAAAAATTATATAATATATTTATATTTATATAAATTGAATACGATTCTATAGATTTTGTTGTTTTTTTTTATGTTTTTTGTTGTTTAATTTTTAGTTATTATAAAACATTGTCGAGATAGAGAGAGAGAGAGAGAAGACAAAAGAAAAAGTGAAAAGAAAAAGAAAACTGATAAATCAACAAAGTACAGATGACGCGCACGCTTTTTAATTCTTACTTTTTTTTGTTTAAATCTATTCTAAAATGAAAATCTTAAGCAGGCTCCTGGAGATTATTCTCCACGGAATCAGAATGTGTTAGCCTGTTTGGAATGCCTCCACCACCGCCATCGGGATGTTCATAGAACTGATCGTTCTTCTTTCGATAAGTCATTGTGCCGGAATTGAAATTGGCCGCCTCGCCATTCTCGCAAATAACCGTTTCCATATTTCGACTTGCCAGCGAATTGTGATGGGCATTGCGTCCAATGGTGCGATCTTCGTAGCGTGTTTGACTTTGTGATGCCATTGGTCGATTGAGGGTGTTGTTAGCATTGTTTGGTGAATTTGGTGCTGCATTGCGTGCGGCGACTGTTTTTGTAACGAAATCTTGCTCCTTCCAGCCTTGTTTTTTGTAGACTTCGCGCAAATCATTGTGCTGCCACATGGTGTAGAGTACCTGTGAGGCGAATTTCAAGACGCACGATGTGTATTTTTGTCGCTGACGGACGATGTTCATGAGACGATCGACACCGTTGGCATCGAGCAGAGAGCGTGCGAATTCGGCATTGCGTTTGATGACTTCGTTTATGGTGGCCAGAACGGCGGTGATGGTGTCATCAGAGGTGCCCTGGTCGTGCTGGGCATTGCCCGAGGGTAGCTTTTGTACCAGATCTCGCATTGCATACTTTCCGATGAGTTCCTTGTTACGTTGATCGAGAGCGAGATTTCTTAAGGCTGTGGCAACGGCACAAACGACACGATCTACTTCCATGCGCAGCAATTCGACCAGTATGGGTAGGCCCTTTTCTTTGCGCACTGCGGCGCGAATGTCTATGCTCGGTTGCCAATAGCAAGCGGCCAAATTTTGTATGGCCCCAGCGGCTGCTTCGAGAGTCTCGGGATTGGAGCAGCTCTGCAACAAGGCAAGATAATACTGAACGACATCGGGTTGCCACAATTGTTCGTAGCCTTTCCTGTGGGCACTGCCGCTGCTGCGTGGCAGATTTTGCAATGATGACGTGCCGCCATTCTCGGCCGATTTCATGCTATCGTTGGGTTCGGTGTTGTATTCGTATTCGCGCTTCTTCTTGCTTGCGCCGAAGCAGCCGAAATTCTCGGCCTTGACTTCAATCGATGAGGCTGTTTTGTTCATTAGAGTCGGATGTTTGTCGTAGTTGGGATCTTCGACCTCCTGACAGCGATACGACAAGTTTCGCAAAATGCAAACACAATTCTCAACGATCTTATTGCCAATGTTGTTCTTCTCGATGGAGGTCTTGACGACGAACAGCAAACACTCGACGAGATTTTTGCATTCACGCAATTTTGTGCGGGCATATTCGCCGGCTGAGCTGACGTTGCGCAGTGCGCCCGATGCATTGCGGAACACAGTCGATGTGAACATTTCGCCAGAGTAGGCGGGATCGCATCCGGAATGCGGCATTATGATGCAGGATACAATGACGTTTAAGCCATCGTCGATGATGGACCGTTTGAGATCTTCGCACGACGACAAATTCCATATAACCCCGGTAATGAGTTCTTTGATCTCCGACTCCATCGTGCGACAGAGTAGATTGATGAGAGCAGTAATTCCTCCGGCATTTTTTATTGCACGTTTGTTTTCGTCATTCTGACGTCCATAGGACAAGTTTCGCAGGGCTCCGCATGCGTTCTTGTGTACTTCAAGATTCTCGTGATCGAGCAGCCGCACCAGTGCGGGTATGCCACCTAGAGTTCGTGTTTTCTGCTTATTGGGATCGTCCATATAGCAGAGATGCTGCAAATAGGCGGCCGCATTAGCTTTCACCGAACTATTCGGATTGTCCAGGAAACTAATGACCTCGGATAAATTCGGATCACGCCATCTTATGGCTTGACAATGTTCGCCATTGTTATCGACATAACGATCGTCTATAGCGCCACGCGGAGATGTTGTCGCATCGTTGGTGGAGAGTTGCGACATATGCTTCAGCAGTTCCTGCTCGGTGCCGAACCTCTGTCGCGGATGCACTGCACTCGAAGAGGAACTTGTTAGATTATCACCGCCGCCGAACATGAGCGCTCTGGTTGGATATGCTGCTGGATTGGCATTCGATTCTAGATTGTTTGGTGGAATGCCGAAATTTGATGTCGAAATGTAGCCATAGAGGAGGGCCGACTCCTCGGCATAATGATTTTCGGCCTTGCTAACGGACAAGGGCGATGTGTGGTAGTCGGCTAGTTCGTCAAATTGTGACGTCTGTAAGTACGATTGGGCCAAACTGGGCGACATGCCAGCGGCTGTGTTCAACGGCAACGGAGACGTAGAGCTGCTGTGCTCGTTGGGTGTTTGTGGTGTGCCTATTCGTTCATTGGAACTGTATTCTGAGAGATAGGAGCCGGGATTGCCGACACCAACGGCTTGCATCACATTGAATGCCGACGAAGCCGGATAATGACCACTGCCCGGTGGAAAATTGTCATATTCCTGATAGTGGGTTTGGAATTGTTTGTTTTCTTGCATATAAATTGGAGCACCGGTGTGCTGTTCGATTTGATTGTAGTTAATGTATTGAGATCGTGAGTGAACGCCCATCGGCATTGTTACATAGTCAATGGATACGCCTCGGGTTTCGCGATTATCTTCGAGGGGCATTTTTATGTAATCAGCGGCGGTAGCTGTTGCGGCGACAATTGCTTCTGGACGAATGTGATTGACTTCGTGTATGACTTTGGTAACAGTGGTTACTCGACGTGTTGTCTTTTGTTTATGAGCTGCTTGAGCTTGGGCATGCAAAAGCGCTGCAGTGTCTTCACTTTTGTGCGAATGCTGCGAATAGGTGCTCGGCGATTGGCACCGCGGATCTTTGGAACTGTTTAGATTGTTGTATTCCAGGTTTACAGACGATGGATTTTTCTGACCTTCGTTGTTTGCCCAAAGCATCATATGTTTGTTGTGGCTGTGGCTGCGATGATGGTGCTGCACATCATCCACGCATGCAGGATGCACACTTGGACTTTTGGAGCCCCTCCAACTCCTCCTCCCAGTTCTACTTTACTTTTTTTTTGTTCTTGTCTTACTTTTAATAACTCTCGTTTTAATAATGTATAAATTCGGGTGTGAAGGGTGGTAATTTCTATTCTATGTCGTCGTCGTCGTCTTTGCTAATGCTATGTAATGGCACCCCAATTCTCAATTCCAATAGTGAGAAAAACACATTTTCCTTCGTTTCCTTTGCTACAAATTTTCTTTTAATTGTTTTCTGCATAAATAACTAATTAAAGTTCTTTCTTTTTTATTTTTGTCAAACAAAAGAATTAGTAATAAAAAAAGTGTTCGTTCTCTTTTATTATTTTGTGAAGAGTGTGTGAATTACCTTTATTCCGAAAAGGTCGATAGCTTGATTTCTTTTTTTTTTCTTTTCAAAATTTTCTTTCGATTAGATTCCGGGAGAGCCGAAGCAAAAAAAAAAGGCGAAGACGAAGACGGAGTATAAAAAAAAAAAACGAAACACACAAAATCTACTCCACTTGTGATTTTTGTTTACCGAGAAGGGCGTTCTTTTTGGAAAGCTATGCAAAAATTAGTCTTGTTTTATATGATTTTTCGATTGTTTTTCAAGTGGTTTTGTTTTTTAATTGGAATGAAATAATTTAACTGCATTTAAATTATGAAAATTTGATGAGGAAAATTCACTTTTTCTTTTAACACATCGATGTAGGAATCGTTCGTTTTCTTTTCCTTCTTTTCACTCTTTTGACGTGCAAAATACATAGAATTTAATAAGTTATGTAGAAAATGTATGTTGTATACTTTTTTACATGCAAGAAAAGTGATGCCAGATTTAAAGGAGGGGCACAGTGACATTCGTTTGACACCGATTTGACATAGAAGTGGGATATTTTCATCGGATGTGTTGTATGTGGGGGGGATTATTTTTTTTGTTTGCCGTTTGTTGTTTTATTTGAATACGAATTCAAGGCTTGAATTTAGAGTAGAAAAGATGTACCCTGTTGCATTTTAAGTCTTTTAGAATTTATCAATCTAATTAAGTCTTTAGTGATTCACCAACAGATAAACAGTATAGGAAAATATGAAGGGTTTATTATTATCCCTCATCTACAAATACTCTCAAAAGGGAAATTCTAATTGTAAATTGGTAGCACTTTCTATGTTGCTGGCGGAATGGGTTTACAATTCACTAAAAATCCGTCGAAAATGTTGCAAACATTTTAATATTGGAAATGGTTCACACCAACCGATTACTTTCCAATTTTCGGAACTAAGGCATTTGCGAAGTGGGTTAAAAGGTGGTTAAAACTTAACGTTTGGTTAAATTTTGACACTTCATATGGAATAAAATTCGCCTAAGGTCTAAGGCCGTGTGCGAATTTGATGAATTGTGGTTGAAAATAGATGTATTTTTGACCACTACTGTCATATTTTAACTTGCTCCGTAGCTAGTCTAATTTTTTAACACATTTTATTCAATGCGAAGTGCCAAAATTCATAATAGAAAGTTGATGACAAACCAGTCTGAAATCCTTAATTCTTCCTTGATTGCATATGTGACTTGAGAAAACGGACTTAATAATTTAACAAAATTGGAAAGCCCTTTATAAGATGGAACAACATACATATAAAAATAAAAGTAAAATTTGTATAATGCTATAGAAAGGGACTTTAAGGTGGCGACCCACAGAATCAATCGACAATCCATCAGCGTTGGCGTTTTTAACTGACAATTAAATATGCAACTTACTTATTTAATCTTTGATACGAATCCGACGGGTAGAGTTGGCCAACTCCACTGATCAGTTATAACAATATTGGAAACCTACCTACGTTTTACCCTCCAAATACCTCAAAACTTATTTTTTTTATTTTTTTCATACACACATACTCTTGCAGCAAATTTGCTTTTTATTATGTAGGCAATTGTATCATTATTACAATAAAACTACATACTCTTACAGCTCACCTGCTCCCTTAGCCTGTAGGCATATGTCATTTTGACAGCAAGCTTTCCCATCTTGTTATTAACTGATCAGTGGCCAACTCTCTACTTTGACGTCCGTTGATCCGTTGACAATTGAAATTGACGAGCAGTTGATTGACAAGGAAAAGCAATATTTTCTGCAAAAAATCATTTTGACACAATTTTGATGTTAATTTTTAAATTTTTTTTGCATGTTTTGCGAATATTCATACTAAACGAATGGAACTGTCAAAGTAAATAAAGTTCCATCCGGCAAATACGTTGACAGCAACGTTTACGTTGACGCTGACGGATTGATGGATTGTATATTTGTATGGGTCACCGCATTAAGAAAAATAAACAGACATGCACATATCTGAAAATATAACGATTTCATCTGCATTTGCCTGAAATTCGAATTGTTTAAAAGAAGAATGTTATTGTCTAGATCCATCGAAGTGATAGGAACGTTAAAACTTAAAGTGCATTCTCTCTTAGTTCTTCGATTCCCGGGTCAATTGAGCTCTTTACAAATTGATCTCTTATCTAATTGGTGCATTCTGTTAACAACAATCGTTGACTATCGTTGGTTTGTCAAACAAATATATGTATGGTGTCATAATCCGTTCGAAATATAGTTGAAATCATTTTAGAACGCTTTTTTGTTCATCTGTGTCATCGAGACCTCCTGCACGATGGTGGTCAAAAATATAACATAAGTCTAAAGGAAAAACCAAGTTCATGTTGGCTTCATCTGTAGAAGAACAACAATGGCCCTTAGTAATAAACATACGTAAAGTCGGTTCGAAAGTCACTTTTTGTTAGATTTAGAAAAGCTGCTTTTAACATTTCGTAGTAACAGTTCATATATAACAAAAGTCTAATTCTTCGCAAACATTGTGACTCTTTCGTTATTGTGAATTGCCAGCTTCACTTTGAAGTTGACAACCTCGAAAAACGTATTATTGTGACCTTCACGCTTACTTCAGTTTGGGGTCACAGGCGAAAATCTCTATTGTGATTCTATCATTTTAAATTTGACTTAGCTACAGGTGAGCTGCTTCTAAGCATATTTTTAGTTTAGAATTGAGATGTATGTTTTATTACTACTGATTTTTTGTTAAAATCGAATTTTGGCTAAATTTGGGGTCTATTACTAGGGGCCAATAACTTTCAAGGTGCAAGAGTACGACTTCAAAATAATGAGATCTGCTACAGGCTGCTACAGAAATCATATTTATTTGCACGACCTTGGGTCCGATCGCCTCGCTCGACCATATATTTTTAAATAAATATATATATATTTTATATATTTTTAAATAAATATATAAGTAAACATAACTAAATAAATGGGGATGGTAATCTGTCACCGTTTTATAAAAAAATTTGGGGCAGTTGAAAAGAATTAGTTATAATGTCCTTTTTCAATCTTTGTATAATTGCGTATACCTCACCCGCTTTACTTTTCTTGAAATTTGTAGAACAAGATGTTGCAGATACATGTAAATCCACCATAACCCTCTTATTGACAACTGGCCCTTATTCCACTAACGGCTGAACCATAATGTCGTTTTCCATTGATATTTTTTGACGTTTCTTCTTCTTACTCCAGTCTCCAATGGAACGAGTTATGACGTTTGTGGCATTCTTCGGACGATTCTGTTTTCAGAAGCATTCCCTCTGTCAGTCAGTCCAATGGAATAGTTTCAGAAGACTTCTGGACTTCTGGACTCTTCCAAATGCTTCTGGATATCCAATGCAAAACGACATTATAAAATTTAGCTTACGCAAGCACCCTTAAGTGAACCACCGAATACACACAAACCCTATGAACAAACGATAATGAACTAAAGCAACGTTCTTTACCTTTTCGTTCAAATTTTACTAGTGAGGTTTCATTCGCTCATTGCTTAATATGCTGGTTCCACTGACGCTAATCACGATATTAAGCGAAGTAGATTTAGAATAAATCTTGACTTTTCTGGGATTCACGGTACATATAAGTAGACCAAAACGTTTCGTCTTCCTTAAATCCGAGAAAATCTAAATCTCGTGATTAGCGTCAGTGGAATCAACATGTAAGTGAATTTGACAATTTGAAGAAGAAAAGGCAAAGCCTTTTTTTTTTTGCTTAGTTAAGGAAATTTTCGTCCGATATTTTGACATTAGCATAAGCCCCATAACGTACGTATGTTTTATTTTGCGCTGGACTAGAGTTGACAAATATAAGTCCATCTAAGGCCGTTTGCGAATTGGATGAATTGTGGTTAAAAATTGATGAATTTTTAACCACTACTGTCATATTTTAACTTGCTCCGTAGCTAGTCTAATTTTTAACACATTTTATTCAATGCGAAATGTCAAAATTTAACTAAAAGTCAAGTTTTAACCACTTTTTAACCCAATTCACACCCGTAAAGAGTTCATTGAATACCATTTTAAGAACAAAAGAAACAAGTTGATTCCCCAAACCGAAATCCATCGACATTCGACGGTTTAAAAAAATGCCATCCCAGTTCAACAACGTAACGTAAAAACCAAAAACTCAACGATATAACTACAATCGTTAAAAAATAACAACAACGAACAACTCGAATTCAAAAAAATACAACTTCTCCTCTGTCATTCAATACAACTTCCCCTTCAACGAAAGGTGGTTTTTCATTTGCTTGAGAGTGTTTGTGTGAGAGTTGGTTTGTTTTATATGAACAATTTCAATTTCAAATGTAAACGAGTTGTTGACGAGAACGCGTGTGTAATCAATCGGTGTGTGTTGCGCGTACATTACCTGTTTTTTTCAAAACTAAAAACTTATTTAACTGCTAATAACGATTAATTTATCTGTTTATTGCACTCGAAAATGTCAATTATAAATCGATACGATTAACTTTGCTATTTATTTTGCCACTTTTGTGGCAAAAAAAGTGCAATACAACGAATTTTAAATTGAAACTACGATCACGATCTTTCTTCAACCATCCACCATTACCTCTACCATCATCATCATCATCAGCAGCACCTGAGGAATTTTTCAACAACACTTTTCGGAAGCAGCACCTTAACCAAAAGAACAAACAAAAAAAAAAAACCAAAGCAAGTTAAAATATTTTTCTTGGTTTAGTGATTCACTTTGTGTCGGTATTTTTGTTTGTACAAAAAGAAGAGAATTGTGTTTAAATGTTTCTTCGGTAAATCCTAAAAAAGAAAAACGAACAAAAAACTACCGAGTGCTTATTTCTTTTGATTTGTAAAAAACACTCGTCGTTGTTTTCTATGCTGCCATAACAACGGTCGTCCGGAACACAAGGTGCTGCATAAACAAAGGAATTTAATTGATCTTCTGCTCGCTCTGTTGGCTCGTTCAGTTCGAAAGGTTCCTGTTCCCCGTTTGCATTTGGTTTTTCTATTCCTGTCGCGCACCCTATTTTGTAATATCCCAAAACGGACATCTGTCAAGTGTGCTGCGTGTTTTTTTTTTTTTGCTTTGTAATATTTATTTTTGATAACTTCTTGTACTTGTGCGTGTGTGTTTTGTTGGTGTTATTCGTCCTCTATCAACATTGCGGTGCAATGTTCTTGAACAATCGATGTTTGGATATAAACATGTTGCTAGTGGCAAGTGAATTAGATTCATAAATCCGCAACAAGAAAAAATATAATTCAAGTGCTATTTTGTCTCCGATTTAAATCAGAATTTAAGTAAAGTTAGCTAAATTATTCGTGTTGGTGGTTCCATTTTTTTCCTTTTTTTTTGTCAATTTACACACAACATGAAGGTTACTGTTTGTTTTGGTTCGGTGCGCATCGTCGTACCATGTGGAAGTGGTGATTTGCTTGTAAAGGATTTAATTCATGAGGCAACTAGACGTTATAAAAAAGCTGTTGGCAAGGTAAGTTTTGTTTTGGCACACGTATATGTATTTGGTTTTTAGTGAAGACAAGAAATGAAAATGTTCACATAATGTTATGGTTTACGTAAATTCTCTGGTAGTTATATGCCTTCTTATCTCTTTGCTAGAAGTTTAGGAAGATTTTGTTGTTTGCTTCTAGTTCCACATAAAGTTTTCGTATTTTTATTTTGGTGCCTTTAGTTGAAGCATTTGATAAAACGACTTGCGGAGTTTTACACAAATCCCAAATCAAAAGAAAGTTAGAAAACACGTAAGTTGAAGTAAACACACACACCAGAGGTTTTCCGTCTCTCACATTTGGAGTTACATCAAGTCCCTGGTGATCCAGGTTGGGGGTTTTACGTCAGGGTGACTTCGTGGCTACGTAGAAAAATATTTAGTTGCGAAGCAATAAACAGCAGGCCTCGGAAATGGGCGGATCCAAGCAAATGTTTTAAGAACAACGAATTTCGGATATGCACGTGGAATGATAGGTTTCTAATAGATCGCGTGCTGCCGAATAATTAGCGGAGACCCTCAGCTGCTACGAAGCAGACATTACCGCATCCAGGAAACGGGATGGGATGTAGGTACCGTGCAAAAGAAGGATGAAAAACTGCGACATTTACTATGGTAATTGTTACCGTGAGCAACAAAAACGGATTTTTGGTTGGGGATCCGTCGTTGGAAGCAGCCGAGTTCTACAAGATCCTTCACAAAGCGTATGAACAGTGTCCTAGCTATGATATTAAAATTGTCCTCGGCGATTGTAACTCAAACCTGGAAAAAGTGGACATCTTTGGTGGAACAGTCGGAAAGCACAGCCTGCATGGCACCATCATTAAGGAACATGAAGATCTCCCGATCAATAAACCGTCAACCAGATTGATCACATTGCGATCGACGGAAGGCACTTGTCCAGCATGCTAGATGTTCGAATTTTCTGAGGAGCCAACATCGATTCGAGGCACTACCTCTTCCTAGCCAAAGTAGTGCTACGAATATCCCGACAACGACCAAGAAAAAGCAAATGTTGCAAGGAAATTCGATGTCGGACGGCTAGGTTAGGTTAGGTTAAAGTGGCTGTCTAGTACTTCTTACTAGTCGAACCATTTTGAGCTTTTTATAAAGCGAAGAAGATATTTGATATCCTTATTAGCTAGTTCACTGGGATTATCATAAACGTACTCTCCCAGATGAAGTTTGCGTCTTAGTGAAAGAGCAGGGCAACTGCAGAGAAGGTGAGAGATTGTTTCCTCTTCTTCCTCGTCCATACAGCTCTTGCAGAAGTCATTTGAGGCTACACCAAGTCGTTTTGCGTGTCTGCCTATAAGACAGTGTCCCGTAAGGACACATATTAGGGAGCTTATATGAAGTCTGCTTTGAGATAATAAGAATTTCGAGCGCTTTAGGTCTAGTGAAGGCCAAATGAGTTTTGTGGCTGCGCACGTTTGTAAATTGTGCCACCAAGAGTTTGTTATGTCGGGCGGTTACAATCGCAAGAGATCGCCAGATCCTTCTCTGATCGAGTGGCAAGTAACCTCTTTAAGAGTTTATAGCGCGAAAATCATGTATCGAGGACCAGTAGCAACGTTGCCACAAAGCAGTTAGAGATATCGCTTCTAATGTGCAAAGTTTCCCACAGCCACCAAAGAGAAAACCCTTGGTTTGACGAAGAATGCAGGCAAGCAGGAGGCATACAATGCGGAGATGCATAGAATTACAAGAGCTGCTTTTGAGCTCTACGAGCAAAAGAGTAGAGAAAAGAACGCTTATAGGGCCGACTGTTTTAGACGTTTAAAAGCAAACAGATAGGCACATATCTGCCTTTCAAGGTGATAACAAAAAATCCTAATGGGCGTACCGATTACAAAGCTTTTTATCATGAATTTCGTCATCAAATATCACTCTTATCACACTCATTAAAGCGTTATAATCTTACAGAAACAATAAAAAAGAACAAAAATGTAGGTCATTCATTCCAGTCGATAAGCAGGTGCATCGTTTTTAGTGGGTGGATAGACTTTCTTTATCGTTTGCTCTTATCTCAATACAGACCGACTTAAAGGGTGTTGATTGATTTGGTTAACTATTTTATGTTTTCCTTTCATTTAACACGTAATTCCTTCCGACATTCCATGCATATCAAAATAAATAGCACACTTAAACTATCGAACGTGTTTAACTTGAAAACAAGTAGCATGTTTAATTGGTTTGCCATTTTTATGGTTCCCTCAACTTCACTTTAATGATTTTTTGTTCAGCTTCCATAATAGCCAAGCGAAGCCTATAACGTGTAAGTGAAATATGAACAACTCTCATTGGTACCTTTTGTTGCGGATTTACGGTATTCGAAACATGTTAATTGGGAAAAAATGGTACGAGGATTTACGTGTGCTCATTGCGCAGTTCTGTTTTTTTTTCTTTTTTAACTTATTTTGATTGCTAAAACATGAATAAGCGTTGAAACGAACCTAAAAAACAATTAATAGCTTGTTCATGATTTTTCATCGTTTATTTCTTTTTTTCTTAACGGACGATCGTATCTTAAGACAAAATCACATACTTTACCATTTCAATATCACATTTCGAACGTCTGTCAGCTGTTCATTCAAATTCAAATTTTTTGACAGTTAGCAAACATTTTCATGTCGTTTTCCATTGGTCTTTTTTTGACGTTTCGTTTTCCTTTGTATATGGAACAACTAGTACTACCAAGATTGGTTTTCCGCTTGGTTTGACAGGTCTTCTGTCAAACCAAGCAGAGAAAACACAATACAAACCTATGTAAAAAAAAACTTCTTCTGTGAAAAAAAAGATGGCACCACCATCGTTTTCCGTCTACAAAGTCTTTTTCTACCTCCAATGGAACGGGTTATGATGAAAGTGTCATTCTTCGGAGTTCGGACGCTTCTATTTTCAAAACGGAAGAATTCTGCTCTTCTTACAAGCATTCCGTCTGCCAAAGTCAGTAAAATGGAATGGTTTCAGATGGCTTCTGGACTCTTCCGAATGCTTCTGGACCGCCAATGGAAAGCGACCTCAGATTCCAGCGCAACCTAGCGTCACACTGTGAACTTCAATATAATTAGGTTTATTTTTTTACTCCTAAAACTGCGAAAACTCCCAATTCTCCACTTTCTGTTCTTTAACTCACGATTTTGAATCTGTCACTTTTGAAGGTTTCTCCCAAAAGTAAAGAACACTTGACAGCCTAATCTCCCAAATGCACAAAATTATGTCAAACGTCAACAAAATTCAATGTACTTCTTATGGTTTGACAGAACTTACAAAATCTACCACAAGAAATTTTTGTGTCGAAAATTGGCAGAGAGGGGAAATATTTTTCTCCTTCAAGAACTTACAAAAATCGGAAGTTAAAGAGCAGAAAAGTGGGAGAATTTGGGAGTTTTCCGCAGTTTTAGCTTTTAGGGCGTTAAAGAACAGACCTATCATTTCGAATGTTTGTCAGCTGTTCATTCAACCCTCTCTTCAAATTCAATTTTTTTGACAGTTGGCAAACATTTTCAGATTCCAGCGCAACCTAACGTCACACTGTGAACTTCAATGCTCTGCAAGTATGTCACTTCAGCATCAGATGCTAAATAATAAACTTTCCAAAGATTTGCCAATCTAGAACTCATATTTAAAAAAAAAGTGTGAAAAAAAGAACATCCACAGCATATTTTTTTATCTTTTTTCAAAAAAAAAATCCCAGCAATTTAAAGTCGTTACCATTTTAACTGGTTTCATGTGCTTTGCATGACTTTTTATAATAACTGGTTTTTGTTGTGTGTGTGTTGTTTTGACATTATTTGCAGACATGAGCATTGCTTTAACTTCATTGCCTTACTCGAATATATGCACCTACCTTCGTCGGCGTGTCGTCATCGTGTGACGTTTGCCGTTCCGTTTCATTCACAATTTGCTGAACAACAAACAATGGATTGGTATGTAGCGGAGAAAAGCAAGAATTTCAAATTAAGCAGCTAATTGAGTTTACAAATAATAAAATTGAATTTAAGAACCTACAATTTGTTTTTACAAACAGATCTAAATTAAGGCGAATTGGAGGAATTGTGGTTAAATATGGACGAATTTTTAACCTCTACTGTCATATTTTAGCCTACTCCGCAGCTAGTCTAATTTTAACACATTTTATGCGAAATGTCAAAATTTAACCAAACGTCAAGTTTTAACCACTTTTTTACTGAATTCGCACACGGCCTAAAGCTTAAAATATCGAGAAGAAAGAGGCCATCTTTGTTTGACATTAATGGAGTTTTTAATTCGTAATCTGGAAAAAAGCATTGGGAATGCGTTCAATTGGCCAAAAATGACAGTTTTGATTTTGAAGGTTTTTTTTTTTTTTAAAAAGGAATGCTTTGTTAGCTTCCAGATTGACAATTAAAAACGGCATAAGTCAGTAAGTCAGCAGTGTTTGGGTTCTGTCAAATTTTTAACACATTAAGCCCATTGATTTACTATTTCGGGAGTTTTTGCGAAAACTGTCAAATTTCAAGGAGTGGGGATGAAAGCTAGTGTTTTTCCTAAAATGTAAAAGAACACTGGACAAATGCACAATATTATATCAAACGTCAAAAAGTTCAATGTATTTCTTGCGAGGGAATTCACAAATTCCCTCGCAAGAAATGTTTGCGTGTTAAATCGGTAGATAGGGGAAATATTTTTCTCCTTCAAAAGTGACAGAACTTACAAGAATCTTGAGTAAAAGAACAGAAAAGTGTGAGAATTTAGGAGTTTAAGGGAGTAAAAGAACAGACCTATTTTGTTATTTCATACATACATACAAATATCGCATCTGATCGATAACGCAACAAATCAATATAAAATCGTTTTCGGAACACCTTAAATTTATCTGAATACTGAATGTGTTCCATGAGTTTTTTTTTATTATGATTTGAACGTGGACTTCAAACTCAAGCTGTCAATGAAAAATAAACGTCATTGTTGTAAATATCTTCAAAAATTGTTTGATTGGATTTCGGATCGTAGGCTTGTTTTGAAATAGCAATGAATCTTTTAATTCCACTTGGAAATATTATTTGCCCCACTGTCTAATGACTTTGTGTGATATTTCTACCGGAACTTAGTTGAGAACACAATTCTTTCGACTTGGCCGCATATCATGTTTTATTCCGCAAGAAAATCTTTTTTTTATTGCTTTTGGTCTGAAGAATGATAACTAGTTTGAAGAAGAAGATTTAATTTGTAAAGATCTCACGTTAAAGTGGAGATTTAAGACCTTTTATCCAGCTGTCAATAAAACCAGATGAATCGCTGCTTTGCTATGACGAGCTGCAAGTCGAATATGCTTAGGCTTAGTAGTATTGCGCAAAGCTAATTCTGATATTCATCTGTCATATCATTATGTAACTCAGCAATGATAATAACCCAACCACGCAAAATTTCAGGATTTGGTGATGGTCAATATATACGTTGACAGTTACACGATCAACTGCTAAGTGCGACATTTACTATGGTTATTGTTACCGAGAGCAACACCAGTGGCTCTTTGGATACGGACTCGTCGTGGGAAGCGAGTCAGGCAAAAGTCTTTAAATGTGTAAGCGAACGCATCATGACAATCCGAATCAAGGCTTGATTCGGCAACATTAGTCTAATATGCGCGCATGCCCCCGCGAGCTCCTTGACAAAACGTACGAGCAATGTCCTAGCTATGACATTAAAATTGTCCTCGGCAATTTTAACGCAAAGTTGGGAAAAGAGGACATCTTTGGTGGAACAGTCGGAAAGCACAGCCTGCAAAACACTACTCCCGACAATGGATTCAGGCTGATCGATTTTGCTGCGGGGCGAAAAGTTGTGGTAGCAAGCACCTGGTTCCCACATCGCAACATCCATAAAGGTACATGGAGATCTCCTGATCAATCAACCGTCAATCAGAGTGATCACATTGCGATCGACGGAAGGCACTTTTCCAGAATTCTAGTTGTTCGAACTTTCCGAGGCGCCATCATCGATTGGACCACTACCTCGTCGTAGCACTACCTTGGCTACGACGAGGTGGAGGTCCGAGTATTTCCCGAAAATGGCCAAAACAAGGAAATTCTGCAAGAAAATTCGATCGATCGAGTGTCAATTAACCTCTTAAGAAGTCCTATGTCGCCAACATCAAGTATAGAAGACCAGTGGCAAAATTGCCAGAAAGCAGTTAGAGATGTTGCTGGGTAATGTGCTGGGTTTCACACAGCCACCAAAACGAAACTCTTGGTTTGACGAAGAATGCAGTCAGGCCCATGCAGGCAAGCAGGAGGATTACAGAGCTGCACTACATAGAAGGATAAGAGCTGCTCGTGAGCTCGCTTCGTCGGCTGAGAAGCGTCAGATCGAGGATGTTGAGATAGCCAACAATGCTGGGGATTTGGGAGACCACTTCTGTATAGACTGTATAACGCCGTCAGGCAGGAGCCTTTCATCGAACACGATGATAGCCAACAATCCCGTGAACCCGACCTAGAAGAAGTGAAGACGGCAATATCACGCCTGAAATCCATCAAAGCCGCTGGAGCAGATGGTCTAGCTGCCGAGCTGTTCCAAGCAGCAGGCAACGATCTAGATAGGAGCATGCATCATCTGAATCATTTGTAAGATATGGTCGGAAACATGCATGCCGATGAATGGAACCTTGGCATTGTTTACCCGATCCTGAAAAAGGGAGATCCTCTAAACTGCGCCAACTACAGAGGAATAAGTCTACTAAACATCGCCTACAAGATCCTCTCTGCCGTAATATGTGAACGTCTGAAGCCGTTCGTCAACAATCTGATTGGTCCTTATCAATGTGGCTTCAGACCAGGAAAGTCAACCATCGATCAAATTTTCACTTTGCGGCAGATCCTGGCTTGGACAGAACGTCACAATAGACGCATACAACTTTGAGGTAGTAGAATAGTTTTTCTACTTAGGCTCCGCTTTTAACACGGGCAGTAACGCCAGCGACAAGATCAGACGAACTTTAGTGGTTGTACAACGACATGAACCTTGTCAGAAGTATCAAGGTCCAGAGACTCAGATGGTTCGGTCATTTAGAGCTTTCGACACTATTCCCGAGGGACGTAGAAGGAGAAAAAGACCGCGACTCAGGTGGCGCACACAAGTGGAAGAGAACCTCAATCAACTTGGAGTGCAAAACTGGAGACGGCTAGCTAGGGATCGAGCTGCCTGGCGGAGACTATTGTAAGTAAGTAAATAAGTTACACTATGAAACACTGAATTTATAGGTTCGAAACCGATTGGTGTTTTATCAAACTTCAAAGAGTAACAATTTGACATTTATAAAAGTATTTCTCAATCCAGCCGTTCAGAAAAAATTGTTTTCACGTTCCATAACAGAGGAAAAACCTTGTACAAAACATATGTTTGCTAGTTGCGATTTGTTTGATATGAAACCACGTTTCCGAGTTCAACACAAAGTCCAATTGACATCACTAACAAATCATACAAATACACTAAACAAATATGCAAGGGCGACTTGTATTGCAAATAATGTTATTGCATACTATTAAAACTCACGTGCTGTCAGTTCGCCTTAAACTTGATGTCTCACACAACTCACAATCAGGTTCTCAACAATAAACAGCATTCTAATGATTTTAATAAAATCAATCACTCTATCTCAACCCACTAATTTGTATTCAAGATTGTGCTGAGCAACAAGCAAATTAAAATATGCCTGGTAGCCAGGACATATACGCCCACGTTAAACCAACGCCACTTATATGTCGCAGCCAGTAAGTCATTTTAGTTACCTCTGGTAGGCCACCAGCCAGAGGCAAGGCAAAGTCAACTCAGGAATGAGGTAACCAAATTACAATATGCGCAGTTTACTGTGCACTTTGTGTGCGCCGCTGTAACTCGACAAAAAAAAAAGTAATTCAACTGAATAGAAGGTTTAACATCCCAGTTTGTAAGTGGCATAGTGAGAGTTGGTATGCAAGTTGTTGTTTTTCTCAGATGAGTCACCGGTGTTAGCTTTACGAGATTCAATGAAGTTTAAACTTAAATATTTAACATAAACAGATAATTCTGTTTAATAATGACAAAAAATGGGTGGAGTTTTGCTTATGGGGAAATTTGGTACAATTAAATCAGATAATTTGACAGTTCAACTCGAGGAAGTCTCTGAAGCTGAATAAATTATTATTGTCATCGTTGATAACAGTTTTTGGGTCCTTGCATGTGTCACCCTATCAGTGATGACAATCAATAGGAAACGTCAGTCCGTTATTCGCCATTTTGATTGAAAACCGCATATCCAGTTGAAATTATGAGGTTTCCTTGGAATTACCTCAAACTAAAAACTTGAGAAAACAAAAGTATATGTTGCCATACAAACCGAAAATATTGATTCAACAATCAACAAAGTAGGTAAATACATACATAAATTATTTAAATTGTATCATCGGAATTCCAAAGCGCTGCTATCGGTAGAAAGTCAGTCAAAACTCTTAGGTATCCGAATAATGAATCATGTTTTCGTGGAAATAGTTAACAAACAAGAATGTTAAGCTTCTAATGAAGATAAACATAATTATGAATATCAATGATTAAAGAAAGCTTCTTTTTGAACCGGCCTTAATAATAAACCGTTCGTTCATTTAGCAAAGGAGATTTGACAAATGAGATATGTGCGAATGTAGATCCGCTTTTTGTTACTCTTTTTGTATTATTTCACTGAATAGTTTTGAAAATAATTCCCAAACATCTTTTAATGTCAACCTCAGGTAGTTCATTCAGAAGGTCCCAATTCGGATACTCCTTCGAGCATTGGACTGGTTTCTCGCGAATAATATGGGTAATGAGTTTTCAAAGCATTCATCGCAATTGGCTTACTTGGTGTGAACATGGGCTCAAACTTCAGACATAATAAAGTCCGTTAAAATATCTGTACAAGTTTTGCCATACCTTAATTTTTTCAATGTCGGCATTAGAAATATCGTTGCATGTAAACAAGGTATTTCGGCTACGAAAAAAGTCTAGTTCCGTTCAAACATTTTCCCAACGCGCATCGCTGTAAACGCAAACACACATTACAATCTCATCTCCATGCGCAGCAGACGAACCCATCAAACATTTTGTAGAGAGTGTAGAGTTTAGAAATTGTCAAGTAAAGTTCATACAACAAATTTGACAAACATAATCCATAATAAATAAATTCGTTTCCTTAAATGAATTCACAAAGACTTGCAACATCGTAAATCACTTAAAATTAAAATTAAAATTAAATGCAAATTGGACTGAGATAAAAAATCAAACAATTTTTGCATGAACTCCTTTTTTTATTGTGTGGGTTTCAGACTTGAATCCGTCCAATACAACTTTCAGGGTCAGAACTGAAAACCGAACTGAACCGTTCGAAGAAAAGTTTCTAATCCAACGAAGGAGGGATTCATCGATACCGAAAGCACGCATTTTCGATAAAAGAGCAAGATGCCAGACTTTATCAAATGCCTTTGAAATATCAAGTGCAACAATCTTACTTTCTCCAAAACGATGTAAAGATTTGTTCCACTGTTCGGTGAGATAAACCATCAGATCACCAGTGGACCTATTGCTGCGAGAGCCGTACTGCCGGTTATTTAGAAGCGTTCGGACTTAAAGATATTTCTTGAGCTGATAGTTTATCCATCGTTTCCATGACCTTAGAAAGAAAGGACGTAAGTGTAATCAGATGATAATTAGAGGGAGAAGAAGATTCGCCTTTTTTTGGGATTGGCTGGACAAATGCTGTTTCCCAACTGCTCGGAACGAGCCCAGAAGAATGGGATAGATGAAAAAGCTTACGTAAGGGTTTTGCCAGTGGAAGAAGACCAGCGGATTTATGTATGTTGCGGAAGAAGATTTGTCCCATTGAATCATTGACGCGCTCAAGAACTGGAGCAGTCATGACACTCTCTGGCAGCGAAGAGTTGGAGTTGGAGCTTTCGCGAGAGAGCTCACAACTGGAGTGTCATTGACAACGAGCGTATTGACCGAGGAAGAAGAAAAATTTCTTCACATCACACAATTCTTACTGCTATTGGAACATAGCAGTATTTTTTGCCTTAATTTTTAGTAATGTAAAAATTTGATCCGAAGCATATGGACATTGTAGGCCTTCCTGGCTTGTTTAAACTTATTCCGGTTTTCCGGTTGGCTCTAAAACACCGGAACTTTACTTTTTTTTCCCTGATAGTCTCCTCACAGCTAGAATCAAACCATGACTTTTCCTTGGATTTAATGTTTTTAACCCTATTCGGGATAAAAGTTTTCATTCCCAAGATCATCATATTAGTAATCAAATCTGACCAGTTAAAGATCCGGAAAAAGTTATTAAGACCGTCCCAGTTGGCTTTCTCGTATTGCCATACGAGAGCTCTTTCTTTAACTGAATTAGTTTGGAACGAGAAATTTGAAGATATAATACTATGATCTGATCTGCCTAGAGGCGTTAATACATTGATAGTGTATTTATCACTTCAAACAATTCATTTTCACATGATTCATCCTTTGTATTTATATATATGCTTGCTTAGTACCTGCAAGATGACAATCGATAGTAGCGTCATCTTGAGATCTGGCACACGAAGCAAATTTTCTTACAAAACCATCTTATGCTTCTGTGCCAGGTCTCAAGATGGCGCTACAATGGATTGCCATCTTGGAACCTTGGAAGTCCTATCCAAGCATCATTTCGGCCCTTAAGAAAGAGACTACACTTAAGACACTGTATAACCAAAAAGAGCTTGTTGTCACTTACGCATTTTTGATCAGCGCATTACGTTCAGCATTCTACGATTTTCGATCGGACGCGGAATTACATTTTTTGTACCCATCCCAAAATACGGTTCCCAATGAAATAGCACTTCAAAAACGCACCCATTAACAAACAAATCCTGACCCTTATTAATACACATCCAACAGCTCATTTTCCACACACCATTAACCAACAGCCCTTTTCTTTTAGCTCCGTGGTTGATGGGATAACACATGAATTCCGAACGCCCTTTCCTCCTAAGCTGTACTCAAATTTGCTGTAACGAATTCAAATGAAAACATTTCAAAAAATTCCACCTGTGATTTCCCCTTAACGCTTAACCCATCCCATCCGTCCTTCAATTTATGAATTTTTTTTTCTCGTAATCAAACCTTTTCTTTACGTGAAGAAGATAGTTTTTGTTTTTTTTGGAATTCAATTGGGGGAATTTGAAATATTTTCGGTTTTAATTGGACTACCAATTTACAATTCTACTACCGGTCGCGATGTATACAGCTTTGTCTACGAACATTAGTTATTTTATGGGAAATTTCTCATGTAATATGATTCATTTTTAGTTTGTACTTTGCCTTTGTTTACCCAGGTGCTTCGAATTGATTGGGTGGCTGTTGAGTGATATGGCTGCACCCTCAAAAAAAAAAAAAAAGACGTGCATTCAGTTTGATCACATCATGTCTGGGGTTACCGTGCAGAGAATTCAGACTGTGTTTGGAAAATGCAATTTAAACTTTTGGGAAAATTAACCTTCAAATCATAAAATTAAAAAAAAAATGACAATTCTTTAAATGTCAGTTATTTTGTTGACAGTTGAAAAATGTTTGTTTTTCGAGGTGTGGCAACACCGAACAAACCGCCGAAAAAGCGTGCTGTGAATTCTAACGATCTTTTCAGTTTGAATACAAGTCAGAAGCCAAATATGGCTGCCTCCAACTTCAAACGTGCATTTGAACAAAATATAATCTGAATGAGTAACTGCTACTTCTACTAGTCAACATTGTTACACATTTTGAGTCATTGAACTATGTATGTTTTGTGTGTGTATCAAACGGCAGTAAAAAAGGATCAGATATGTTTATCAAATTGCTCATTCATACACAGGAAGTGCGACCGAACATTTTTGGAAGATCTGTTGCGAAATATTGTAACGTACAAATGCGTGTGACTCAGAGCGACATAAATGGAAGGTAATGTTCTTTTTTTTTTGTTGTTTGCTTTTTTTTATTGTTTGTGACAGGCACATTAAGTGTAGCCATGACAATAGGTAAACAACCAATGCCTTCGATGTAGAACACGAGATAGAGATAAAAACTCAAGTATGGATGTGTGTCGTGGCGGCTGGCGGCCTGGCACTGCAAATTATTGCAATGTTCCATTTTCGAATTCACCCTCTATCTACTTTTTTTTTGTTCGTGTTCTGTTCTGCAAGCTGGCAACACGATTCACGCGATATTCGTTCAAATAGAAAATAGATTGCCAGTGCACATGAAACAGTGAGTTTCGGGTGGGAAAAGGAATTGCACAAATTGGTTTATGGTGTTGTTACCATAACAGCTAAGTACTTAGCCTATAAAGAAAAACAAAAATTTTGGAAAATATTGTCCCCTTTTAACTCCATACACTTGACAAATCGATGTTTTAACTGCTCTAAGTAGGCCTCCGTGGTGGTGATGACTACCTAATTCGACTGAAATTCTCGCAGGCCGGCCATAGTTTTTTTTCTTAGCTTAGAAGCAAATTCGACTAATTTGACTGAGGTGGAATATAACTTTTTCTTAGTCCAGTGGGACGTTTTTACTTGAATTCGACGTCGAATCGACTCAATAATTCGGCATAGTACATCCTTGTGATCGTTTCGCTCATCAGAAAGTAGTCGAAGAGGATCGAACTTAGGAAGATCGCTGAAATTCGATTTGAAAATTAACTCGAATTAATTCGACTCACTTTATGTCAAGTAAATCTAATAGCGATAACACTTTTTTGTGTGTTCCAACTGCTCTAAGTACGCCTCCGTGGTGTTGATGACTACCTAATTCGACTGAAATTCTCGGCAGGCCGGCCAGTAGTTTTTTCTTAGCTTAGAAGCAAATTCGACTAATTTGACTGAGGTGGAATATCACTTTTTCTTAGCCAAGTTTGGACGTTTTTACTTAAATTCGACGTCGAATCGACTCAATAATTCGACAAAGTACAGCCTTGTGATCATTTTGCTTATCAGAAAGTAGTCGAAGAGGACCGAACTTAGGAAGTTCGCCTAAAATTCGATTTGGAAATTGACTCGAATTAATTCGACTCACTTAATATCAAATATTTCTAATTTCGATAACACCTTGAGTTTTCCAACTGCTCTAAATTAGCCTCCGTGGTGGTGATGACTACCTAATTTGACTGAATTGACTTTTTCTTAGCCAAGTTTAGACGTTTTTACTTGAATTCGACGTCGAATCGACTCAATAATTCGGCATAGTACATCCTTGTGATCGTTTTGCTCATCAGAAAGTAGTCGAAGAGGATCGAACTTCCTCAGTTAGTCTGAAATTCAATTTGGAAATTAACTCGAATTAATTCGACTCACTAGATATCAAATATATCTAATTGCGATAAAACCTTCTTGAGTGTTCTCCGGCTTTTTTTTCTTAGCTTAGAAGCAAATTTGACTGAGGTGATATATAACTTTTTCTAATCAAGTGGGGACGTATTTACTTAAATTCGAAGTCGAATCGACTCAATAATTCGGCAAAGTACAGCCTTGTAATCATTTTGCTCATCAGAAAGTAGTCGAAAAGGTTCGAACTTAGGAAGTTCGCCTGAAATTCGATTTGAAAATTAACTCGAATTAATTCGACTCACTATATATCAAATGAATCCAATTGCGATAACACTCTTTTGTGTGTTCCAACTGCTCTTAGTACGCCTCCGTGGTGTTGATGACTACCTAATTCGACTGAAATTCCAGGCCGACCGGTGAGTAGTTTTTTCTTAGCTTAGAAGCAAATTCGGTGGAATATCACTTTTTCTTAACCAAGTTTGGACGTTTTTACTTAAATTCGACGTTGAATCGACTCAATAATTCGGCATAGTACAGCCTTGTGATCGTTCTGCTCATCAGAAAGCAGTCGAAGAGGATTGAACTTCCTCAGTTAGCCTGAAATTCGGTTTGAAAATTTACTCGAATTAATTCGACTCACTATATATCAAATATATCTTATTTCGATAACACCACCTTGTGTGTTCCAAGTGCTCTACTTTGGCCTCCGTGGTGGTGATGACTACCAAATTCGAATTAATTCACTTTTTCTTAGCCAAATTTAGACGTTTTTACTTAAATTCGATGTCGAATCGACTCAATAATTCGGCATAGTAAGCCCTATAATCGTTTTGCACATCATAAAGTATAGTCGAAGAGGATCGAACTTCCTCAGTTAGTCTGAAATACGATTTGAAAATTAACTCGAATTAATTCGACTTACTAGATATCAAATATCTGATTTCGATAACACCTTCGGTAGTGTTCTTCTTTCTACTTTTACTCTTATCCAAAAACAATACTTTTTCATCAACCTTAACACAATTATGTATGTATGTTTGCTATACCCACACCTTAAACAAAAACCTGTGCGATAATCTTGACATTTCAATTTCGTGAAGAACAAGGCGACTTAAGTAATCGTTTTCAAGTGCGCCCAACCAAGTGAATCGAATATATCGATAAATGTTTACCAATACCATTTTTTTCTTCTTTCCACCTTTGGATGCGTTCATATTTTTCCTCGTCGAAAGACCTTGGCAAATAAAACAAAAACAAACACTTGTTTTCATGATGCCATTTGACATTTTTCATGTTTTTTTTCCTTTCATACATAACATACACATGTGTGTAAATTTAATAGTTCATTGAAAAAAAAAAATGTTAATCAGCCAACGATGACTGTTATTAACCCCGCGCATACTTTGATCGAGATCACTCCCAGTTTTCCGTCTCGCAATTATTTTATACACTCGTATTACAAGCTTCATTGGGTTTTTTGCAGGTAATTCAACCAAGCACCAAGCATCAGACGCGCTCGTCAGTTAAGTTGGCGTGCGGCAATCGAAAGTTCTTTAAAGAGAGAGAGAGAGAGAGAGAGAGAATAGTGAAATAAATGAAATAAAATTGCAGCAGGTGGCTGTGATTTTTGTACTTGTTTTTTCGCAATGTTTATAGATAGCGCAAATAATTTTAGGATTACTACTTTTTTTATTATATCGTTGGCGTTGTTTTCTTGGTATACGAAAAAAAAAAATAATAATAATTAGTCTCAAGGTTAACCACTGGAACACAGAGAAGTTGATTCAACAATTAAGATAAAGTAGAAAAAAGTGTGTTTGCTAATATCTGGGATCGACTTAACAGTGTGTTGCAGAAGTTAGGATGGCTGTTAAGTGCTTAGTTTTACCAGAGATTAAAGTTCAAGTATCATTACTTGGCCTTCAGTATCTAAGTACTTGTGAAGGTGTACTTCATAAGTTTTTATTCTCAAGCATTTGAAATATTTATGAACAATGCTTTCACTTAAAAGTACCGACTTAAGAAGCGTTTTCATGTACTTGAAAGTTCTGTTCAAATACTTGGAAAAACTGCAGCTGATACTCATAAGTAGGGTTGTAAAAAAAACGGATATTTACTTCAATTAATAATTCCGAAACGTTAGATTGAACACCCCATCTTGATGTTTGCACAGCGTGTACTGTTCGCGGTCACTCGTGGCTTGTGCACTATCTGCTCCAAGACTATGTTGAAGAAATCATATGACAGCGTATTTCCTTGTCTATACCCTACGCATAGTTGAAACAACTCAGATGAGCTATTTCCCATGGATGCTGTAACGAAGTCACATTCTTTTTCAATAAATAATATTATCCCATATGGAATTGTAGTTTATTTTATACAATTCACACTCGCTCACTTCGGAAAATATTATAAGCAGACTAGCGTGTACTATCGTACGAAAATCGCCTCTAATACTACTACTAGTACCGAATGAAAATATAGTATCAATTTAGTAATATTTGTCAAAGTTAGCCTGAAATAGTTCGACCATTTCATCATCGGAACTTCCCCCCACCAGCGGTTAGGGGTTTCGAAACTGAAGTCACTCGTCTGTTTGTTACCAGGGGATTTTGTTTTGTACCTGCTGATTCACGGTTAGTGCTACGTCCGGCCGTCCGTATTAATTGCCACCAAGGGCCTTGCACCTGCCGATCCGCAACTGCTAAGGGTATTCTCCTCGATCACCGCACCGTTTCTATTTTGTCCACGGACCTGTCGAAACATACTTACCAACTTACTTAAGGTGGAGTAACAGTCCGTTGTGGACTTGGAATCTCCGCCAACCAGCTCGGTCCCTAGCTAGCTGTCTCCAGTTTTGCAGTTGCAGTTGATTGAGGTTTTCTTTCACTTGTGTGCGCCACCTGAGTTGCGGTCTTCCTCTTCGTCCTTCGGGAATAGTGTCGAAGGCTCAAAATGACCGAGCCATCTGAGTCTCTGGATCTTGACTATTCTGGCTAGGTCCATGTCGTTGTAAAACCCGTAAAGTTCGCTGTTATATCTTCTTCTCCATTCCCCATCAATACACACGGGGCCAAAGATGACCCAAAGAACTTTCCTCTCGAAACAGCTTAACGAACATTCATCCGATTTAGTGATGGTCCATGCTTCTGCACCATACAGCAGGACTGGGATGATGAGGGTGTTGTACAATTTTACCTTAGTTGCTCGAGAGATGGCTTTTCCACTCAATTGATTTCTTAGCCCAAAGAAACAGCGATTAGCTTGAGTTATTCTTCGTCTGATATCGGCGCTGGCGCTGGTGTATTGTCCGTGTTAATAGCGGAGCCTAGGTGGACAAACTCCTCTACTACCTCGAAGTTGTATGCGTCTATTGTGACGTTCTGTCCGAGCCGTCGGTGTTGAGTGTCCTTCCTCGAAGACAACATATCGTTTTTCCCTCATTTACCGCTAAACCCATTTTTGCCGCTTCTGTCTATATTCTCGACAAAGGCGCCATTGACATCAGGCTGTCTTCATCGCATTATATCAATGTCATCGGCGTACGCGAGAAGTTGAACAGATTTTTGGAAGATAGTGCCTCTGGTGTTGACGGTGGAGTTTTGCACTATCTTCTCAAGAACGATGTTAAAGAAATCGCACGACAGTGCATCGCCTTGTCTGAATCCTTTTTTGACGTCGAAAGATTCTGTAAGCTCGTTGCCAACCTTGATGGAGCAGCGTGAGTTCTCCATCGTCATTTTGCACAAGCGAACGAGCTTGGCAGGGATGCCGAAACTAGACATAGCTTTATACAGTTCGTCTCTGTAGATGCTGTCATACACGGCCTTAAAATCGATGAAAAGGTGGTGGGTATCGATTTGGAGTTCATTGGTTTTTCCAGGATCTGCCGCAAAGTGAAATTTTGGTTAATAGTTGACTTTCCTGGCCTGAAGCCACATTGATAAAGACTAATCAGATTGTTGACGAAAGGCTTCAGACGTCCACATATTATGGCAGAGAGGATCTTGTAGACGATGTTAAGTAGACTGATTCCTCTGTAGTTGGCGCAGTTTAGAGGATCTCCCTTTTTCAGGATCGGGCAAACAATGCTGAGGTTCCATTCATGGGCATGCATTCCTCTGACCATATCTTACATATGATTTGGTGCTTGCTCCTATCTAGCTCGTCGCCTGCTGCTTTGAACAGCTGGGCCACCAGCTAGACCATCTGCTCCAGCGGCTTTGATGGATTTCAGCCGTGATATTGCCGATTTTACTTCTTCTAGGTCGGGTTCACGCCTGATGACGGGATTTTGTTCGTCAGCGCCGTTATACAGTCTACAGAAGTGGTCTTTCCAAATCCCCAGCATTGACTGCGATTCTACTATGATGTTCCTTCGTTTATCTCAACAGGCATCGGTTCTTGCACGATGACCTTGAGCCAGCTGTTTTACCTTCCGATAAAACTTCCAAACTTCATTCCTGCTGTTGGCTCACTCAACATCCTCGATCTGACGCTTCTCATGCTCTTTCTTTTTTCGCCTGAAAAGCCGGCTTTCCTCCCTCCTCTTTTGCTCGTACAGCTCACGAGCAGCTCTTGTCATTCTATGAACGCCGCTTTGTATGCCTCGCTTGGCTGCATGGCCTTGCCTGCATTCTTCGTCAAACCAGGGGCTTCGTATTGGTGGCTGTGTGAAATCTAGCATATTAGAGGCGGCATCGTTAACTGTCAAAACATACCGACTTCAAATTCGTTGGTCCTTTCCAGGATTTGTCTCAGTGCGAATAATTGGTGTATTATTTCATGCCCTATGGTTGGTCATAAAATGGAGACCAATAAAGACATAAGCTTTGCTAAGCCTTCAACAAATAAGTCACCTTTCTTGCTTGGCTTCTGGTGTAAGCCCTAGACAATACTTATAACAAAACAATTAAATTATTGTTCCGAACTTAGTCTAAGCAATTCACGTGCATAAGGTCATAAAATCAATTTGTTTGTGGTAGAAATAAAAAAACCAATAAATAAAAGTACCTACATTCTCACCTACACCTTCTTCTGTTTTTTTGTTTTTTTTTGTTGTTCTTAACCCCTGCTTTGGTCGAACGGAACTGGTCAGGTTTTTATCGGTTACATTTATATTTTGTATTCCCTGCCGCACGCTCTTATATAGGTAGGTATGTGTTCAATGTTTCCAACACCGTTTTCGTGAGCAGTAGGTTAACTGGGTTCGAGCTTCGGAAATGAATGAGTGATTCAGAACTATAAAATAATAAAAAAACAATTAAAAAAAATTACTCATTCCTTGAAGTAAAAA